>OY728166.1:1405322460-1406572460 GCA_963277665.1 Viscum album | reverse complement strand
TAACCACTGATTATAAATAAAAAATATAAATTTTCAAATAAAAAACTATGGTTTGTGAAAAATTAATTTTAACACATGCACATGTGACATGAAAAACCTCGTTTAAACCTTAACCATGGTAGGAACTATTTCAAAATTAATTGTTTAAGAATTTCATCATAAATGTCAAAATGGATCATAAATGGACCTTGGTTGATTTGATAAACTAAATTATATTTACATAGATGAAGATAATATTTTTAATAATTTTCAAAAACATTATTTATTATAGAATATCATTTATGTCATTTTTGAAAATATTATTTTATTTTGACTTTAAAAATATCAATAAAATGTTATAATTATAATTTATACCTTTATAAAATTTATAAAAAGTTATATTTATCTAAAATTTCAAGTAACATTATAATTAAATTAAATTAAATTAAATACTTTTTAAAATTATTAAAGTTATTTAATTTATTTTTTAAATTAAATAATTATTTTGTTGGAATTTCAAAACATTTAATGTAATTATATCATTAAACAAATTACAAATATATATCCATGATAAAAATATAAATTTCTATTTTAAATTAATATTTACTACATAAAACGGGTAGTTTTATCCATTTCATAAAATATTATAGTTATTAAAAGTAATAAAGTAATATTGTTGTATTTTCATTTCATAAAGAATTTTAAAGGTCACAATCATGGATAGATGGAAACGAAGTTCATATATACGAATTTTAGAAAATTATGGATGAAATATACTCAACCAATAAAAATAAGATAAGTGTTAGGTTAACCTTTTAAACCTTATTAAATTATTTTTACCATTAATTAACTAATTTTACCTTTACCGTGCTAACAAATACTTACACCAATTACTATTAATAAAGATAAAAAATAAAATGGGCCTATTTTAAAAAAATTAAAAAATACTTATTCCAAATATGGAATCCATTTTCCATGATTCCAAACATATAGTGGAAAAATTTAAATTTTATATAAAAATAAAAAACATGATTAAAAAATCATTTTCAAAAAAATTCATGTTTCATTCAATAGATGATAATATACTAACTCTTTTACTATAAATAATAATTATATTAATCTCAATTAATATTAATAGATAAATTATATATACATTTTATTTAGATATTTTATTATAAATTTTTATTTAAATTAACTAAAATAGGTAAACACAATACTCTTATGTTACTATGGTTATATTCAAATAATAACATTTCATGGGTTGTTTAGGATTAGTGTTGCATGTCATATACATTATCAAACATAGCTATCTTTAATATTAAGAAATTTGAGTTTTTTATAGTATCCTAACTTTATAAATTATGTCCCCATAATTTAAACATGAACTGATTAACGAAAGGTTTGAAATTTGAATATACCTTTTTTGAAATTCCATATCATAAAAAGGGTTAATAAAACATCCCCTTGGTATGAGGGAATGGAATATAATAATATTTTTTATAATAATACATAACCATCTTTCCAAATAGGAGAGAATTTGTGGTAATAGAAAACATTGTAAAGGAATATAAAACCAACACCCTAGAATTGATAGAGAGTGATGGTAAATGTGATAAACCCATAAATCAATAATTTGTGAAAAGGCCATTGATTAAAAATAACTAAAGGTAAAATTATAAAATTTTATTTCAAAATCATTTTACAATTGATTAGGGATTATTCAACAATCATGATACAAGATAATATAAAATATAATTACTTGATTTATTTCCACATCATAAGAAAAATTTCATCTTATGGTTGTAATTTGATAGTATTACACTACATCCCTTCTTTAACTAAATGAATATTTAAGATGATCTTTTCATTAATAAAGTGATGTAATTAATTTCAAATGGGTCATTAGACCACTAAAAGGATGAAAACTCATTCATTATTTCTCTAAATATTTAATAAAACCGAAATGGTTAGCATAAGTTATCCAGTATGGAAAAATATGATACATTAACCTCTAAAACATCAACAATGACTCCCAAAGTTCAATTTAACCAATACATATGTATTTATCCTAAAACACATAAAAATATGTGTATAAATATTTAAAAACTCAAAAATTTAAATAAGTTCCCAAAATTTTTAAAATCATCTTTACATTAATCCCCACCAACATTATAAATTAACTCTAAATGTCATATACAAAATATTTGGATTCCTTAATCTACATAAAACATCATATAAAGGGTAATTACTTCCAAAATTAATTATATATATATTCCTTAATAGGAATTTTTTTTCAAATATATTATTTGTATATGAAATTGATGTAAACACCATCATAAATTATGTTCTCACAAAATAAGTAATCATTTACAAGGTAACAAATAATATCTGATTTATTTCATTAATTTTAATCCTTATTTATCCCCAATAAAAATTATTACTTAAAAATAAAGAACACATTAAGGGTTATATTTCCCCTAATCACACATTTTCTATGAAATATCACCAAACCTTTAAAAAATATTAGATATCATTAGTACCTTCCAAAATATTCATTAATTTTCATTAAATAAAACGACCACGACACAATCCATATACGTGTAATGATTCATATAATCGAAATATCACTAATGTGACACATCAACATTATTATTATAAAATATCAATATATAAACACTTCATTCCTTCCACATTAACGATTTTCATGGCATTGATCCTTCCCCTGTATTGTAGTTAACCATTGGATTATGGCATTGGCTTAGATGATACTTATCTTTCTCACACATTAGATATTGAACTCCTAAGATATTCATTTCACTATTTAATTTATTTAAATATAGATAATATGTAACACACCAATATTTTCTGATTATTTTTCAAATTAATTTAATCTTTTTAATATTTTCCCTGATATGAAATACTAAGTATAACTTATCCTAAAATCAACCACAAGTTTTAAAGAAATGTGACAAACTATTGAAATATTATTATATTATTTTTTTCACCTCACTATTTAAATGATGGGTATGGATAAGATTAACTAAATTATTAAAATATTTAGTTTAAATATGTATAAAAAATTAATTATTTGATGAATAATTAATTGTAAATGAAAATAAAAACTATCTGAAAATAAATTAAATTGTAAAAAACTGTTTTTATCCATAAAAGTATGTTTTAAAAATATAAATTAAAATAAACTCTTTTAGGGAATTATTTTAATGAAATTGATATATTATATATTCAATAATATGTTTAATATTAATTTTTTTTTGTTTTTAGAGAATAGAAAAAATAAATCAAATTTATGCATAAGAAGTGTATTTTTAAAAAAAGTATGCATTTTGACATTTGTGCACTTATTTTAAAACTAATATTATAAAATTTTATATTTATTTTAAATAATAATGAAAATTTTTAATATGAAAATTTTTAAATTATCATTTGGTGAATTTATGAGAATTTTATAAAAAAAAATTGTTTTTATAAATTATGAAAAATACTGGGTTTTAAGATGAATTTTAATTTTATTTTAAATCATTTAAATAATTAAAAATTGTTTTAAGATAGTTTTAAAAGAAAAATTAGTTCAATTATATTCCAATTAATCCCATTTAGGTCATTGGAATCATTTTTATAGTTAGTTTTTTATAAAATCTTTTTAAACTCCTAAAAATGTTCTCTTGGAAAACTTCCTTTCTCAGCTCTTATGTGAGATTAATTTTAAATGAAAATTTCTTGCTTCTGTCGATGGTATTTTGAAAAATGAATTAAATATTTGAAATAATCATAATTATTGTTATAAAATAAACTCATCTTAATTTTTTACCATAATTAATAAGAAAAATATTAAAAATTATTTACCACAGTTAAGGTAATAAAAGTTCAATGGGGATTAAACTAAAAAGATAAGGGTTAAAAATGATCCAAAACAAATAAAACACCGATTTTATTTACATAATTAAAACTTATCTCTTAATTTTTTTTGAATGGACCATTTTGGGGCCATATTACATATGATAAACATGGGTACACATTTTTCTTTTCCAAAATTATGTGTGTGACTCAACTCAAATATAAAAAGCCATCCACTCTCATCTCTTCTTCACACTTAAAAAACCATTATATTGAACAAGAATAGAAAAATTAACATATTTATTTCCATCATATAATCAATGAATATTTATTTTGTTCATAAATTTTACCTAATAATCCTTTTGGTGCAAACCAAAATTTTTTTTTAAAGAAGAGTTAACGATCCTAATCAAGATTTTATTTTATTTTTTCCTCACCTCCATTATTTATTTATAAAACATAATGTAATAAGAAATATAATATATTACATATAAATATATTTTATTATGTTAATATCATAACCTAAATCCTTCTCCACTTCCTTTTAATGGGTTATGAAGTCATCATTTGTGTGTACAACTGACTGTTGCCTTGTGAATCGATGTTATTAGTTTTCAATAACAACCTCTCACAGATCGATATAATTATAGATTTAATATTTATATATGTTATTTATGATATTATTGTTATTATAAAATAATTATATCACCTTTTATTTCATAAATTCGATTCCTTATGAATATTATAACGTCGTTCTTGTGTACGATAGATTACCACCTCCCAAAATGATGTGACTCATTCACGATTTACACAAATGGTAATAAGGATAGATTTAAAAAAAATATGTAATATATATGGAATAATAATGATTTTATAATGGTAATATATTATTTACCATTATTTATTTCTTTTTTAGGAAAATTAGAAAATTTCCAATGCATACGTATGACCTACCGTCTACATGAACGCTACATTTCAATTTCGATGTATAAATTTTATGGATAAATCAAAATAAATATATGAAAAATGTAAATTATATTTATATAATGTTTATAATTCTGTAGATTCTGTATCCTTGATAAATGTTATAGGATAAATAATAACAATTGAAAACATACATGAAAAAGGAAGCATTTATTTTTTGAGATGTGACTTTAACATGGATTTGATAATAAATGGGTAATAAAAATCCATACATATGACTATATTAAACACATTTATATCTTATATTGTTTATATAAAAAACATGAATGTATTTTATGATAAAAATACATAAATATATGGGTATTTTCATATATATTTTAGGAACTCTCATTACTTGGGTTTATGGTTAAAATGCTACCAAAGTGGAAAGGGACCTCTTGTCTTAAAATGCCTTTTTTGGTAAATAAGTTATGATATACAGCTATATTATTCTATGAGGTATATATAATTACCATTTTACATGTTATGTCATGAATATAATTCTTTTCATTTCATTAAATTATTCATTTATGTCATTATTTCATGGTAATTATGATTCAATGTTACCAAGTAGTAAGAGTTCTATGTTAGAATCTCATCATTTTTCAAGGTTGTTTATTATTATGCTTCCAATTATAAAATATTATGATCTATTTATAGAGAAAAAATTTAATTTTATTCTCATATTTTTATTTAATGAGAATACATTTTTGCCTTAAATTTCCACATTTATGTTCTCAATATTTAAAAAAAATATTTTAAGAGAAAATAACTTTATTTATATCTTTGGTCAAAAACCATTTTTCATCTAAAACCATGTTTTCTAAATGTAATTCAAAAATGTTTTTAACAGTATTAAAATGATTTAATAAGGATATATTTACCCATATTTGTAATTTTTACCAAATATTTTTAATGTAATCCTTATGTCACTTATGTAAAAAATTCCCATTTGGATTTTACAGAAAATGCGAATGGAATATTTATTTTAACATGTATGATATGAGTAATATTTTCTTCCATCATGATGAAATAATTATTTTCAAAGTTCCTTTATAAGTTTAAAATTTTATATTTAATAAAAGTTACTTCAAAATGGTTTTATTAATTTTTATTTTTAAAATGTTATTTTCAAAATCGAAAGTATATTTTACTTATGAAATGTTTTAAATGATTTTAAAAGTTCCAATATATGTTTCCATGTCAATTTTTAAATAAAAGGGTTTTGAAAATGATTTCAATTTCAATTTTTTTACAAAGTTGAAAGGCTATATTCCTTGATAAATGATCCAAGTGATCTTTCAAAAATAATTTTCCATCAAATATGGCAGCCTTTGATGTTACTTATGATTAATGGGGTTAGGATAGACGGATACCACATTTACTCTTACTCTAGATGGTTAATATTTGTATTGATGAAATTTTTATGAAACCCATTTATTTATCATGGGTTATTATTTTGGGAATTTATGAAATGTTTATGTTACCCATTTTTATTACATGGGTTATGATGTGCTGATATGATCAATGTTTTATGATATTTTGGAATAAATTAGTATTATTTTCATTATAAGCTGTATTAGACCTATATCTCCCTCTAATTAATTGGGAAATGATTTATATATTTTGAAATAAATATGGGAAACAAGTCTAATGGATTGATTCACTATGGGAAATGATTGGTTTTGGATCTATTATGGGAAACATGTGCATCCTAATCCAAAATCAGAAATATGTGATAAGTTTTTATTAACTATATTGATGGTCTTGGTATATTTAACCTTAAAATATGAAATGGTTTTCTATTTTTATAATGGTTACACACCTTTATGAAATTTTCTTTTAGTTATTGATTTATTTATATTTATTTCTCACTCTTATGGGATATGTTTTCTGAAATCACAATGTTTTATGCAATCAATCATGTTTATGATCTATGATTGGTTGAGTATGAAATCCAAAAGTTATATTCATGATGTCATACCATTATACTTATTATACAATTTCAAATGATCGTGAATTTATATCTCTTATGTTTAGCTTTACTGACCATTTTAGCTGACCCTTTAGTATGTTTCCTTCCATAGGTTATAGAGAACAGATTAGGTAGGGTATACCTAAGATGTCTACTATTTGGGAAGAACATTAAGGGAGATGTTGATGATATTTCAAGAACTAAAAAATATTGTTTTTGTTCTCTAATGGAACTAAAACATTACAATCCTCCTAAAAGTGTTTGTGTAATGAAATTAATATTCATCTAAATGATTTAATATTTATGTATGATATGATTCAATAACTATAGTTGGTATTAAAGGAAAGTTTTATTTAAGCTTTTTAAATGAGTATGAGAGACATTTAGTGAAATAAATAGGGATATTTCTAAGGATATATCTTGGGATGTTAATAAGGATAAACATATGGATGATTAAAATTATTGGAAACGTTTCTAGAATTTTGTGAAGGATATAGCCATTGTTTTAAAGGAATTATATCCATTTTTGGATAATATAAGGGGATGTGGATTTTGATGTGAGGTACGTATGGGTGTTAACTCTAAAACGGGGGCATTGAGATAGACTCAATTTTCACTTGGTTTATAACAATGGGCATCACTAAACACCTCATTTGGAACTCTCAAGGGATATACATTCAAAAAAAAATAGAAATTATGAATCATCTTAAAGTATTTAAATAATTACCATGAATGACCTAGGTTAAATCTAAGGTTTAAATGATTTAAGATTAGTATAATTATTAAGACATCAAGTAAGTTATTTTTCATTATTTTTTAGGTTCCCACTATGAATAATAATACTCAAAGTACGGATTTTGGTCTTATTCAATCATGAGAACCAGAAAGAAAATGGATCAACATTGAACATGATAGAAAATGTTTTGATAGAAACCAAATGAGATGAAAATTGGAGTGAAGGATATTGTGATTATTCCTAATCAATTATCACACTATATGATTAAAAACTTTCACCTTAACAAACTATTTGAATCCCAAAAGAATATAAGATTAATTTTCATTGATATTTTGGGTGGGGGAGACCATAAAAGAAAGTAAGATTCAATTTATTATATGTTAATAATGTGGTAAGAATCACTGATGTGGATGTCTTAGAGGAACATGAAGATGTTTTTAGTGTGAAAAACAAGGAAAAACACAACCAATCTTTTAGGAAAAATGAAATATTTTTTAACACATTATATTAGAATAATGGTATTTCTATAATGTCATTGACTATTGAATGTTTCATATGTGGAAATTATGAAACATTGATAATAAATGTATTAAGGGGAAAATCATGAAGATAAACAGAAATGTGTTATTATTAATGGTTATACTGCTGATGAGGAGGAGACTACAAATGAAATATGAAAGGTATGGACATTTCTAAAAGTATTGTTTATGATTAACAAGAGAAACCTTATTAAATTGAGTTTAATTATTGTTAATACATGAATAATATTTCATATTATATGAAATATGTATTAAGGATTTAGATAATGGATCTTATTTAATGGTTTGAGAAGTAATTGGGACGGTTGAAGTGTTTATGTTTTGGGATTCATGAATTATGTTGTATAAATCCTGAAATAAATAAAGATTTCTCAGTATATGTTTTTCATTTTGTATTTTTAAAAAATATTTTTAATGGTGCTGATAACCTAGATAAATGAGTTAATGGAAATGTGATATCTTTAAGAAGGGAAGATGACCAGTTTTATGTTCCCGATATTGATAAAATGGAGTTTTTTTTGATAATGAGATAAAATATATGAACAAGTAAACTTGATAGTATTGATGACCATGAACCGATTATTGATTTTCAGAAAACATTGTTAATGTAATCATTTTTTGAATTTAATGAATCATTTTTTATATGGAATATATTAAATAATCTATTGTTTTATTAAATTAATGAATAAGTATGTCTTTTTTTATTATGGTTTTATCGTAATTCTGTTTATTACCATAACTAAATATTCTTCTAATAATGTTGGGTAGTTTTCCTAATATTAAATACTTACTTGATTTCATTAAATTTCTTAAGAAGAATCTCATCATTTGGTTGTTTCTTGATATATTTTTACATTTTCTCTAACTATATGAGATGAATTTTTAATGTATTAAGCACATAACAAGATCTATAAAATAATGATAATCCATTAATTTAATCTATATTTATTATAAAAAAAATGGTACAGTAATATCTTTAATAAGGGAAGATGAACAATAATATGTTCCTGATGTTGAGAAAATGGTGTTTAGTTTTGATAATGAGATAAAAGATATGAATAAGTAAACTTGATAGTACTGATGACGTTGAACCGATTAATTATTTGTGGAAAAATTCATTTTCGTTATCATTGTAAGAATTTAAAGAATTATTAGTTATAAGAAATATATTAAATAATCAATTGTTGTATTCAGTTAATGAGGAAGTATGTCTGTTTTTATTATGATTTTCAGATAATTCTGTTTATTACCATGACTCAAGAAAATATATTACTAAGGTATTTAAATTTTTGATATGTGAAAATCAAGAGTTACTTTATGATATTTTTGTGATTAATTTTACATAGATTTAGATAATTTTTGTGACCATAAATATAAATTTTTGAATTTTGGAAGGGTTATAAGGTTTACCATTTATAGAATGGTTTAAGTAATGTTTTGGATGAGGCTTTTGTGATTAATATATTATTTATCCATATGAATATTTATCCATAACTTATTGTAACCCTTTTTTATAATAACTAGAGATTAAATAATTGGATTGTGATTATTTTTAGGGATCCTTTTTAGAGATTCATTAATGAAAAATTCATCCCATAGAGTTAGATAAGAAGTGAAAATTGATCAAGGAACAACCAAAGGGTGATATTTTTATTAAGAAATGAAATGAAATCAAGTATTTTATCTCAGGAAAATTACGGAACATTATTAAAAGGATCTTGAAATAAACTGTTCCCTATTATTATCATTTATTATGATATCAATGTCCTTTTTCAAACCACATTGGTTTATGGATCAAGGGTTGTTAAAATTAAAATAACCATGTTCTTTATCACTCTCCAATAGTATTTGGGTGTTTCTTTTCTCTTCCATGTCTTTGTTTCCACATCCCAACTATGTTATCATATTTTGAAACCTATTATATGTTATTCTAGATAGTCTTAAAACATCACCTTCTCCCTTTTCAAATTTTTTTTTATTAACCAATTTTATATTTTGGGTCTCCCATAATAAGATTTTCTAATATTAAAACCTTGCTTACCAGGAAAAAGATGAAACTATGAGGATGTTTTTTTATTTGGTATAAAGTATCAACACAATAAGGTTTGATATATTTTTTAAACAAACTAAATCTTTTCAATATTTCTTGTCATATTCAACACCAAGTGTCTCTATCATTACACGCAACATCGAGTTCAAAAATAACTTGAAAATGTATTAAAATTTTATTATGTGATGGTTACCACCAAGATTTTAGAATGGTGGGTATGAATAGTGTAAACTAAATTATGTAAATATATGGTTTACACATGTATTCAAAATTAATTATTTGTAGGGAAAATAATTATATATGAAATGAAAAACTATTTTCAAATAAAGGATATCTTTTTTTGAAAAAAATATTTTTATGAAAAAATGTGTCTTTCCTCAATAAATTTAAAAAATAAATTTTAGGGAAATATTTTAATAAAGTTTATATATTATATATTCTGTAAAATTTTCATTATTCTTCTTATGTGTCTTCTAGAAAAGAGATAAAAATTAATCTAGTCTTACGCTGAAAGACTTTATTTTTCTAAAAAATATATTTTTTTGAGTTTTGCACACTAATTTTAAAAATAATTTTTGAAACACTTATAAAATTTATTTTATACAGTATATAACATTTTTATATAAAAATATAAATTTAAACTGGGGTTATGTTTTGATAATTTTGTATGAAGATAATTTTTTCAACGAATAGGGAAAAATACATATTTTAATTAAGAATTTTCATTACTTTTAATGATTTCAAAAACATAAAAATTGTTTCAAGATGGATTTATAAAAAATATTAGTTTAAATACATATCAATTAATCCAATTTATTTCATTGTATTTATTTTCATATTTATTTTTTATTTAATTTTTTTAAACTTATGAAGATTTTCTCTTTGAAAACCTGCTTTGTCATCTCATCTACAAGATTGATTTTTAATTAAATTTTCCACTTATTTTAAAGGATAAAAAATTGATTTTATATTTGGAATTAGTATAATTTATGTTATATATTAATGTTAACTTAATTTTTACCATAATTAATAGTACTAATCATAAAATATATTTACCGTAGTTAAGGTGAAAATTTATATACTAGGGGTTAAAATAAAACGATAAGAGTTCAAAATGACCAAAAACCTATCCAACACACATTGGATGTTTGTATTTAGACTTTACATCATATATTATATTTATTGGAAGTTTTTTATCCCTTTGGAATATGAAAAACATGGGTAAACCATTTTCTTTTGAATGATTACAAGTGAGCCACTCACCTCACTTATAAAAGGTCACACCCTATCGTCTCCTATTTACACTTCAAAAAAACATGGTTCAGTAAATTAATCAAAAAAATTCCACACTTCCCTAATATTTCATGGAATACATATTTTAATATGAAATATAACCTATGATTCCATCTTTTGAAAAGGGAAAGAAGTTATCTGAAGAATTATTAACATCCCAAAGCACGTGTTTTATTTTATTTTTCCCTCCACATAATTAATTTGTTATAAAAAATTATTATATAATAAAATAAGTATATTCCATATAATTATATGTTATTAGGTTTATTTAATAACCTAAGTTCTTCTCATCCAGCATAAAATGGGTTAAGACAACATTATTCATGTCATGATGAATTACCGCCTCACGAATCAATGCAATTACTTTTCCATTACCATCTCTAATGGTTTGGTATAATGATGGATTTATTTTAATTATATGATATTTATTATATTATTATGGTTTTTGAATCATTATTTAACATTTTACTTATTAATTTTCATCATTTGGGAATATAATAACATCATTTGAGTGAACACCGGACTATCACATCACAGAGCGTTGTGATTAATTATCGCTTTACATGGAATGTAATAAGGTAGTTTTTAATAAAAATATGTGATATATATATTATAAAAATGATTATTTAATGGTGATATAACATTTTACTTTATTTATTACTTTCAGTGATCACTCTAAATACATGTATATTTAATATATATGTTATTTATATCAAGTATAAAATTATCTATATTATGGAACTATAACAAAATTTTGATTAAAAAAATAACAAATCAAAAAATATAAAAAAATTAAAGAAATTATTTCTTGAAACATGAATTTAACATGTAAATGTCATTAAACTTATATTAAAAGGGGATAATTAAATCATATATCTTTATATATATATATATGTATGGTTATATAATTTATTTACAATAAAATTATATTCATTATACAGGATGCAATAATGTGTAGAAGGGAAGCCCAGAATTATTGTAAGGGATTTCCACGCCACTTTTACTTTTCTGTTAGACACATGCCATAATAACCAAGTGTTTCGTTTATATTGGAAATATAATTTACATGAATGTTTTATAGGATTATTATACATAATTTTATTCTTATTTAAATATCATTCATATGGTCTATATTTTATTAGGTTTATGGCTCAAAATTCAACAAAGGGGTAAGGGATTTTTTGTCTCATATTGCCTTCTTTGGGACAGAAGTTATGTTATGCTCCCATATTCTTCTAAGAGGTGTATATAATACCCTATAACATGTTATATCAAGAATATACTTATTTTAATTATATTATAGGTGTAATATATTGTTTTTATTTCATGGGGACTTTGATTCAAATTTACCATATAGTAATAATTATATGTTATAATCTCATTGTTTATCAAGGATATTTATGATATTGATTCTTATGATAAAGTATTATGATATATCTCTCAATAAACTCACTATTATTATTCTCATCAAGTTATTTCATGAGAATAAATTTTTTCCTTTAATTTTTCTCTATTTATGCACTCATATGTGTAAAATAATATTTTCAAGAAAAAACATCAATATTTTTCTCTTGAGTTGAAAATCCATTTTCTTATAAAATCACAAAATCTAAAAAAAATTAAAAATGTTTTTAAAATTATTAAAATTATTAACCAAAGAAATATTTTCCTATATTTAACTCTTTGAAATATTTTTTTTAAAAAAATTATCACATTATTTTATAAATAATACTCATTTGTATTTTTTTTAAAATGTTAAAGGAATATTTGTTTTAAAATGTACAAAATAGTTTGTATTTTCCACCATCATGACCAAATAATTTTTTTTAAGATTATCTTATAATATTAAAATATTATTTTAAATCAAAATGATTTCTAATATGTTTTATGAATTTTCTATTTTAAAAAAATTATTTTCAAAATGGAAATTATATTTTACTAAATAAATGCTTTAAATTATTTTTAATGATTAATTTATAAGTTTACACGGTTTATTTAATGAAATGGATTTTTAAAATGTTTTTTAAAAAAAAAGTGTTTTTCAATGTGTAAAGGATATATTCCTTAAGAAATATTCTATGTGATCTCTTAGAACCTTTTTCCATTTAAGATATAATCTGTTGATGTTACTTATACATTACTGGGGATAAGATTGAATGATTCCATCATATATATCGTTAATGTTTATGTTAGATAAATGTTTATGAAACCCATTTATTTTTTAGGGGTTATGATATGATGAATTGATGATATATTTATGAATCCTTTTTTATATAAATTGGATATGATGTGATGATATGATATTTGGTTTATAATATTATGGTGCACATAAGTATTGTTTTTATTTTGATATGGTGGGGGGACCATAATATAACTACAATTAATTGGGTAAATATTTATATCTCATGTGATAAAAATGGGGGAAAAGATGATAGGATTGATCCAATATGAGATACAAATGATTCTTGATCCACTATAGTTAATAGGTGTGTGTTAATATATTGTGAGAAATAAAAGATAATTGTTAATCCACTATGTTTACGGGCTTGGTATTTAACCTTCATATATGAAATATTTTTCTCTCTTTTGATGGAGAAAATTTCTTACGAAATGAGATTATGGTTAATAATTGATATATTGTGATTTATCACTCTAATGGGCCATGATTTCTAGAATGATAATGTTTTATTCCATAAATCTTGTTTATGTTCTATTAAAGGTTGGATATGACCTTATTATGTTATTCTCAAGATCAAATAACCATATTTTTATCTTATGATTTCATATGATCATAGATAGATATGTCCAAATTTTACCCTTACTAACAATAGGAGATCACCCTTTCTAATATTTTCTTCCCTAGTTTATGATGAAAGGTTTAGATTGGAAATTCCATAGATTAGTATAATGTGAGAAGATATTTATTTAAGATGTTGATGATCATTAAAAAAATAAAATGTTTTTTTTCTAATCTCTAATGGAGTTAAATCATTACAATCCTTATGCGTGGGTTCATTTAATGTAATGAATATTTATCTAAAATATATAATATCTATGTATAAAAATCATGGATCACTATAAAATATCTTCTCGTTCTTTTGATACATTATATAGGGTGTCACTTTCTATATTTATAATGTGAATAAAATTGATCCTTATTTTCTCCATGGTCTCCACCACCTGATCTCTTAAAAAACACCAACCTTATCTTCTTTGGTGAGTCTAAGAGTGGGTTAATGTATATTTTTTTAATAATATATTTTGATAAATGATAAGGAATAATCATAATATATTTCACTTCAGTCATTATCTTATTTTGTTTCATAGAATCACAACATTTTCCATCACATTTAATGTCAACATCATTTCTCTTGATTCCGTAAATTGGTTAAAACTGAAAAATTATTTTGTGAGAAATAATAATCATACTGGGAACCACATGATCCTTTATACGATGTGTAAATCATGACACATTATTTTCATTCAAATACCCATGAGGTTTAAACTATGTTATTTTGTATCATCAATTATTCCAATCCTTCATGATGTTTCATAATGAAAACATGAATTTACCTAAGAATATACCATAGAGGTGTCAAAACAAGTGCAGAATATGGGTACAATCATTGAGAAATAGAATAATGGAAGATATATATGCAAACAACTCTTTTTGGGTTATCTTAAACAAGACACATCTATTCAAAAACCATGTTCAGTTATAGTATCCAGTCATGGTTTTTTTCAAGGCTAACTACACTATTTTAATTACCATAACAAAGGAAGTTTCCCTATACTCATAATTACCCAAAGGGTTGCCAATAAAATTTTATCATTCCAGTTTTCAAATATGACTAAACATTTCTATAATTATAACTATAGAATCCCATAATTTTAATACATTGATATGAAATTTTAATATAGGAATATCTTCTACATTACATAATGATACACACTAAAATCTTATTGTTAAAGTGCCTTTGGAAACATGTATACATAAAAACTAGTTCATAAATGAGACATATTATCTCCCACTATGTTCTTTATCACCATCACCATTTTTAGAAAAACCATAATTAATACTGTTATTCATTACCTAGGAAATGAAAACACAATAAAGGGTGATCTGGGATATTCAATAAGGGTAAATAAGAGAGAAATAAATGATCACTTGAACAAAACATAAGAATAATGGTTAGAGAACATGAGCATAATATTTTAAAATAAAACCCTATATATAATATATCATAATCTAGAGTCCATAAATAAATCTTTGAAGTTCATAAGCCGAGAATTATAATGAAATAAATGAAAATTATCCATATGATCATAGCATTTTTGAAATACGTAGAATTTTTGAATACACATAAGAATAATAAATAATTTCCTTGGTAGTAGGGGATCATTACCAAGACTGTCATAGTGGAATGGATTCACTCAAAAATCCATCATAATATTAAAGGTTTACTCCTAATACTATCATGGTGGATATAGTCCCTTATTGGAACTTGGTTCACTCCCCATTCTAATCCTATTTATCTGATGAGATATCCATCTTTACCCAATGCATTGGAGGGATATAAATTTATATTCCCACTCATCACATAATGAAAATCAAATAGATGTATTCCAAAAGATCATAAAACCTACATCATATCATAACCTATGAAGATACCGTTGGTTTCATAAAATTTTCATCATGAAATAACTATTGGAAAAGAAACGACTTTTATAAACATTTCATCAATTCATCACAGAATTAATCGTGTAAAAGGAACAAGTTTCCTAAAAAATATTTTCATTATAAAAATAAACCATCTAGAGAAATAATGAGGATAGAATCCTGTGTTATATCCCCAATATAGAATATTTAATATCAATTTTTTTATTATTGGTGAATAGATATACCATTAAAATATAATTAAAATTTTCCTTAGGAAAATAAAATTTCTATTTTAAAAATTATATATATTAAATAAAAATGCTCAAAAATCATTAAAATAATTTTATTTGAATTTTTTTTTAAAAATATAATAAGATATTGAAATCAAAGAGTGGTCATGATGTTAGGAAATTCCATTTATTCCACATGTGTAAAAAATAATATATTTCACAAAAAACCATATATATAAAATAAATCCTTATATCCATCTCTGAGTGTTTGTGGAGGGGGTTTTCCACACATACAAACTAGTGATGTCTTTATTTTCAAAAGAATTAGAATATAAGAATATAGATGTGATATTATAATTAAAAAAGAATAATTATTTCAGAAAAACCATATATATAAAGTAAATCATTATATCCGTCTATGAGTGTTTGTGATGGAAATTAAATTACATTGGTTCATGAGGCAGTAGTTCCCCAAACACATGATCGATCGTTTCATATTCCATTAGATAAAAAAGGATATAAATAGATATTGATCCAAAAAATAATAAAATATCAACATATTAAGTATACAGTAGATATTATTTCATTATATATGTTTAATATTTTAAGGAGGTTGGGAAAGAAATAAAAAACTGCTCCATTAAGAACAATACATCTTCTTCTCCAACCTATTTTGTTTTGCACCAAAATCCATCCTCTGTGGGTTTTATAATATAAAATATTCTCTAGGAAGTTGTAAGGGAATTAATTTAGGTATTTGTTTAGGTATTTTCTACACAAAATGTATTTTTATATTTAATGAAAATTGGATATATGGTGCCTATTTATAAGTGGGAAGGAGTGCCGTTTTTGTAAATAACTAAAATATTAAACAATGGGAACTCACTCTCAAAAAAAGTTCCTATAAAATTTATAAATAAAATATTTTATGTAATATAATATTTTTAAATAAATTATACAATAAAAAAGAAAATGTTTATAATCATTTTATTCCCTTTACCTCTATAGTTTCTAACTTATAGAAATTTGGTTTCAACATAATAAGTTATTTTGTTATATTGGTAATTTATCTATTAAGACTAAAAATAAAATTTGAACTATTAGATAAATTTTAAAAAATAATAAAAAATATTAAATCTTATTTATCAAAGAAAAAAGTGTGTTGGAAATTAATTTTAAGACATGCACATGAAATGTGAAAAACCTAATTTTAATCTTAATTGTGATAGAAACTATTTCAGTCATAAAGAGTTAGGAATATTTTAATAAATATAAAAATATTTCATAAATGGAACATGGTTTATATTTTCAACTATATTTCATTAAATTTGATGGATTTAATATTTTTTTGAATTTTAATTCATTTAATGAAAAATTATTTCTTATCAAATATAAATAATGTCGATTTGAACACTATTCATTTATCTTGACTTTAAAAACATCAATAAAATATTGATTTTGGATTCATTACTTTAAAACTAAATTAAAATGATACATGTATCAAAAAAAATTGTTAAACACAATAATTAATTCAAATTATATCACTTATAAATATGTTGAAATCATTTTTTTATTTTATTTTTCATTAAATTATTACTGTGTCGACATTGTGTAGGAATTTGAAGTAAGTATTTCATCCCAAAATATTATACATAAATGAACATGGTAAAAAATAATAATTTATATTTAAAATGAATATTTAGAGTTGAACATAAGTTATTTTTATTCTTTTCACAAAATATTATATCTTTTAAAAGAAAGAGAGTGGCATTTTTGGATCTTCTATACATAAATATGTCACAATCAAGGAATATGAAAAATTTCATAAATTATAATTTTTTATGATTATGGATGAAATATAATCATCCAATGAAAATAAGTCTTTATTTAGTGTTAATTTTTATTTAATATTTAATTATTTTAACAGTTAACTAACCCATTTTACCTTTATCGATGAAACAAAAATTTATTACCAGTACTATTCATAAAAAAAATAAAATGGAGTTATTTAAAAATAATGTAGAGCTAAAAATTCCAAATATTTCATTAAATTTATACTATTCAGAACATAGAAGTGAGAAAAGTTAAATTAATATTAAACTAAAAAAAATTGATGAAAAATGTGTTCTCTCAAAAATATTTTTTTTGGAAACAAAGGATATTAGATTAACTCTATGACATCCAATCATAATTATATTTATTTAATTATCTTATATATATAATATAATATTTATATAAATACTTATTTTTTTGGGGCTATTTTAATTAATTAAAATGTATAAACTTTATGCACATAACAATAGTTTTGAGGAAACACTATTTTTATGAATAAAAATAATCTTCTACAGAAATCATGAAATTTAATCATTAAATGAAATTAATTTTACTAGTTTCAATAAAATGGTTCATATATAAAATTAATATGAAATGAAAATTTTAATTGGACTTTTAAATTACTTGATTTAATGGAATGAAATAACAATATTTGTAGAATCAGAAATTTTCACCATTCACCGAATAATTAATCATTTTAGAAAAATACCAAAATATATACCTAAGTTAATTTTGTTATGAGAATTTAAAAATAAACTTAATTTTATAAAATAAAAATTTTAAAGGCCCTATAAATTTATTAATATATTTTATCACAAGAATAAAATAAATTTATTTTTCAATTATAAAATGACTATTAAAAATTGAATGATTATTTAATAATAATTTATCAATAAAATTATATTGAATATTAAATTTAGTTATATTTAATAAATATGTTTATTATATTCATCCATTCCAATATAAAATCTATTTTATAATGGTTATATTTAAATACAAATATTTCATTGTTTGTTTAGGCTTAATGTTGTGTGCTATGTACACTCTTGAATATAGCATTATTTTTTTAAAAAAATATTACGGGTGTTATAATTACCACTCTAGAACAAATATTAAAAATTACCTACTTATTAATATTCAATATTAATATTAAAAAATCCTTCCTTGATATAGATATATAGCATTTTTCACATAGGTGGTCAAACCAGCCCAATAAGAATATGGTTCAATATATATTTGTATGACTATGAAAGAGATTATTATTTTTACAACTGCATTATCAAAAAAGTATTTTGAAATTATTTTGATTTTATTGAGGTGATTAATTATATTTATTTATAAGAATAATGTAAAGGAAAAATGTTTTCTCTTATAATTTATCATTTTTCCTCCATGTATTTTAGTTTTAGGTGGTTGGTTTTGTGGTGATCACTTTTTGGTAATTTTACTTATAAATTGAAAATTTTAAATTTAAATAATATAAATCAGGAAATAAATAACATATATATTAACTAAACCCATTTATAGAACAATACTTGAATAGTGGTGTTGAAAAATGAATCGTGTTGGTTATGGATGCAGAATTCTACACACACACACACACTAGAGAAACATATTCATTTTTTCACTAAATAGGAGGGGAATAGATAATGATTACAAAATAATAATAATAACATTTTATTTTATTATTTATACTAATTTCATTATTTACACATGGCCCTAATGGTTTTGTTAAAGGGTTGATGGTAAAGAGAAATAAAGGAAGTTAAAGGGATTGTAATACATAAATTGATAATTATGATCATCTCATGAATTATCCTTTATAAATGAATAAATTGAGGTAATTGGTTGAGGATATGGTCTAAAAAACATTTAGAGATACTATAAAAGATTTAAATTGGGTAAAGATTTATAGTAATATTGAAATATAGTTTTGGATTTATGTGGGTGGATGCGATCTCCTTTTACCGGTTAAAAAGATGGATAAGTATTTGGAAAGTAATGGTAGGTAAGTGGTAAATTGAATTTCATTAGAGTTATTTGAGTTAGTCAAGGAAATTTCAGTGAGACATGTTGGTATGAATGATATTATATAAGGCCTAATTGTCAAATTGATATAGAAAAATTTGAGAGATATTAGATTACACATCATAACACTTATTAATCTTGGTTAAAATTTAACCATGTCAAAAATTTTATTAAAAAAATATAAGACAAACCTTTTATCAAATTTATAACTTTTGAATTAAAATTTGGAATCCATTCAATCTAATTCAATTTATAAATATATGAAAATTAGCATTAAAACTAAAATATATAATGTGTTGAAAAACAATTTTTTCGAAAGATGCGGTTTAATCAATAGGTGGTCTAAATATTTTTTTATCATTGATTAAAAATTTATTAATTATCAATATTTTTAATTATTTTTATTAATTTAAACATAATATTAAATTATTTATTTTAAAATAAATTAATGTCATTTCCAAAAAATATTTATAAATTATTTTTCTTTGAAAAATAATTATTTTACTCTCGTAACAAATATTTATCTCAGTAACTTAATTTTATACCTAAAAATTAAATTGTACCAATTAACTAATTTGAAAATTATGATTAAAAATAGTCATAAAATTTTATAAGATTCCCATTTTAAATTTTATAAACAGCAATTTTAGTATATGCATGAATAACATAAGAAACATATTTCAAGAAACATTTATCTTCTTAGAAAAAAATGAATTTATTACTTTCATAGTAATAATTATTGGAAAAAGAATAAAATATTTTATTATATAAATTATCTATAAATTTAATTAAAATTATTATTTAATGAAAAATAAAGTATTAAAAAAATGTATTTTGGTGCATAAAATGGTTATATTTGTTATTTGAGAATAATTATCGAATTTTATCAATGAATAATTAATAAAAAAGAAATTTATTTTTTATTTCTCAATATATTTAATAATTTCACGAACCTAACATTTATTGTCCAAATTTAAGGATGTAATTCAACTGTTATTTAATGTTTCATGATTCATTTCGGTTCGGTGTTACGTATGAATAAACTATTGATCACATTAATTTTTATAAGAAAATATATAATTTAACACCTCAAAGAGCTACATCCCCCTTTTATAAATTGAA
The DNA here is from genome assembly GCA_963277665.1 of Viscum album. Lineage (NCBI taxonomy): Eukaryota > Viridiplantae > Streptophyta > Magnoliopsida > Santalales > Viscaceae > Viscum > Viscum album. Next base: position 1,406,551,197 of record OY728166.1, on the reverse strand, counting down.
TCCTCATAATTTTAATTATCAGTCATAAATAAAATTAGTCACAAGAAAATAAAAAGTTTTCTTGACTCATGATATGTTATCAAATGATATTTCTACCTTTATATCTTATGTTTTACTAGGAAACAAAACATTTACCTTTATAAATAAATATTTTTATTCCTTTATTTTCCACACAAGAATCATCTTCCATTTTATATTATACATTCTCATGGGTACCTCTTCACATATTCTTGACACACATGAAACTGCATATTCAAACCTTCATCATCTCTATCACTTGAAATTCCTCGAGACTTCATCATTATCTCCTTTGATTTGTTTAGGAATTAAACTATGTTCACATTGTAAATCATAATTCGTTATGAGTGGTTTTTCATAATAAAAATATTTATCCCTTGTGTTTTTATATATTTGGGTTTCTTATTGGTATAATCTATGAATTATCTATGGAATCCATTCTTAATATGGTTCCTTCTGGATTCATGAATTACTAAAACCAAAAAGAGAAAATCATGAGTGATAAACCCATTATAATAATTATTATAGGATGAAAAATTATACCTAAAAATGTCCACCTCTTCATAATTTTTATATCAAATTTCTATTCAACCTAAATCACTCTCAGTTCAATATAGGTTTCTTTAAGTTAGTTTATATCATATTACATAACATTATTCTTTATCATAATAAATCTAATTCATTGTCCTGTAAATAGAATACAATTTACCAAATAATATTCCCCATGAGTGGATATATATTCGTATAGTTTTAGGAATCACATCATTAAACATAGATAAATTTTAGTTCATGCATAATTAATCATTTTCGGGATGATTACCCCTAGGTGTATCTTTTTCACACCACATTCTAGTATCCATATTGGGAAGTAATTTATAATATATCTTCACAATATCTACCTTAATAGAAATTTTTGATATTATACTTTAATTATACTTATTTATTAGAATTATCTAAAGGATTTTCACTAATGTTATTTAATATTAATAAATAAAATATTTCATATTTCTCAAAATCACCTAAATAGTTATCTTTACCAATGAAATTTTAGTCAACATAAAATTCTCAACCCTTAAATTATCATAAAAATTTTAATATCTAACAATATCTAAACTGTACTATTATACCAACTATTATAACCTACGATTATGAGAATATGAATTACATAACTAAAGGAAAATATGAAATGAAATAAATTCCCCAAATGATTTAAATTCATATTTTTTTAGAGTTAGGTAAAAAAATGAAGAAAAAACCCATTTATTTTCCAACTATTAAATATGTTTTCAAGAGTATGAGAAAATTCTTAATCTATAATAAGAATTAAATTTCTCCCATTAATCCTCCATAAAAAATAAGTTTTTAGACACACTATACGTATTATATTAATCCATAACATGGGGAAATGAAAAATAAAAAATGGCTGAGCTTAGATACTCAGTACAAGATAAAAAATGAAATAATAACATTTCATGGGTAAGAATTGGAACATATGTGGTGCCCCATATCTAAAATCCCAGATCGTGTTCCATAAAAGAATACAATACATACTTGTTCTGATTCCAACTATAAATTCCCAAACATAAAAATGACTTAAAGGACATATTTCATTACATATATTCCCAAGGTATATTTTGGTTCATAGGTTTAGAGAATTTTCAAAAATTAAAAACTAATAAATCCCATTTCACTCACATATAATATAAAATTAAATCTACTATATAATAAACTAGTTAATTCATAATTTTCTTCAAAATCTCCAAAAAATTATCCCAATAAGACATCTTATTAAGAATATCATGTGTAATAATTTTCTTTATAGACTGGAGAAGTGGAAAAATAAGAAAGGGTTTGGGAACACACTCAGTGTGGGTAAATATAAGTTATGAAAATCAATGATTATAAGTGATAATAACCTTTGTATAAATATTATTTCAGGAATATATATTTAAAAAATAATTCCACAATCAATTTAAAATGATAGCACAATATACTCATGGATGGTAGTGAAGATAAATAAATTACATGGATAAAAATTAGAAAATCATAATGATGGAATTAATAATTTTGGATATCATCAAGGCCTCATCTAAAACATAATTATTTACATCATGGTTTTAGCAAAGACATCATTCTTATTATTAATTCATCTTTCTGAAATGGGCATGAAAATATATAATACCCAGACATGTTTTTTTATAGAGACCTACTGATGCATTGAGGGGATATATAATGTCATAACCCACAAGTCACATGTTTAATTAAATTCATTGATTATATGATATAATTAGTAAATAATAAAAATTTGACTTCGTTAATAATAATTTGTATTGTAATAAGAACATAAAAAACTCCAAAATAACTCCTCAAATAAAAAGAGGGACTAAACAGTCATAAAACTTATAAAGAATGAAGCTTAATGGTAAAACATTATACAATGAAAATGTCAACAATTTTACATATTTTAATAACAAATATATATATAGTAGTTCTATAATAAATAAGTGGAATATATATCAATGTAAGAATCCATATTCTAAAATTATATTGAGAAAGGGGTATACAATTAAGTCACTAAGTTACCTAAGAAATTGATGTATGGAATCTATGTGAACACCATTCAATTAATGAAATAAAATAAAGATTATTTTTAGGGGAAAGGAATTGGGAAAAAACGTTTTCCCTACTCACATTAGCTAGTTAGGAAATAAAAAGGTAGTGACAGAAATATATTTGATAGAAAATAATGTTACATAATCCATCCAGAGAAAGAAGGTGGATGGTTTCAAAAGAACATATTTCATGTTTAATAAAGTATACTCATAAGGATGTTGTCATAGATGAAAAAAATCCTTGTAAAATAATTCTCGAAATTATATCTCATAAAAAGGGATCATGAATTTAATTGTTCGATACCACGAGTTCAATACACTAAATTATAAATACATAAATTTATTATTGGATATGCCATCAAAAATAAATAACATTAGTGAAAATATATTTTAATATGAAGAGGAAAATAGTGGTAAAACATTAATGAGATTTTAGAAAACAATTTTAACATTGGAGTAAAATAAAAAAGTTCAATTTACCTTTAAAAGTAACTTTTGATATGGATAAGTAAAATATTTTGTAAAATTTTTATTTTAAAAATAATATCTAGTATTGTATCATTTAAAATTAAATAATGTTTTATATATGATATTTAGATCCAAAGAGTAATCTTTTTTAATACCTTTAAATTACATTTATTGAAAAACACATTGTAAAAATAGTAATAAATCCTACTTCATTTGAAGGAAATTATTATTCCAAATATTTTTTTAAATACCATATAATATAATATAAATGTGTGAAAAAATAATAATAGAAGAAAAAATTTCATGAAAAACTTTATAACACAAATAAATGATATTTGAGTCATCAATATCCATTATAGAAAACATACTCCACAGGTTAAGAAATATTCAAAAAGTATTTATGTGGTAGGAAATTAATTACATATACAACAATGATATAATACTACTAAATAAAATGTGGGTTATAATGTACCCAGATTATATGAAATATTTTTTATAGAAAGATCATAACTTAATGAACGAAATATATGTTAACAAAACCCTTAATACGGGTGTAATAATTTTATAAATGGTAAGTTGAAGAAGAATATATGTTTTGGATTAGTATATAACTTAAAATAATATATATATATATAATAAAAATAAATATATGTGTATTAAGTACACTATAAAAAGAAAACATTATGCCCAAAATGTATTAAATATCTAAAAATCATGATTTAGACAAAAAAAACTATAAAGAATTTATAAAAATTCAAATAAAACCCCATTGAAGGATAGAGTTTCATATGAAACATTAAATATTATGAATAATGATAGAATAATCATATAAACTATTAATTGGGATGTAAATCCACCATTATAAATAAAACGTGATGTATAATAAGAAATATGTCTTAAGGGGTGATTATTGAGCAATATCCCTCACCTTTTATCCTGGATTCAAAGAATTCACACTAGCTTTCTGTATAAAAAAATAATCTATATAAATAAATTAGTTAATAAACTATATAAAAAAATTTACTTTTGTAATATTCATTTATAATCATTCTCTTTATGAAATCTAGATATTTATTAGCCATTTTAAATAGTTAGTGTAAGTAATTTTGATTGTTTCCAACTAGTTTCATCAAAATAGTATTAGTATTCCTTATTGTTAAAATTTTCATCATCCCAAGATCAATAATGGTAATATAATATATTTTACATGATAGGTATTATTGTATAATTTCATTCTATGGTTTTTTTTGTTATAATCCATGAAGATAAAATTGAAAATGATTGTGTTTTGGTGACTCTTATCGAAAATAATATGTTTTATTAATTAATTAGTTTAATAATTCTGAAATTATTGACCAAAAATAAATATTTTCATATTTATATCTTATTATACTGTTAATTATGTTCCCTTAGTCATATATGATATAAATTCATAGAATTTATAAAATAGGTGATTAAATAGACCCAAACATGAACATACTATGGTTGATGGATGATATTGTGGTGGTTTAGTTATAATATTATTATACCAAAAGCATATTAATATTTTTTATTTTTTATTATTGTGATATATCATGACTTATATGAAGTATAATAAGAAGTAATAGATATGGAAATATAACATAATATGAATAAAAATATTTGCTTCTTAGTACACTGGTTTAAAATAATAGAATTTAAAGAGGGTCACTTATTACCAAAACCATTAATATGATCTCCAATTTTTTATAAAATAACATCAATTATATCACTAAAATATTATTAATCAATTTAAACCATTCCGACGACCATCTATTAGAGGTGGTAATGGATAGAGGACTGCCTCATTCAAGGGAGGATGTAGTCTGTACGTATCCATGGATGATGATTTATTTTTCATAGAATATGGTAAATAAGTAATATATTGTGTCATTTAATAATATTAAATTTGTTCTAAATATAATAATTTTAAACTAAAATTAATATTTTTATTTTTATAATTTCATTGATAATATACATATTTTTTGTATAATAAAGTTTCATAGATTTAAATGACATACTTACATACTAATAATGTCATTAAATAATGGAATTTGAAATAATAGTATATTTAAGTATTCAATTTAAAATAAATATTTTCATAAATATTAAAAAAAATTCTTATGAAAATATTACTATATTTAATCCAAAAGATAAAATTAATTTTCTTAAAATAAAATTCTAAAATTTATAATTTACCTTTTACCTAAAATTTAAAAATGTAGTGAAAAACTATTTTTATAGGAAAATATACTCTTTAAAAAAATATCTTATTCTTTAATTTTAATAGCATTTACAAATTATTTTTAACCAACTATTGAAATAAATATATTTTTTCCTAAATTAATCATTATTTTTTAGGATAAAAAATAAAACTACATAAAAGGAAATGGTTTATAAAAATAAAATTCTAGGCTTAAAATGACCATATTAGTAATTTTATCCACACTAATAGAATTTCATTCATATTAAAATTACATTTTATTATCATTCATAAAAAATTTCATAAAGTGGTTATTCTTATTCATTCTCACTAATTCAATGAACATGTTTTAACAATGATATTATTTTATCTAAACATATATCAGTTTCATTTAAGTTTAGTGATGCATGTGGAGTAAGCTATTGAACACACTAGCTTATTAAAAGGTAATAATATATTAAAATCTTATGTGTTATCAAATAATATAAGAATACGAATAGAATAACACAAATATAAGATAATTAGGAATAATATGATCATAATTACATGAATAATTACATGAAAATTTTTTTACAACATAAAAAGGATACATTCATAATCATATCAGTAAGGTTAATCATTAAGGTATCTTAAAAGAACATTATAAAGGGTTTTCACAAAGGAGTTATAAAACATTACTAAGAAATACATCAAATTTATAAAAATCATGTCATGATAAGAGATAAATTCTTTAACTAATGAAGTGGAGTACTATCAAGAAACACCCTTTAAATTACCAAGGTTTTTACCTAGGTATCATAAAACATTAAAAAGTAATATATCCAATGTATCATAAATAAGTGACCCTTAGATATTAATCCATCTCCCAATCCATTGGAGTGCTATCAAGGTGCACCCTTCATATGTCTAAATTTTTTCTTTCCATATATGTAAATGATAAATAATTTCATCAAAGTATAATTAATACATAATGTAAATGGGTAACATGATAATTCAAAACATTCGTATAATATATCTAGATAAATAAGACCAAAATTTCATTAAATAATATCACAAGAATAAATAAAAAATGATTTGATATATTTAAAACACATTTTCAAGACCATTGAGTAAATCACTTTTAAAAATTTGATGAAATACCCATTTTCATTTTAAAAGTAATGGTCATAGTGGTGAAAGATTATGTTCACATAGAAGATGAACTTTAAAATATATTTTTAAAAATAATTTTAATATCATCATAAAAAAGATGATATCACACGTCACATTGAAAAGTTATTTTCAAGAAGTTGAATTAATTTTTTATAAAATTAATATTTAATAAATAAACATCCATAATGAATCATTGAAAAAGGTGTAAATAATATATCAAGAAAATATGGAAGATAAAATAAATGACTGTGGAAGGAAAACCATTTTACTATTTTAAAATATATATTTTTCAATTCCCGCATAATTAAATTGTAATAATATTTTATTTAGACAAGATGATAATGTGTGTATGATAATCCCATGACAAAACACATAAACTGGTTTCCAAATATAATAGAGATAATTAGTAGAAAGGAAAATATATACAAGGAGGGGAAATCATTGTTAAATAGAATAAGAAATATTCTAAACAATGATATACTATTTGACAAATAATTTTATTAAGGTTAAAGATTTGAATTAAAAATACATTATCCCCATAGAGGAATAGAAAATAAAATGAAATAAAATATTAGGGTGGAAGAAACAAATATTTTAAGAAATAAGTTCAAAAAGATGCCTTATAACTTAATGAAGGGAATTGAGTTAAAAACCCCTTTTAATTTTTGAATCAAAATAAATTTATTGAGAAAACATAATGTTGCTATTGAAGCCCCACTAATTATATGAATATGATAAAATATATTCATTGGGTATTAATAATAGCTTATTAGAGTTACCTGGTGTATAATATTAAAAATGTCACAAGAAATTAAATTTGAGACAAAGAATCCCATTCATTAATTCCTGAATTCCACTAATGTGATTAAATATAATATATAACAAAAATTTCTAAATTAAATAAATTAATTAATTTAATATTATTTCATTACTCCCATTTATAGGTACATCCGTTAATAATGGTGATGAAAAATGAAATATGTTGTTAATGGAGGATATAGTTCATACACACATGGGAAATGTTTTTTTATTGAATGAGAGGGGAATGAATAAAATATATACCAAAAAATATAATACATTTTTCGTTTATTATTTATATTGATTTAATTATATACATATGTTTATAATTAGTATGTATAAATGTGGATGATAATGATAAAGAAAGGAAGTTAATGTGTAAGTAATACATACATTGGGAATTTTAATCTTCTCTACAAGTATCCTATGGGAATTAAATAATTGATTTACTTTGATGAGGTTGGAGGCTGAGAGAAATTTAGAGGAAACATATAATATGTAAATTGGATATAGGTTATGGGTATTTTTTAATCTATATTTGTCTTGAAGCACGTTTAAGTGATCAATATGTATAGGTGATGAAGGGACAAATTTTTGGAAAAGAATGTTATGTAAGGGGTAAGAGTAGAATTGCATGAGAGTTAGGAGAGTTATATGGGGAATTTTTTTTACTACATATGGAAATTAATTTACAACCTAAAAAGGCATTCTTGATGAAAAAGTTTCTAATTTATTTAGTAAAATTTGAGTAATACGAGATTAGTAATTTTAACAGTTATTATTATAGATTAAAATATGACTATGGTAATTATTTAATTACTAAAATTTTATGATGAAAGTTACTATGAAATTTTAATGTGATTAATCCAAATATAGAATCCATTTAATATAATTTTATTTCTAAATATAATAAATTTATATTTTAAATTAAAGAATATAATTTGTGGAAAAATAATTTTTCTGGAAAAATACTATTCTAGTCATCAAGTAGTACTATTCATATTTAACCTTAATTACTAATTAAAATTTTGGTTATTTATTTTTATTTATTTTTAAATATCATATTAGATTATTTATTTTAATATATCTCAATTTAATTAAAATCATAATATTTTGAAATGTATCATTCAATAAAAAACTGGTTTACCATGGTTATTAATATTATCTTGGTAACATAATTTTATAACTATAATGAAATTATCCCCATTACCTAATTTGAATAATATGAATAAAAATATGCATATAATTTTATTAAATTCAATTTTAAAACTGATATTAATAAGTTTTAATATATTCAGGCAGAATAAATAAATATAATTTTTGGAAATATGTATCTTATAAGAATAATATAAATTTATTACATTCCTTTTAATAAATATTTTATGGGTATTAAATTATTTTATATATAATAAATCACATACATTTAAAAAATTATTTAACCATAATATAATAAACTTTAGGGAACATGAATAGAATTTTTTTTTAAAAACTTTTACACATAAATTTATTTTATTATTATTTAACAAATATAATTGAATTTTATCAATGAATTATTATTTAAAAAAATATTTCTCAAATTATTTCATAATAAATTTACCGTTATATTTACCCATAAATTAAAATTCTACATTTTAAAAGTTACTTATCATTTGATTATTATTTTTGATAAAGTGTTTTATGTAAAGAAAGGTATTAAAGGTATTTAATTTTAAAGGAAATTATAAAATTTAAAATATTAATGTGTTAAACTTTGTATTGAAACTCTAATGATCTTATTCAAACCAATGTTATAGGTATTGAGGTGGTGTAATAACTCTTTAATGCAAGGTACATGATCTTTAGTGTTCTTAATTTTAGTTTTACATGTGATTTATATTTCTATGCACGTAGAGATTGGGTATCAAATATTGAACACTTAGATTACATCTAAAAATCATTATTAGACCATTAATAAATCCCAAAAAAGTGATCATCTTTGAATAATCGATCACCAAAAATACCATCCTCAAATATCACATATGATTGCATTGATGATAAGATTATTATGATGAGAAATAGATATATCTTCATCACCATAAGAAAAATGGCCTTAAAATAATCACACATCATCTATCTACTGATCCTATAAAAAGATATTTATAAAAAGGATGTATCATATATAACAAGGAAGAGATATCTAATAAAAAAATTCAAACTAAGGCTCCACTTCATGGAATTAATCATAAAATAAACCTTAATCTCATAATGATATATAATGTTTGGATACCTAGATTTGAATAATATAATTACAAGGACCATACCCTAATCCATGGGATAACAAAAAATTATCATGTGTTTGATAAAATTTAACTAACCACTAAGCTATAATAGAGGACATGGTAATTTCTTAAATAGCTGGTATCAACCAAGAGAGTGCCAAAATCAATAGGTAGTGAACATAATCCCTAGTCCTTAGGGGAGTAACGAGTCTCCTAATATAGGACCCAGACCCTTATCATCAAGGGATTATTGAATTGGATGATAGAGGATTTACAACATTCTCATGCGGTAAAACTAAATCCTTTTTTAAAATTTTTCATCAACAAATTTATTTTTGTCACCTTATCATGGAATCCATTATACAGAACTCATATATATAACACAAATCAAGTGTAGGGAGAAAAGTATCTCTTTTCATGAAGAATAATAAATTGGGATCTTCATATTCCACATGAATTCTCACTCGCTAAAAAGGATGATTCCTCAAAACCATTACTTGGTCTGGTGATGTGGTTATGAAAACCTCGCTTTGGGAGAAGGCCATGTATATCAAAATTTTCTATCAAAATGGTATTTCAGAACCATAAAACCCATTTTAGGGTCATATGAGTAATTGTTTTACGAAAAGACGCATTCTAGGAAGTAAAAATAGTTTTATGTATACTTGATTTTGAAGCCTTATATTTAAATGCTTTTGGAACCAAAAAAGATGTACAGATAAAAATATATGGGAATTTTATGTTGCAAAGAATGTTTCCAAATTTTGATTTCCATAATCAGTTCACATTAAAATTATTTCAATGTGTGTCCTCTATCTTCTTTCATCCCAATCCAACAGTCCCTAATAACAGACACTCACCTAGGTATCTCTTTTACAAAACCAAGGCTTGTTCTCAAGCCATTTCACTTAGGTACTGACCATTTTGATTCCCAAATATCATGGCTAAATCATTTCCCATGATGGTTAACTAAAATCCATGTGTCCTCCATGTATCTCTAATTGTGTTAATTTTTAATTTTCCCACCTCCCATTATCATGGAGCCATATTATTTCCTATAAATAGAGTCGTTGGTATCCCGTTTCGACCCATTTTGGAAGATGAAGAGACACCTAGAGCTCCCCACACCTGATAATCACTTTATCTCTCTTATTATATTATGAATCTTAAATTCAATGACAATAAACCAAAGGTAGGGGTAATTTATCCATATGAAGATAAAAACAATATAAAAGACCACTTTTCCCCTAGCTCTTCTAAACTAAGGTAAAGGACCCAAGTACAAATAATAGAAGGCCATGTTTCTATATCCTCTATAGTGGACCATGCTAGGGATAACCACCCCCAAGTACCTCATAATAAGTTTAAAATATTGGGACCCCTTTAAAATAAACATATACCAAGGCATTCACTTAACCATAGACACCTCTTTTCCATACCTGAGATTGGGTGACCACATTTCTTTACAAAAACCAAGTAATCAACTTCTATTACACCCATGGTTTGAGGTATGTAAGACTATTTAAGGTTTTTTTGGGTTATTGTTTGATTTTTTATAGTGTTGAAAATATTTTGGGAGACTTTTGTGGGTTTTTAATTGAGTTTTTATGGAAGAAAATTGGTGCATGGTTATAGTAAACCATGTGAATTCTATAGAAAACTGTGAAGAAAGTTTAAGTGGTCCAGGAGGAGGTGAAAAACTAGTTTATTATTTTGGTGAACTGTGTATATTCCATAATTATCCATGTGGCATGTTATAGAGACACTTCTTATCACTAGAACATTGTTTTCCAAACTATGTGGACAAGATTTACAATATTTGAGTTTTGAGATGTTGGTTCCCACAAATTTAGTGAACGTTTTAGTAAATCTTATAACCTAACCATGTGACATAAAAAATTAAATACAAAAAATTTTATTTTCAACTTGAAAAATCCCTTGAAACTATAATTATTCCACTATTTTTATAGTCACAAAAATTCTAAGCCCACATTTGGATATTTTGGTTATATTGTTTCTTTATAAGGATAATTTCAATGAATCATGGTTCACTGGATCTAGAAATTAGTGGAAGGTCTCTATATTTTTATTATCTTTCCTGATTATCCTATATTTTCCTAGAAAAAACATGAATTATATTTATCTTGAAAAACTATAGGGCTTGGGAACATTTTTATGAGATTTATTTTTTGTACATTGAAAGAAATATAGATGGTTTTTGGATCTTAAAATATCATAGTGAATCAAATTTCAAATGGAATCCATTTACATGTTAGTGGATTACCATGCTCTATACTTATTATAGAACATAAAGGATTTGGATTTTTAAATATAATTCTTATGTTCTCATTGGAAAAAACCATGATTAAATGTTATTGAAATCTCTCTTGTTATATGGTTTTATAATTTTTCACACAATTGTTTTACTTAAATTCTTAAAATATTTTTTATAGAAATCATTTTTTCAAGATACTTTGGGATATATGGGGTTTTAGTTAATGATTTCAATGTAAAGAGATATGTTTTTGGACATGGATGCCGGTGTTTTTGGTTCACATGGAGGTTACCACCATGTGATGATTTCAGGACAGTATGGGTCACTTCTCATGAGTATGAGGACCATTATTTGAAATTTAAGGGTGTGTGTGAATTTTTAGAATGAATATTCCATGTGTATTATGATTATGGTATAATTTTTTTGACATTTCTCTTATAATGAAACTATTTTATATTCCTCATTCCTTTTTTAAAAATCACTTTTAATAAATATGTTTTACTAATTATTATTTAATATAAATTATTCTAACATGTTCTAGTCTTAGAAGCATGTGTGGAATGTTTCTAGATGTTATCCTATTGGGATGTATACTCACCCCCTATATATGAACCTTGGTGAATATGTACACATATTTTTCATGAATCATTTTAGGGTAATGTTTATTAAATATCTACAAGAGAATCGCAAATCTATGGAATTGGTGATGATTTATGGATCTTAGAGATGTTTGGGATGGATGTATGTAGGGATTCCACATTGGTAATATTACATCTGAGTGTTTTTTTTGTTTTAGGATATATTGTAATTTACTTTTTAATACTACTCTAACTTTAATGGACCTAACCCATCTAGGACATTTTATTGTGTGTTTTGGGATTTTGTAGCCTTTGGATGAGTCTAAGAAAATTATAAGTGGGTGAAGAGTTAAATATGAAATTGTGGGTGATGCTTTACATCATGAATCACTGATTCATTGCATGAATAAGGTTTCATAGTTTGGATTCGTGGATTGTTTCAGTATTTTTTCCCATGTATAATTAATATTTTTTAATATTTATACATGTCATGAATTCTAATGGTGAAGTTTTTGGTGGTTCATTCTTACATGTTTTGAAAGTGTGAAAGGATATATTCATGGAATGAAATTACTCAAGGTTTACTGGTTCGAGCACCTTGTTTTTTGGGGCATGTGAAATATGCGGGGTTTAGTACGTGAACCATTCATTGAGAAAATAACCAAGGAAATTTATAGTCTATCTATAACCCCCCTCTGATATCCCTGAATCTCCCTTTATTTCACTAGAAATTCAATTGAATACTAGGTTATTTTGGAATCCATAAAAGTCTCTAATCCCAGACATTCATGAATCAATTACAGAGATTCAATATCAGTGTTTCCATGTGAGTCATTCTATATTTTACCATAAAGTTATTCCTTTTTCATTATAGGTTCCACATCAACTGTGTTTTCTGATGTTCAGGGATTTTGGGATAATATTTTAAGGGACATTGATGTGTTTTATATTGATTTGAGAATTCCATGTATGTTTGTGTACCCATTTTACATCCTCTATTACTTTGGATTCATTTAATAAATCTATAATATTTCTTCAAGTAGGGGGATGAGTGTTATCTCCCTTTTATGTGAATTTTGGGGATTATCATACTTTTTATTTCAGTTGAGAGACTTGTATGAATTTCAATAATAAATAAAATAAAATATACTAATGAAATTAAAAGGGGATGGTATGGTGAAAATAGACTTACTTGTTTTCTTTATGATGATATTGTTACTTCATGCTATTTTATTGTTATATGATTATGAATTATTTCTATAGATTGATTGGAGAATACCCTTTAAATCATAAAATACTTAATGACTGTAAATGAAAACACTAAGGTGAATTTTCTAGTTTTATGCGTGATTTTATATGTAAAGATTGAGGGGCTTGATTGTTTATAAATTTATGGAATTGGTTGTGTGGAATGGTGGCCTTGGTTTCTTGTAGCATGAATGCATTGGATGTGTATGTCTTATTGGCATTGATTGTTTTCATCCTGGTGGCCTTTCTTATGATGCATGAGTTTCATGGGGTGGTTTCTTGATAGTATTTATTTAATAATTTAATAACAATATTGACCGACATGAATAATATTTATGTCTACAGAATTCATGGGTATGAATTTAAACCAAAAAATGTACAAATCATGGTGATTGGTAATTTAATTAAAAATGGAAAATGTAAATCCAGTTCTGGTCCCTTTGTGTGACTATTGTGATTTTTTTCTTCACTATAAGAAGTTATTAGGGGGTGACATCATTAATGTTTCAACGGTGCATGTTGTGATGTTTCTTGTGGGAACCCACAGGTGTGGAATTGTGTGAGAACAATATACCTATATTTTCTTATGTTTTCTTAACTAACCAACATATTCAGGTAACCATACTAAAACCTCAAGACCCCGTATAACATAATGTGCATTCCATTACTCAAAAAAATAATTAAACCTAAATTATTATTTTTTAAAATATTTTTTTAATAAATATAATCCTTTTTTGAATTAAACATTTCAAAACCAGTATAGGGTGAATTTTTTAGATTTTTAAAAAATATATGATTTTTGGGTGAATAATTAAAAATAATTGTTCTACAAAATATTTTTATTTCACATCATTATAATGATAAAGGAATATAATGAATGGTTATGTATTTTTTTTAATTAAATAAAAATATATATAATACATAATTTAAGGAATATAAAAATATATTGTCAAACTAATTAATATATCCATAACATTTTGGAAATCTAACTAAATTTTTTGGTCAAATAAAAACTATTTTTAATTCCATTATTATTAACAAGTATTTACAAGGTAACCTTCATTTTTTGTTTGGTTTTAATGTCAAATAAGTATAACTTTATTTAACATTAACAAATTAAACCTATTTTAGTTACTATTATACTTTATTTTTTTGTAAAATCATTTTTATTCTTAAAACAAGTAATTTTCTAAAAATGGTCTTTGTTGTGTTTTGCAAAAATATATTAAAATAATTTCTTCCACTTCTATGATTTTTATATTATAAAATATATAACTTATTTTTAATAAAAATAATTAATATTATTGAACAATTTCGGCATAATTTTTTGTTAAAATGAATTGTAAGTTTGGTAAATATTTATCACCTCAGTTATGGGTAAAATGGTTTAAATGGGTTTGAAGTAAATTAATAAGGCCTCAAGATAACAAAAAATGAATAAAACTAAATTTAGTGATCTTTTTTTGACCATACGATTATATAATTCTAAATTATGACATTTGGGAGTAAAATACTTTTGAAAATAACTTTAAATTGTTAAAATCATTTAAGTAATTCAAGGTGTGTCCTCCATGATTATAATATCCCAGATAATGATAGAATAATCCTTTTAAATATTTATTAATATTTATGAAATAAATATAATATTCACCTTAAATGGGACTCTATGTACAATATCATACCTGAAATTAAAAAATAATATCTTCAAAATCTTGTGTTGCATGCAAGACTGAGTTAGACCAAACAATAATATAATGTTAATATTATTATTTTAAGTTGTAGATATCATCCAGATGTTATTTTGAAGGATTTTAATAGAACATTATATATTAGGTTTAAAATAATTTATAATTGTTTTGAAATTAATCCAATAAATTTTATAAGAAAAAGATAAGAATAAATTCGGTTTTACACTTAAAACACTATTTTTATTAGAAATCAATTTTACTTCCTTTTAGTGGAATAAATATTTTAAAACTAACTTTTTACACTTTTATAATTCTAAAATGAAAAAAGAAACATCATTTTTGAAATCATGATATAAAATTTTACTTTGGATGTATTTTTTGAATTTCTCTGAGAACTTTTATATATTAGGGAATAGTAAATAATACTGAATTTTAATTGAAAACTATTTTTCAAATAAATAAATTATATAGTTAAATTATGTATCTAATTGGTTTTAAAGTATAATTAGATAAATTTTATATCTTTTGAACCAATTTACATCATTAAAAACAATTTAAAAATAAATTTACATATAAAAACATAGCAACCATTTGGATGTTTTTACTTTAAAAACATGTTTTATCATCTCGTATGCATGATTAGTTTTAAATTAATTTATGTCACTTATATGATTATAAATTAGATAAATTTATTAGACATTTTAAATCATAATAATTTATAATTTATAATATTTTCAACTTTTTTTACCAAAAATATTATTTAAATTAATTAAAACTAAATGCAGTGATTAAGATAAAAATGTGTTTACTTAGTGGATAAAAATTTAAATTTTGTGTCTAAATGACTAATAAACATTTTAAAAACCTGTTTCATGAACATTATTCACCCATATCCCCAATTTTATAGAATTTGGTTTATTATTGGTGTTTTATGATGTAAGGGAGGCCTCCCAATAATTTTAATGTTTTTTATTTTGAAGAATTCCACTCCACCTCCATGATAATATGGCATTCACCCCCCCCCCCACTCATTCAAACATATAAAGAATATTTTTATCATAAAACCCATAATAAAATAATCTCCTAAAATCCCACACCTCACTCTAGTGGAATAAATTTGGGTATAAATACAACCAATAAGTCCTTGGGTGAAAACCAAAAGGAGTTACCTGAAGAAGATGTAACTTTCATCATCATGAATTTTTTACCTTGTTTACATCTCCAATACCTTAATTTAAAATTATATATTGATTATACAATGAAATAATTATATTAAATATATTGATATATCTTTATGATAAGGGTTATACCAACACCTATACACACTTCCATGAAAAGTGTAACGAAATTAACGTTCGTGTGTACAACAGTCTACCGCCTCGCAAAAATGATGTCATTCAATTTTCCTTTAACACCTATCATGGTTTGAAATTATTATGTACACATATTTTTTAAATTATAATTTTTGATTTTTATTAAATATTAATACCCCTTCAATTTTTATACAACACATACCTTTATGCATTCCATTTTCTGGGAATACGATAACATCATTTGTGGACATGTGGACTACCGCCTCCTCAATGTGATGTGGTATGTTTACACATTACATGGAATGTATTTGGGATTGTTTTAATTAAAAATATTTTAAATACCTGAAATATACATAATATTAATGACATAATTATGTTTTGATAAATTAAATATATCATTATCTTTAACAACATTTTACACACTAAAAAAGTGATAACGTCGTTCATGGATGTGTGGAATACCACCTCCTCAATGTGATATGAAACCTTTTAAATAAAAATAATTCTATATAAAAGTATATATTAATCAATAATATGGTATTTATTATATAATTATATTTTTTAATGATAAATTTTTCTTGTCTTTTTCCATAATGATCGTTGAAAAATGGGGATGTTACTGTTATATATGTACGACCTGCTGTATCTATGGTTTTAGCATTGGTTCATTTTTCAAAACCATAATTCATGATTAGTTTTAAAAATAGATTTTATATATAAATATGATAATTATTTCATTAATATTATACTTTATATGTTTATATAATGACCCCTTTTACCATAGTTGACCTACCAAAGTCGTTTTTGACACACAAGCTAAATATGCTCAAAACACCCTACATAAACTAAATTATTTTATAAATTGTCTACAAAATTTTTATAAGTGAAATAAAAATAATGATAAAATTGAAAAAATTTCTGAATCAAATAACTTGTTAACATAATTATATTATTCATGAATATAAATAACAAACTTGACAAGTCAGACTCAAGCTAAGGGATTTCATCTCAATCTCCTTTCATTGAGGAAAATATTGGTGTTATGCACCTTTATTACATTATAAGGTGTGTATATATCAGCCTTTACATGTTATATAATTAATTTTATATATTATCATGATATTTAAATTTTTTAATGTTATTATTTAATGACTTTTTTGATACCAATATCTGAAAGTGGTATGCGACGCTTTGATTTAAAGATCTCTTTTTAAATGTTTTAATATTTAATTTAAAAATATTTTCCTCCATATAAATATTATTGTTATTATTTTATTTTCTTATTTATATTAAATAATTATATAGGAAATTTTATGTATATTTTTAATTTCATTCAAATATTTTCAAAAATAAATCTTTTTTTCATGTTTCATATGAAATGTTTTAACAAATGGTAGAAGGAATTCTCTATTATTAACATACATAATGAAAATAAATTTTCCACAACCTTTTAAATTATTTTATTTTTTGGATTCTTTTTCAAGATTTCATGTTATCTTAAATCTAAAACCCTAATTACTTTTTTTTCTGGGTATTTTGGTATTGAAAATGTATTTTCAAAATAATGGTGCCTTTTGTATAGAAAATGGTATTTTTGAAAGAAAATGGTATATTAATATCTGAAAGTGGTTTTAATATGAGTTTAAAATACTTATTAAAATAATGAAATGTTATCTTCATGTTGTGGTTCTTTGACATTATAAATGATGGGTGTTCCCAGATATCATTGGGTGAGCCCGTTATAGCATAAATGATGGGGGTGCCTGGATAAAACTCCACTGAACTGGTTACTGATTATATTCTATGGAGAAATATATTGGAAGCTAGTATTATGGTTATTCTAATATTTAAGGGTTTTTAAGGGTTATGTAAGAGTATAATGTGATGATTTCCCAAAGTACCTATAATAATTTTCAATGCTTGCTAACGAGTTTTCGTGGAAATTATATATTTTTAATAGGTAAAATAAATTATATTTATTAAATAATGATTTTCCATTTTTGGGTAAAATGATATGTTTTCAAGAAAGGATTTTTCATGCATTTTAATTTTTATTAGTAGACTAAGAGTTTCCTTCTTTTTACATCCCTTACTAAACTTTTTATGCTCATCCTACATTATTAAAAAAAATCACAAGATTTAATGATGAGAAAGGGAATGCAAGATGTCAAGTTGAGTGTCATGAATAATTTTCATAAAATAGATCATGATTTTTTAAGTGTTATATGGTGTAAAAAAATGGATATTAATTTGAATTATCCACGTTATATTTTGTGGCATTTTCATGTATGAGATATGGTCGAATTATCTAAATATCTAAACCTGAAAATAACCTAAATCTAAAATAATGTAATTTTGTGACTAAAACTCAATATTTTGTAATGTTTAAGGCATGTCCCTTATATTCAGTATTAAAGGTCTACTTAGATAAATTTATAGGTTATGGTGATTTTAATAACTTAACCTTAAAGTATTTTACCTTATAGTCAAGTTAAAATTTTATTTCATTTAAATATTACCATGTTCACATGAATAATATATGTCTTTTTAGAATTTTTTTACCCAGAAGAAATTGGGAACTAGTAGTTAAAAGGAATTAAGTGGAATATATCCTTCCAAATCAATATTCTGAGATGGTGGGAATTACAACAAAAAGTTTTTTTTAGTAATGGATCAGTTGAATCAAGCGATAATTGGTGGTGGTATCTATACTAGAGATGAACCTAGTCTACCCTAAAGAAACATGTCTTTTATAGAGAATTTCATAATGAAATATTCCCTATCATTCATTGGATCATCTAATCCAATGGTATCTGTAGGATGAATCAATGCTCTGGAAAATATATTTTATGTCTGGGATATTTGAAGAGTCAAAAGGTAATCATTGTTGTTTATTGTTTTGAATATGAAATTGATCAATGGTGGTCTTTGGTTAATAATATCTGAGACAAATTTGATATTGATTCCATAGAATGGGAAACATTAAAGGAACATTTCCTTGATAAATATTTCCCTATGGTAGTTCAAATATGAATGGAAATACAATTCTTAGAATTGAGGTGAAATGATGAAGATTCCATAGCTTCATATGAAGTAAACTTCCCAAGATTGGCCATGTATGTAAAGACCCGTAAATATCAAGGAATTGTTTTTTCTTAAATTCTGTGGGATTTTACGAGTATGCAGTTTCTGAAGGCACCTGATTCTGAGGCCTGGTGTGCCTGAAATCAATTTTCAAAGTTGAGCTCGGGTAAAATCAGTGAACAAACGATAGGGTTTTTCTATCTTTTGAAACGGTGCTTGGAATTGAAATCCGAGGGCACCGATGGAACTGCAACGCCGATAATTGATTAAGAGGACCATTACCAAAGGTGGGTTTTCTCAAGAGGTGTTGTTTAAAAATGTGGGTTAAATGAAAAGTAAAATAAAAATTGTGTAAAAATTTTATTTCTTTTTATAAGTGGTTATATCCTTGGTGTGGAAGTTAGGGTGGGACCCACTAGTTACTAACTACCCTTGAGAGGATAAAGGTGAGGTGGGGCCCACACAAACCCCACTCCATCACATTCCATTAAACTCCTCTAACTTCTCCCTGTTATCTTCTTGTGTTTAATGTTGGAAACCCTTTATAATTAATTAAATGACTTCTCCTATTCTACTCAATTAATGACAACACACATTAATTCAATTAATTGAACCTCTTCAATTAATTTAATAAATTGTTTGAATTTTGAGTTTTTGGAATGCTTTCCAAAATAATAAAATAAGGGGAGGCCTTATTTTATTTGTGTTGGCTAGTTGTGTGAGGATTTTGGGGAGAGGGTTCTAATCCCTTGAAGAAATTCATCCTCCCACGAAGAATGACACCCTTCGACAAAGAACGTCTTCACCACGAGGAGAGACGATGTGCCATTTCTTCGTCTCATCAAAGCTAGTGTGAGACACCATTCTCCCCCTTGGACGCACGCCAATGCCATCTTCGAATCCTCTCCCCACGATGCCATCTTCGACGTCGCTGGAAAACGACATCATTTATCGAGGTAGGGGTGTGTTTTTATTTGAGCACCCCTGATTCTAATTTCTATGTTTGTTTCTATAGATCCACTTGCTACCAAACTAACGCTGAAGGACCGGGCCAAATGAACATAGCCCAATCCCTTCGCTGTTTATGTGAATGTTTGGTGTGATCATTGAGTTCTTCATGAGAGATGAACACCGAATCGTTGCGAGTTCGTTGTGCGATGCAACAATCCCAATTTGAAAGGAGGGTTGGAGGTTATTCATGGTATGATCAATGTATTTTCTACCTTGATTTATGATTTTTTGGATTTTAGAGATTCACACACATTTTGTTCACCCACATTAGGCTGTGTGATAAGACTATATATGGAGAGACTTTTAATGAGAGAGCTAGGAAATTTCGGCCTTTCTCCAATATGGAGTTCCTTCCCCCTTTTCCAAAATCCTAATTAAACCCTAAAGTTATAGATTTAATTGATAGACTGCCAAACCTTCAACTCTCCTCATATGAGTTTACGGATGCCTCATCCTTGTTGAATCTCACTCTGGTGGCTCATTTCAAGCACATGAGGACTTCAATTGATGACTTCTAATGATTTGTATTTAGAGCTTGGGATCTTCATGGAAGAGTGGTGGTTAGATTAATCGATAGTAAGAAAATCATGATTAGGTTCGAATCAGAGGCAGATCTCATCCAAGCCAGGTCGAGGGCTCCTCACAGCTTCAATGAATCCCGCTATCTTCTGCTACATTGGTCCTTTGTACATCATATGAATCGTGACTCACCTTCCATTTTGGTTTTGGTAAGTTTCCCTTATCCTCCTCTACCGTTTCAAAGCCCTTCGGTTATTTTCATGTTGGGAAATCTGTTAGGTAGATACCTCTGTAATGATAATCATACCGAGGTGGTCTTCCATTCGTTGAATCCCTGGGTGTGTGTTGAAATTGATGCGTCTCACATCCCCTTTGATTTCGTTTGGATCACGATCGGTGAGGATTATCGATGTAAAAAGAGGGTGGTTTATGAAAATTAGACTGAGTGTTGTGGCTCTTTCAAGAGATTGGGTCATTCGGTTGAGGTTTTCCGAGGTGTATATCCTTCACGATGGATGATGGTCTGTCAAAATGAGCAACTTGATTTTGTGAGCACTGAGGATGGTGTAGGAAGTTGTGTGAAGTCGAATCCGGATTTGAGAATGGCGGTGTCAGCTGACGAAGGAAGGGGTTTGTTTGTTTGGTGCAGCTCTGAATGGCATTTCATCTAGGTCTTGTAAGGTGTATTTTGTGGGAGACTAGGACCCCGAGGCTTCTGGTTTTATGGAAAACTAGGCTAATCCAAAGGTCTCTGATGTTCTACAAAGGCTAAAGCAGGACGTAGAAATACCTGCTACTTCCATGGCCGGTCTGGGTTTAGTGTAGATTCGGGAAGGAAGGGAGTCCAACACTATAGAGGAGGTCACCATGGCCAACGGTAAAGATTCTAAATGTCCTCATCATTTGGATAATCCTTTTATATCTTTGGGTAAAAGGTTTGAAGTGTTCTCTGAAGACATGTTAGATGCGAGTTTGGAGTAGGATGTTTTTGTAGGAGGTGATGGTGGTATGAAGATCTTGGAGGGCCAGCAGGTTGAATGTAGGGGGCATGAATCAGCTTCAGTTGGTGAGGAGGTCTTGGAGGACCATCAGGTTGAATGCTTGGGGCATGAAACAAGTATCATGACTTTGGAAGGAAAACTCAGTGTGGTCAGGTGTTGCCCTTTGGTGGAGAGTACAGATGAGAAGCTGGGGGATAATGTCGAACCCGTTGTGGAAACTACTACTAAGGAGAGGCGCCTCCCCTTGATAGAGTGTAACACTCCTGACCAGAGGCTGGGGAACAAATCTGGGTGTACTGATGCTGTTTTGAGTAATAGATTCAGAATCGGAAGGGAGAGTTATGGGGGAGGGAAAGAAAATGTGAGCGGTCCAGTCGGCCATTCATTCAGGGATGTTGTTAAAAGTGGGAATCATATGATGACTATAGCTGACAGACCATTGTCTGCTACACCAAGAAGAAGACCAATGAAGTATTAATATTTTCTTCTAAGACCGATGCATACTAGATCTATCTCAAAGTAGAATAATGAGGTGATTTTGGATTTTAAAAATAGTAGCGTGATCAAGCAGTCATCCCAAGTGCAATTTGTTATTGATCAGCTTATGAGTCGGGCTCATAGTGAAAGCTTTTGGAGGCATCCAGAATGGGAATTAGCTACTGGAGAAGATTAATCCTATATGGGATGTGGATATGAATTAGGATATTATGATGTGTAATCCTTTTTTGTTTTGCGTTGTCTGATATTTATGTTTCAAGTGATTGTGTCTCTGGTTGTAATTTGGAGTACCAGATACCCATAAGACGACTTCTAAAATGGAAAAAATAATTTTCATGGAGATATATCATTCATTGGATAATTTATTTTTATTAAACATAAAACCGTACAATTTTATTTTATATATGGAATGGTCGTATTCCATTGATGTTGTTGTTTACTATTTCCAGAGGATAGTTTATTTTTCTGATGCAGACAGATGGCATGTTGTGATCTTTGATGAGAATGTATTCTAGATGGGTTATATCTGAGTGGATCCCCAAGATACGTTGATATCCGAGTTGTTGGTAGAGATAGTGTGGGATCAGGTGGTGGATACCCCTATATTTTTTTATTTTTTCTAGATTTCTTCCCTAAAGAGGTTATTACACTACCCCTCAATGAGATGTTCTAAGTTACACATGTTTCTTAGATATCTTGAGAGGGGTGGGGGTGAATTAGGGTATGAATGTTCTTTTTGGGATTTTTCCTACCCAAGTGGATCTTGACCTCCTTATTATAAGGGTCAGTTTGTGAGTACTTTATTTTGTGTATTTATCTTATCTTTTAAAACATTATTTTATGATGAATCATATAAAGTAAAGCATGAAATCAAGAACATATACACACAAATTCTTACATGGTTCACCCTCACTAGGATACATCCATGGATAATACAATAGGAATGTGAAAATATACCAAATACACTAAGTCTCACTTTTAATAAATGGTTCGGGCTATATAACTTATATTCCTTGGCTCACTAACCTAACAAAGGTTTAGGGTAGGTTCCCAGCTTTCCCAAGGGCCACTCCCAATGTATGTTTATAGGTATCACTAACGGTGGAAAGGATCCACTTTTTCCTCTTACATTGGTCACTAATAAATGGTTTGGGATAGATCACTTATATTACTTGGCTCACTAACCTAAAAAAGGTTTAGGGTATTCTCCTAGCATTCCCAAGGTCCACTCCCTATGTATGTTTTTAGGGATCACTACCGGTGGAACCCCTTCTTCCTCTTACTTTGGTCACTAATCTTAAAAGGATCCACACACAATTTATGTACATGTAGGTGCCTTAATTATCAATAATGAATAAATATACAACTATAATTAAATGATCAATTTATGTTCTTTCAATAATTTCCCCCCAGTTTTGTGAAAACACAAGTATTCATCACTTCCACTTTCCATAAAACTATAATTTACTTCTCTTTTCTATAGACACAACAATTACCTTTTCTTTGGAAACATATTTAAGAGAATACAAGTCTTAAGTTAACTATCTTGAATGTATTACTAAACAAATACTTTGTTAAATATAGTTTTATGATTCCAATCATCTTTATTATTATTCTTTAGAATTTAGATACGACAATGATACTATTCATATAGTAAACCTTTCACATATCACCTTGAGCAAGACTATAAAAATAGATTCACTTGAAAGTGTGGCTTGAATTCTTGTTTTCACCTTGTAGATGAAATACACTTTTCTACATACTATTGGTTTGTATAAATTTCTTTCTTGAGCTATTTTAGTCACTCTATGAACTATCCTGTATCCTTCATGAACTCTCCTACATCATTAGAGAACTATCTTGAATCCTCTATGATATTCCTTGAATCCTTATCAAACTACTATGCACCACTAGGCTCAAGTACTTCGTAGACATTCTTTTCTTCAAAGAATAACTCTACTCCATGGAAGGAATTATGCCTCACGAACCACTGATGCTTTGTAGAACACCTCTTTCTCATGAATCATTTTCCTTTGTGAGCTAAAAGACCACACAAACTCCAGATTCTAACTTACTTTGTAGACTATATTTCATGTAATTCTTCCTTGTGAACTACTTATACTTCCTATAATCCTTCTTCACGAACTACTTTGGGATTCCATGAATTCTTCGAGTGATGATATAGCTAATTAAATTTTCCCTACCCAATAATGTGATTAGAGTCATTTATATAGGAATATAAATCCCGTAAAACCTACTAATCATAGATACCCAAAAATCTGATGTGGGACAACCTTTATTGAGAACTTCTATGTGGTCCACATATCACACAATTCCTTTGCAGTGACCATTTTGTTCTATAAAAAAAATCCATTGTGGTCTGTAAATCACCATCTCAACTCAAGAAACAATAATAATACCATGAACGATGAGCCTCCCATGAACTAAAATCCTTCTGTAAAGTGATTTTCTTATATAGTTCGTGTAGTGAGAATCGTGGTCCTCATAGCACTCCTATGAAGAAACTCTTCCTTTTACAATTTCCTTTAGTATTACACATAACTCCTTTTATGTTTTAGAACTATACTTCATGGTTCATGAACTATGGTCTATGAAATACTTTTTGAAAAAACTTATTTTTAAAAAAAAACTAAACCCTAATTTTGTGGCCCAAAAATATGGAAAACATTGTGAAATTATACCAACTTAAATATCTACTTTGGAAAGACCAACCATACTGATTAGTAGTCATATGACATTTTCAAAAAATATAATCACACTAAAAACACATAGATGACACCATGAGGTATATCTCCAAACATATGTCATTTTTTGAATAGATTTATAACATGGTGCTATACGTATTTTTATGGATCCTTTTAGGATGGAAGTATCTGATTTGGGGGATGTGAGGATCCATATTTAGGGTTTGATATATAATGGATTTATTAGGCCCATTGTATTATTTTATTGAACTCATTTTTTGGTCCCCAAGAAGGTGGATTGAAGTTTATGGTTTTTTATAGTGTACCTGAGCATGAATTAGGTGGTGATCAAGAGTCTTTACCCTATTTTGAGGATTAATGATCTCTATGACTAGTTGAGGGGAGAAATATAGTTTTTCAGATCAATTATAGGTATGGATATCATCAGTTGAGGGTGAGAGAGTTATTTATTCTGAAGACAACTTTTCAATGTGTGTATAGACACTTCAAATTCTTAGTAATTTCACTCAGTGATTGGAATTCACCAGATGTGTTCATGGGGCTTATGAACTCTATATTTTATGAGTTCCCAAAATAGTTATTAGCTGTTTTCATTGATTACATTCTTGTATAATCAATAACAGAATATGAGTGCACTGATCAATTATTATCATTTTACTAACTCTTCAAAACAACCAACTATATCATAAAATTTCAAAGTAAAATTTCTAGATGCGGGAGTTGTATTACATTGGAAATTTCGTTTCATAATAAGGAGCAGTGGTTGATTATACCACGATTCACTGTTTTATTTCACCCTTATACCAATGGATTAAACTAGTATTGTATAGAAAATTAAAAGTATAATAAAAAGTTTTACACCATGTTTGATTCAATTATTTTGTGTTTAACACTTTTAAAAAGGTAAATGTTACTTGTTTTGATAATTATATTGTAGGTGGAGGTGATTTGGAGGACCCATGATGAAATCCAAGAAAGATGGGCCAATCTGAACATGATCCAAGAACACCAGTGGACTAAAATGCAAGTTTCTACTTAAACATGCATTCAAATGGTATGAATCATTGTCTTCTGGTCTGATATTGAATTATCTTTATTTCATATGAAGGAAACTAAGCCCAATTCATTAACTAATAGGCCCATACAAACTGATATGTCCAATAAAGTGGATCTGTACGGGGTCAAAACTTTGCCTCTGTTTTTCGACAATATCTCTTATTATATTCCATATCTGGCCACCAAATTTTAAATGGAGGTAGACACGTTGTGGTTTAACAAACTTTGTAGTTTTTTCCAAATTTATATATGACTATCTGACCGGCCAAAACCATGGACCAAGCGGGTTATCGAAATTAGGGTGCCCAAAACCACCTCCTACTTTGCTTATAAATTGGCACCTTGGACACCCCATTTAGGAGTTCAAACCAGAGGCAAGGTGCTACCATTTTGGAGTCCCAAAGAGGTATTTTCATCATCCCTAGAAGTTTTGGAGGATATGGTAAGTGTTACTTCAACGTCATCTTCTTCCTCCCCTCCCATGGGTTTCTAAACCCCTTGTGATCACCTGGGGAGGAACATCATCTAATCCCGAGATTCATGTTTGTATTATATTGAATGATCTTTTTAATTCCAGCTTGTATGTTTTTTTCTTCATCATCTATTTTAATATTATTTATTTATGTACTGGTATGTCATGGCCAACTCATATGATCATGTTTGGGGGTACCCATTCATGTGATGTTTCACACACCATTCACTACTTCCTTTCCCCCTTTCAATTGAGGTGTTTATGTGGTTCATATTGGTCAATTGATCTCACATATCCACTATCAAGGCCATGTACATTTATGTCATGGTATCACAAAGAAATAACATACAGACCTGGAAAACACATCGTGTTCTTTGTGTGTTTCCTCAGTGAGTTTCGAATAATAAGTCAAAACACAAATCACCCAATCATCAACAGTGTCTGATGAATCATTGTGTGTTTTTGACTGAACACTAGGAGGTATCCTAGTATAAAATCAGCAACATTCTTGTTCTAGTTGTTACAAACTAGGTATTAAAGGATCATGACCCTATATCATGAAGCGATGAAGGATAAACATCATGAGATTATACCGACTTGATCACACTTAATTAATCTTGTTCATTTCTACTTTGTTTTATCGCTTTCATTTTCTATTTTCATCTTTAATCATCAAAACCCAAAGTTTTAGAAAAACCTCATTCCACTTATAATTTCATAATCAAAACCCTCTTTTTAAATTAATTATCTAAGGCTCCATCAATAGATGACCTTGGGTTGCTGCTATACTGCAGATATTCTAGTCAAAATTAAACAACTAATTTGACACGCTCGACAACGCGATCATATTTTGGTACCATTTTCGAGGATCCAAGATTATTTAACTTCATTATTTCCTTTTTTTTACTTCTTAATTAGTACTCTTTTTAATACCCCACCCCCATTTGATTGTTTTTGTTTTGGGTTTTTGTCTTTATTTTTGGTTGTTTCTGGTGTGTTCTCTCTCTCTCTCTCTCTCTTCTTCTTCTTCTTATCAATATCTCTCTCTATAATTCTTTATTATAAAATTATATTATATTTTCACCCTTCTTATGTGATTTTATACATATTAAAAAAACAAACTTCCCAACTTATTTGAATGACCCGATCTGGTAAAGAAACACTGATTGAATTTGAACCTGAAATTGAAAAGTCACCTCACACACAAGTTAATGAATATAGAGAAGGTCAATCAAGTGACAATAAGGAACCCATTTTTGAACCTCATGTTTTCATAAACCAATAAAAAATTGAACCCAATTTTATCCAAGAAAACATGGCTGCAAATAATAGAACCTTAAAAGAACTGACCACCTCGGATGTGGAGTACCAACCTCCGTACATTAAATATCCCCAGGAAGCATCCAAATTTGAGCTGAGATCAAGCCCCATCCACCTACTTCCCAAATTTCACGGTCTTCCTAGTGAGGACCCTCACAATCATCTCAAAGAGTTTAACATAGTCTGCTCCACCATGAAACCCCAAAATGTGTCTGAGGACCTAATTAAGTTTAGGGCCTTCCCTTTCTCCCTTGATGGTGTAGCCAAAGACTAGCTACAATATTTGCCTACCACAATTGGGGGCTGGAATGTCCTTAAACAACTACTTCTAGAGAAGTTATTCCCTGCCACCCAAACTCCATCAATTAGGAAAGAAATATGTAGAATTAGGCAATCACAAGGAGAGACCATTCATGAATACTGGGAGAGATTCAAGAGAGTTTGCTCAAGCTTCCCCCACCGCCAAATTAGTTAACACTTGTTAATCAAATACTTCTATGTGGGACTTGTCCCCATGTATCTTGGAATGATAGATGTTGCAGCTGGTGTTTCCCTAGTTGATAAAACTTTTTCCACTTCTCTTGACTTAATAGCCAACACGGCTCAAAATGCACAAAAATTTGGTACACGAGCAATTGAACAAACCCGAGGAGTCCACAAGGTAAGTAATTCAGCCCTAGAACAAAAGGTAGATAATAAACATGATGAGATTCATACCATTCTAAAGAAATTATCTCAATCACAAGGTAACTCACAATCTCTTATTGTTCTATTACATTGTGGTATTTGTTCTGACAATACTCAATTTCAGACCAGTAGTTCCCACAACTTCAATATTTACCTGAGTCTTGTGCAGCTGTGTTCCCAGGGCAGCCATTCCAACAAGCACCTCCCTTCAAGAAAGAACAATTAAGGCCAAATCCAAAACATGGATGGAAAGCACAAACCTAGTACTGACAAAGAGTAAACTCAAGCTACCCCAAGAAAAATTGGTATCATGAAGGCCAAGGTATGAAAACTTCTTATCCTTCAAATTCTCAAAACAATCATCCTCCTCCTCCCAAATCTGAACCAAGCCTCAAGGATATGGTGCAACAAATGAAAAACCAGAACCTCTAGTTCCAAAAGACCAAAAAATCGGCAATTAAAGACCTATGAACTCAAGTGGGAAAATTGGTGAACACTATTGGTGAGCTTAAGATGCAAGGTTCTGGACATCTACCATGCCAACCCATTTCCAATCTGAAGGAAAAAGGTAATTTATGTGAAATTACACATCATAGTGGTAAGGAATTTTCTCCTTCTATTGACTCTATGCAACATGTATGTCCCCCTCTTGAAAACACTCTTTCTCTACCCATAAAAGATTCCAATGAAGAAAAACAAAATAAAAAGGTCAATCAAATTATCATTAAGGATTCCCATAAACAATCCATTCCTCTTCCATTCCCCCGAAGACTCTCCAAATATAAGAAAAATTATGATAATGACATTGGTAATGAAATAATGGATACATTTAAAAATGATCAAGTTAACATTCGTTTATTTGATGTAGTTAAACAAATCCCTTGATATGCCAAATTTCTTAAAGAGTTTTGCACCCATAGAAGGAGACTGAAGGGTAATGAGAGAGTCCACTTGGGGAAGAATGTCTCGGCCTTGATTCAACCAACAATGCCAACCAAATGCAAGTATCTGGACACATTAATGATACCATGTACCATAGGGGAGACCTTATTTTCTGATTCTATGATAGATTTAGCTACTTCCATTAATGTAATGGTTCACTCCTTGTATACTTCTTTGCAGGTTGGAGAGATTTGAACAACAATCAATTTTTTGCGACTTGCCAACCAGAGTCAACACATCCAAAAGGAGTGATTGAGGATGTCCTTATCAGAGTGAAGAATGTCATCTTCCCCGCTTATTTCTACATTATTGAGATAGAAGATACCAGAACCCAAGGACACGATAGTCTCATACTTGGGAGACCATTCCTGAAAACAGAAAAGATGATCATCAACATTCACAATGGTACAATTTCCATGGAGTTTGGTGGGGGGAAAGGTAAGTTTTAACGTCCTTGAGGATATGAGACATCCCGTTGAAGAGAACTCCACTCATTCTATCTATTATATGGAAGTTCTCTAAAATGATGAACACAGACACAACTCTCTCCTCAGCCCATACTCTGATTCATTTTCCTCTTCTTCAACCTTGTATGATTTGAGTTTTGATTCATGATTTGAGTGTTGTGTGGGTTCTGAAAAATGTAAATTTTGTTCTTTAATTGATGAGTGTGTTCATTCTAAGGTACCCATGACTGTTGATTATTCTGCAAATCTCATTTCAATAGATTCTTTATCCTTAGAGAATAAACATGAGTAGATAGACAGTTTCATGAACCTCACTCCCCCTAAATCCCCTCCCTTAGTCCAAAAAACCCCTGGAGTTGGAATTAAATCCACTTCAAATTAATTTAAAATATGCCTATCTTGATGGTATTGACCAATTGACCGTTAGTATTTCCAATAACCTCTCTCAATAGTAAGAATCAAAACTGCTTGATCTTCTGAGAGTGTAAAAAGGGAATAAGATAGACATTGGCTGATATTCCTGGGATTATCCCATCTAGTTTTATGCACCATATACTTTTGGATGATGAGGCTAAGCCTGTAAGACAATCTCAATGCTGGTTGAATCGCACTCTCCTTGAAGTGGTAAAATTGGAAGTCAGTAAATTACTTGCTACGGGGATAATTTATCCTATATCTGATAGTAAATGGGTTAGACTAGTGAAAATTGTGCCTAAAAAATAAAAATAACAGTTGTGTCAAATGAAAATAATGAATTGGTTCAAAAAACGTGTGCAAAATAGTTTGTGAGTTTTTATTAACTTTTATTGACTAAATCAAGCCATGTGAAATGGCCAATTTACTATACCTTTCATTGACCAAATGTTAGAATGATTGGCTAGTAAGTCCCATTATTTTATCCTTTATGGATATTTGGGTTATTTTAAAATCCATATAGCCTGTGAGGATCAGGAAAAGACAACATTTGCCTTTTCATTTGGTACATATTCATACAGAAGGATGCATTTAAGTCTTTGTAATGCTCAAGGTACTTTTCAGCGTTGTATGTTGAGTATATTTTCAGAGTACCTTGAGAATTGCATGGAAGTTTTTATGGTTGATTTCACAATTTATGGAACTTATTTTGATGATTTTTTGTCACACCTAGGTTCTATCCTCCATAGTTGCATAGAAAAATATCTTGTATTAAATTACGTGAAATGCCATTTCATGGTTGAATGAGGGATAGTTCTTGGGCATGTTATTTTAAAAGAAGGAATTCAAGTGTATAAATTAAAAATATAATTAATTTCAACCCTTCCATATCCAAAATGTGTTCCTAAGGTGTGATAATTCCAGGGTTATGTTGGCATTTACTGTTGATTCATTAAATACTTCAGTAAGACCGCACTTCCCTTATAATGGTAATTACAAAAGGATTCTGAATTTGTTTTTGATAAAAAATGTGAGGATTCATTCAATTAACTAAAAAGAGCCTCACATCACCTCCCATCATCCAACCACCAAGGTGGGATCTCCCCTTCAAACATATGTGTGTTGACTCTAACATTGCAGTTGGGGAAATTTTATCACAAAGGGTTGCGA
Organism: Viscum album; assembly: GCA_963277665.1. Taxonomy (NCBI): domain Eukaryota; kingdom Viridiplantae; phylum Streptophyta; class Magnoliopsida; order Santalales; family Viscaceae; genus Viscum; species Viscum album. The sequence goes on along the minus strand of OY728166.1, from coordinate 1,406,519,201 downwards.
AGGCTCCTCATGTCATTGAAAATGCCTCACATACCCTTGACCCGGCCCAGTAAAACTACACAACCACTGAAAAAGAACATATTTATATTGTTTTTTCCTTGGAAAAATTATGTTCATATCTTATTGGGTCAAAAATCATTGTCTTTTCTGATCATACTGCCCTTTGTTTTCTCCTAAAGAAACCTAAAGCTAAACCCCACCTCATTTGGTGGATTCTCCTTCTCCTGGAGTTTGACCTTGAGATTAGAGATAAGAGAGGAGTGGAAAATGTGGTAGCTGACCACATTAGTAGGATTTCCCCACCATTGGACCATCTTGTTGACTCACCCCTCCCCATTAAGGAAATCTTCTCACATGAGAACTTTTGTGATGTTGTGGACCTTACCCCCTGGTATGCAGAAATTGTGAATTTTCTAGCAACATCTAGGGTCCCCACTGATTTCATCACTTCACAATCCCAGAGACATAAGCATGATTATCAGTGGTACATTTGGGATGACCCATATTTTTGGAGAATTTGTGGTGACCAAGTAGTTCGTCGGTGTGTCCCTGACCATGAGTTCACCTGTGTTTTGACCTTCTGCCACACCTTCGCATGTGGGGTCCACTTTGGTTGTAAACGTACAGTTCGAAAGGTCATTGACATAGGACTTTATTGGCCAACATTTCATAGGGATTCCCATATATATTTTTAAGTCATGCAGTCATCGTCAATTCATAGTGAAAATTTCTAAGAGGAATGAAATTCCCCAAAAACCCATGTTATTTTGTGAAACTTTTGATGCACGGGGCATTGAATTTATTGGTCCTTTTCCAAATTCATTTGGACTTGTGCACATATTATTGGATGTTGACTATATATCTAAATGGGTGGAAGCAAAGTCCACTAGGACCGATGACTCTCGAGTGGTTGTTGATTTTGTGATGTCCCAAATTTTCAGTAGGTTTTTTTTACCTAGATTCATCATTAGCAATCATGGTTCATATTTTTTGTAATCACAACATGAAAAATTTTCTTCGTAAGTATGGGGTTGTTCATAAAGTCTCTAAAACATATCACCCCAAAACTAACAGACAAGCAGAAATTTCAAATCTAGAAGTTAAGAGAATCTTGGAAAAAATGGTACATCCCAATAGGAAAGATTGGAGTTTGCGCTTGGATGATGCACTTTGGGCATACCGTACAACTTTTAAAACCCCAATCGGAATATCACCATAAAAAATTGTGTTTGGAAAGGCTTGTCACATCCCAGTGGAGGTAGAAAAAAATTAATATTGGGCTGTTAAACAATGTAATATAAATCATTCAGATGCAGGTGAGCATAGAAAGATGCAGATTCAAGAGTTTGAAGAAATTCGACGTGATGAATATGAGAACTCCCAAATCTATAATGAAAAGAAAAAATCTTTCCATGATAGCGTGATTCATCAGTGGAAGTTCCATATTGGTTAAAAGGTTCTCATGTATAATTCTAGGCTAAATCTCTACCCAGGTAAGCTTCATTCTTGATGGCTCGGTCCTTATACCATTACTAATGTGTAACCTTTTGGTGCTATACTGGTTTTTCATGAGAAGAGTGGAAAAATAATAATTGTCAATGGGTAGAGGCTGAAACAATTCTATGAGGATTTTCCAAAACATGACATGGAGGAAATTCAACAGATAAATGCCACATATGACACCACTTAGCATGTTGTCCCTTCTCCCAACCTTTTATTTACTTGTCTATTTATTTCAAATAATTTCATTGTGGACACTGTAACTTTTAGGTGTGGGGGAGTGTGACAAGTCCTAGTTAGTATTAGAGAAAAAAAATACAAATAAATTAAAATTAAAAAAAAAATAGTGTTTACATTTTTGATTTATTTTTCCTTATTTTGTGTTTTTAGATAAAAATGATCTTAGAAAGAATATCCAAAATCATTTATCATTGTTGAGTCAATTGTGTTGAAAATTCCAATGTTTTTGAAAATTGTTTTTCAAATGAATGTTGATATGAAATCATTTTCTATAATTATTATTTTCAAATCATTCTTATGTGTTTAATGGATTTTTGAAACCCATGCCTCATTAGAACTGACCAATATTTTAATCCCTTACCTGAGGGTCATTCTAAGCCCTTTATTACGTATTATTCCTTATAATAACTTTATTGAGAGTCTCAGGTCATGTAGAGACACTAGAACTATCCTTGATTCTATTTGAAGCCATAAGATTCAATTATGCTACATTCATGATAGAGGCAATCATTTATTGAAAATCCCTTTGTACAATTATCCTCTATTTTTTGCCACCTTTGCATTTTATCCTTCTGAAGCCTTAGAGACCATTAAATGCCTTGTTGGTAGCCACATTACAAGATAAGTTTTCCCATACATACCCATCTCTTGTGTATATTCTTGTTTATTTTTAGAAAGTGTGGGTGAGAGGGTGTTTCTATGGGAATTTCGGGGATAGAATCATTGTTATGGGTTGATATAAAAGATACCTACATTTTCCTTGGGAAATGGGTTCCCAAACCATATTACATCACTGTTTTATATATGTTTCCCTCTTTATCTAAAAAAAACTAAAAAAAAATATAGTTCTCTACATTGAAAAAAAAGAAACATAACAAAAGAAAAAAATTGAGAAAGAGGATGTTCACTCAATATTATTCGTTGTTTGGTTGTGACCCACAAAATGGACAACAAGGAGAGTGAGTTAAAAGTGATACACTTTCTGAGGTGTTGAGTGTATATATTAATTGTGAAAACTTGGTAAATTTTGACACATTTTGTACACAGGATATTAAACACTCCTCTTTGGCCTCAGATTTTTAAACATTAAATCCTACAGACCCTTGAACCTCAAAACAACCTGTTGAAATTCCTCTTGAGTAGCGCACATGTTTATAACTATAGAGAACTTAGAATCCCTTGAAATCATATGGTAAGATCGTAGGAACTCTGAAAAAAGATCATAACTGAAATTTCATATGTTTCTTGAGTAAAGAGGGAAACGTTTTATGCAAGGTAGGTTTTGACATGTTGCATGGGTTAACAAAAGTAGTTGAACAAATTTGAACGTGAGAAAAGAAAACTGATAGGAAAATTGATTCCATAAACGAGTCATGATGAATTTAATTTCCAAAGAATATTGGATGTTTTCACACCTTTAATTTATGAACGGGACATGATTTGGATATTATACATTTCCCTATAGTGCAAATGTTTAGGTGTAGGGGTGTGATCGTACCACGATTCACTGTTTTATTTCACCCTTATACCAATGTATTAAACTGGTATTGTATTAAAAATTACAAGTATAATAAAACATTAAATCCATGTTTGATTAAATTATTTTGTGTTTAACACTGTTAAAAAGATCAATGTTACTTTTTTTGATAATTATATAGTACGTGGAGGTGATTGGATGACCCATGATGAAGTCCAAGAAAGATGGGCCAATCTGCACATGATCCAAGAACACCGGTGGACTAAAAAGAATGTTTCTACTTAACCGTGCATTCAAATGGGAGGAAACTTTGGGTTATGGTCTAGAATTTCATTATCTTCATTTCATATGAAGGAACTGAAGCCCAATTCGTTCATTAAGAGGCCCATAAAAACTGATATGTCCCATAAAGTGGATCTGCACGGGTTCAAAACATTGCCTCTATTTGTTCGACAATATATCTTATTATATTCTATATCTGGCCTCAAAATTTGACATGGAGGTAGAAACTATGTCCTTAAAAAGCTTTTTAGGGTTTTTCCAAAGTGATTTATGACTTTCTGACCAGAAAAAACCATGGACCAAGAATATTATCGAAATCAGGGTGCCCAAAACCACCTCCCACTTTGCCTAAAAATTGGAAGCTTCGACATACCAATTTGGAGTTCGAACCAGAAGAATGGTGCTGCCATTTTGGAGTCCCAAATAGGTCTTTTAATCATCCATAGATGTTTTTGAGGCTATGGGATGTGTTACTTCAACATCTTCTTCTTCCTCCCCTCCCATGTGTTTCTAAACCCCTTGTGATCACCCGGAGAGGAACGTGATGTAATTCCAAGCTTCATGTTTGTATTATATTGAAAGATATTTTTAATTCCAGGTTGTATTTTTTTATTCATCATCTCTTTTAATTTTATTTAGTTATGTACTGGTATGTCATGCTCAACTCATATGATCATGTTTGGGGGTACCCATTCATGTGATGTTTCACACATCGTTCGCCACTTCCTTTTCCCCCTTTCAATTGAGGTGTTTGTGTGGTTCATATAGGTAGATTAAACTCACATATGCACTATAAAGTCCATTTACATTTATGTCATGGTATCAAAAATAAATAAGATAAAAACCTGGACAACACATATATTTCTTCATTTGTTGCCTTGGTGAGTTTCAGTTGTGAAGTCAAACACAAATCACCAAATCATCGGCGGTGTCTGGTGAATCATTGTGTATTTTAGACTGAACCCTAGGAGGTATCCTATTATAAACTCAGTAAAATTATGGTTCTAGGTGTTACAAACTTGGGATTAAAAGATCATGACCCTATATCATGAAACTGTTAAGGATAAACATCATGAGAGTACCCCATGTTGATCATACTTAATTAATCTTGTTCATTTATACTTTGTTTTATCGCTATAATTTCCTATTTTAATCATTAATCATCAAACCCCCAAGTTTTTAAAAAACCTCATTCAACATATAATTTCATAATCAAAACCCTCTTTTTAAATTAATGATCTAAGGCTCCTTCGAGAGACAGCCTAGGGTTGCTACTATACTGCATAAATTCTAGTCAAAATTAAACAACTAATTTGACGTGCTCAACAACTTGATCAGTGGTGCATCAAACAAAGGTTGATGTATTTGTATCATTGAAAAAATTCAAGAATATAGAAGAGATATATGGTGTTTATGGGTATGTGAATTATTATTAGTGTTTTTTATTTTATTTCTCTCATATTGAAGCCCCATTAAACACCCAAACTAGGATTTACTAGGCTTTCATTTTGATAGATCAGTTCTGAGTTTTATTCAAATACCTGAAGGGGTAGTTAACTAGTGCTTCATTTTTATATTTTTCTATTTTGGGAGATATGTTTAAGTTATTTACCATAGCTTTCCTATTGGTCATGGGATGTTCATTGAAGAAATAATTAGAAGTGATCTCCTATAAGACAAGTAGTTATTATCATAAGGGAATAACTATTATAGCCATGATATGAAGATGGAGACATTAGTGTTTTCAGTAAAACTTTGGAAACATTACCTCAATATGGAATTATTTGTGTTATTTTAAGGCCATAGAAATGTAAGTTCTATATTATCTTAGTGTGACCAAAATATTTGATAATTAGGGTGGACGGTATTTCCTAGAGACTATGATTTTGATATATTATTTACATAAGGAAAGAGAAATATCATGGCATTTGAATTCAGAAAAATGTTTTTGGGAGCTATTCGAGAACCTAACGAACCCTATAGGGGGATGGAGTTTTTAATAGATATTTATCTTAGAGAAGACATGGTTGATGAATAATTTTTTTATTATATATGATGAAAGATCCCACTTTATTGTATTAGTTGGAAGAGTCTTAGTGGGTAGACTCATAGGTCAAGGTGATGTGTGACTTAATCATTCTTGTTGATTCCTATATGGGATGATCATAAGGTTTGAAATTAGTTTATATTCTATAATTGATTTTTATTCCATTGGTGATTTATGAGGCATTCCTCTAAATATTTTATATCTAATCTCTAGTGGTGCATATTATAATATCCAAGTCCTATCAGAACAGAAGGAGGTAGTTTTTTTATGGCTAAGAATGAAGAAGATCGTGGAAAATTTCTTCTTATGATGCCTGGTTTGATAGAAGGTATAGGTTGAACATAATATCCCTAGTTATAACTTATATCCTTTGGATTTTCCTGAGTAGATATTGGAATACATATTTATGGATTACGTCATGGAGATATCCTTAGCATAGATGGATATGATATTATCTTAGTTATTTAGGTCCAACCAAGTAGGTTGTTTCAATTTCTAGAGATCCATGAATCATGTACCATGGATAATATAGAGAGAAAATATGTATATGTTCTGGTGTGAATTTATGTATTCCATAGGGAACATCATTTTTAACCAGGTCCCTCAATTTAATTCATGATTCTAGAGGTGATTTCAAAACATTTTTGAATCTTTGTTACATCATAACATTTATTTCCAACCCTAGACATATGGTAAAATAGAGAAAAATATCCATATACTAGGGGATATTTTTTGGGTTTCCCTTGTATTCCACTATCTTTATGATGATCCCCATGTCATTGAATTGGTGTAGTTTGATATCTAGGAAGAACAACATTTATGGAATTAGTGATCAATATTTAGGGCTATTAGGAGAAGGTGATTTGAGGGTGTGTGATCCCCTTGGTTTCGATTTTGTGGAGGCATAACAGTTTGTGGGATATTACCTTTTAGTGGGAGTCACAAATGAACACCCTATTCCTAGTGTAGTTTATACTATGATGTTTTGGTTATTTTTATGTCATATCTTATGATTTTTTTTATTTTTGTTGTTATTTTTTGATATGTGGTATCATCCTTCTTCGATAGGTATCTCCCAAGTATTTTTTTGGTGGTTTTTACTTGTATTTTTAGATTTGGTTTCAATTCTCGATGATAAAAATAATTTTATAGGAATATACTATATTGAATTTGTCCCTTCTAATATATTAATTTTTTAATTTTGGGTGTTGGGTGAAATTTGATGGGTATCATTGAGTGAGAGGATGAGTTGGAGTTAAAACTACAAATGTTTGTGGTGAATTAGATCATGATTCACTAGATCATGACATAAATAATGTTTCAAAAATTGTCTTCATGGATTGTGTATGGAGTTTATTTCCAGGTCTGATTCATGAAATGAAATATTGATTAATGATATGAAATGTGTATTCAAATCATTAATGTTTGTGGATGATATTTTTTGTTTCTATATCCTCAAGGGTTTCATGGAGTGAAATGATATTTTCACTATATGACATTCCTTAGGGTTTGTTAAATCATGTTCCATGTTTTTCAGTGAATGATAACCATGTGAGGTACAAGACATAAACAAATCATTCACACCATGAAAATGAAATTTATAATTTGTATATTAATTATATACTTATCTTATCTGCCTCATTATACATCCATTTCTCTAAAACTTTATGATATTCCCATAATATTTTGAGATCCCTAACAACCTCTGATCTTTGGTGTTCATCTTTTACTCTAGGAGATTTAATATTGGTGATTCTGGGTGAGATTTTATTATCTTTCCCTCTTATTTCTTAATGATTTATTCAATGTTTTAGAGTGGCTATGTAGTTTAGAGTTCAAGGTTTTGGGATGGAATTTTGAATAGACATCACATTATTTCAAATTGATTTTGGGATTAATTTTTTTTCTTGGCCTCGTTATTTATCCACTATAACATTGGCTTCACTTAGAAAATTATAAATATTACATTGAGGTAGTGTATTCAAGTTATATCAATTTTTTGTTCATTTTTGGGATTATCATGTTTTTACTTTCCATTGGGTGAATGGTATGAATTGACATAATAAAAAATTTAAACTAGTCTCATGAATTTGATAGGGGATGGTGTAGGTCCTATGCAATTTGAAGTTTTCTCGACATTGTTAAAGTTATTTCTTTCTATATGCTTGTTATTGGATTAAAAAACTTAATGATGGGTTGATTTTTGAATACCTTTAAAATTTTTAAATACATAAAGAAGTTAAATGAAAATAATAAGTTGAATATATATGTTTTATTATTCAACTAATCTATACATACTCATTACCTTGGATTTTTGCATCTTTGTGGAATTGGATGTGTGTGGTTTAGTGGGCTTGGTGTTTTTGGCTTGGTGGCCTTACTAGAATTAATGGAATTAGTTTTGATGTATCATATTGATTTAGTGACCATACTATAGTAGTTTAGGATAAATGGAATAATAATATTGAGATAGATTAATTTTTTTATTGATAAATAATTTTTCTATGAGAATTTTATTAAGTAACCAAATTGTTGAAACATGGTTGATGATAATTGAATTAAAAAATATAAAATGGAACTCGATTTATGGAACCCTTGTATAGTTCTTGTGGAAATGTTTTCTACATTAGAGGAAGAATATAGTGGTGATAAATTTATACTTTTCTTATGGTAGTTGTGGTAGTGTTTCTTGTGTGAATCCATAGACATGGGACAATGTGTGCACAATATACCTATATTTTCTTGTGTTTTCTTATGAACCCATTTGATTTGGGTAACTTGAACAACACCTAGAGACCCTGGGGTGTCTTTTACCAGAAAATTGATAATGGAGAGGACACAAATAACTGACTATCCCCCTTTCCCCTACCCCCATAAATAGTAGCTTATAGTAACACTAATGGTGGACAATGAGGTATATTGTGGGGATTATTCACAGTATGTGGAAGGAATGAATTTTATGTAGTTAGTATTCATGATCCTTTACCTACCTGATTATGTTATACAATATGTGTATTTGGTGTTGTGAAATATGATTTTTGGTTGGTTCCATGATATATGATATATTTGGTGATTTCATTGGTGGGTATTGAACGTATAATAGAAAATTTTGCGATCTTATTGGGATGGAGTAAAAAATCAGTGGGTAAATTGTTACAAGGAACATATGATTATACTTTTATGATTATTATCTTACTATAAAAGGATTCATTATTTGATTAGAGAGCTTGGTTGAGGTTGGGGAAATAGTTAACCTGTGTACGTTATGGTTAGTTCTAATATTTTTTCCTCTAGGGAAATAGTATGAATTCCTGACATTTATATAAGAGAAGGTTTTATGATATTATAAACTATACTTTTTATTCACCCCACACATATACATAAACATTTTTCATGTTTCCTAGGTGACTTTGGTGGTTGAGCTAGAATGTACTAGCCCCAATTTTAGAATAATTACTCTCACTTCCACATGATTTTTCTTTTGGTATTGTTTTATTTTAATGATGTATATATATTATTTATATTCATGTACAAGGAATATTTATTATACGTGTTATGTATTTATTTATATTATATTATGCTAGATTTTTTGTGGTATTATGGTATGAACAAGAAATATTGAGGGAAATGTCCCCCATTTGAGTGTTATATACACTTAGTGTTAGTCTCCAAACTAGGGCCTATTGGAGACAGGACTTGAGGATCATTTCTCCTCTTCACTACTAGACCAAGGGGAACTAGTGGAGGGGGGACGTCATGAAACATATTTTCTAGTTTTTATTCGAATTTTATTTGTTTTTACTCTTATACATCATATTGTTGTATAATATTGTTTATATTTTTATCTATTACATGTTGTGTATGTTTAATACCAAATCATCTCCAAATGATCTTGTATGGTGTTTTCATTTATTTATTATCTTTGGAATTTCAGTGATGTCACCAAATGTTAGTAGTAGCTTATCATATTCTCAATCTAATTTTATAATGTTGGGATGTATCAATATCGGCCATAAAAATCTAGGGATATTACTTATCCTTTCCTTAAAATAGTTGAACACTTCACCCTTCCTCAATAAAGGTGACGAATTTTCCCTTCATCAACTTTGGTGACCACTTCATTTGGTCCCAAACTAGATGGCTATGTCACCCTGTATCGACCAAGAAAAACCCTTTACTCAAATATCTTATAAGGATAAAACATTACCATCCCTACACAAAGGAGAATCTTCACCTAGGTCCTACACTTGAGGTAACCTCTACTCCTTAGTCCTTCAACTAGGGGAACCACAATTTTCTTCTCCAAAATATGGGTAACATATCCACCATACTATCAATGGTAGGGAATCCCTTCATAGTGGAATCCAACCTAGGTACCCAATTATCAAGGCCTCATCGAAAACCACTTAATTCACATGATAATTATATTTGGTACACTAGGGATCCAATATTCAAACAATATTTCCCTTGATAGCGAAATTATAATGGGTTTTCCTCAAAACTTGAAAGAATCAACTAGATGATTACAATCATGAATACCCTTGATAATGGGAGTTCATGTCCTATGAATACTAGTGAGACCACACTTGGATTATGCTTCCCATCTTGGCTATTGATGTATAGATTTTCCCATATTTTTCTGCTCAATGTGTCATGAGGAAATGGGAATCTTTCAAAATGATATTCCCCACCTGTTTTAATATTGGTGATTTCATCATCTAAATACATCAATGAGCTAATAAACAACCTATTTTTTAGGGGGAGATAACATTCATACATCCAGCCATTGTTCACTATCAAAATTTTTTATTTTACATGTAGTAGACATAACTTTGGCCCTATTACCACATTTAGGCCCTACACATATGTAAGCCCCACTCAAACCTCTATTGATTCCCCTTTAATTACATGAATGTCCTTATTAAATGATGTTAAAATTCATTTTATGATCCCATCACAAGATCTTAAACTATAAAAATTGAACTAAAAGTATTTAATTCAAATTAATTAGGATATATATGATTCGATTATAAGATTCAAACCCAATATTACATACTATATCCTAAATATTCCATATTCATTGTTAGATCCATCTACATTATGCCATTTTCCTTGAGAGCTATACCCCCATTATGTTATATTCTGGACAAGTCATACACTCTATTACCACATAGAAATATTATCCATAAAGGAAATATTATAAAAATAACTGAATTTTCTATGATATAACCTTCCTTAAATGTCTATATTCCCTAGGAGAAAAACCAAAAAGGGGATCTCATACATAAGTCTCAAACCAAGTCGCATTAAGGACCTTTCACAAGTAAATAGAATCTGTATAAATTTAAAATTCATAGAAATATTCATGGGTTGACACCCTTAAAAGGAACCACATAATCAACATCACACAATCCAATAAGAAATAACATGTCTTATTAAGTTTTACCAAACTACATGAGTTCTGATTTTTCTCATAAGGATATATAAGAATCCCTTTATAGGGTATCGATGCCAACATAATTACACCTTTTTACACCCAAGTTGGTGATAAATTATATAGTTCCCAAATATGAGGATTTAAACTGTTATACCACAAACTAATAAGATATATATAGAGAACCTCTGGTATTACATATGGTTAAACATATAGAGAAAATATAATATATATTGATATTCACATTAACACATGATTTTGATTGAATTTATTGAATAGAGGTAACCAATTATTGATGAGGATATTATATGGATTCAAAAACCTATTTTAAATCTATAATAGGGTCCCAATGAATGAAATTATGACCTCTTAAAAGGTGAAATGAGGACAAACTCCCATCCTCTTGACCAATACACCATTTACAACATCACTAGTAAAGTCAAGGTGACTAATTTACATTGTAAACAAGGTGTGTGATGACATGAAGAACTATGATGAAAACATGATGCGGTTTAAATCTAAAATAAAATGATAAACTAGACATAAAAATTCACTAGGGAAAGTGGTAAATTAAGTATTCTATTACATGTGATGCTGAAATGATGGGTTTTATTTATTTTTGTCTAATGATTTTCAATGGTTTCTAGGAAACCTATTAAATTTTCCATCAATACAATGGAATAGAAACTTAAAAAAATTACTCCAACTGATGTTTGACATAATGAAAGGACATATTCCAGGACTGAAATGAGGACTTTGGAGTAGTATCCTAGAAAGATAATGTCACATACCCATCACATTAATCTCCAAATACAAAATTCTATAATTTATAAGTAATGTTTGAATGATAAAATCCTAAATTTTGATGTTGTGCATTGGAGAAACCAAGAAATAAAGAATCACATGAAATCTACTTAGTTATAGGTTTTTTATAAAAATTTGGTACTTGAATCCACATTAAACTACTTTGTGATCCTATCACCACAATGAATAAAAATATATAACCTTTGTCTTTATAGGCAGATCTAGAGGTTCATAACAACCGAACTGCTAACCATGGAAATAATAGAAGGGATCTGACAACTATATGTTACTGTAATTAACATTGTGCGATCCCAATTCATTAATATTACATTGAGATTGTGGCTATGGTTACCCTAATCCTAAAGATTCAGTTTAGGGAAACTATGAGGAGATACTACAAGGGGATGTTGACTTTCCAACACATTAAATATTCCTCTACTACCATTCCTCACGAGGAAGTCCATCACTATATTTTGATGGATATGGAAGACCAGGATCATATCCTTATTGTCTTTGAAACACATTCTTGTGTGTTTTTACTAAATTATAAGGGGTATTTTAAAATATTTCAACATCTACCACAGGAAATCATATATTCTTCCCCCCACATATAAATCTAATCAAAATATTCTAGATTCAATTGGTGGATTAGAATAATTCCATATTTCCATTCAAATTGAATAGTGGGATCATATCCCTGTTCTTTCTAAAAAATCCCATCAATACCTTCTGGTGTATATATAAGGTCCGTATTGTATCCCTATTTAAATCTTACAAAATTATAAGCATATTCCTATAGCAGTTAGGGGGAACACTCATATACCATCTCTAGTTAATATTGAAATAAATCATTGATATATCCTAATATATTCTAAAGATTCATCCATTTTTCACACTCACATTTAGGAGGATCTCCGAAATTCCTTAATAAAAAAGGAAGAATAAGATCAAACTCAAATCCCTATTTTGACTAATTTTTGATGAAATATCATATCCACCACTTTAGGTCATTCCATATCTATTCCTACCCATAGGAAGTCACTAGTCTATTTTTTATGATTACTCAAAATTAGTACTATATTAGAGATTCATTCAATGTAAGGATTTCAACATATTCTAACAGTATCCAATAAGGATTTTGATATTTTCACCCAATTTGAATAATAACATTGAAAAATTATGATGGTGAGTAAAGGTAAGTCCCATATTCATGGTAATTATCAAAAATATCACTATTATATTCTAATAGAAATTTGGTAGTAGCTAATTATGGATTACACCTATGAAGCACATTGTGTACAATGCATTATAGTAGCCACCTGAGGAAGAACATACTAGAAGAAATATATTTTTGGAAAATATATGACCTAGGAGAAGGTTCATATCCCTACCATAATCAAGTATGATGTTCTTAAGCCCCTTTAAGAACCCTTGATTATGATATAGGAGCCTTGAAGCTCATCAACATTAGGATAAGGTAGTTTTAGCGATAGAGTACCTCCATAAGATACTATAATCAGTGGATTTGGAGTTCCTCCCAATAATGTATACCACATAGGTCGTCCTCATTGTAAAATAATAATTGATCATGAGACTATTTCTCATGGAAATTAAAAATACTCCTAAAAATAGATGGTTAGTTAGAAAAAAGGTCCTCCCATATCCATTATTATTATATTGGGTTCCCTAGACCTAACTGAATAGTACATTTCAATTATACTATCATGTACTCAGTGAGTTACACTTGATGTAATCATACCATGATATTTCTGATATTTTAATATACACTATTTACATGGTAATGTCCATAGATTATTTTTTGTATCAAATAGTTATAATAGTTTCTAAGAAATAATGAGAACCTTGAGATACTAGAACATAATACATAAACCAATGTCATATAATCTAGATATATCATTCTGATTTGAGATAGATGATGTCTGACTATCACAGGATGGGGGATCCTAAGAATTTATACTTCTTCTCATGAATTTATCCCTTCATGATCTATATTAGTTGATATCATGAGTAAATAACTACTATTAGAAATACCTAATATTCCTGGTGTCATTGGTTGTTGTTATCTAAAAACATGTGTGTTGGTCTCCTCACATGAGATAATTATAAATTTTGTATAATTTCATCATGTACATTAATGAAAGGTATAAACCATAATATTTATTTTAGAGAAAGGTATCTTGTTTTGGATGCATCATCATTAGTGGTATTTCATTGGTTGAATGATCAAGATATAATTTGTCACTTCTTTGTTGTGGAAGTGAGATCTCGGTCCAAATTTATTAGGATGGAAGCACCTTAATAAATGTCCATGGAAGTTGAAGGTAAGCCTATATGGCAAGATCCAAAAATAATAAAGAAATAATGGATGATGGAACATGTTGTGCATCCATCTCTATGAGATATTACATGACATAGAGATTATACAACAAAATGCATCTTCATTGGAAATATTTTCATCACTATGAATTTTTATTATCTCTTGAGGGGTATTGATGTGATGCTAGACTTTGAAGATGGTCTATGAATGGTATTAACTACAATTGAGATAAGGGGTTGGAGGGTCACAAACAATAGAATATTCCTGATTTGACCTTATTTTGGTTAATAGGTTTATAGGACATGATGACCCCCACCACGAGGTCTAAGAGTTGTCTAAGTATTAATGATCAATATAATAATAAATTAATCCAATATTGTTTCACTATATAATAAAATGGATGATTTATTTAAAAAAATTATTCACATGGTATTTAGTGAAGGCATGGAAACATATTATATGAAAAAATATTATTTTATTATTAATGGTTTGTTTTATATTTTTTGGAATTACGAGTCATGTTAATGACTCAGTTTTATCAGGTAATATATTTATTATAAATTTAAAGTACGTTATTGAATATAAATTATGTTTATGACATATTTCGTTTTTATAATAAATTATTTATATCTCATCTAATTGGTGTTGGATATATAGAGATTCAGGAACCCTTTCTAGTTATTTTATGGCCCTCTATATATGTAGTGAGAAACAATTATTTTGTAGAATATTCATTCATTCATAATTGAGATATCCTCTATCTTCTTCCCACATCCAAGAGAGAGAACGTATCTATCTAATCATTCAATTCAAGAATGCCTTAAATTATTGAAGGGATAAGGTTGTGGTGATCATATTATCATAGAAGAAATCACTTCATCATTGAACTAGCACCTAAGATTTCTCATTTTTCATATGTATGAATTCTTCAAGAATGTGTGGATGATCAAGAGGGTTCGAGCTATGATCCTTTAGGCAGTGGTCATTGATGACGAGCTACAGTTGAGCACAATGCAATTTGAAAATGGTAATCATTAGTGTTTAATTTTTGTGCTCAATAACTTCATTCAAGATCCAAAAAACCCCTACAAGTGTTTAAATCCCTATAGATGATGACATCTCATTGTTTTATGTAACGACCCAAAGTTTTATTAATGGAAAATCCCTCTTGATCCAGTTAAATGTATCTTTATGAAAAATGTTTTTATAAGATGTCAACTTCTTTGGTTTCATGTTAAAAATTTTGACCGTTGTTAATATAGCTGTTGAACAGTGATCACATGATTAGTATAAATGTAAGGCTTTAACGAACCCAATTTTTACTCAGACAAAGGAAGTGATGGCCTAATCCAGTAGAATTTCCCCATACAAAGCCCATTTGACAGAGCTCAGAAAAGAGGTGGCATATTTGGGCTTCGCCCTTGACCAAGCCCAAGCTGAGCTTCATTATGTCAAGCTCGAACGGGACCGTCTACGGGAAAAGTGGAAGTTGATAGAGATTACCACTCGAGCGATGTTATCCGAGCCACCCCAAGAGTCTGTCACCATCGCACACCTTACCCTTAGGTCTTATGCGGTTGTTTTAAGGGGTTATGTAACAAATAAGTAGTACTATGTTCATGTACATTATTTTTTATATAATAATGAATATAATTTCTAGTCATTTTTGATACATTGTAAATAGTTTTTAAAGTACAAATGGTGTTTTTAATTATTATTTAATTAAGAAATTTATTTTATTAAATTAAGGGATTTTTTGAATTAAATAATATTTTATTAAAATATTATTATTATTATTAAATTAATTTTTATTAAATATAAATGATCTTATAAATTTATGAATGCAATTAAATTTTTTATTACGGTTTGAAATCCATTTCTGTCAAAACCCGTGAATTTTTTATAAATGTTGGTTTTTATTTTAAAAGTGAAAATTAAAATATTTAGAATTTTTTTAGATAAAATAAATGTCATTTCTGGAGTCAGGACGTAGGAATTATTTAACGGTGAATTTTTCATTATTTTCTGAGACAGTCAAATTTTTGGGTAAAAATTAAATACCATTTAATTATATAATGTGTTTTATGACATCATAATGACCCAATGGTGATGTAATAAAATACCATAATCCTTATGTTCGGCCAATATATGTTTTATCATTAAAATAATGTGATTTTGGGTTTGTTTGACTTACTTTTCAAAGCATTAATGAACCCCTCAAGACTTATTCAACACTTTGCCCTTTTAAATTAATTTCCATGGGAGAGTGACTCACCTCCACATAAGCAACCCTAATTTTTTAATAAGTTAGGTCCTTGGCCTCGTAAAATATTGTTTTACTCTTTCCTTTTCGAGAAACCATGGTCAAATACCATGGGATGATTTGTGGTTTGGATTATTTTAATATAAGGGGTCCCGAACCTAAATAATAAATAATTCTCTCACCTTTCCTATATAAACCCACCCAAGATCCCACTTCCTCCTCACTAAAATCTCTTGGAGTTCGTCCAACCTCTGCCCTACTCTCTCTATAATCCTCCCAAGGTGCCCGAAGCACCCATGAAGCCTCTCACAAGCCTCTCTCTAGCCTTTGGAAGCACACTTCCAAGTAAGCATTTTTTCTTCTTTTCACTTTTTTTGTCAATTTTCTTTAAGTTGTTTTGCCCTTTTCATTTCAATTATGAATGTTGGGGTATGGTTTCAAACCTCCCCCATACTTCCCTCTTGTTGTTTTAATGATGGGATACCCCTTTTTCTCTCATTAAATGCCTCCCATGTACACCCGTTACTATGCCGAAATTCCTAAAGGAACTCCTCTCTCTTCTTTTACATTTAAGCAATACTTTTGTATCATGAATCTAAATTCCATTTCAATTGTTGGGACATGTATCTATATGACCTCCTTACTTTCCATTACATGTAAATATGATGAGGATCCCATTTCTCTCTCATCAACCATTTTTATGAATTATTATGTCACGCAGTTACGCTGCCGAAATCGCACCGATTTTCTAAGCCAATGTCGTTGTGTAGTGAATACCATGCCCATTTCTTCATCAAGGGTATTCAACTTTAGGCACATTTACTTATTGATTGTATAGTTTCATGTATTAATTCCACATTCCTTTATCGTGGAATAAATGATTATGTTGTATGAATCCATGTTTTATGATCCATGTGGCACACTTATGCATGAAATGAAATGTTTAAGAAGGGTGCGCCCTTATAGCACTCCAATGCATTGGGTAAAGTATAGTATCATGATACGACAAGTGAAATGAGTGATGAATCATGCTAATTCATGTGCAATGAGGGTTTACTCATGCTTCATGTGAAATGATGGTTTACTCATGCTCCATGTGCAATGAGCCATGGCTCATGCTAATTCAATGTTAAGTGTTGTTGTCACATTTCCATGTTATGATTATCATGATTTATCATGACTTTATGTTAATATTTCTCTTATGCTCTATTTAAATGCCTATTGCCTAACATGTATTGTACTCTTCATGTTATTCCAGGTGTACTCCCTTACTGGGCTTTATAGCTCACCCTTTTCTTATGCATGTCCTCAGGTTATCCCATGCAATGCTAAGTATGAAGGAATGTAGTGGTCATGTAAAGGAAGTTTTCAATAAAGATGTTGTATTTCATGTTTTAAGTTTTTATGTAATGATCCTAAGCCCCAAAGACACTAAAACTCTCGATCTTCTTTGTTGTATCAAGTGAAGTTTTATGTAATGAATCATGTTTAAGTTGTAATAAAAAGCAGGGTTGTCATAGTTGGTATCAAAGTATAGGTTTAGTTATTTTTGGGATTAGGAAACCCTAGTAAAGCCTTGGATACAAGACTATGTATAATAAAAACATACCTAAGTTATGGTAAATACTAAGTAAGTGGTTTATCAAACAAATACATCCTTGTCTAGATACGAGCAGGTAGAGGCGGCTCTGACACAGATGTATCCTAGGGGTAAAACCCGAAAACACCACTTTGAGCTAGACTCGAACAGGAACTGGTGCACGACAATGGGCCTTGCTTCACTCTTGGTTACGACACTCCCGGGGGATATGTTTTTATAAATTCACAATCTTGGTATGAACCCTTATTAAGGGAAAAATGCCCCTAAGAATATATTTTAGAAAGTAGATCATGAAAATCCTATATTGAATCCTATAGACTCATGAGTTAAGGAAATAAAAGTTTATTTATAAGTCATAAAATTTTTCCTTTGGATTAAACTTTTATGTGTTACCCCTAACTTTCCTTTTATTCCAGCCAATGTCCGGTAATAGGAGGACTCGGGCTAACAACCGTTGTGAAGATCAGTGTGATGACTGTACTAATGAGATGCCCAATCCAATGGGAGCGGGAGTTGTGAACTTTGTCATGCTTCTCTCTCAGCTAACTCATGTTTTGAATAGAAACACGGGTCCAGAGGAATGTTCAACCCCCCCTAAGAAAGAACAAGTTGCTATAGAGAGATTCATGAGACAAGGGCCTCCTAGTTTTAGTGGATCATCTGATCCCACGATCTCTGAACAATGGATCAACTCCATTGAAATGATCTTCTCCATCCTTCAATGTTCTGAACAAGAGAAGGCTCTCCTGGCGGCTTATCATATGGAGGGTGAAGCTGATCAATGGTGGACGTTGATAAAGAATACGAATCATGAGAAGGAGATCGATGCTTTGGAATGGATGGAATTTCAGAAGATGTTTTTCGATAAATATTTTCCGCGCACCCTCCATCTTAAGATGGAAAGGGACTTCCTTTAGCTCAAGAAAAAAGATGAATAATCTGTGGGAGCGTACGAGGAAAACTTCACAAGGCTTGCATGATACGCTTCCGTCTTCGTCGTTACCCCCGAATGCAAGGTTGACCGCTTCTTTGGTGGGATGAAGCCTAGCTTGCGGAAAGCATTAGTGATCCGCCACTTCGACAACTGTGAGGAAATTGTCCGATGTGCCCTCAAGGTCGAAATGGAGATCGGAGAATGACATGGGTATCATGGGGACAAGAAGCGTAATGTGGACTTCAATGCTGGTGGTCCGATGGATAAATCCAATGGCGCTAAGAAGTTCCAGCACCCCACATGCCAAAAGTGTGGAAAGAAGCACCCTGGAAATTGCCTTAAGGGGACGAGAAAATGCTTCAGGTGTGGAAGAGAAGGTCACCTAGCTATTAACTGTTGGCAAGAAGGACCTGCAGCTGCAACAGAGGAGAGGAACGCTCTGTTCGAACCTAAACGCGTTGTTAAATGCTACAAATGCAAATAACCAGGTCATTTTTCAAATCAATGCCCTAATCCGAGAGTTATCGGAGGCAACCAACAACCTCCAAGACAGCAAGGAAGAGCTTTTTCCATCACTTATGCCGAAGTGAACCCCGACAACGAAGTGGTGATAGGTACGCTAGTTATTCATTCAAGAATAGTGAACGTACTTTTTGATTCAGGTTCTACGCATTCTTTTATATCTCGAGAGTTAAGTAGAACAATATCAACACCACCACAAATCATGGAAGTAAAGATGTCGGTGAGTACGGAAAATGGGTAAATCATTGCATCCCATGAATATAAGTCCTCCCCTGTTATAATCTGTGGATTGAATTTCCCGGCGATCCTCATCATACTCCCATTGGTGGAATTTTATGAAATTCTTGGCATGGATTTGCTTTCCTTATATAGAGCCAACATAAATTGTTGGGAGAGGGAAATCACAATCCATATGGAGAATCGACCCCCGGTTCTTTACAAGTGTCAGGAGGAAGATGAATCTCCTTTAGCACCATCATTTCAAGCATGGATATTACTTCCCTATGAGCACGCGTATCTGGCTCAGATGATTGAGTCCAAAGGAGAAACCATCCTTGAAGAAATGCCTATTGTGAGGGAATTCACGGAAGTGTTTCCCGAGGAACTGCCTGGTCTTCCTCCAAGAAGAGATGTTGAGTTGTCAATTGAACTTATACCTGGGGCACTACCAATATCCAAGACTCTATATATAATGGCTGTTGTTGAGCTTGAAGAGCTGAAGAAACAACTACAGGAGAATATGGATAAAGGGTTTATACGCCCAAGTGCTTCACCATGGGGTGCACCAGTCCTCTTCGTCAAAAAGAAGGATGGGTCAATGCAGCTTTGCATCGATTATCGTGAACATAACAAAATCACAATGAAGAACAAGTATCCTCTCCCAAGAATCTATGACTTGTTTGATCAGATGCGTGGAGCACAATACTTCTCCAAGGTGGACTTGCGGTCGGGATATTATCAAGTAAGGGTGAAGAAGGAAGATGTCCCCAAGACTTCTTTTTGTACAAGATATGGGCACTATGAATTCATAGTAATACCTTTTGGACTCACCAATTCTCCAGAAATACTCATGGAATTGATGAATAGAGTCTTTAGAGATTACCTTGAAAAATTTGTGGTAGTCTTTATAGATGATATTCTAATATACTCCAAAACCAAGGAGGACCATGAGGAGCATTTAAGAACTGTACTAGAGACTTTTCACAAGGAGAAGCTCTATGCAAAGTACAGAAAGTGTGAGTTTTTGTTGAAGGAAGTATCATTCTTATTCCATATCATCACAAAAAATGAGATATCTATGGACCCCTCCAAAATAGATGCAATTGAGGGATGGCCGAGGCCAACATCGGTAACGGATATCCGTAGCTTCTTGGGGTTAGCTGGATATTATCGACGATTTTTGAGAAATTTCTCATGATTGTCCAACCCTCTTACCAAGCTAACTAGAATGAGTGTAATGTTTTCTTGGAGTGATTAATGCGAAGAAAGCTTCAAGGATTTGAAAAGGAGGCTTATCACTGCGCCCGTGCTCACTTTACCCACAAGTGGGGAACTTTTTGTGGTATTCAGTGATGCCTCAAAGAAGGGATTAGGCTGTGTGCTGATGCATAATGATAAAGTGATATCCTATGCCTCAAGGCAGTTGAAAATCCATGAGCGAAACTATCCAACACATGATCTGGAGTTGGCGGTGGTGATCTTTGCCTTGAAAATCTGGCGGCATTATCTCTGTGGAGAGAAATGTGAGATATATACTGACCACAAGAGTCTTAAATATATATTCACACAGAAAGAGATTAATATTCTCCAGAGAAGATGGATAGATCTCATCAAGGATTATGACTGTCCAATACATTACCACCTTGGGAAAGCGAACAAGGTGGCAGATGCCCTAAGTAGAAAGGATCCAGCGATTCTATCAATGATGATAATTGAGAAGGATCCAATCTTCTTAGACTTGATGAAGATGGATGTAGGAATCATAAAGAAGGGAACATCATCAATCCTTTCACAAATGATTGCTCAACCATATCTTTTGGAAAAATTAAAGGATGCTCAAAAGTATAATGTGGGAATTCAAGAAAAAGTGGAAGCTATCAAAAAGGGGAAATCCTCAGAGTTTAATGTTAATGAAGAAGGAATTGTGCAGTTTGGGAAAAGACTATGTGTTCCATCAAGTCCGGAGCTGAAGAAGGAACTTTTGGATGATTCACATAGTTCAAATTTCTCTATTCACCCAGGGAGCACAAAGATGTATCGAGATCTCTGAGAAAACATTTGGTGGGATAATATGAAGAAGGAGATCGCTGAATATACATCAAAGTGCCTGGTGTGTCAGCAAGTGAAGGCAGAGAGACTGAATTCTAAGGGGATGATGCAACCATTTCCCATACTAGAATGGAAATGGGAGAACATCACCATGGACTTTGTCACCGGACTTCCAAGGACATCCAAGGGAAACAAAGCAATCTGGGTTTTTGTGGATCGTCTTACAAAGACTGCACACTTCATTGCTATTCGGGAGGATTTATCATTGGATCAACTGGAATGGATATATATCAGGGAAGTGGTAAGGTTTCATGGAGTACCACTATCTATTGTGTCCGACCGAGATCCAAGATTCACCTCTAAGTTTTGGAAGAGTCTTCAACATGCTCTGAATACTTAACTGAACTTTAGTACGACCAATCATCCTCAAACTGATGGCCAATCAGAGAGGAATATACAAACACTTGAGGATATGTTGAGAGCGTGCTCAATGGACTTTAAAGGAGGATGGGATCAACATATTCCTCTGGTTGAGTTCTCCTATAATAACAGTTTCCACTCGAGCATCCAAATGGCACCATATGAAGCCCTGTATGGGAAAAGGTGCCTAACACCGGCATGTTGGGATGAGGTCAGTGAACGTAAGCTTCTTGGACCAGAAATGGTCGAATAAATGGTGGAGAAGGTGAAAACCAATCAGCAGGATATCAAGGCAGCCCATAGTCGACAGAAGAGTTATGCAGATAAATTTCGACGAGACCTTGAGTTTAAAGTTGGATACACGGTGTTTTTACACATATCTTCATGGAATAAGGTCATGAGGTTTGGAAAGAAAGGGAAGTTAAGTCCAAGGTACATCATAACCTTCGAGATTCTTGATCGTGTTGGGGATGTGGCCTATCGACTAGCACTTCCACCTACTATGGCCAAGGTGCATGATGTCTTTCATGTATCCATCTTAAGGAAATATATACTAGACCCTTCACATGTACTCTCTTCTGAGGTGGTTCAATTGGAAGATGATCTTTCTTATGAGGAGCAACAAGTGAAGATATTAGATCGTAGAGAAAAATTTCTACGAAATAAGACAATGCCCCTTGTCAAGGTGTTGTGGAGAAACCACAAGTTTGAAGAAGCAACTTGGGAGTCGGTGGATATGATGAAGCTGAGTTACCCACATTTGTTTTAGTGTGGGAAAAGAAAAATTTCAAGGGCAAAATTTCTTAAGGGGGGAATATTTTAATGACCCAAAGTTTCATTATTGGAAAATCCCTCTTGATCCAGTTAAATGTCTCTTTATGAAAAATGTTTTTATAAGATTTCAACTTCTTTGGTTTCATGTTATGAATTTTGACCGTTGTTAATATAGTCGTTGAATAGTGATCACATGATTAGTATAAATGTAAGGCTTTAACGAACCCATTTTTTACTCAGACAAAGGAAGCGATGGCCTCATCCAATAGAATTTCCCCATACGAAGCCCATTTGTCGGAGCATAGAAAAGGGGTGGCGTCTTTGGGTTTCACCCTTGACCAAGCCCAAGATGATCTTTATTATGTCAAGCTCGAACGAGACCATCTACGGGAAAAGTGGAAGTTGATAGAGATTACCACTCGAGCGATGTTATCCGAGCCACCCCAAGAGTCTGTCACCATCGTACACCTTACCCTTAGGTCTTATGCGGCTGTTTTAAGGGGTTATGTAACAAATAAGTAGTACTATGTTGATGTACATTATTTTTATATATAATAATGAATATAATTTCTAATCATTTTTGATACATTGTAAATTGTTTTTAAAGTACAAATGGTGTTTTTTAATTATTATTTAATTAAAAAATTTATTTTATTAAATTAAGGGATTTTTTTGAATTAAATAATATTTTAATAAAATATTATTATTAATATTAAATTAATTTTTATTAAATATAAATGATCTTATAAATTTATGAATGCAAATAAAATTTTTATTAAGGTTTGAAAGCCATTTCTGTCAAAACCCATTAATTTTCGATAAATGTTGGTTTTTATTTTAAAAGTGAAAAATAACATATTTAGAATTTTTTTAGATAAAATAAATGTCATTTCTGGAATCAGGATGTCGAAATTATCCAACGGTGAATTTTTCATAATTTTCTGAGACAGTCAAATTTTTGGGTAAAAATTAAATACCATTTAATTATATATTGTGTTTTATGACATCATAATGACCCAATGGTGATGTAATAAAATACCATAATCCTTATGTTCAACCAATATATGTTTTATCATTAAAATAATGTGATTTTGGGTTTGTTTGACTTACTCTTCAAAGCATTAATGAACCCCTCAAGACTTATTCAACACTTTGCCTTTTTAAATTAATTTCCATGGGAGTGTGACTCACCTCCACATAAGCAACCCTAATTTTTTAATAGGTTCGGACCTTGGACTTGTAAAATATTTTTTTCCTCTTACCGTTTCCAGAAACCATGGGCAAATACCATGGGATGGTTTGTGGTTTGGATTATTTTAATATAAGGGGTCCCAAACCTAAATAATGAAGAATTCTATCACCTTTCCTATATAAACCCACCCAAGCTCCCACTTCTTCCTCACTAAAATCCCTTGGAGTTCGTCCAACCTCTTCCCTACTCTCTCTAGAATCCTCCCAAGGTGCCCCAAGCTCCCAAGAAGCCTCTCACAAGCCTCTCTCTAGCCTTTGGAAGCACACCTCCAAGTAAGGGTTTTTTCTTCTTTTCTCTTTTTTTGTCAATTTTCTTTAAGTTGTTTTTCCCTTTTAATTTCAATTATGAATGTTGGGGTATGGTTTATTACCTCACCCATACTTCCCTATTATTTTTTAAATGATGGGAGACCCATTTCTCTCTCATTAAATGCCTCCCATGTACACCCGTAACTATACCGAAATTCCGAAAGGAACTCCTCTCTCTTCTTTTACATTCAAGCAATAATTTTGTATCATGAATCTAAATTCCATTTAAATTGTTGCGAAATGTATCTATATGAACTAATTAATGTCCATTACATGTAAATATGATGAGTAACCCCTTTCTCTCTCATCAACAATTTTTATGAATTCTTATGTCATGCCATTACGCTGCCGAAATCGCACCGATTTTCTAAGCCAATGTCGTTGTGTAGTGAAAACCATGCCCATTTCTCCATCAAGGGTATTCACCTTTATGCACATTTAATTATTGATTGTATAGTTTCATGTATGAATTCCACATTCCTTTATCGTGGAATAAATCATTATGTTTTATGAATCCATGTTTTATGATCCATGTGGTACACTTATGCATGAAATGAAATGTTTAAGAAGGGTGTGCCCTTATAGCGCTCCAATGCATTGGGTAAAGTATAGTATCATGACATGACAAGTGCAATGAGTGTTGACTCATGCTAATTAAAGTGCAACGAGGTTTTACTCGTTCTTCATGTGCAATGAGGGTTTACTCATGCTCCATTTGCAATGAGCCACGACTCATGCTAATTCAATGTTAAGTGTTGTTGCCACATTTACATGTTATGATTATCATGCTTTATGATGCCTTTATGTTCATGTTTTTTTATGCTCTATTGAAATACCTATTGACTAACATGTATTTTACTCCTCATGTTATTCCATGTGTACTCCCTTACTGGGCTTTATTGCTCACCCTTTTCTTATGCATGTCCTCAGGTTATCCCATGCAATGCTAAGTACGAAGGAATGTAGTGGTTATGTAAAGGAAGTTTTCAATAAAGATGTTGTATTTCATGTTTTAAGTTTTTATGTAATGATCCTAATCCCCAAAGACACTAAACCTCTCGGTCTTCTTTGTTGTATCAAGTGAAGGTTTATGTAATGAATCATGTTTAAGTTGTAATAAAAAGCAGGGTTGTCATATTTAGGGTTGAAACTTTTTAAATTGTAGGACTTTAGACTTCATCTACGCACCCTAGTTCCAATAATTGGTATAATAGAGATATGATGATTTTTTAGAGGCCAAGGAAAAATTAATTTTTCATAAAATCTTTTTGATAGATGTATTTTTTTCCCAATGGAATAGACAATGCATCAATTTGATTTTAGAAAACTATATTAAGAAAACCCATAATAAAAGTAATAACAATTTTTTTTGTAGTTTTGATTGTATAAAAAATTGAAAAACACATTATTTTTTGTTTTTTCTAGGAGGCTTATTGCTATTGAAATTAATTTTTCCATGTTCGGGATAGAATTTATGGAGAAAACTATATATCCAACATCAATATTACTCCACACGTTAAAATAATTATTCACTAAAACAATTATTTAAGATAAATGAAATAATTTTTAAAATGTTGTGATTAAAAATTGAAAAAGGATGACTTTTCATAAAGTGTGAGGATGGTGCATGGAAATTTTCTTACAAGAAGTAAAATATAGGATGTACCTTGTTTTGGGGTCCACTAAAAAACAAAAAATATATAATTTAAAAACCAAAGGTAAATTTTACAAGGAGGGGTACATGTAACTATTATAAAATATAAAACCCTTATATACAAATAGAAATAGTTTTTATTCTAAAATTCCCATGAAAGATTGAATCCCACCCTTTAGTGTCATATGATACTCCCCCTTTAGCCTCACATGCCCCTTCAAGTATCTCTCCTTGCCTTTCTTGAGCCACAACATCTAGTTAAAATCCCCTACCCTTCCCACTTTTACACTCCTCCAATTCACATGTTGAACCAAACCTCAAATCTCCACCCTATTCACATCCTCAAATTCCACATCTATCAACCTATCCTAGAACTGGCTGGGCACTATACAACCGATGCTATTATCCCCTCCCATCCACATCATCCCCTGGATGACCCGTAGTTTCCTCATTGTCTAATAGTTGTCTCCACCTGACCAACTTGACTAATTTCCCCCCAAAACATGCCATATATTTTCATCGGACTCCCATGAATCTTCTAGACATTACCTCCTATATAGTGTAGATCCCAAACTTCTTGGAAAACCTTTAGATGGACCCATAATGACCCCCATTGATTAGTGGTCCCTTTATTCAAATCCACGATGGATGATAGGGATTCCTAGCTACTTTATATGGGATTTCCTAACCTCATACAACCCTACACGGTGTTAACCTAGCCCCAAACGGACATGTATGGGTATGCTGAACCCAAAAACACCATGCACAGGGTTGGCCCACCTCATAACAGAATTGTTCAGTATTCGAGGCATTGAAAAAACTTAAATATAATAAAAAATCACATTATTAATATTTTTTTAAAATATAATAATTTTATTATTCTGAAAAAATAATTTATTTTTGGTTTAGAATTAATTTAATTAATTTATTTAACTTTTAGAGAAAAAAATAATTAATACTTGAACCAAAATAAATTAGTTTACTTTATTTTAAATAATTCATTTAATTTATAAAAATTTCCATGATTTAAAATTTCTTCATTTTAATTTTTTTTCCATTATACTTTCTTGATGATTGATCCTCAACAGTGACTCAACCATTGATTTCTAGTTAAATTTTAATTAAAAAATTATTGAAACTATGTTTTATGCTAGTATTATTTATTTATTTTTTGATGGTAAATTTATCATTATTTTATTCAATATTTATAACGTCTTAGACATCCATCATTATCTATATGTATATTATTCTTTCAGAGAACCTCACCTAGAAAAAAGTACATTTATAGTATTGAGGAAAATTATTTAAGGCATGAAACAATCCAATGAGAGATAATTATCTTGACAAGATGTGAAAACACTGGACTAGGGGTCAACTATGATACAAGTCAAGACCTAACTAAGGTTTGACACCCCTAGGTCATGTTTAATCCATTGAGTTTAAATGGATCAACAACTATTTAAATATAAAGACCTGTTGGGTAATTTATTTTCTTTTTGAATTGTTTTTTATTTTATTCATTTTCATATGTACTATCAGAAGATATAAAAACATAATTATAAAAAATACATATATATGTGACGAATGTTTTCTATTAATACATGCTCAGTTGTGATCATGATAAAAAACATGAACATATTTATTTGAAAAGTATTACATTATTAAGAAATATAAAAAAACCATGATCTAAATATAATTTATTAAACACCTTAGTTCACTCAAAATTAAACATAAAAAAGTATACGAGGAACTCATCAGCTAAATTTGAGGGTGCCTCATACTACTAGGGTTTTCTTGTGAGTGTAATGGGTTGACATTAATAAATTTACAAAAAATAAGTATCCAAATAAATTTAGTTCAAATTTTAGAGGAATGTTTTGAGCAAATCAGGTTTATATTTTTAGAAGATGGTAATTTTATCATGATATACAAGTTTCATGAGTCAATAAAGTTGGACAATGTATCTATAACCTTGAAACTCTCCAAGTAGTGGTGTATCCAAATCTTGTAGACTATGAGGAGAGGTTTCAAGGATCCCATCCACTACAACACTCAAGGGATAAAGTATTATTAGGGTTATTGTGAGGTATACTAGAGTTAGATAAATAGTTCAGAACATGTTATGATGAAATTAATTTGTAATTTATCATAAAAAATCTATAAAAAACACTAATATGCTGGATTTTATTTTGAAAATTGAATTTAATACTACAAGAAAACTATGTATAATTATTGAAAACATAAATGTACTATACAACATGAATTTATAATGATTATTAAAAGAGATTGTGAAGAGTAATACAATGAAAGAAATTCAAGGTGTTAGAATCCCTAATAGATGTTGAGACAAATCAGGAAATGAGGGTGAGAAAAATGATTACATTAGACTCATGTATAATACTTCTGATGTTTCAGTCATAAAGTCATCATCAATATCAGATGTGAGTTGTGGATACAACCTATGGACATGGATGATTTCACTTGTTGTCTCATATATGAGAAGCTAGTGAGTTTAAAGTGAAGTGAGATATGAATAGGTGACAATTACACTAGTTTTTTGTAGATATGAAATATGAATAATTTTCCTCCAATACATAAATTTATTATATATTTATCAACCATTTACTCCAGTTTCAATTAATAATAAAAACAGTGGTTTATGGAAAACATATTAGATAACTTTTAGGTAATGTTTTTTAATGTAAATAACAACATAAATAATGTATATTTTTTTCTTATTGTGAAAAAGTTGAAAGATAATGTGAAACATCCAATAGAATGTTTGATTGAATAGGAACCTCCATAACATCCTTGAAATAAAAGTGGATGAGAATTATATAGGGGTATATTTGAGTCACATGTCAAGATATAAATCTATCGTAGATTAAATACAATGAAATGAATATGAGAATAAAGTAGTCACTTATTATTTAGGAATATTCAGAAATTTTATGTGATGTTTCAATCATAATTAATGGGAATTAAATAAAATATTTCAATCACATATGTCTATTTAAATACAATACACTTTTATATATAGAAATGTTATAATAAGTATGGTGTGTTATATAAGAAGATGAGAAAGGGTGGTACCAAAGTTAGTAGTGAAAATTACACAATTCAAATTGAAATGAATAATGATTCTAGAAAAATGATAGAGAGTATTTATCTGAAGTTTCCATTGGACATAAGGAGACATAATTCCATTATTGGAATTATTTTTTTCTATGTTGTTTTATAATAAACAAATTGTTTATTAATGCTTGAATCATTGTAAATACTTAATTTAAGACTCTTATACCCAATTGTGGAAAGAAAATATGTTTTATAGAAAAACTAATGTGGATGTTAAGGATATATCAAATATTGTATTTAGACTGTTTATAGTTAAAGGAATTATGTATTATTGACAAGTTTATTTTTGAAAAAAATTACCTTTAGAAATAATGGTAGGATACAATGATTTTATAAATAATTTCACATATAGAGAATGAACTATTCCTTGGTAAATGAAGTTGTACAAACACTACATTAAATTCCTATTAGAGTTTTAGGTAATGAAAAAGAGAAGTAAATTTTGTGCATGGTTAGAATATATGAGTTTTTTGGGTCCCATGTTCCAAATAATATATTGAAAAGGAATTCATCGATCATTAATATGTAGTTTAGAGTAATTTGAAAATGCACATTTCCTTATATGAATAGAAGGCATGATGTTACTATGGGAGGTCGATGATGAGCCTGACATGTTTATATTGATCAATAAAATTAACTCCAATTAATTCTTGAATATAAATATCCCTGGGAAAATAATATTTATGATGTAAGTAAATGAAGAATTAATGATGGAATTATAATCATTGTAAATATTTCCATTATTTTTTAGGACAAGAATCACAAAAAAGTATCATTATCCTATAAACATAATACAACTACAATAATATATGGATATCATCTAATTTATAGTGTTATGTAAATCCATCATGTCATAATAACATGTGTTTTGAAGACAAGTGTTTGTTAAGGATATAAAAAAAACTACATCAAGAAAAAAAGAATGATCTTATAATATAGTTAACCTATACTTTTATAAGGATATTACTTAAATTCAATGGTAGTGATTATATTTTCATATGATAGACTATATTTATGTAAAAGGTTTAAATACTCTATTTTATATAGTGGTATAAATAATAACATGGTGTTAGTTAATTCCAAAGATGCACAAATAGTTTTCGTAGGAACAACTTCCAGAAGAGCTTGTGAAAAAGTAATGTTTTAGGGACACATACTTCATAGAATGGATAAAACCAAGATAATGGTTTTACATTCACTATATCTATTTATACATTATTCAGTAAGAATAAAAAATCTTAGAAGTTAACATTAAATTGGAAAAAATTAAAATTTACAAGATCAATCAATATCCAATAATGGATTCCACATTTTAAAGTATGGGGGTATATTATTTTTAATATTTTGGTGGGTATTAAAGTGATATTATATGTGGGTTTTAAAAGTGTAGTACCAATATGGATGGATTGGTTATACAATATTATTATTTCAAAATCCATTAGAATTTTACTTTTCAAAGATATTATATAGGAACAGTATATTAGGAATTGGAAGCTTACACCACCAACCATGGAATACATCTATACGATGCAAGAAAAAAATGTTTGTGACACTATAAAAACTAATAATGGGTACAATTTATTGAAATTTAGTTTTAGATTGAAATAAGTGACAAGATCATATAATATTCATCTGGAATTAATTTTTTCAACATGTATAGAAGTGGTGAGTGGAACCATCACTATATTCTATGTAAAATATGTTTTATAACATATTTAAATTAGCTATTGGTTTATCAATTATTTAAGACTAGGATGAAAGTAACTCTCCAGAGATTGACTAAATGATTCATCCTATGTTCTAGGAAAAATTATATACTGATATCAATATAATTGTTTCTTATACATTTTCAATGGTACTTATACTGACAAGGTATTGAAAGAAAATGCAATGTTTGAACAATTTTAGGGAAAATTGTTACCAAAGTCACATGGAATAAATATTTCCAAGAGGATATGTATGTGAAATCTGAGGATTTTCAAGTAGTGTGTTCAACTCTACATGCTTATGTGATGAAAAATGCACCTATACCATGATATGTAAAATATATGATATTACCAGCATATATTATGTGGTGGAAAATAGAATTATTATCCAGAAGAACAATATGGTAATTAATCCGAACTATATAATTGTTCTTGAGATATTATAAGGTATAAGTACCTAGTTTTTTAACTAGAAGGGAAATTAGTTATAATGGGAATAAACCCATCATCCTTTAGAACAATATAATCTAACATCATAGTTAAAAAAAGTTAATGACCATGAGAAGCTAATTAAAGCATGTTGTATCCATATCTATAAATACCACGTGCATTGATGCTTTTGAGGAAGATAAATAAGTAGTGTTAAATATGAAATGATTTTTTATATTTATTGGAATTTCACCAAGTAATAAATTTTTTATCTTTCTATAAATGATGACAATTCCTCTATTGGTACTAGATAGGATATCAGGTCAAGATAGTGGAGTAAAGGATATATAAATGGGTTTTATATTTCCTGAGGAGTTTTAATAAAGAAGGGGATGTCAAAAATTGTAAAATATCCCATATGAGAGATGTTTCAATCCCATAACTAAATTCACAACATAGTAGAAACATTACCTTATCATGTGAGATATGAAAAGAATATTTATAATGATGGATCTAGTGAAAGTGGGATTTTTTCAATAGTGGGTTCCCTAAACCCAAATAAATAGTACCTTTTTATTACCTTATCATATAAAGTGGGTTACATATCATGTATTCATACCATGATAGTGTTTATATTTCTACATCCATTATTTATTAGGAAATTTCCATAGATGTTTTTATAAAAAATGTTTATAACAATGCCCAGAATATAATAAGAATATATAGATATTAATAAATTAATCTTAAGAATATGTCTTATAGTATAGATATATAATTATAACAAGAAACATATGATGTATCACTATCAAGTGTTGAGGGATCATAGGTTCTAAGGCATCATCTAATGAGTTTCACACTTAGTGTTCTCTAGTATGTGATATAATAAGGACAAACCAACTAAAATGAAAACAAAATGATAAATGTGTCATTGGTTATTCTTATATATGAATATGTGTATTGGTCTCTTGGTATGAGATCATTATCAATGTGTACCATTTATTCATGTAACTTCATCTATGTAAAAAACCATGACATTGAATTTGTGATGGGGTATCTTGTGTTGGTTTCTACATTGGTGGTATAATTGTTTTTTGAACGATGAAGATAAAAATTTTATCTTCTGAGTTGAGAAAGTGATATATCATGCCTAGTTAACCAGGATAGTAGTAAATTCATATATCCATGAACATAGTAGTTAAAATAATGTTTGTCTAATTAGATGAATAAGTAATAAATAAATAATTTATGATGACACAAGCTCTATATATTTCTTTATGATATTTCATGAAAAATGATATTATCAGAGCTCTGTTATAGCACTCATAATTTTATGATAGGTGTACCCATATATTATTGAATAATATTTCGAAAATATTGTTGAGATCAATATCAGATCCATCAAGTAATGGTTTGTGGCAAGAGATTCATTTGAACACACATCAATTTGAATGAGGTAAACTTCTATGCCTAATTTTTGTGCTTAGTAAATTTATATGAGATCATCAAACTCTATTAATTTTCAAATCAAAAAATATGAAAAAGTTATTTCATTAATTAAAAAATTAATTTTAAATCCCTACCTCTCCGTATCCTATTTCACACCCTAGTACCAACATAAAATACAATAAACATTATTGACCATCAATTTCAACCTTAGGTAAACTGGTTTTTACACCTTAGTGGTCCTCACTAAGTAATATACAGTATAATTCCTCATTGTAGCCAAATATTAGTCTATAAAAGAAATCATCCCCGTAAAGGATAACATGATGATGAATATGAAGGAACTACCCAAGGGATTCACTATGAAATTCCTCCCTGTAGTGACATACCAACTTGAGTATAAGGTCCACCCATTTCTAAAGATACTATATGAACTCCCTCAAACTGAGAGGCACTCTAAAGACCAAGCCCTTCTACACCAAGTTCCTCAATACATACTGATTATATTTTATCATAATGGAGGGATAGTTTTAGGAAATGACCATAATCAATACCAATATATAACAACATATCCTTCAATAAAAATATAGATATTTTGAACCGCTATTCTCTTCTAGACAAGGAAGCTAAAAAATGAAATCATTATTCAAATCATGTGTAGGAATCACTCCTAGTCAATAAATAAATAACTATGGTCTTGAGGAAGGAGTTTTTGGAAGAAAATATATGGGTTATGTTCTACCACATAAATACCTATTAGCATGAAATTTTATATACTTTGAAAGTGGAATGCATATATTATTATTCCAAAATCCATGAAAAAAACTCCACCACTCCAGAATGAAATACTTGGTTTACCTTTTAGTTCTATGGAATTTGAATTTAGTATGGTAGTGTGAAAATATCTAAAATTATTTATTTAGAGCATAGAAGACACTATTCTAGTTGACTACTACATCCCCATATGAATTACATATCATTGGATGGGGAGAACATAGATAGATTCATTTTTCCCTCCTCTATAACAAAAATAGTCCACTTTCAAATACATAAGGAAATAATATCCCATTGGGAGAAGTATAAAGTTCAATTTTTTCATTTCCTAGCTTGTGTTCGAAGCGATTACCTACCATATCTATATCCCAGATATGGTGTACTGGATGGGATTAGACCATTCATAGGCTCTAACATTATGCTACATGAATTTTTTTTTGTCGTCCCATATATAGAAAAAAATACCCCTACCATTGAGGAAAACATACTAGATATAACATAAAATATAAAAAAAATATTCATCAAGATTATTCTTAGAAAATGGATTTGAAAATCATAATGTTCTTATTAGATACTACCTCTATAGAATTGTTAAAAGAACTTCAACTCATAGTGATGGGGAAATTTTTACAACTACCACCACCACATAGGTCATATATTCTATAATGAATTTAATACATGATTGTAACAAACCAATTCAACCCCATCATTTAGGATTGGCTAAATTAATATTTCCTCATCTTATACTCGACAGAAATTAGTCATATCATGGCTGGGTGAAGATCCAAAATATGAAATAGTCTCTTAATTCCCCCCACCCTTGAGAGATCCATCTTATTCTTTATGTGATCACTTAGTAGAAGTAAAAAAAGACTCTCTAAGGACCTCTATTCACCATGTAGGGAAAGATAATTATTTAAAGGGTAGTGAACCAAAAACAATACATATATGAAATGTGCTAATGAGACATATAACCAACCTTAAAGGATATATTAGGTGATTGGTAAATCACATTCATACTCTAAATAGGATGAGAAAATTATTTCTATTATCTTATATTCATCCATAAAATTCATTATTTACAGTTTCTGAAATATTCGAAAGTCGAATCCTTACATAGACTGAAATGGAGATGAGATGTTCACTTGAGACATAATTTTCATAGATGAAATGGGTAACTATAACCATATAGAGAGGAAGTCATAGTACATCGGGGTTCCACCAAGTATCTTGTTACCACCTAAATGAAGTTATTTAGAAAAATAAAATGGTAATTTTGATAAAATATTCATAATACAAACCACCTAAAAGGAATAATCCCCTCTCACAGAGTGCAATTGTGAAGAGTCGTTCACTTGTTACCCTATTTTCATATATGAAAACTATATCTGTATCCATAACCAGATGAATTTAGAGTATATAGGTGTTATAAAAATTATATTTTTACCAACTACACTATATTATTTAGAAAAAAGTGAAGGTTAATTCTATGAAAATATTCATAACCCCCAACCACCTATGGATACTGATGTCCACTCCATCAAATAAAGGTTCACCTGATATTAAATTAAACCAGACTAATTAATGTGAATCAATTTCATGATGTTGAAAAGAAATATTCTTAATAATTACAATTTCTAGAAGGTGGATAGTTTATATCACCATTACATATACAAATACTTGAGGTTTCTCTATTAATAAGACTATAGTCTAAATGGATAATCGGGTCTAGCTCTAAACCATCAGTTAATATCAATCCAATAGATAATTAATTTCAATATTTCCCTTCACTTGGGTTATTTAAGTCACTAGTTTAGGAAATATAATCTATAACAAGAAAATAAAAATCGATATAAATCTTTGGTTAACTGATCATATCATGTTCCACCAGCTTCTTCCACTAGGGCATCATCCTAGGTGACATTGTCACCATCACTCCTCAAATTTAAGAGTCCCTTACTATGTGAATATATGCTAAATGGGGGATAAAATGAACCTAAGTAAGAAAAAATGAGTGTTTACCGCCTTTAGGTGGATGCCACTCCTTATCCACCCAATTTTTTGGCAGTCTCACATCACCCACTTTAAAAGGAATGAGTGATATAGATAATCACTAAACACATTATACGCCTTAATGTTGCCCCATGATGGGAATGTTTGAACATTAAGGGGGGAAATTATTTTCATCATTTAGACCATTTAAATAATATTTTTTATCTAGTATAAAAATATTTCAATAGGATCTTTAATTTCTAAGAGGATATGTTCTGATAATTCCTTTAAAATTTCATTTTAAATATAAAAATGATACTATCCCTCACCTATCAAATTTTAATAAAAGATAAAAATGAAAGGTTAAAATAAATAATATATAGGATTAATGTATTGAATTATTCGCTGAATATGATTCTATATTAGAAGTAGCTATTGGGAATATAGAAAAAATTATAATGATATTTATACATATATAATTCTGTTAAAGTATCATGGTGGATTTTTAGAGTTTAGAACAATCACATAATGAGTTGTGGAAGGTATTAAATGGAATAAGGGTATTTCTTTATCAATGGAATCACAAAAATGAAAAAATCAATGTAGAGAAGGTACTATGACTATCAAACTCAAACCAACACTAATATTAGCTTAGGTTCCTAAGCCCAAACAACATTTTCTAGTACAACATCTAAAATAAAAAAAGTAATAGTAATGACCTTATTAGGAACAAAGGATGATTAAACCTCACTCAACAATTTATTATCATAGAAAGATGTAATATTCTATAAAAGGATTAAATTTCTAGGATACTTCATAATTATTGGGGAGGATAACCTCCTCAAATTTCCAAAGGATAAGAATCATGGTGAGGATTTTCAAAATGGAATTAATAATTATTTTATATTCCACTATATGTTGGGGGAACAACATATAAGAATTATTCATCTTAAATGATATACTCTAGAAGATGGTTGAATATGGACAAGTTATTTTAGGAAAACTCATAAGGATATGGATCCTATTTTTATTTCCCTGCTAAATGAATAAGTGAGAGAATTATAGGAAATCAGGAGTAAGAATGAAAAAAGGTTTAACAGATAAAAGTCTAGAAAATCAGTAAACTAGGTTCAATACATGATCAAGTAATAATAAAAAAACTAGTTTTTACCCTATACCTCCTATAATTTTAGATATTCCACCTTCATCTTTTCAATCCACTAAGAGACGGTGAAACTATCACTTATGAGATAATTCTTAAGATGAGAAAATATTTATAACTAAACCTATCTAGAACATTTAATAATTACTAAAAATATTTATAGAGAGACTAAAATCACCCCATAATATTGTATCCACATTGGATAAAAAGCCCCGATAAAGATATTTATCTGTGATTCTCATGAAAGCCCTTATCTTATAAATAAGATACGTATTATTGAGTTCCCTTAACATAATCAGGGATGATGGAAAATAAGTTGTAGTTGATTGGTAGGTAATAGAATAATAGGTCAAAATGGAAACAAAAATCTTTGTAACATCTCATTTGAATCCATATATTTATTAGATACATGGTTTCTGGAACATCAAGGAGTTAAAAAATGTCCCAACAAACTCTTGAACCATCTAGATCTAATTCATATATAATAATACAAGAGTACTATCTAGAAAATGTATAATTTTATAGCCAACTTCAACATGTGGAAAGATTATCTCCAACCAACCCACATGATTTTTAATTAGCCCAAATATTGTTTGAAAAAAGGAGCCTCCATCCCATGTATCCTCAACATCTAAATCCCAATCCATATAATATAATAATGATAGTAACTACATTCCCATGGTGTATAAATATAAAAAACTAAAATTCCTAGACATTTACCACATTAAAATAACTATCTTTTAAGATCATCACCTCTATAAGGAGTCAAAGGATCCCCTCATTAAAGAGCGTATAAGCCCTCAAGAATTAATGGTTGATGTTATAATGAATAAATTACGTGATCTAGAGATTTTCCCCGCGGAATGTCACGTGGTCATCACCTTTATAGAAAAGGACCATGAGACAATCATATAAGGACACCAAAAACCCTTGCATATATCTATAATTATTAACAACATTGTTGTCCTTCAAGTTCACATGGATAAAATATCAAAAATCAATATTATGATGGTCGAGACCCTTTAACTACAAGGATTCAATGATGATTATTTATCTCTTTATAACATAATTATCTAGATGAATGAAACGATATTGTAAAATCCCATTGGTTGGATAATACTCAGAATACCAGTTCAGAGACCTAGTATCTAATTGTGAATTCATTTTAGTTAATAAGAACATTAATTTTAACATCATACTGGTATGTTTTTGTTTCTATTAGAATGATTTTTTCCTTGATCATACAACCATTTACTTAAATTTTATATCCATATAAATGTTAATACTTTCATAGTGATAGTTCCTCCATTGAATAATTTGAATCCCTATATGTTGACTTAGGGTTATATAAGAGGGATGTGAAAATGAATATGTTAGATAACACCATCTAAGTTATTATTTCAAATGGAATGGAAATTGCTCTAAGAATCCTATTAAGTGAAATGGATGAAGACTATATGCTACCATTCACTTGGATTTATTCAATCATATATATTTAGTAAGTCACTGGGTCACATGAATTCTATTCAATAGGTTAATGTATCTAATTCATTTATTATCATATAATGGCAAGGAAGCTAGCCCCACCAAGCATCCCTAAATGATAGATGAAGAATCTACTGAATCATACATGTGGATCAATTTCAATCTTCATAAGCTATATTTGAGGGCCATTTTGATCGATGTTCAGAACACATGGTCTATGTTCTTCAATAAAATCTATCTTAACCCCTAAAGAAGGCAATGATATTAGGTTCTGGGCATGTTTTATACCATCCTAATGATATAGGGTGTATCATGATCCATAGATAAAACCATATAATCACAATGAGAATAAAATTATGATACCTCCGAATTGATTAGAGTTGATAATTTTCCTGTACCATCCCCTAAACCTATAAGCTTCATCATATTTTATAACCCACACAATATCAGGGATGAAGTAGAAAATATTTTGGAGTCCCACAATTACAATACCTATGTGATATCACCTTTTGGATATAAAGGTTATTCCTTTTCATTTCGAAGAGATAAAATGACCCCATATTGTAATCTAGATCATAATGTTCCCCTTCATCTACCACTATTGATGAAATTAAAGTGGAGGAAGTGGAGGAATAAGATATCTAATATACTCCTGTAGAATTTGAGGAAGGTGTCTCTACTACTATTAAATAGATAGGACATGTGAATCTGGATATAGAGGAATACTTATGTCCTATGTTGTTTTTTAAAACCATATAACTTTAGTATAAGCGGACATGAATCCCATTTAGGAAGAAACACTGATATGTATTCTCCTAGAAATATAAAAAATCACATGGATTATATTATTACATATTTAACAACATTTCAGGTTTGTTTGATGATCATCATGGTTATAATCATGAAAATAAGAAAGTGTATGTATTAAATAACACATTAAAAATGATGTATTTTTCTAAATAAATGTTTGTTATATTATACTATATTATGTTATACACCAAAAAATATATAGAAACCAACAACACATTATCTCATTAATGGATACTGTTACATTAGTGAAAAAATAAACCTACTAAAATACCAAATGTTAAAATGGAAAAATATAAAATAATAAAATTAAAATGGGAAAATCTTGATCATTATAATATGATAGAATGCGAACCCTCATGAACATTGCTATTGAAAATAAAAAAATGCTAGTAAAACAATCAATATTTCATAAATGAAATACATAGATCATTGAGAGGAAATGTGATGAATGATGAATGAAGGGTTATAGAGGTATTTATATGGTGGAATATGACCATTATAATAGTAATTTAACCATTGGAATTAAAATTTTACCACTCAACTAATAAAGAGACTATTAGTAATAGTAACCCGACAATTGGGGATAGTAACCTAACCGTTGAATAGTAATTTTACCTTAAATAGTAAAATTTCATATAAATAATTCTAATCATGATTTTTTTTTTGAAAATATAAATATAATAATTCCAAAAAATAAATATAAGTATTAAAAACTCAATTGATTTTGAATCAATTTGTAATAAATTTTATTTTTATATATTTAATAAATCATAATTATTATATTAAAAAAATAAAATTATATATTATGTAATTTTTTTGATAAAATGAATATCCGTTTTAGAACAATAATGTTTAAATTTAATAATAAAGATTTTATGAGATTTTATAAAATACAACAATTTTAGGTGAATAGTAAGAATATGTTTTCATGACAAATGTATTTTAAATTACAACCCCCATGATGTAATAATGTCCTAACAAATTATTGAAATTTTTTATCGATAAATAAATCTTTTAATGGGATAAATGAGTCAGTTAATTATAATAAAATTTATTTCCAAACCCAAAAAATATTTTTCTATGTCTAAATTCTAAAGTATTCAACTATAATACCAATTTTTTAAATTTCATATTTTATATTTAATTCGATATCAATTAGGATTTGGAATTATATTAAATTCCTAAAATAATTTTACTTTATTCAAACATGAATTAAAAATTCAATAATACAACTATGATAATATTTCCCATGTAAATTTTATTTTATTCAATATTTTATCCAAAAACCCCTCTCCTCGAGAAAAAATAACCCCATAAAATTAACTTAGAAAACCACAAACATTCTACTTATGAAATCCAAATATATACCTAAATACACTCTCTTTAGACCGTCATAATAC
This sequence comes from Viscum album, assembly GCA_963277665.1. NCBI lineage: Eukaryota > Viridiplantae > Streptophyta > Magnoliopsida > Santalales > Viscaceae > Viscum > Viscum album. Next base: position 1,406,478,748 of record OY728166.1, on the reverse strand, counting down.
TTATGGTAATTTTGGTGTAACTTTACTCTAACCATTCAAGGAGTTCAGTGTCGTAGAAAAGAGTTAACATTGAGAAGAGGGTAATATTTCACTAACTATTTCACTCATTTTCCTTATATATTCCTATTTTTATTATTATTTTCATTCCAAAATTTTATTATATTAATTTATTATTAGGTTAAAATTTCATTAATGATTCTAAGATACTATAATTATTATATTTTGTATGTATTAATATTTAATACATCTATTTTCTTCTTTTCATATTGTCCCATCAATGGTCGATTAACTACCCATGAGGAAATTGTCCACTCCCTGCATATCAAAAAAATTTGGATGATTAAAAAAAAATTTATAATATATATATATATGTACATTAATAAACTACTGTAGTTTCCCTTATACTTTTATAAATAGAAAATAAGAAAGATCATTAAACCAAAGGAAGTCGAGATAATTTAAGTAAAATATGATATCAAAATGTTTCACCTTTAACAATTGGAATTGCGAAATATATTACAACTATTATAATTGACCAACAGTGAAGAAAGTAAAATAATTAACTTTTGGTTTCATGTTTTCATAAACCTAATATTATTTTTATTAGACGTGAAAATCGTTGAAATAAATAAGTATTTAAGGTAAGGTGTTTCATGAACCCAACTCTTCCTTTTTGGGTTATCGACTCTTTCAAATTAATTTCAGAATGAATTTTCCTCAAATTTCCTTAAAATTTATTGTCACTATTATTTATTTTTTCTTTATGGAGATATATATTTTCTACCTTGTATACATTTTTTCTAAGACATAAAATTATCTATCAAAAGCGACTTTTATTTCCAAAAAAATATCATCGTCTCTTGTTTATTATTCAATGAAATATGATATTTAATAATAAAATATAACCCCTTATTAATTTTGGAACCCCAAATGTTATTAATCATTTTATGATTTATTACACCCCAAAGAAACCCATTCCTTTCCATGGATTTATTTCATGGAAACGAATGTTATATGTTTTCTTCACAAATATCTTGCAAATTTTTTAGAATATTATGATCTAATAGGTGGGTCAAAAATTATAGATCCCTCTGATTAATTAGGATGTGTGATATAAATCATTATATTATGTGTATTATACTTTAACATTATTCTATCATTGTTCAAAATTGTGATGTTATTATTTATACTCCCATGTTATGCATGAGAATTTTTTAAGATTTGTTCACAATTATGTGTTGTATTTGACAACTATGTTATTATGTTTCATTATTATTAACATTAAACAATCCATTCCTTTTTTAATCTCTATATCTTTATTATGATTATTAGTATATTCTTATGGCATCATGATGACTATTATTCTCATCCACGCACTATTTATTAATGTCCCTTATTCCTCCCTTGTTACTCCTCCCACTATTGGGCTTTCATATCACCCCATTCTTTATTATAAATCTTAAAGTGACCACTTGTACTAAGGAGAACATGAAATATTTTTGGAAAATAAAGAATAGATTTTTTAAAAGATTTATTTTATTTAGTACAAGTGATTTATGAACCTAATTTTACAATGATACTAATATTTGGATATTGGATTATATCACTATTACGTTATTTATAATAAAAATGATTATTTAATTTTGTGAGAGAATATTGGGTCAGTATAATTCATCTGACCAACACCAATAAGGTTTAATGTAAGACTGAAAAGATAATAACAAAAAACATCATTTGGGAAGTCCAATAGCTGAAATGAACCACTAGAATTGTCCCTATTAAGAAGTAGAATGAGACTATTAGAGTATGTAATGACATTAGCAATCACAATTGGAACTATATAAAAAATGATATCCAAGTCATGATCAAAGAGCTCTTGACTAATACAATAACTAATTTCCATGAACTCTTCTTTATGGATGATTATATATCAATTTTTATAGGTATTTTAATTGTTTTATAATTGTTATCACAAGATTTTAATAGTAAAATAACACATTCTTTTTCTATATGTTATAGTTTTGAATATTTTATACAGAATCTACAATCTAGAGAAAAAGAGAGAAAAACCCTGGAAAATGATAAGAATATATCAGAAACCCAATCCACTCGTAAGATATCAAGATATCATACGTGAGAAATCTAGCTGATATAAACCATACCTAATAGAAGAAAAATGTGTAAGGAAAGGTAATATGAGTATAGGGTCGGAACTTGACTAAATATTTTGGAGTTGGAGTTCATGATATAGGGTGGTATTGGGAAGGAGGACTGATGTGGGTCAGTACAAGAGGTACACATCTTTAATCTTCATACTACACTTGGGATAGTAAGTATATTTCTTCTCCAAAAATCATTTCAAGGGAAAATATTCTATAATTATGATCTATTTAGTTACCAGTATGGTCTTTTCTGAGTCATCTATTTTAGGAATGGGTAGGGTTTGTTTTTTTTCAATGTTATTTTCCTCACCACACAATTTACCATAATTATAATGAAATATCATAAACATCTATTTGAATCGACAATTTTTGTTATTTCCATGGGAAATAAATATATTCTACTCTGAAACAAAAGAATTCCATGAATTCAATCCTTATAAATAATGATAGACTCTACAACATTTGTCACCATGATTCCACCATATAGGAAGTGAAATAATTATGGGAGATCATAAAGAGTTCATTTTTACCTTTATTGAGATTATATTAATGTGTTGTTCCTTTTCATGTCAAACCATGATATCCTATAATTATTATTAAAGATTATATAAATAGAACAATTCTATTTTCATAGTGGTTCATATCATGCATAAATGGATAAATATGACTAGTGGTAGTGATGATTTAGATTTGTTTCTCAATGCATTGTTTGGATCTCACAGGAAAGAGGATGAAAGGAAGTTATTAAGGTTTTTTTGTGAACAAGTTCATTCTATGAATATAATGTGACAGGAAACTTGTTTCTATATAAAAAAGAGATGTGGTTATATGAGTATTCATTCCAAAATGGTTTGATATCATTATTATTATATAAAAGTAAAAGATATAATGAATGTATTATATTTTTGGAGGAATATTTATTGAATTAATGGATCTATTGTGCCATGATCTTGGAAGTGTCTAATTTTACAGCAGATCAAGTAGAAGTGTTTAGTGTGATAACCTATTATGCACACCCTAATAGATTCAATTTTTTTAGATTTATAATATATGTTCCCCATATATCTATAGTGTAAAGAATAGATTTTTTAATTGGGAAACATTATGTTTTTTATGGTAATTAAAAGGAAAATTTATCCACTATATAAGGGATCACTCGACTATAGGAGAAGTTAGAGTTTACACAAAAACAGAGAGATTTTGGTAAGTTTTCATCTTTCTATTTCGTTTATTATTTTCTTTAAATATTATTTTCCAATTTGGATGCATTTAATAGTTTTATACAATTCAATTAGAAAATTTTCATTTATATTCTAACTATATCACGGTTTAGTTTATTCATTGTCTAAGACATATAAAATATTACAGGTTAAATCCAATAGAGAGAGATATTTAAGTTGAATATGGTGTGTACCAATATATTTTTATAAATCCTAACAAATATAATTTTTTATTTAATTTCTATTACATTATGAATTAATTTATAATTTGTTTGTAATCAAATCACTAAAAAATGTGCTCAATACACAAGGGAACCCATCAAATTTGGGGTGACTAATCAATGAATAAAACAATGGATGTTTTCTTATAATTATGTTCAGCATAATTCCTTCCAATTATTTGGGATTTCTAGATCACGAGGGTTTTTGATTATAGGGTAGTTTCAATAAAAAATTAACCATGTTAATATCAAATATAATTACAGATTATTAAATTATTCTGTAATGGCCCAGACCTCTCCGGCCCATTCCTTTGTCAAAAAGAGGGTCTTGAAGTGTTATGGAGGGTAAAATAGACATTTCCCACACTTTCCAGAATTTTGTAAGTACACGTCGTGTAGTGTGAGTACACGCCATGTACCACCTCGCCGGGTATACCCCGTGTTCAAGGCTGTGTCCTTGCTGTGTGAAAGAAATGAGTACACTCCATGTACCCCAAACTACACGCCGTGTACCCCCTCGCCGGGTAAACCCCGTGTGGAAGGTCGTGTCTTTGCCGTGTGAAATAAATGGGTACACGCCATGTGTCCAAACTACACTACATGTTGTCCTTTCCCGCGTATGTGTTACCCTCAAACAGTGTGTTAACCAGTCAACGGTCGCGGAGCCGTGTTGGAAGCCGCGTAGAGACCGTGTGAAATAACTGAGTACACACTGTTTACCATAAAGTACATGCCGTGTACTTTTTATTTTCTTTCCTATAAAATGAGGGGTCCCCACCTCCTTTTCAACACACCCCTCTTCTCCCCTCTCCTCTGAGAAGAGCTCTCCCAAGAGACTCAAAGGCTCCTTTTTCTTCCATAACTTCTTCGTCCGAGCTCTGATTTATGATCCGTTAACGGCCATAGGATCGTAACGACGAGGCAGGACTTCTGAGCTTGGATCTGTTGTCTTTCCTTAGGCCTTTCCTTTCCAAAATCCACCCGAGGAGGTTTTTCTAGGTTTCGAAAGAAGTGACGGATGCCGACGAACGTCTTATAAGTTGATCCGGGGAAGCGTTGTGATCAGAAGCTGTTGAGGTAAGGATCTTACCTTCATCACTCTAAATTGTGCGTCATGCAGGGTGGGTGTCCTCTTGTTTACGTGAAACACATTTGAACCAGTGTAATAAAGGTAATAACTGGCTTATACAATGGTGATGGGAAGTTTCTGAATGCAGTTACTTTTCTTTATATCCTATGATATTATATTGTGAATTGAATAGGCTTATTCCTCCTGAAAATAACGGTCGTTTGGGGCCTTTTCTTGCGCAATACAATGTTTCCCTATCTTCTAGACCGTTTTTGTGAATGGAAACTTTGTGGAATGTGGAAATTGGTTAATCACGTAAAGTTATTTGATTAAATGAAAATCTGGATCCCTTGTGTGATCACCCCGATTGAAAAAAATGGAATAATGAACATGTGGGTGTTGGCTTGGTTATGTGGTGTGTGAATGGGGGGGGGTGATCCCTGGGTTGTTATGAATAGAACAGGAAGTAGGGCTGCGATAAATGGTGTTAAAGGGGTAATGATGTACGGGTTTTGGTGTGGTTGTGGTGGTTGGCAGCAGGGCTGCAAGGATGGGCTTGAATATGAATGGACTATGGGTTGTGAATAATAAATAAAAGTGGGAGAGTTAATGAATGGTGGGTCATGGTAATGGAACGAGATTAATAATCAATGGGTTGGTTGGTTGTTAAGAAGGGACTTGGTTGCATTTCTTGTGTTTTCTTAACATGATTTGTGGATGGAAGGGATATGTTTTACGAACGATCGATTTGGTTGGTTGTGGATAGTTGCCTAGTAGTTAAGGAACTAATAAACTAATTCTGCTAAATGTGAAAACCTAAATGGGGTTGGGGTTGTTTGGTGTATACATGCTTCGTAGTAGCAGTGCTGAGGAACTTGCTCAGTTTCTCTATTTAGAAGCCATAGGTTGGGCTGTGTGTTTGGTATATATATATATATCTGTATCTTTTGTGTTTTATCGCACCCCACCCAAGTTGAGCACTTAGTGCCGAACACTACCATTTCATGGGAGAGGGTGTTTTTTCCTTAGTTACTAGCTCCTTCCTGCTCCTTCTTCCCTAGGCTGTGATGGATTGAGGCGAACTTACACCTAAGACCCTTCATGTAGGTTTTGATTGGGGTGGTTATAGACCAAGACTCTTCGGGCAGGTTTTACTATTTCCCAAGAATCATTGGGATGAGGCTCAGGTGTGTGCGGGTGGGATACATGGTTGTGAGGCCGAAGTGTGTGCGGGCGGGATACATGGTTGTGAGGCGGAGGTGTGTGCAGGCAGGATAGGTGGTTGTGAGGCCCAGGTGTGTGTGGGCGGGGATAGTGTGGCAGTATCAGGACGTTGTCCATTAGGAAGAGCATCTAACTAAAGGGGAATGGTACGGGGTACCCAATACTCTTGTTCTTATATACTACTACCTGTTGTGATTGTGTTTTTGGTGAGTGTGGCTGGTGAGGTTGGGTGGATAGAATTCCTTGCTAGGTTTCTTCTATTGTTCTCACGTGACATTAGGATGAATCCCCACTTGTGCATGAGAGCTTTAGGTTTTCCTAATGAGTATACTTGTATGCTCACCCTACGTTTACTTTCAGGTTTCCTGGAGGACTACCAGGGCCGTGCGGGACCCTACTAGTCGAATAGTTGGATTTTTTGCTGTTGTTGTACACTTGTTTCTTTTGGTATTGTACTTTGATCTTTCTTGTACTTGCACCTTGTTATAAAATTGTTTAACCATGCATGTGGTCTTGGTTTGGTTTTATTTCTATACACTTGTTCTTTTTCTTTTGGGTGGATGACTTGTCCTATTTCCCGATCTTAAATAATAAAAAAGGTAATGCCTCCCATATTTGTGAAAACTCATACCCTTGGTGCTAGTCGCCACCCCGGGGCCTACTAGAGGTGGGACTCGAGGGTCATTATCTACCTTTCACCATTTCCAGCTCAGGAGGGGCATCTTTGGTGGGAGGGGGTAATGACAGAATGGTATCAGAGGAGATAGTTGAATGATAGGATGGAGTCTGGAGTTAGGCACAGTGAGGATTTCATGGGATGGTAGGGAAACAGTGTCCGTTAATCTTGGTTCGTGACATAGGCCATGGAAGACCAGCTAGGACACGAGATTTTAGGGCCCCCCGTGATCCGATGCAAGGACCCTGAGCCTACTGAACGACCAAGTGAGACCACATTAATTGCAGGGTAGAACCCCTAGGGAAGGTACATGCATCATCATGATTGTGTTTTATTTGATTTGGCCGTTCTGGGAATGAAATTAAAATAATGTGATAAAATAAAAACTTGAGAAGTTTCCTTACTACTTGGTCTTAGGCGATACTTGTTTATCGTACAACTATAGCACCTGGACGTCGTCCCGGGTGGCTCAGACGGCTGAGGCCCAGCATATCCAGGCGGTCAATCAGTTGGGGATTGACCAAGAAGAGGAAGATATCCAGTGGCAGAAGACTCTCCGTTATTTCCAGCGGCAGACCCTCAAAAAGTACGAGGGTAGTACTTTGGATACGGAGTCAGAGGGGTGGCTTGAGGAGATAGGGATTACTTTTACCTTGATCCGTGCTCCGAGGGAGTACTAGATTCCCCTAGAAGTCAGTGAGCTGAGAGGCACGGTGTGACAATGGTGGACGCTCTACCTCAGAGAGAGGATAGAGGCAGAGGTTCCATGGGCTGACTTTGAGAAGGAATTCTGAGTGGAATTCCTTTCTTCCATGATCAAGGAAGAGAAGTTGTAGGAGTAACTCTCCCTTTAGCAGGGGAGTATGTTAGTATGAGATTTGGGGATCAAGTTCAAGGATCTCATGCGCTTTTCTCCAGATCTCTTTCCGGATGAGGAGTCTCGGGCAAGACGTTTGGAGGAGGCGCTTCACCCTTCGCTTCAGTATGCTGTCACCCCCTTCAACCTTCTGATGTACTTGGTGGTAAAGAAGAAGTCAGAGGTTGTAGAGATGAAGCACTCACTGGGAGGTGCACCACGAGAGGGGATCCAGCCGGGCTCGTCGAAGTGGAAGGAAGTCAGCAGCAGGTCTCCTGTGATGGGACCTTCCAGGTTCAGTCCAGTGGGGAGCAGGCCCCGGCAGTTCCAGTTCAGATCTTCTGGTCCTCGTACATTTTTCACGAGCCCAAGACTGAAGTGTTTTTCTTGTGGAGGTTTTGGGAATGTTCAGAGTCGGTGCCCGACCCGAGCTCAGTATGGTGGAGGTGGGTAGGTTCATCACCCACCACAGCAGCACCAGTTGCCGGCGGGGCCCTTCCAGCAGCAGCAGGACCATGCTCCTCCGAGGACAGACTTTGCGGGAGGAGGCCGACCGCAGGGTGCTCATCATGGACCTTGAACAGGGCATGGTTAGGGAGGTGGACGACATCATAGAGGTATAGGAGCTGGGTGTGGACAGTTGCACGCACTAGAGTTGACAGCTCCAGCATGACCAGAGGTGGTGCAAGGTATGATTTGTTTGTTCAGCACTCTTGTTTCTGCTTTTTTTGATTCGGGAGCTTCACACTCCTTTGTTGCACCTGGTCTAGACCATTCATTGGGACTAGACGTAGAGAGACTTTCCGTACCACTGGTTCTGAGTACACCAGTTGGAGGCTAGACCAGCGTATCTTGTGTTTGCCGGAGATGTTGGCTGACGTTGGGACCACATCAATCTAGTGGGGACCTTCTTCTATTACAGATTCACACATACGATGTCATCCAAGGCATCGACTGGTTGTTTTCTGTTATTTCTGTTATCGACTGCTTCTGGAGAAGAGTCATGTTATCTGACGTGGATGGGCATCGGGTATCTTTTTTTGGTGAGAGGAGCTATCAGTTAGGAATCTGGCATATAGAGCCTCTCCTTTCCTTGTTAGGCAGGTTATTAGTGGTTCCAGCTGATACAAAGATGATGGATGTCCCGGAGGTTGTTGGGGAGTTCCTAGATCTTTTTCCTGAGGAGGTTGTGACTCTACTCCCCGACGTGATGTTGAGTTTGGGATAGACTTACAGCCTGATTCCCATCTAATTTCGAAGGCCCCTTATCGTATGGCACCTTCAGAGTTGCGGGAGTTGCAGATTCAGATTGACGATCTAATGGTGAAGGGTTTTGTTCGACCCAGCATGTCGCCATGGGGTGCTCCAGTTTTATTCGTGAAAAGGAAGATGGTGGTCTCAGGTTATGCATAGACTACCGAAGGTTGAACCAGGTAATGGTCAAGAACCATTACCCCCTTCCAAGGATAGATGATCTCTTCAACCAGCTGAGGGGACCAGTTTGTTTTCTAAGAATGATCTACGATCCGGATATCATCAGCTGAGGGTAAAGGACCGTGACATCTCGAAGACGGATTCCAGGTGCAGGTATGGGCACTTCGAGTTTGTAGTGATGCCGTTTGGAGTTACGAATGCACCAGTTGTGTTCATGGAACTTATGAACTTTGTCTTCTGAGAGTTTCTGGACCAGTTTGTCGTTGTGTTTATTGATGATATCCTGATCTACTCAAGATCAGAGGAGGAGAACATTGAGCATCTCAGGGGAGTCTTGGAAGTCCTTAGACACCACCAGATTTATGGGAAATTGTCGAAGTGTAAGTTCTTGACATAATAAGTACACTTCCTTGGGCACGTGGTGTGTCAGCATGGAGTGTTAGTGGACCCGTCGAAGGTGGAGGCAGTTTTTTCATGGGAATCACCCAAGAGCGTTGCAGAAGTTCGTAGTTTCCTGGGGTTAGCAGGTTACTATCGGAGGTTCGTTTCGGACTTCTCTCGAGTTTCTGCTCCATTGACAGCATTGACTAGGAAAAACCAGGTCTTTTTATGGAGCGAGCAGTTCCAGGAGGCTTTCGACTACCTGAAGGAGATGTTGGTCAGTGCTCCCGTACTTAAGTTTCCATAGGAAGGGTTGTTGTATGAGGTGTTTTATGACGCTTCTAGCCTTGGTCTGGGGTGCATGCTGATGCAGAAGAAGGGTGTGATCTGTTATGGTTCTAGGAAGTTACGCCCTCACGAGCGTAACTATGCCACCCATGACCTAGATCTTGCAGCAGTAGTGTTCGCACTGAAGTTGTGGTGACATTACCTCTTTGGGGAGCGCATTGTGGTCTTATCAGATCACAAGAGCCTGCGTTATATCTTCTCCCAGCGCGACCTGAACATACAGTAGCGGAGATGGGTCGCGTTTCTCCAAGACTATGACTTCAAGATCTCTTACACTAAAGGTATAGGCTACGTTGTGTCTGATGGCCTGAGCAGGAAGTCACATAAGGAAGTGGTTCGGGAATCATCTGATGCTTGGAAAGTGATGGGAGAGTTGGCCGCCTTGCACTTGGATGCAAGGGTATAAGGTGTTAAAGGATTTTTGTTTCAGATGACAGTGCAGTCCTCCTTGTTGTAGTAGGTAGAAGAGTCTCAGTGGGGGGACTCTGAGGCGGAAGTAATGTGGGATCGTGTCGATTAGGGAAACACTCCAAATGGATGGTCAGAGGACAGCCGAAATCAGATGCTTTTCCATGGAAGGTTGTTTGTTACGGAGGCGATGCGTGAGGGAGTTCTCCGTGAGATCCATAGCTCAGCCTTGGCAGTACATCCAGGAGTTTCAAAAATGTACCGAGGCCTGAGGGAACAGTTTTGGTGGCCCGGGGTGAAATGGGCAGTGGCAGAGTTTGTGGCTAAATGCCTAGTGTGTCAGCATGTGAAGGCTGAACACCATGTTCCTAGTGGTTTGTTGCATCCTTTAGATGTCCCCGAGTGAAAGTGGGAAGAAATATAAATGGAATTCGTCATAGGACTACCCAGAGCTCAGGGTGGGTATGACGCTATCTGGGTAGTGGTGGATCGATTGACAAAATCAGCTCACTTCTTAGCAATTAAGGAGTCGGGCCCGGTGAGTACCTTAGCACAGAGGTACGTAGACAAGGTGGTGCATTTGCATGGAGTTCCGAAGACTATCATCAGACCGGGATACTCGGTTTACCTCACGAGTCTGGAGGGGGTTACAATATGATTTTGGCACCCAGCTACGCCTTAGCACTGCTTTCCACCCCCAGACCGATGGGCAAACGGAGCAGACTATCCAGACATTGGAGGACATGCTGCGAGCATGCGTTCTGGATTTTGGAGGGTCATGGTTATGAAACTTTCCTTTAGTAGAGTTTTCCTACAACAATAGATTCCACTCTACTATTGCCATGGAACCATTTGAGGCCTTGTTTGGAAGACAATGTCGTTCACCCATTTGTTGGGAAGAGGTTGCTGAGATAGGTGCTCTTGGGCCAGAGGTAGTGCAGAGCATCACAGAGAAAGTCAAGCTTGTACGTGAGAGGATTAAAGTGGCTGAGGACTGACAGAAGTCTTATTCTGATCTTCGGAGGTGGCCCTTGGAGTTTGGGGTAGGAGATCATGTGTTCTTGAAGGTTTCCCCTCGACGGGGGAAGCAGAGGTTTGGGAAGGGGAGTAAGCTCTCCCCTAGGTTCATCAGACCTTTTGAGGTGCTGAGGCGAGTCGGAGAGGTGGAATATCAGCTAGACCTACCACCTCAGTTGGAGAAGGTTCATGGCGTCTTCCACGTCACCCACCTTCATCAGTACTTACACGGCGACTCTCACATTATCGACTGGGGAGAGTTAGATATGAGAGATGATGGGATCTTCGAGGAAGGACCATTTAGAATCGAAGATTGTAAAGAGAAGGTGATTTGTGGATGAACCATTTCCTTGGTTCGCGTGTTGTGGAGGAATGGTGGCCTCTAGGAGAGCACTTGGGAGTGGGAGACCCAGATGCACACTCAGTACCCAGAGTTGTTTTGACTTGTGCTTACTTTGTTCTTCTGAGCTTTGATTTGATGTTATACTTTGTACCTTTGATGTATGGAATAATTGGATTTTCGGTTATGATACCTTTTATTTCCTTGTTCTCTGGGAGTGTGTAACATGTCTAGACGTGTGGGGAAGGAAACAAAACCTGATCCTTAATCGAGACGCATTAATGCGGATGCGATTGAACCCATGCAGGTGGGTCAGTACCACCTAAAGCAGATAATATCTCTACATAGGAAAAGGAATTTTTCCCCAAACCACGTGTTCGGGCATTGTGTGGGTTGTGTGGTGTTGGGGGCAGAGTGCGTTGAAAAATCCTAATGTATGGAAGAAGTAAGACCCAATTCTTAACTGAGACACATTAATGAGGATGCGATTAAACCCGTGTATGCGAGTCACTGCCGCCTAAAGTGGATAATATCAAGGAATTCCTAACACCTATAATTAGGGTTGGTTGTTTGGTTCCTATTATAACAAGACCCCTAAGAGGTATCTTGTTGGGTTCCACTAGGATGGTTTTGAATTCTCAGGGATGAGAATGTATTAAGAGGTATCTGATGTAATGGCCCGGACCTCTCCGGCCCATTCCTTTCTCAAAAAAGGGTCTTGAAGTGTTCTGGAGGGTAAAATGGACTTTTCCCACACTTTCCAGAATTTTTTAAGTACACGCCGTGTAGTGTGAGTACACGTCGTGTACCACCTTTCCGAGTATACCCCGTGTTCAAGGCCGTGTACTTGCCGTGTGAAAGAAATGAGTACACACCATGTACCCCAAACTACACGCCGTGTACCCCCTCTCTAGGTATACCCCATGTGGAAGGCCGTGTCTTTTCCATGTGAAATAAATGGGTACACATAGTGTGTCCAAAATACATGTTGTTTTGTCCTTTCCCGCGTATGCGTTACCCTCAAACCATGTGTTGAACATTCAACAGCCGCGGAGCCGTGTTGGAAGCCGCGTGGAGACCATGTGAAATAACCGAGTACACACCGTGTACCATAAAGTACACGCTGTGTACTTTTGATTTTCTCGCCTATAAAAGGAGGGGTCCCCTCCTCCTTTTCAACACACCCATATCCTCCCCTCTCCTACGAGCAGAGCTCTCCTAATAGACTCGATGGATCCTTTTTATTCCATAACATCTTCGTCCGAGCTCCGATTTATGATCCGTCAGTGGCCACGAGATCGTAACGACGAGGCAGAACTTGTGAGCTTGGATCTGTTGTCTTTCCTTCGACCTTTCCTTTCCAACGTCCAACTGAGGAGGTTTTTCCGGGTTTCGATATAAGTGAAGGACATCGACGAACTTCTTCGAAGTTGATCCGGGGAAGCATTGTGATCAGAAGCTATTGAGGTAGGGATCTTACCTTCGTCTCTCTAAATTGTGTATCATGCAGGGTGGGTGTCCTCTTGTTTATGTGAAACACATTTAAACCGGTGTAATAAAGATAATAACTAGATTATAAAATGGGGATCAGATGTTTCTGAATGCAGTTACTTTTATTTATATCCTGTGATATTATATTGTGAATTGAATAGGCTTATGCCTACTGAAAATCACGATCGTTGGGGGACTTTGCTTGCACAATTAAATGTTGCGCTATCTTCTAGACCATTTTTGTGAATGGAAACTTTGTGGAATGTGGAAATTGGTTAATCACATAATGTTGGGTGATTAAATAAAAATCTGGAACCCTTGTGTGATCACCCCGGTTGAACAAAATGAAATAATGAACATGTGGGTGTTGGCTTGGTTACGTGGTGTGTAAAAGGGGGGTGGGTGGGGGTTGAACCCTGGGTTGTTACGAATAGAACGGCCAGAGGGGCTATGATAAATGGTGTTAAAGGGGTAATGATGTACGGGTTTCAGTGTGGTTGTGGTGGTTGGCAGCGGGGCTGCAGGGATGGGCTTGAATGTGAAAGGACTATGGTTTGTGAATAATAAATAAAAGTGGGAGAGTTAATGAACAGTGGGTCATGGTAATGGAACGAGATTAATAATCAATGGGTTGGTTGGTTGTTAAGTAGGGACTTGGTTGTGTTGCTTATGTTTTCCTAACTTGTGGATGGCAGGGATATGTTTTACAAACGATCAATTTGGTTGGTTGTGGATAGTTTCCAAGTAGTTAATGAACTAATAAAATAATTCTTCTAAACGTGAAAACCTAAATGGGGTTGCGGTTGTTTGTTGTATGCATGATTCGTAGTAGCAGGGCTGAGGCACATACTTAGTTTCTCTGTTTAGAAGCCATAGGTTGGGCTGTGTGTTTGGTATACATATATATCTGTATCTTTTGTGTTTTATCGCACCCCACCCATGTTGAGAACTTAGTGCCGAACACTCCCATTTCATTGGAGAAGGTGTTTTCCCTTAGTTACTATCTCTTTCCTGCTCCATATTCCCTAAGCTGTGATGGATTGAGGCGACCTTACACCTAAGACTCTTCAGGTAGGTTTCGATTGGGGTTGTTCTAGCCCAAGACTCTTCGGGCAGGTTTTACTGTTTCCCAAGAATCTTCGGGATGAGGCCCAGGTGTGTGCGGGTGGGATACGTGGTTGTGAGGCCTAGGTGTGTGCGGGCGGGACACGTGGTTGTGAGGACCAGGTGTGTGCGGGCGGGACACGTGGTTGTGAGGCCCAGGTGTGTGCGGGTGGGATACATGGTTGTGAGGCCCAGGTGTGTGCGGGCAGGATACGAGGTTGTGAGGCCCAGGTGTGTGCGGGCGGGGAGAGTGTGGCAGCATCAGGACGTTCGCCGTTAGGGAGAGCTGCTAACTAATGGGGAATGATGCGGGCTACCCAATACTCTTGTTCTTATATACTACTACCTATTGTGATTGTGTTTTTGGTGAGTTTGGATGGTGTGGTTGGGTGGATAGAATTCCTTGATTGGTTTCTTATGTTGTTCTCACGGGACGTTAGGATGTCTCCCCACTTGTGTACAAGATCTTTAGGTTTCCCTACTGAGTATACTTGTATGCTCACCCTACATTTACTTTCAGGTTTCCAGGAGGACTACCAGGGTCGTGCGAGACCCTACTAGTCGGACAGTTGGAGTTGTTGTTGTTGCTGCACACTTGTATCTTTTGGTATTGTACTTTGATCTTTCTTGTACTTTCACCATGTTATAAAATTGTTTAAACATGCATGTGGGCTTGGTTTGGGTTTGTTTCTATACACTTGATTTTTTTTTTCATTTGGGTGGACGACTTGTCCTATTACCCAATCTTAAATAATAAAAAGGGTAATGCCTCCAATATTTGTGAAAACTCATACCCTAGGTGCTAGTCGCCACCTCGGGGCCTACTGGAGGCGAGAATCGGGGGTCATTATCTCCCTTTCACCATTCCCAGCTCAGGAGGGGCATCTTTGGTGGGAGGGGGTCGTGACATATTGAGATCAATTTAAAATTCCATTGGAAACAGGTTCCCCTCTCCTCAACCTTTTAGTATTTTTTCATATTATTTTCTATTAGTATTTATTTTTATAATGTAATTAACTTTATACCATTTGTCTTAAACTTTATAAGATCATTAAAATCTAAAAATCAAATAATATTAATCTATTTGAATCTTGGGTTTTCCTAGGATCAACCCAAAACATCCACTATTATATGCATCAATATTTGGCATTATATAAGGATCTATAACTTTATGAAATTTGGTATCCAATCATAAGTAATGAAACTGGTTAGATATATCATGTTTTTTTACTATTTCCAGGGAGAGACAAAAATTATCTTGCAACTTGAACATAATTTATTAGGCCACATATTCTCTCTTCGAATGTAAATTTATTGTTTTTTGTGTACACTTATTTTTTTATTTATTTTTCCCTTATGTGGTTGGTTGTATATGGTGGTGTGTAGGATATAATACATATAATATTTGTGTCATGATACATTACCATAATTTTACATTGGATGATAAGATAATTCTACTACATAGGTGGAATATAACTATAAAAGGTGGAAATAACAAGGTGAATGATGGCATAATTTTTATTCTCTTATATGTTATAAATTCCAAAACTCACATGTGGATTAAAACCTGTTATCATCCTGATGGAAAATATAATATTTTTTAGAAATAGAAATGATTTTATTTGGATGAGTAGTGATATAAACAATTTCCATAATTTTAAATACATTTTGATAAGGATTAAGATGATAAATTAAATTAAATGATTATGAGGTAAATTTAAATTCATGATATGAATCTCAAGGAAAATAAGGCACAACTCAATAATAATGAAGGGAAAACCATCCATATAGATAAAAATATTATAATATTATATACTTTTAAAATAATATACCTTTTAATTTTGATGAACGGTATAAAAAAGAGTAATTGGGTGAAGACTAGAATGTTGATTTATTCAATGTTGTTAGAGAAAGGGAGGAAAAGGAAATAAAGTGTAGTTACATTGTTGAATCTTTTGAAGAGAAGTTTGAGTCTTTATCCACTTAATATGAATAAGAAATTTTTTTCCTATAATGATTACTAGAATGAGAATAAAATAACTTTGATTGATCTCAATGATGAGAGAATAACATAAAAAAGAGAAGTTCCCTAAGAATAAAGACAACAAAAAAATTTAAAAGGTGAAAAAATATGATGTGTTGGAGGAAGAGTATGGGGATTGTGGTTTATTTCTCAAGTAATACCAACCTACAAGACCAGAAAAATGAAAAATTGTTTCTAACTGTTTAACTTTTAAAATAATTTTAGGTGAAGGGGGAAAATAAATAAATAATTATGGATGAATTCCTAGATGCTACTGATGTTTTTGAGGTAGAATAACTTTTAACCCTAGAAATTGAATATAGAGTAGTTGAAATGCCCAGATATATCACATTACTCAAATAATATAAGAAAAAGGTAGTAGTGGAGGAAGGTGAGTTATTTATAATACTAAAATATTTATTAAATAAATACCTCTATTAACTGTAAAATAGGAAATACCCTTCTGAACAATATAGATCTTGAACAAAATTTATGATGAAAGAAGTAATCATGAAGAATTATTATATGGTCATGTAAAATATTTTTTTCTTGATTCTTTCAGTCATGTTTCTAAAAAATCCAATAAACCTAAATTTTGTGTAAAAAAATATAATATAACGGAGAATATTTACATCCAATAAATATACATTTAAATTAGTTTTAACATTAAATCTCGTAACATTTTAAAATTATCCAATTATATGACATATTGATAGTGGTTTTTTAAATACCTTAATATAATAACTATTAGGAAGAAATTATAATTTTTATCATATTCTAGGATATATTTTTAGGAGGTATGTTTATGTGAGGAAATCACTTTATGGTCGAATGATGTATTCATTTGAGCTAGAATGTGTTAGAACCACACACTTTTATATGGAATTTTTTTATTTTATAGGTTCTGAAGAAAAATAACAATAACACAAATGAAGAATAAAATTTTTAAAGATGTATAGGAACCTGAAAAGGAAGTAGAAAATAAAGAACAAACTTCATCTATATTGGTGTACAATTCTTAATTTCTTATATTTTTACTCTCTAGTTATTTTTATAGAATATTTTTTTGAAATATAATCTAAAATTTTGTATAAAGAAAAATAAATAATATCAAACCCTAATTCATTCATTGTTTTTTTATTGAACTAATTGATTTAGGATACATTGAAGCCTTTGAACAATATTTTGACTTATTTTAAAATATTATTCATCACGACCATAAATTTTTGAGATATTGGTGAATATTTTTAATGTCACATTCTTTTTCTCATTTTGACTTGTTTAAAAATTATTGTTGATATGGTACCAATTCTTTATTTCATTTCATAGAAGATATATATTAACAAAAGTTATTATTAACTCTTATTAATTTTCCATATTAACCAATTATATGAATCCCATTCCTTAAAGACTTCTAAGAAACTTTTTAAATATTATTTATCATATTTATATTTGTTTATAAAATTCATGGTATACATAAATACAATAATTTTATTATAATTCTTATTGAATCATTAATATTTTAACCTCATTAATATTTTTGTGGCCAATGATTAATTATATTTAGCCTAATTGATCTTGATAACTTCCATATATTTGATTGTTTTGGGGACCTGAGAAACCATATAATACCTTGGCAGGAAGATCCATTATAATAATATGTATATTTCCTTACCTTTTTGTCTTATATGCAGTTGAAATATTATTTAATTTCAACTTTAAAAAGGGTGTTAGTTTTTATGGTACTATTAGGTGATATTTATGTGAATGAGTGTGGGGGTAGATCTCAAGGGTATTAAGGGAAATATTTTAAAACTATTAGTTATTATTCATAGTTGAATCATTTATATTTTTAAGAAACAGAAAAAGAATGAAAAAATAAATATATTAAGAGAAGGAAAAAAGTGAGTAAGGTGAATACTATTGATTAAACTATATCTATAAACACATTCCCTATTCTTATAATTACTATTCCAAATAGTTTCAGTAGGTTATTAATGGTAGGGATTGATTATATAGTTGTGTGGGACTTTGTATTAGACAAATTACATTGAAAAATATAAGTGAGAAATAAAATTCTATGACATTGAGGATTTGATAACTATTTTTCAGGTTATGTAATTGAACTAATTTGGGAAGAGAATAAATAATTTGAGAATATTTTATTATTAAAAGGAGTTGAATGTGGTATAAAATTTATTGATCATTACAAGAACATCATGCATTATAATTTAAGAATATAAGTTCTTATTTTATCCTATGAGTATAATTTTCCTATCATTAACCACCAACCATTAGCTTTAAATATATTTTACCCCTATAGAAATTATTCTTGATTTTTGTGATTGGGTTTCTTAGTTGATATGTAGATTACTATAAATCCTATGGATATATTGAATATCACTTGATATTTTATATAAAATCATATTATATGTTATTAAATAATTAGTTAAATAAATATCTAGTGAGTTTAATCGTAAGTGGTGTGAATGTTTATGAGGATTTGAAAATTTGAGTGAAATAGAAACTATTTGGATTTATGAAATGTGGTAGGGATGGATTTAACATTTTTATTGAGTTTGTTTTGTGCTTTTCCAATGTTATGTTATAACTATATTTTTGTGCATATGATTATTTAATGTTCCCTTATTGAGGTATATATCCTTCATGGTTTATATGTTGATATTTTTCTCAATAATGAGATTATGTTTGAGTGTGGGGGAATTTAAAAAAATTAATAAGTTGGAATATTGTCATTATATCCTACAGTATTCCAATGTTATCCAATTTTTAGTTCCAAAATTGACACTAAATACTAAGGTATAAAATATTTAAACTCCAAGGTGAATCACAATAGGGAATCCAAGTGATGAGTTGTAACTAATTATTAGATCATAATTAATTTATTTGGATCCCAATAAAAATATTTAATATAATTTCACTATTAAACTGACTAAAGGATGAAGATAGAAAAAGGATAAATATTGGGGAATAAGTTTAAAATCTATGTTTTACTAAAATAATAACTTGACTCCACTCAATATATAAATAAAAATCAATAGTTATATTATAATTAATTTTATTCAATAATAAGTTGGTAATTTATTGAAACCACAACTTCATCCTAAACATGATGATATGATAATCCAATATAACTTGATAAAATTATGTTGAATGCAATTGTATGAGAATAAGAGAATATATTTTTCATTAATTAATCACCAATTCTATGCTTAACATTTTTATTATTAAAATAATTTATTCAAATATTATATAAAAAATAAATTAAATGCAATTTTATATTGTAGTAAATATTAAATAATATTATTCTATCAGTGATGAAGAATCCAAATATGTATGTAGGGACCATCTTCAAATAGTACCACTCTACCATATAGATTAATCCAATAATTGATGAGTTTTCTTTGAAAATGAATAAATCAAACCACATCATTATAAGAATATAGAATATAAGACTCATATTGAATTTAATAATACTAATAAATGGTTTAGAATATAAAAATATTTAATACAGAAAATAAAGAAACAAAAAGTTAAGAAGAAAATTGGGATACGACAGTATCCCTTGGCCAAAATAGAAGATGATCCCATGTCCAAATGATCAATTTTCTAGTAGTATAATATAAAATTTAAATCCCCTCAATAAACATTATATTATCCTAGTCAAACTCCAATTATTCCTTCTGATGATATAACAAAAATTTATATTTTAAATCTATATAATTTTAATCATTCATGGAATGAATCATAAGTCACATCACAATAAACATAAATTGATTATTTATAAAATATAAAACATCCAAAATCAGTGTATCAATATTTTACATGCATAATTACTTCCTCTAAAAATATTAGACATTCTACATTTCAATGATTAAATGTATTCTTTGTGAACAAAAAAACTTATGACATGAATAATCGTGAAAAATAATTTCTTTTTATATAATAACCCATATGGATGACGCCCACTCTTCAAGACAGATACATATTATCAAAAAATAAAAATTCAATACCTTGAATAATCTTATCCATGATGACCAACTCCCAATGGTATGTGAAATACTCCATCATTACTACCTCCAGATATCTTTTTTCCTTTGTGGCATGATGTGAACAACTATGGTCCCAACATAATTTCCATTGTATTAGCTTATCAAGTTATTCGAAGTGGATATGAAATGGTGTGCATAGACATGGAGTGTTTTTATTAGCTCTATGATTGTGACATTGAAGTCTTATTGATATCTGATGTTTATTTTGATATATTCTAGGCGACCTCATGATTGTAGTGGATGAATAATTCAGGAATTATTAACTAAGATTTCATTCATGGAGTTCATTTCCTTTATAGTATCATAGATCAATATTCCTTAGAAATGTAATTTCTTAAATTTCATTCATATAGGTTTTTCTACATATGTTTAAATCTTTAATAGATGTATGTAGATGGGAGAGGGCAGCTATGACATGGTATAGAAACCCATAGCAACACACAAAACATTTTAGCTATAGGATTCCATGTTGTTATGTTGAAAATGAATTCATTATAAGTATGTTCCACATAAAATGATCCTTTGATAAGAAATATTCATATAAACCCCAATTTTCCAAGAAAATGGAAGATGAATATTGATGGTGACTCCCTGTACCACTCCCCATACCCAGTAATACCCCACACTGGGCAATTGACTTACACTATGATTAACCATCAAAATATCATTTTGAAAGATCACATTTCCTCTCCTATACACTCTATCATTTACACATTTTATTTTGGTTAGATACCTTATAGTGGGTGGCCTGATCTTTGGTGGCCTGTTCATGTTGGAAATTATTTTGAGACTTTTTTAATTTTTATTTGTTTTTTTCTCCTAATTACATATTTTTCCTAAAACTTTAAAAATGATAACAACCATGGAAGAATTTTTTATTTTACTTTGATAATTAAATGCAATCAAATATAATAACCAATGAAATTTTATACAAAAAATAGAGATTTCATAGAGGTATTAATGATACAAAAAATTCAAATTTCCTAAAATACATGGATTGCACTACCCTTAGAGAACCCTAAGTGGTATGATACTATAAAATTATTAAATTCATATTGGACAATGTTGTTTCTATAGACTATTTTTCCATGAACTATAACATCAATACCCCACTAGGATATTTTCTTTAATTCTTTTTGATGATTTAGAAGTTGTGTATCAAGAACATTGGGGTCATTTTCCTGATTATGATAGTTTTTAAACAAACCATAGGATCATAATTTGATGATGAATCCTTCGAATGTTTCTACAAAGGTGACATTATAAAAATTTATCAACTTCGCGTTTCACTCTCATGGAATCAATCTTGAACTTGAGAATTTCATGATATTATTTTAAAGCAATCTACTTGAAACCTCAGTGAATTGAGTGCTCTATAAGAAATCTTTCCTACATTAGGAATTTCATAAACAATGTTATTAAAATATTTATACATTTTATAATTTTTATGAATAAGGGACTCATATATTGGTTGGATGAATATTTTAGGGAAGCTTTCAAGGGGATATGTGAGTCATAATGGATCATGAAGATACCCTAAGAGGGGGTGGGGGTAAATCCGGGGTAAATTTTTACTAGACAAGTTAAACTTTATCTTTTTTTATATTATGTTATTCAGAAATTTGTTATCCATTATGACATATAGGTCTTTTATTCATTCACTCAACACGTACTCATCATGCATGTCATATAAATGAATGGAAACAATATATAGTGTTTTTTATAATGTTCAACCCCAATATGGGAAACCTAGTTCTTGCTACATTTGGTTTTTTTCCAAATACATAGATTTTAAATATTCCTATAATTGTTAAAACATGGAATGTTATTATACTTACCTAATAGAATATTTTATCCTAAAATCAAAAACCATATTACTATTCATGTTATTAACCTATATCCAAAAAATTCATGTTTCCTCCAAATTGGAATGGTGGCCTTGTTTATACTAGAAACACTTTTATTCAATGCTTCTTAATGAAATTATTAATAGATGTATTTTAAACATCTATATGAACTTATATGATTCTTATCAAGAACAATGACCTTTCCCTATATCCAGTAATATAATTCTAGATCTCTCACTACAACACATAAATTTTTAGTTCTTTTTTGAGTAGATTGTTGTTGTCAATATGAATCTTCTTTTTATATTCTTTTATAACTATATAACTCATTATAATTGATTGTAAATATAAGTAATATTATTTATAAAAACCATGTACAAGATATAATTTTGATGAATATTAGTATGCAACTACCCCTCTTCACTTTCTATCTTCTAATACTTAGAAATCATATGTTACACTGAATTATAATAGATTATTTTATTAAAAAAACCATTGTAGAAAATTTTCCAAAAATTGAAATCTCTATACAAAGGATCTTCTCATTTCCATTATAAATTCCATAAAAAATATTCTAAAATATCAAATAAAATCCCATTTCTTCAAAACCAACTGTTAAATCTCATTTCATATTATTATAAAATATGTGTTAGAATTAGGGAAATCACTTCAATAATATGGGTTATTTTATTTTTTAGTTCAATATCATAAATTCAATTGTGACTTGATAATGTTATTATTAATTAAATAAACATATATCAACACTATTACTTTAATATACTTAAATTTTTTCTTCTTCAAGTTATAACATTAATATATCTTAAATCACTCTTTTATAGTCTTCAAAACATAGAAGACCACTAACATGAGAACATAGGATTATAATTGTCTTATTCCATTACACATACACTATATTATAATATCAGATTCAACATACACATTTAATTACCTCATCATATGATAATCATTTATTTTGATGAACACATATTGAATCACTACTGTCCTCACACTAATGTTATGATCAATAAATTTAAAGGATATGACACGCATCACCTAATTGATATTCATGCCTTTGTGTCATACTGAAATTATCCACTTAAAATTTAGCTTTCTATTCTAACGACCAATAAAATTATTACCTTCAATGTATCTTCTAGTTTTTCTATATCTACTTGTGTAGTTTGGGCTACAATTCACTTTATGTGCTTACAATATTCATGTTAGAAACTATCCATGTGAGGTGAAGTTCATGTAATAATATTTAAAGCTCAATGTTAGGGAATT
The DNA here is from genome assembly GCA_963277665.1 of Viscum album. NCBI lineage: Eukaryota > Viridiplantae > Streptophyta > Magnoliopsida > Santalales > Viscaceae > Viscum > Viscum album. The sequence continues at coordinate 1,406,455,570 of OY728166.1, read as the reverse complement.
TGAAAAATATTTAGTGTTTTATTCCCTTATAATCATCCAAAATTAGTATACTTTACTAAGTGGCTTAAATTCATATGATATTTCTATATTCTAGATTCACAACATCTATGAAACTTGAATTTTCTATGAAATAACATTTTGTAACTTACAGTCTTCTTATTTTATCCATATTTAACTCGTATTTTTAATCTATGAAATTGGTTCTTTAGTCTTTCCATCTAGTAGATTCGGCATTCAATTGTCTTATTATAGAAAGTTCTACATTAACCTTTAAAACTGTATATTTCACTTAAAAAATAGTTCAGCAATATTTTCTACTTAATTATGATTGAAGATAGAATAATCTTCATGAATTTACCCACCTTCCACTAGTAACACACTCTTCACTTCTATTCATTACTTTTGGTGACACATGTTCCTTCAAGAAATCGGTTTTCTTTAATGTTAATTTCCAATAGTATAACATGAATATAAATTTTTCCTTATTCTAATAGTTCCACCATCCAACATGTGATCTTCCCAGATAATTATGTCAGGAAAACTTATTGGAAATTTCAAATTCATCTTACTCATTGAATTTGATGTGATATATTGAAAATATATACAATATATCATCATCAAAATCCATTATGCACTAAAATCTACTCATATGGATGTATTGAAAATGTTTCTTCAAAACAAATTTCAATGATATATCTCCAGATTATAGGAAAAAAATAAAATTTCTTCTATCTCATTCAAATAATGTTTTTACAGGGCCTTCATCATTTGTCTCTCCCCTATTGTAATATGAATTCACAAACCATTTATTTAAATCCAAAGGTGATGTAGGTACATTATTATCATTTTTCATCTTCTCCCCTTCTCTTATTTTGAATTTAAAAGTCTTTTAATTCCTAATATAAGTTTGGGATCTTTTTTATTCAATAAAAATACAGTAATCAATAGACTAAAACTATATTTGAGATGTTAACAGTGTTGAAAAAAAGTGTTATTAATCATGGATTTCTATTCTATCCATAAAAAATAATGTGATACCATATTGTGAAATTTTCCTTCTAAGGTGATTTTAATTGATTTCCAATGAATTTATGGAATCCAAATCAAATAATAGAAAATGAAAATTCAACCCAAACTAGATAATTTCTCCCCTTCCCTAGATGATTCATACTTTAACATTAAAGGATATTTTCACATTTTTCAATTTAAACATATGATTTCAAATGGGTTTGTGAATGTATGTAAAATATAACTTATATATGAAGAAAACATAATTTTACAGACTTTCAAACCTCAATAAATTCATCATCATCATCTTCTAGAATATATATATCTAGAAATATCAATTCAGTAATCCATTGAAACTTTTGTATCTTGTGACTCAGATAATTTATCATCCATATTTTGGAAATATAATTTTTTGGAATAATTCATAATGATCTGGACAATGTCATATGCTAAAACATAATAATTATATAAAACATATAGCTTCAACTTCACTCCCCTTAATATTTTACATGAGGGGAAGCTTCCAGGGTTCTACAAAATTTACAAGGTATAATTCTCTCTATGAATTTCTCTATATAAAAGCACCTTCAATACATTTTTAATGATGGCCTCATCAATATATAAGGTTTTGAGGTGGTTCTTCCATTATATTTAGTTAACGAAAAAATAATGAGAGGTCATTCTAAAAACAAAATCCTTCACTTTAACCTAACTTTTCAACATGAAATAATCCTTGATTTTAAAATAAACAATATTCAGAGGAAATATAGATACTTAAACATACCATATATTTTACCGTTGTATGGACCAATATTCTTTACAATTTCCAGACAAAAATTTTAATCTTATTTTATTTATCTTATATCTTGTATTTTGATTCAACATTTTTTGAAAAAATTATCATATAATCCATTGGAACATATTAATCTTTATATTTTCACCAATATTTTTGTTTCTCTACAAACATTATAAATTATGATGCACACATCCTCTTATTTAAAAAATTCTCATTATTGGGTATGTTTTTTTCACTTCTGAATATTGTCAATGGAAATTTTACTTTATATATAGTTATTATTACCCTTCAGTGAGTTAACCATCCATGGAAAAATTTTGAGAACTTAAATTATTTTCATAATATTAAATCCACCATTCCAATATAATTTTTATTTTATTAGATTAATTCACTTTGTTACATGACTTTTCTTCCATTAATAATTACACACATAGAAAGTGTGAAACTAATAATGAATCTAAAATTCCATCCCAAATTGAATCATGTCTTTTTAGAGAAAAAAATTCTTTTAATTTATTCCTAAGTGCAATTTTTTTGGTAACTTCTAATTCTCTATACCCTATAGAAGACTTATAGCCGATATTCATTTCATATTTATTTATATATTATGGCATTTTTCAATTAGTTTCAATTATTTTGTACTTGGTAGAGTTGAATTAAGTCTCTTTACCACTATGAACACTTTTATTGAAACTCGTAAAAAAGTAATAAATATATATTAATATTTTAAAAGTACTCATATTTTCCTTCTTCTATGATGGTTGGTTGTACTAATATTAGTTCCTTATTACATCAATTCTTATCTGACATTTTATAGGAATTGTCGATTTTCTAAAATTTGATAGGTTAAGAAAAAAAATCAATAATTTGGTTCCAAAAATTTCTATAGAATGGTTTGTAGAAAACCAACAAGTTATTCTTATTTTGTGTGTATTATAGGTTTGTGTAGGTTTCTTCGAATTTCTGGATAATAATATATTCTTTCTAGATACCATAAGTTGAACTATTTCCATTTCTTACTTCTTACACCTTTACATATGTGGTATGTTCCACACCAAATTTGTTGAACAACGTTTTTTATGAATTTATGTTATAACCTAAACTATTAAAAATATTGTAATTAGTAAAAAAAGATTTCATGGCAATTTGAATTAAATTATTCATTATTTTATTGCATGATAAAGCTTTTAATGATTTAATATTCTTTCTACATATGGAATGATTATTATAAGAGGTATAAAACTCATAATAAATTTTATAAATTCCACTTTCCCCACCACATGTGAATATTCAACTTTATTTACTTCTATGTTTCTCAATTTTATCTCCAACCCATGAATAATTTACATCAAAGTGTTTTTATGATATTTAAAAGATTTTAATTTTTCATAATATTTATCTTTCATCTTGTTTTTATTTTACACATGAAATATAGTACCCTCTTTAAATAAATGATCATTTTAATTTAATAATATTAATTAATCTCTCGTTGAGTAATCATAACATCAATAATATCAATATAGTTATCCTCAAGTACATGATCCATTTCCCTAATAACTAATGATAATAATTTTTTTTCACAAAATCACCTCAGTAATACTTTTTTTTATGAATGAAATTTTCTTCACAATGTCTCACTAATTAATCCTTGTACTCGATGAGTTTTGTTATCATGTCATGTATATGTAAAATATTTTCCAACTCCTTATCCATCTCATCAACACCCAGATCAATTATTTCATTATTTACTTATAGTTTCTTAATGAATGAAGATATATTAAAAGATAACTTCACAAGGAGAATTTTTTATGCCATATTTTAAATCATTTATAGAGTTTATAATTATATTCAATAGACTCAAACTAAACAAATAAATAACATAACATCTTTTTTAGGATTTATTCTAATGAATTTCCTAGAGTAAATATCACTATGTCAATCTTATGATAGTTGGGGTCCTCCATCCAGTGATTTTATGAGGATAACATCCATTTATAGTTATTTTAATTATTTTAATAGTTATTCAAAGGAATTGTGGAAACTTATATGTATCCATCACTAAGGATAATTTGAATTTTCATTATCTCAAACATACCATTATTATCTTATATAAAAACTATATTTTCATCATTTATAGATCTAAAATTCATGTGAATCATTGAAAATAACTTAGAAAAAATCATTATATATGAACAAAGGATACATATTTAGCTATGATTCTACTTGTGAGTAATACTAGTCTATATAGTAACCCTGATAGGGGGTACTAGGAAGCCTATACCCAAGTGGTAAAGCCTCCTTCATGGTATCCAAAAGACCCAAGATCAATTTCAGGTAAGGTTGAATTTCATGAGTATTATAGCAACACTGTAGCAATGCATCATAACAGTACTATAGAATTGGTGTACTGTAGAGGTGAGGAAATTATTGAAGAATAGGTACTGTTTCAAGAATTATAGTGGCATCGGTACAATAATAGGTACTATAAATGTTCAGGTACTTTAGTAGTATTAATCACCAGAGGGGAACTTGGGCAAAAAATGGGCTTTCATGCCCCCTGACCTTTGGGATATGTAATGGGTCTCCCTCTACATAGAAAAAAGGTGAATTTTATTTCATTTAATAATAAAAAAGGCTTCATTTCCAACCTTTAAAAAAAACCCTCGTAGGGGGGGGGGGGTAAGGTGAATCATGGGTGGCTAAATTTTTATCAAATATGTTCCACTTGACATTGTCCTTCCATTATATAGATTAAACTGCTTTTATAATTTAGCATGTATTGATCCTTGATGAATTACCTCAACACTAACTCCCTTAAGATGTGAGGATAATGAAAAGAAAAAAACACATGGTTTTTATAGGGTTTGACCATAGTGTGGGAAACTACTCCTCACTATGTGTAATTATTTTCCAAATATATAGATTCTCAATACTCATGAAAGTGTTACAAAAAATAATACTATAATATTTTTAACAATGGTAGGGACCATCCTAAACTCTTAAAACAAACATTACACCTACGATTGATATATATCAAAACAATCTCATTCTAGTTGCTTGTATAAATGGTGGAATTGTATATATTAGAACCACAAGTCACTGAAGGTTATTTACGGACTTCCTCATGGATGGATATTTGATTTCAATTTAAACTTCTATTATACTGTGTATTCATGTTAGCTTATCCATGCTTTAAAAAAATTTATTTTATACCTCTCTCAATATCACTTTAAAATCTATTAGTACTGTAGTTCACTACTTGATGTTGGTATGAATATTATTCTGTTATTGTTTAAAATTTAGGTAAATCATAATTCATCCTCTAAAGTAATAAATTCCCTATTTCTAAAAATTCTTTACCCAGATAAAATTTCAAGGAATATAGTTTAGGAACTCCATATCCTAATTATTTTCTTCTCAGAATCATTATTCACATATTACTCTATGTGATCATGACCTATTTTATACACCACAAATTCCTAAATAAGTTCAATGTTTTTGAAATTTTTAAACTCCCTGGATCAACACATTTCAATTTTTTACTTCCTTCAAACATATTATAAAATCATGGAGTTAACATAAATCCTTAGAAAACCCCAAACCAAATAACATTTTCCAATAAACCACACATATTTTCTAAAATCAAGAACTTTACTTCAAGAATATTGAAACTTTAAAAGTTAATCTCAACATCATAAAATTCAGGTAGAATAAAAAATGTTTACATGAATTCACTCAGCATCTTTCGATGGATGTAATTTTATAAAATTACCTCTATTTTTTCAGTTCTTCCTTTTATTTTTCTCAACCGAGTCATCTATTTTGTTCATGAAAATGGATATATTTGATATAAAAAATCATGATTCACGTGGTTTGAATCCATTTCACCTATGATGTGTCTAAATATAATATTTAATCATCCAATTTCAATCAGATCATTTATATTTGTAATATAATCCCACCAAATCATCTTGAAACATTGTTATTATTAGACTAAAGTGATGTTATAGACTTTCATAAGAAATCAAATGCATCACCTGACTAATATTTAAACATTTTGGTCAGTTCAACATTATCTAATTACTTCCTAGATTCCTCTTCCATGACCTTCCTACTTATTACCTTATGAATTTCATTTAGTTATACCACATCCGTTGTTGTTATTTATACCTCATTTTACTTCATGAGTTTTAAACATTAAAGGAAAAAAATCTCTATGTAAGATAAGATACATCTTATATTATTCAAGGATCAATCATTAGGGCATTAAAATTTATTCAGTGTTTCACATCTATTTATTCATCTAGCATTCTTCTACTTCACAAAGTTACTTCCAATCATCTTTGGTTTCTATCTCCAAGATTCATAACATTTGGGAAACTATTAATTCTCTTGAACTACAATATATAACTTATAATGAAATTATTTTAACTATCTTTAAATTAGTTCATATATCTCTCTATATAATTTCTTCCCCAATTATTGTACATGTTATTTATGGTGATCCTTTCACATTTAAAAAACTTTCTTTCACTTGATGAACAATTTCACAATCACTTGATGTTAAGGATTCATATTGAAAAATTAACCTCTATGAATGCATCCACCTTTAATCAGAAAACAACACTTATATTTTATTCATCAATTATGAATACATGAGTTCCTTAGATAATCTATTATAATATAGTGTTATATTTATATGTAAAATAGTGTCTATATGGTGTTCCTTATTATAGTGGTTCCATTATCATGTTTTTTAACAGTTGGTGTACTTACATATAGAATACCCATAGGAAATGAAACCTTATGAAAACTCATTTAACTTAAAGTACTATATTGAATAAAATAAAATATATCATCGTCATCATGCATTGGGTGATTTAAGATACTGTAGTACCACCTATTCCCATATATATTAGTTCCCCCGGTAGAAGTATACCCACTCATCCTATGCATGAAAACTATGGAATGAAGGGGGGCCTAGGAATATGAAAAAAATGTTGTTTACTATATACTATCATATATAGAAGATGAGAAATCCAAGGGGATTGAAAATTTAAACTCCTTGACAATATCAATAGGAAACTCATTAAAACAAGGGACCCATACCCTACAAGCCAATTGGTGGATGGTGAATTTTTGAGCAGCCACTTGACCACTCCAGCAACATTCCAAAACTCCTCTCAGGCCTCTCCAAAGACACCCAAATAATCATTACATTTCCAAAAAATTCTATTAATTTCATTAAAATATTCATAATTAAATTATTATTTTTTAAATGAACCCACCACCAAATGAGAAAATCCAATTTCCCTAAGATTTTCTCAACCCCTAACAACTCTGCTCAGTACACATATTCTATATTTGTATTAGCTTTTTATACCCACAATGAAGAAGAATCAGAAGTTATCATTGAGGATTGAAGATTCATATGAAGATACTAATGGATCTCTTGATAATTGAATGTGATAAATGGTTTTTTATGAATTTTAATGGTGAATATTCCATAATAAATAATTAATAAATTCTATTTATTGATAATTTAGGGTGATGATGATATAATTCATCTCAGAGACAATACATTCCCATGTCTTGAGTTTGTATAATTTTCATTCAGTTGTTTTACCTAATTATCCCATAGACCTAGAAGATTTAATATAAAATAAAATAGTTATCTACATTGTACACCATTTTTTATTCTCTCTATTCTTTAGTATTAATATATAAGAAATCAATGAGATAAATAAATTCCCCAATCAATGTGATAAATTACCATCACCAACTAATACTTCCATTAGATAGACATTCATTCTTATAGATTTTAACCAATGTGCGAATCTTATATTAGATTGATCTAAGAGAGAATAAATCCATGAGGGGTTGTGAATTTCATCCTCTATGATTTCCTAGATGAAAATAGAATCCTATAAAAATGAGAAATTTGTGGATACCTCCCTATATGCTTTGAAGGAATAGAAAAAAATAATTTTTTACAAGATATTCATGTATGTTCCTTAGGCACTCGTCATAAAGGAAGTTTGATAACTAGTTAAATGAATAGGATTACATTCTTGAGGTCGATAATGATAAAATTATACATGGAGTTCACTAGGAGATTCGATGCTTTCATGATATATGCCAATTTCATTCATCAACCCCTAAATCTATTTTATGTTGTGAAATGTTGTATATTGTGTTACATCTAAGGAATAGATTTCATTATCGATTATCCCACAAATATAGATACCCAATTAAGTACATACATACTATCACTAACATAATCTCTAAATGTGATGATTTTTTATCCCTCAAGGTGGTCTGACAAAATCCTATCATCAATTTTTTGATTTTTAATATCATAAAAAAAATTTCCCTTAAAAAATATTTGTAGACAATATCATATATTTCCAATCTTCTTAAATGAGAAGGATATGTCAGTAGTCTAATATTTAGTACAACCACTAATATTTTTACCAAGGCATAGAAAAAGGAAAAAATATAGGCTTTCAATAAGAACCAATATCATATATTTTAGAATAAGGTTGAGAAAGATATGAAAAATTGGTCAAATAATCTCATACACTCCTTGCGATATTATTCCAACAAAACCCATACTACTAGACAAGTGACCCCATATTATCATGTATATAGATCCTAAATAGTATTATCCATCAATGTTCATCCAACCTTTCATAACATTTCTATTTGGAATCAGTTATTGGAATATAAAAGTTTATATATTCTACTAGATGAGTTGGAATAACTTAATGAGAAAAGGTTGTACACAATGCACAACTTATAAATCCATCAATATCTAATTGTGAAATCATTTATTAAAAATTATTATATTCTCTTGTTTCCTTATGTATATTTTTCTCTTACTCTAATTACTAAAACGAAACATGGGAATAATCCTCAAAATCTTGATCAAAATTGAGAAGGTCATTATATTATACACAAGGCAAACTCTTCCAGAGCCAACTCCCTTATCTTGATTGATGGAGAGATCTTCACATCTTCCAGTAATGTATGGTTACTTAATATATCCATTGTATAACATCACATGGATTATATAATTTATGAATAAAATAATATAAACATCCTAATAAAAATACTATCCCAAAAACTAAATGGAATATTTCTTGTCTACGTGAGGAAAAATTCTTTGTAAATTGATTCCTTTTCACATGATGATAAACTACATAAAACATTGTCCATCCAACATGATGTTAAAATTTATTAGGGTGGTCCATTACAACAGACAAAATTACATACATACAAGTTAGATATAAATAACAGTATTTATCCCACGATTCTTCATCTATGAGTCTATGTTTAGTTAAAATTTCCCCTATCTATAAAAAGGCCACACTTTTTGGTTGGGTGGATTCTCTATCAGTGGAAATTGTTCGACGAGACATTTTTACAAAATAAATAATTATGAACCTCCCCTATTTAATTGTTTTAGAAATATAAGTATCATTAATCATTTCCTATAGATATGATGATATGAATATACTAGATAATTTTGGAGACATGATTCAAATAATCTATAACAATGATACCCCATTCTACTTCATAGTATCAGACTATCTCCATTAATGATTTTTGTTGATTGATTATTAAAATCATAAGATAAATAGTGAGGTCCATATATCCTATATTGGTTCCAACTAAAAAATATAATCAATCATCCAACATAATATTACTATTTGAGTCCCTCATCCACATTTGGTTTCCCTTGATGGGTTCATAATTCAAAATTTATGTTTTGGATCTATGAAAAGCCTTCCTATATTAATTATCAATGAATAAAGTTTGACAATGTGGTCCATGTTTGAGTTTTATGACTAAAACTATATATATAAAAAATGAACGTTTTAGGTGTAATGAAGGCACCGAATTTAGTACTGATAAACTAAACTATTTTTTTGATTCAATGAATAATCTACAATATACAAGATAACAAATATCCTGGACAATGACTTTCTCTTATGAAAATGGAAAATAATACTTAAAATAAAATAGTTGATCTTTCAAATTAAATTTATAATTAATTTTATTGTAAGAATTACCTCAGTGGTAATAATTTTCTATAAATAACATATTGATCATTTTAACATTATTCAGTTCTTACCATCATTATGCTATTCGGATCAAAATATATAATCCCTTTAGAAGTGATCCACACATGATTCGCTGATCTTAAAGTGTTTCCAATGATACTCTAGGATCTAATGTGACAATATCGATCATCTTTCAACATGAATATTTGATAAAAAATAATTCGTTAAGGATAAATGATTGATTCTTGTTCTCTCAATACTGAAGAGGAATGTGAGTAGGGTGATAGTTTGGTATTGGTGCTTCAGAGGAGTCTTGATAATTTTCTCTGTAAGGTTGATTAAATCTTTAGTGGGGATGTATTGAGTGAAATAATGTATAACATTGATAAATGATATATCATAGTACTTATAGAGTTAGGTTTGAGAATAAATAATTACCTAAATTTTCTTTTTTATTCCCATAATATAGAGTAAATCTCATATCTAACAAATAATATAAAAAATAATTTTCTACATGACATTTAATAAAGTCATGGATACAATAAATATAATTTATTACAATAAATAAATTAATATTTATTCTAATAAAAATTAATATATCATTCAACTATACAGAACATATCAATCCATAATTCCTCCACATTTATTAATCCTTGAATAATAAATATTATTCATTTGATAAATATAAAAAAATTTATAATAGTCAGGGTCTTATGAATATATATTTATTTTAAAATTCTAAAAGTATATAAATATTTTAATAATTTAATTTTTAATAATAAATCCAAATTAATATTATTCAATTTCCTAGAGAATAATATTAATTCCAAAAATTAAATTCAAATGTATTTTTATTTAAATAAGTAGAAATAATAATTATGTGACCCTCTAGATTTCTTCCTTAATGGAATTAGATGGGTTCACCTACTATCCAATAAAATCATCTAGAAGTATATATAGGTACGTAAGAGAAAAAATATTTAATTATGAAATGAATAAAACAACATAAAAATGATCACTATATTATATAATTCCCCTATCTCGATATCTCATCATATAGGTTTCATACCCATGTCAACAACTAATATGCTCAACATCTCTTTCTTCAACTTTATGAAATGACGTTGTTAATACCCATGGCCATTGAATTTAGTTCAATGGTTTTATTCCAATAAAAGGTCATCGATATAAACAACTATAAATATGTAGTGTAAAATGTTCCCTCACTTATACATTAATAACAAATCACTCACCACACAACCAATGTACCAATATTCACCGTGAAAATATGTCATCATGGTTTATAGAAATAAATTTCAATAAGATACACATAATATAAATTAATAATAGTATTATAGTCTATGGACTATTATAAATTCTCAAAGATACAAATTCCCAACAACACAAAGAACATGTTCAATTCATAAAGGAGGGTTTGTTCTCAAAACCTCATATCATAGAGATTACTAAGGGAGATCATTATTAGAGGAGGCCTAGATGTGTCACCATACACTTAGAAATAATAATTATTATCATATGTGTCTAGTGTGATGAAATATTTGACCATGGAATATATATATATATATTTATTATTATCATCATAGAAAATAATGGTTATAACCATATATAATAAAAACTATACCATTTTTGTGTACAGATACTCCAATACATTATAAAACTAAAATTTTATAGAAGAAAAATCATTATTTGATAACATTTTTTGATTTCTCAATTCATTAAATACGTAGAAAATCTATATTAAAAATTATTATGTTCTAGGGAACATATTCTAAAAGACATCCAATTTTAATAGACCACACTAATAATAACTATTTAATTCTTACATGTTAAACATGATTCTATAGACTATGTATATTACTATTAGGCCGACCATGTTTCCATGGATTTGGTTGGAACAACTATATATCTATTTAGATAATACTCTTTATTTGAAATCACTACCTTTATAAAATCCCTCAAGAGGAATTATCCCCAAGTAACTAATTTTTTACCCATATCATAAATCTATCATCTTAGATAATATAAAAATGAATTGTTATTATAATAGTTATATTACTCCCAAAATTTTTAGTATATCATAAATTCAAAAAAATGATAGAAAATCACTTCCTAAGATACATCAATATCCCAATATTTCCTAGTTATAGTAGATATGGAATCCACAAGTTTTAATAAATTTTACTAGTATATTATCTTAGCCTCTTTAGAATTTTATATAAAAATATATAAGGGAAAACTAATGTTTTATACCCTTAAAACTAATGTTATTATTTCACCTTTTACAAGGAAGTCAACCAGTTTTACTTTCTTTAGTACTATCAGATACTTCTAACTACAATTCTGTGTAGTTCAAGTAGTTTTTGTTCGATATTTTCACTACATGAAACACACACACACACACACACACACACATATATATATAATATAAACCATCAATGCATATAATGACATGTTAGATAATTTCCTATAATTTAAACATACGAAATATTTATCCTAACCTCATCTTATTCCCACACATGTTATTTTTGAGAGATTTTATTTCATGTGAAATAAAAAATAAATCAGTTTGGGATTGTTATATCATTTCATGGTAGGTTCTAAGAATATTTTAAGAAACCATATAGATCTATGGTTTGCACTAACCATGAAGGGGGTTTCACACAACCGTGCAGAGTTATTGGATTTTATTAAAAGTGGGTTTCTCAAAATATGTGAATGGTTCCTAAAACTATTCCCCTATCCCAGCTGAGGGGTCCACTTAAGGGTTTGGGGGCACATGGTTGGAACCTGATATAGGAAACCATTTGTCCAAATCATGCAATATAGTAATTAAAGGCGAGATAACCTTTTCCCCTTGAAAAGTTTTAAACATAAATTACTTCTTCCTCTACTTTGTTATAGTGGACCTCACTCCCAAGCTCCCCTCCTATCCTCCTCCTAGGGATATTTCTAACACCCTAGTCTGAAATCCATTTTATTCACCATTTTATGTGATGGAATGATTTATGTACACTCATTAATACTCTTCCTGTAGTTTCTTGTTTCACTTTTCCTCTTTTTCCCTCTTTGTTGGTGGCCACTTTTCCGCAAATTTTATTAATTTGATGATTCATATGATATATTCCCATCTAAAAAATTTCTAGGGTAGAAATTGTAAGAGTGATATTCTTTATAGTAACGGTATGTGATTTAGCTTCTTTCCACAAGTTTCATCTCATAATATAAGGTGTGCAGTTGGGTCACAAGCCAGACCATTTTGGTGACACCCATTAAATTTTGGATTAATAAAATTTAATGGTTTTCTTTGATTAGTCTGGTATTATATATTATGGAATAAACACTGTTCGTTGTTCTCTTTGATGTGAGCCACACCTTTATGTGTTATATTCCTTAAGGAAAAAATGCCCCTTTCCCCTTAAATTGTTAAACATCAATAAGGCGTGTTTTCCTAGGGATAAATGTTTGGATTAATTAATTGGGATATGAATTTAATATCCATGATTATTCCTTTATGATGTGATATTTATTCTTTATACCACATGCCAGATGATTTATGCTTATTACCATATTCTTAGTTCTTATTACCTTATTACATAGTTGTTATATTGAATAAACTGGAATGGATATCTTTTTTAGCATGTTGGTATTTAAATTCCTTGTCTATGAAATATTTTCTTACTATGACTTACCTAATTACATGTTGGGAGTAAAAATGGGTCCCAAATTAAGGATTACTTAGATGGGATCACCATGTATAGAATTTGAAACAACTCAATAGTTGGGAGTGATAAAATTTTTATTTAGAGGGGTTCCCTAGGTAGATTATTTATACCAATGGGGGACACCAGTTCCCTTGGAGAGGCAACATAGAATGGTTAATTGTAAATATGGTTATACAATTACTCAAGTGATTCGTGTTCCCTTTTGTGAGATAACTAAGATGGTCTCAATAGATCTTGATTTCACCTTGCTAAGAGTTATATGAGGGATGCCTTTCACAGGCTACCTTGGATGTGCCCTATAGTATTCAATATTTTAGGTGCTCTAGTTGTGACACGTAGGATCCATTTATTGATTTTTTTCGATGGGAAAGGGATTACGACACGAAATTTAATGCTTTTATTTTCTTGTGTTACACATGGTTCCATGTTATTAAATTATGAGAATACATAATTAATTTGATAGAATAATTTCCTCTAAGAAAAATATTATTCTTGGGGTAATACTACTCTAGAATATTTATTTATAATGAACCATTTAGAATCCTTATCACAATTTTAGAAATTTTCTTATTTCATAAATATTTCTTAATAAGAATAATGTATAAATATTCGGGTATCAATGAGGAACCCACACCGATATGTTTGTTTCAGTTATTTCAAATTATTATTTTTAGAACACTATCAATTTTATATTATAGGGACTGGATTGATCTAGACACAATTGGAGGTAGCCTACTGAGTATATCTCACACCATACTTGGGCTGCCAATGGTACCCAATAAGACTCCAAGACAAAAGGTATAGATAAATGGAATCATCCAACTTTTAATTCATGATTTTTATTTCAATGATGGAGTATGGGTGTATAAGACTAATCACATTCTTGAAATTCTAGTAGTGGTAACTTTTATACAATTTATATTTTTGTTTAGTATGTAGTATATGCATGTATACCCTGTTCCCCTATGCACTAAATTTGTATATTTTCCTTATCTATATCATCATCATTTATTATCTATTATTAATTACATAGATTCTTCATGATTAATTATCATGGATGTTTATTATTATATCCACTTCTTCTTGTTTATTATGATTCCACTACATACCACTATTATAAACCATTTTGTTAAAATCTAATCAGTGAGGGAATAGTCTCTCAATTAACACACCCAAGGGTATTTCTTTTAGTTGGTAGTCTTTGGAATACGAGGAGGCACACATGAGGTAATGTAGTTGACCAACTCAGGGAATCACTAAGAACATTTTACGGTGGTATGCTACCGTACCACTGTAGACTCTATTACCCAATACCGTGACTCTATTTTAAGTAATAATTGTAAAATTTCATTCTTAACTCCTAGAAATCTTGTATGACTGATTATTTGATTTTGATATGCTATTAAAATTTCTATCTTCAGACAAACCTCTTGTAGACACATGGAATCTATCTATTCCAAATGAATATTTTATGATCATTGTACTTGTATTTGTCAATAAATGGGTAAGTGTTATTTTAATATCATATTAGAATTTATTTTTTCAAGAAAGCCTTCTGGTTATTTCATATAGAAATTTTACATTGGCTTTATATTATGTAAAATATCCTTGACATCCAATTTCCCAATTAATTTATAATACAATTTAATTTTCAAAAATAGAATTCTGAATTATTTTATCATGACAATTGATGTAAATGTTTTTTCATAGTCAATTTCATAAACATTATTGTAATAATTTATCTTGATTTATTTTTACGAACTTGTACAATACATATATAGTTTATATATAATTATCACATGTAGTATCATATAATGAATCATGAAAAAATATAGATCTGTTGAATTCTGATACATAAAATCCACCCTAGAATTCATAAATAATTTTCAATCATTTCATGCTTCCAATGATTTATTCTTTTTATGATATAATATTCATATTTAATAATATGTTACCATTTATGGTGAATTAAAAACAATATTTTTTTAACTTCTTACATAATATATATCTCTTATAAGAACTCCTCCCACAATTATTAATGAATTATGTTTACCTATTATAAATTATGTGCATCTAGATCCTATAATTTACTAAAATTTACCCTCTATATACTATATGAAAATACGTGTGCTTCCCGCTAAAATAAATATAGATAGTTATAACTAATATTTGAATATTCATAATGGATATAAAATAATAAAAAATGCTTCATATATTATTTTATTAATGGTTATTTTCAACTAATTCCATCTTTTAAAAAAATATACCCATTAAAAACTAGTAATTGTAACTGATGAATTTTTATACACTATAATTAATATGATATCCATTAGTCAATTTAGTTATATAATGGTTTTTGACTGTGTTTCGTTTTTTGAAACATATAATAGTAGAATATTTTTTTCATTTATAACACATATAATACATCACATTAATCCCTTTTCACAACCATTAAGATATAGATGTACAAGGTCATGCTATTTGGGATTACCTTGAATCCATATAATAATGATCGATAAATAATTAGTTGTTATTCTATATTAAAATCCAAACTAATTAATATTAAATATTTTACAATATTATTCATTTATTCAGTGGGAATTACATAAATCTATTAAGGTAATATCATTAAGTATATGAACATACCCTTGGGATATAATTTTAAAATAATTTGCACAGTTTTTATGAACAAAATCTAATATCTTTTTGGTGTAGATTTATTTATAATGGATTCTTTTTAAAATACATGATAGTGAATTTTTATGTTTACGTTGTTTCATACTTGAAATGATAATAGAAAACCCTTAGAGATCTAAACATGTCAATTACTATAAATATAACTTGATAAATAATTTCCATCCCATAATGAGGTATTCATAGTCTTGTATTTATATTCACAATTTATTACCTATATTAAATATCTATGATTCCTTAAATATTTAAATATTATTATTTTTATTAAAATACCATTAAAATATCCATTCCCAATATGAAAGAATACCTCCTTGTGTCTAATTTTGATATAGGGAAATTTCTTTGTTTTAATGAATTCAAAAAATAGTTCACATTGAATCATCAAGGAAATATATCTATGGTGCACATATCTATACTAATACTGGAATCGCCCATTTTTATTTCTTAATAATGTTCCAAACATGTCATAATCTATTTTATCTTACTTGATTCCCATGTTTTTACCTAAATAAGTGAACATATTTTTTTAATATATAGAAATAAATTAATATGTAATACTTATAATGATTAATATTCTGAAGTAGATATAACCAATTTCTTAATTTTAATTTCATTACAATTTTATTCCTATGTTTTTTTCTTCCACAGGAGTTGAAAATAAATTATTATTCCTTTTTTTGTGCCCAACGATTCCCATTCCCTTGGATGAGGGTTTCAAAAATTCATTATACTTGTAGTTAGTCTTTGTGAATTTATTTTTTCCCTTCCTATAGTTCAATATAAGTATAAAATATTGTTTGTGCATTTTTTTAATTCTCAACCAAGTTAAAATGAGTAAATATATCATAGAGAAACATATTAAGATTTTTCATATTAAAATTCATAGTAAATATAGAGAAGCGTTTTGGGAGTGATTCAAGAAAGAGGTAAATGAATAATAAATATGGCTATTTAATCACCTAAATGTTTAGGAACTCATTGTAGCTAATAATTTTGACTACTTGAGGTCATTCGAGTTTACTCATTCTATTTTTTCTCATGATAAATATCCTGGAGATCTCAAATATCTCATGTATACCACTATACTCTTAAAGATAGCAAGGTTTCTTGAGCATGATACATTAATTTTTGATTTCATGAGATTTCATATGTTCTTCCTAGATGGATTAAATAATTAGACACTAAGAATATAAGGAATTATTTAATCATTTTTTATATGAAATGGAACCTTTTTCACTCCCATTCTTATAAGATATATTAAAAAATTGAGATTTTAGCATGTAAACCATCCATTCATGGAATAATAAAATGTCAAGAACTTATAAATTTCCAAGAAGCTACTTTTAGTTAAGAGGTTTTATTCTATAGTTCTGAAAATATGCATAACATGTTTGATAATATTTTCATTTTACTAAAACATTATAAGATAAGATATAATTATTTTATAATCTTAAGAAATACATGAAACAAAAAAATTAAAAAAATTTAATCCCTCATTATTTTATCATACCTGAAAAACCCTCACTATTGGACACAGAATGTATGGTTGGGTGAAAATTCTAGTTGAAAGGATCCATATTTACATTTTTCTAACCTATAAAAAGTATTCATAAGTTATAATAAGGAATTCAGTTAGGTGATCTTTCCAACTGCTAGATTGTAACTCATTAATCCATTAATTAGACTCACTAATATTGAAATCTAAACTTTTTTTTTCTTAAAAAATGGGATCCATATTTATATTAAATAGTAAAATGATGTTATATAAAAAAAAGGTATTTTTATGTCTACCCATAAACCAATATCATTGATAGGTCTTCTCAATAAATAATAGTTCTTCTATCAAAGGCCTAAACCAACACATTAACTATGAGATTATCTTAATCCAGACAATTGATACGTTAATCTGATATAATATTTTCATTTATGGTATTTAATTTTTTATCAATATATTATTTTATCGTATCCATTTATATGACTTATTAATAATAAGTAGATTTGAATTAAATAACTAAACATTTGTTGATAAATTTTTATGCTAATCCCTTTATTTTATTCTATATAAAAATATTTTTTTCTTATCATTTTAACCATATAATCATGATAATGAATAAATAAATTAAGTAAATATGAATAATTTATAATATAATATATTTCATCTTCATGATATTTATCTATTGTATTTTTTATTTAGTGTACAATATTAATAATATTGACAATTAGGGAATAAATCTAGGAACCAATATTGGTTTGATTTGTATTATTCTTCCACTATGTTAGGTATCACTTTGGAAAATTTATCATCGAATATGTATTTATCCTCTTCTGACCAATTGTAATCCCTATTCTTATATTTTTTTTATCACACATAGGTGAGGGAAAAATGGAATGGATGTCGGGTTATTGATACCTGCTAGATGAAAGTAGTCAAGATTGAAGTTGGGAAAATATCAAAAAAATATGCAGAATTTATTATAGGGATGCCTGAACATTTATAGGCCATTTGATTAGGTCATCAAATCACAAAATCATTAAAAAGAAACATGATCAGATAACGTAGGTATTATTATACAACTCCTCATGTACATACATGATTTTTATCCAAAAGTGGAACAGATATCAAATAAATCAAATGAATTGGATAGACGAGGCTATCTAAGATGCGTAGATCATGGGATTGTTGTTATTTACACATTTACCATAGATTTATGTGCCTAACACCATGAAAATTTATCACATGGCTTAGTTAGGTGAGGCTGTCTGAGGGGGTGGGGTCAAGTGGTTGTCATCCTTTATACAATCCCCCAAGAGTCACGTTATTGGGCTAGGGCATTTGAATCTTGCAACTCAGCAAGGTGAGTTAGTCTGATTTTTGTGTGTGCATATGTGTGTGTGGGGGGGGGGGGGTCATGCTATCATTGTTTCTTAAAAAACCATCGAGTCGGGAATATTCCCCATATAAAAAATCATGTGACTCTATTGGAGGGTCTATCTGAGAAGGATGGATCATGCACTCATTGTTCTTTACGCGATTCCCACAGAATCATGTGACTACATCAAAAAAATCTGACCAGAATATCATGTTCTAGGAAAAGATGTCAATGAAATAACTTTCTAATAATCATTGTTCCTCATACAACTCATATAAGATATGTTATTGGTGATGTGATTATTTTCCACACATGATTTATGGGACCGAGGCGACTAATCTGGATAATGAATATAATCAATTGAACCTATGTAACAAGATTTTACACTTTGTAAAGAGGCATAAATATTGGTTGAAAAAACTATAAACCATATGAACAATCAGAAACACCCATAGATGAAAAATATATAGAATTTTAGTGAGATAGAGAAGAAATTCAAGAGTTAAGGAACCACATGATTTGAAAGAATCCCATTTAATAAAATTGGTGGGTAACATAGAAATAATTTTGTAAAATGAATGGGAAATTTATATACCATACAATTTTCCTATAAACTAAACACAAGACCTCAATAAAATGGGATTGAAAAATTATTTCTTGGTAATTTGATAACAATTTGACATTTTGACCATGAGATCTCATCATGATATCAACTAACCACAATATTAGTTTTGTGAAACACACAACCCTTATGTTATTACATGACCCCCAAAATACCTTGGACCTCATTATCATATGGAGTCAATCACTTGTTGGATCTCATGACTCTACATCCTTCACATTAAGTGTATGAACCTTCCATTAACATATGAAGTGCATGACACCATAACATTTATCTGATCACCCAGGTCTTAAGAGTGACTATAAAACTATCCTAAGTTATTATTATTCCATAATTTTGTTCCTGTTAATTTAATTAAATATTACCCATATCAAAAGGATATACACATTAGGATTTATCCTTACCTCCCATTCCCATCAGTGATCAAGATTCCATATGAACTACAAGGACTCTGGTTCCTTTTTAAACAGGGATAAATCGGATGGATTTTTAAGGCCTAAGATCCATATTCACATAATGTGATGTGTTTATATATTTTCAATATCATGTTTCTCATACTTATCACAACTCAGATGGACATAGAGAAATTAAATGGTCATTTCATAATCTTAAAAACACACATATGAACTACGAGTAGTATAATACTTATTATAATTAGGATATATAATATTTCATTAGATA
The DNA here is from genome assembly GCA_963277665.1 of Viscum album. Classification (NCBI taxonomy): domain Eukaryota; kingdom Viridiplantae; phylum Streptophyta; class Magnoliopsida; order Santalales; family Viscaceae; genus Viscum; species Viscum album. The sequence goes on along the minus strand of OY728166.1, from coordinate 1,406,435,090 downwards.
AGGCCTGATCTCAATATCCAACATATTTCTATTAACATTTCCATGTGATAATATGACCTATAATTGGAAAAATTCCATCATGTATATAGTTTTAAAATTTTATTGTCCCCTATGGAATATCATGACTCTTGTCTTGGGGAGCTGTCCCCCTTGAGACACATAATCATGCTTCTCTTAAATAAGCCTCATTGTGTAACACCATACCAAAATACCCCTATAATGGGCATCCTTTATATCTATGAGACCACGATTATTTATATTCAATTTTCTATACACCTAGTGAAGCATCCTAGTTAAGCCCATTAGTGTAAGTCTCACATAGATTAAACCTTAAACTTTCATGAAATGCATATGATCCTTTTATGTATATTTTTTCAAACACCGACTGTGAATCACTTGGTATTGTTGACCTATAATGATCATTCTATTATCATGATACAAATGAATCCAACATGGGCCTGATCCTTATGTTTAATGTCAAACCATATCCTTCTTTCCTTACAAGGGTATTTCTTTTAATGAAGTATCTTAGGGTAGCATGATATGAACTAGTCCTTATTTAGAATCATAATTATGTGGACTTTGATTTTTTCATTCACATGGTATGTAGGATGACACTATGAGGCTTGATCTCCCTTCTATGACATAGAGATATGTCCCCACATTTTCCTTTACAAGATTAAATTAATCATTATAGTATTTTCTTCTCATACGACAATAAATTGTGTCCCTAAAACAACAAGGTGTTTGGCTATCATGTCGATAGGATATTTAGGACTCCTCACTGCGGTTCATAACCAACATCATTGACCTTTCATCACTGATATAATTTGGAAAAATCCCTTATGAGATCAGTCACATCCTTCCCCCACATTACCATATTCAATCAAGACTAGGTGTCTCCACTATTTGGTCTATCTTATTAATGAATCATATTTTATCATTCCATATTCTTCATAAATTCATGCCCCACTCGATGATATGTATTAATTTTGAGAACCTCTATGTTATCTTTGTTATGAAATATATATTAAGGGGAGCATATTTATAGTCATATACACCTTATAAATCTTGCTCATCCATGTAGGGTTATATTTTCTTTGGGTTTCATTATAAAGGGATGATTATGTATATGTACAACTCCAACCATTGCTAGGAACCTTTCTCCAAGAATTTATTACAACAATATATTGATTTAAATGGACCGTTCTTTATCAGTTGATACTAAAAGTGAATGAATATACCAAATGATATGGATTATTATTCCTTTAGTAAAGATACATTGGAATAATTTTAAAGAACCAAACCCACGTTATATTCACCTACCACTATCCATGATGGTGATAATGTTAAAGAGACTGATGATAAGGATTTAAATATTAAAATTCCCTAATCAATAGATTTGATTAATAATTGGTATCAGTATTGAAAAAATATATAACATAATGATGGTATAATTGATATGTATCTTTTTCTTGAACAAACACTCATATTATTAGCCATAAATCAGTTATAAGTATTAGTGTATCCAGTCCCATATTTGGTCTAGGGAATGACTAATGAACATATCTTAAACCTATAATAGAGTCATGTAGTAGGAAATAATTCCCCAGGACAAGGTCTGATACACCCAAACACCCATCCACTAAACTAATGTGTGTTTCTAATAAATTTTGAAAAAAATTACCACCAACATTTGGTATCTAGGACTATATCCTATTACTAATCCTGGAATATTTGGGTGTTTCTGGATTCACGAATAAACCCAATTGGAAGCATTATGAAACTAAAAGGGTGAATCTGATGTCAAATATTATAAAAATATATTAATACTTCCACAATATATCATAGGGAATCCAATTTATCAGGTTGAAACAAAAATAGTGAACCCAAGGTGAATCTTTCATTAAAAAAACATCGATTGACCATAGTTTTGTGCTTTTAGTATTATGTATCCAATGAAAATAGAAATGGTGAACCCGAGGTGAAATTTACATAAATTAAAAGGTAATAGTAATTGGGATTCCACATGTAGGGCTATTTTGTTTGGAACATACTGAAAAACAATTGTGGAGAACAACATGACACATTTTCTAATTTGAATTAAACAATTGTGTTTCCCATGAATAACGAATTTATCATGATTCCTACATTTTTGTCTTCACTGATCGGTGGAATTTTTTATTTCTATCCCTATAACTATATATAATATTCTCCACAAACCATATGTGAAATGGAATTTTCATTAGTAAAATACTATGACATTGATAAGATAAATATGAGATCTCAAAATCAATGCCTTCAACATAAGTTAGAGAATGCAAAAATTAGATAATATCATCACAATATAACCACTCCATCCATGTATGTTGTGTGTATTTGTCTCTAGGAACTAAAATATATTTACATACCTCACATGAGGGAAGTTTCAATAATACCACGGGCACCCATCACCATCACCAGCCACTTTAAAATCCTATCCATAGAGCACGATAATCAATGGCTTCTTAGCCTTAGGATGATGAATTAGGGTGTCAAATATGGATCTTTTATGGTTTAAGAGTCACACAGGGGGGCTCAAGTTAATCATATGCATTAGCGTTACCCCACCAATTACCCTTTGTTTGTTTCTTGGGGTACTTCACAATAAGGCATGTCCACATATACAGAGATAAGAGTGTTAGAGAGGACTCTCCACACATGATAAACTACAGAATATGGGGAGCAAGATGATATCACAACCTCTACATAAAAACCCTACGCCATATTTTTGTGGAAAATGTTGAGTAGGATTATATTTCTTCTTACCCATACAATTTATTCCATCGTATCCAAAAATTAATCAGGGGATAATGCATATTTTCAACCAATTGGCACATTCCAATAGAAAATGGAGGACATAAGTTGTCTTATATCCCCAATTCAATCAAAGGATGTATTTTAGCATATCTAACATGGTTAGATGGACATAGTAGTGAAAGAACATATTCTCTATCCTATACAATAGATTTATCAGTATATTCTTATAATGAACAAGGCATAGGAAATGGATCATATTCCCATTCTAATTGGTGTTCATCAATGCACATTTATAATAAACATAAGACATGTGCATATTCCTATGAAACCAGGCTAGTTTCCTATTCCAAAGGTCATCCATGACCAGTATAATATTCCAACTCTAACTAAGGTTCTTAGACATATCTTAATAGTGACCTCATGGAATGTTTATATCCGTATAAGAAATGATACTTATCATACAATATAATATAGTAGGAGTCATGCACATATTCATACTTTTTCCCATGAGGGACTTCACCAACATCTATCAGAACCAATACAAGAGTGGGATCATATGAATTATCTTATTTTGAAGGTCTATTAGAATTCCTTGATCTGGAATTCACATATGAATTAGTCTTATATTTACTCTTATACTAGGGTTGATAGGTATAATATTGAAAATACCTAAATAAGAGATCATATTCTCATTGTAAATTTAGAATCTCACAAGCATACTCTAGTAGCTTATCAGCAGTGGACCCACATTCCTAGAGAATCAAATTGATAGTGAGATAATCAGGTGACAAAAAAAATTATGCTTATACTCATGCTCAATCCTAAAATTCACATTGTTATAAAATGACCATAATAGAGGATGAGGCTCATATTTCTACCCTGATCAATGCTAAATTCCTTATAGTCATACAACACATATATAAATTATTTCAAGGATTCATCAATATTTCCTGTGAAATAAAAGGTAGTATCTACCATGAAAGTCCACCTGCAATAGAATAAATAGGGATTACATAGATACCACCTCTAATATAGCAACCGTATATTTTTATACATGACTATTACATCAATTTAAATATAAACAACATAATATTACTACAAATCAAGTATAAAAAGGTTTAATTTCTTTGGAAAAATTTTAACATACATAAATTTTAAATAATAAAACATAAAATTTAATTTAATTCCTTATTCTATAGATTCTTATTGGCCCTTTTGTTCTCTTTAGTAAAAGTATTCACCCTAGGATGTAGATCATAATAAGGGGCGAGGTAAAAGCCAGATAAGTCGATGAGTAAGAGACATGAAACATGGTTGACCATAATCATCATCATAAAATAATCATAATAATCATGAGTGATATAATTCTATAAAGGCATGGAATGAGTCAATGCATAAAAATGAAACATCTGGTTTTAGTGGTCAAATACCACACATAGCTGTGAAAAAAGATATCACAAGGTTTATGCATTTTCACTTTTTCTCCTGAGATACATCACGTTACACAATGATTTGGAGCACTATATAATTTCATTTGGACTCATAACCTCAGAAAATTTAAATTTTATAAAATATTCATGGTGCACCCATCACATCATATCATTTACATTATCATCCAAGCCACATTTAAAAAATATTAAGAATAAAAAAATATTTCCCATGGAATGGAATGGGTTTCATTTCTCAAAGTATACATTCATGGATAAACATTGGGGTTATAAAAAGAAATATGGAATAACATACTTGGTATAAAAATCATAAATATTGAGTGAATAAAAATAGGCTCATGAGAATTAAAAGGGTGTATTTTTAGAAAAAAGAGTTATTTTTGAAAACATTTTGATTATCATAAACTCCACTATAAAACAAGCGTATCCAAAAAAATGGAGAATAAATACGTGATATTTATGGATATTTAAATGAATATAAAAAATATAATTGGTTTGAATGAAGAAAACCGCAAAGAAATGGAGTTGGGCTTGAGAATCCCCTTACCCTAATTCTCGAATAATTTCTTCGATTTTATGCATCCTAAATAAAAAACATATATTTATTATAAAAATGATAAAAAAGTTAATTATAGTCATTTTATAAAACTATTTGTCTATTATAATCATTATATTATATTTCTTAATTTTTATTGATGAAATTGATGCATTGTCATATAATCATTTAATTAAAAATTTCTATTCTTGCAACAATTTCACTATTTTGTTATATGTACTTTATAGATTAGTATAATAAATTCAAAAAGCATAGAATACATATAATTATATATTAATATATTATTTATAATTTATACATCCCAAAAATGATATTAGATATAATAATTTTCATTGAAATTACTTCGTAAGTAGTTAACCAACAATTTACAAGACGTTGTCGAAAGGGAGGGAAAAGGGAGTTAGAAATTTATATATGTCATATATATATATATATAATATTTTTAATAAGTTAAATTCCTTATTTTAACGATAAATTATTTCATAATTAATATTAGAGTACATGGTTTGGAAAATAATTGGTAAAATAAGTATGATAATATGAAATGATGGAAGTGTTAATCGAGAGACACATATTCCCTTATATTGTATGTCTGGAATGATACTATAACTCCCTTGGTGATTGGAGTGTATTACTCCTGAAAATCCCTAATTATTATAAGAATATTTAGAGGGATAATTTGGGAAGATATTAAGCTTATTAATGGTTAGGATGATTGGTTTTCCATGGGAATGGAGAGGGGTTATTTATACATACAGAGAATGGTTTTTTAGAATAAAACATTAAATAAAACAATATATCAATGGTTAAACGTGTTGTAGAAGTTTTTTGACAATATAAATCATATATTAATATAATATAACGAGTTTTAAACATTAAAACAACTTTATAATTTGATGTCATTAATTTTTCAAAAATGAATGTGGAAAGAAAATAAATTGATATTGTAAGGAATAACTTTTCAATTTAGGTTTGGGAAAGTTCGTTTATGTTTGGAAATTGAGTTTATTGATGTTTCATTAATTATAAATGAAATTAAATATATAGTGTAACAATTAAACGTTTTTTAAATCATTATTTCAATAAAAAATAATGAATCATGAAATTTAATTTACACTAGTTAATTGAAAATTGCATTTTTCCTATTCCCCATAAAATCAAGGTATTTCAGAAATTTCAAAATATAACCCTTCTATAAATTTTATTTGATGATTTCAAAAATGGAATCCATTAAATGAAAATAATTTTATATATATAATAAAATTGATTTTTAATTGATATCAATATTTTTTAAAAAATTATAACTTATTTTATGAATTATTGAAAAAATAATTAATGTATGATACAATTGTAATATAATCACAAGAAATTAAAATATTAATTTATGAATATATTTTATGAATGTAAATTTTCTTATAAAACATTATACCAATTAAAAAATTTTAAATAAACTTTTTGGTTTTATAAAAAATACAAACACATAATTTATCATTTTTTTAAATAGTTATTTAATTACATTATGAAAAAAATATATTATATTTTCATTTACTAGATGAAAAATTTTATTTAATCTTTTATAGCTGGGGTTATTATTCTATTTGTCAAATTACTATTCTGAATGGTCATGTTACTATTTCAAGGATCAAGTTACTATTCAATCAGTAAAGGATCCTTAATTTATTTAAAAATTAATTTTTTAATTCTTATTTTATGGGAAAGTTATTTTTTATTGGTCTCTATATTCAATTAATGTGTTTCATACCATTTGAAATAATTATAAGAAGGAAAATATTCCATTGATAAAAGTTTGGGTCATTACATTCTTCCCCCCATATGAAATTCCACCCATTAAATTTAGTTTAACATACTATGGTAAAAATAATTGGTGGTAATTATCCTTCATTGCATCATCTAATTCCCATGCTTCCTCTTCTTACTCATGGTTACACCATAGTACTTTGACTACGATACTAATCATGATTTTTTAACATTATCTCTACAATCCAACATCTTTACAGTCATCTCCTTATAAGAGATATCATATTAATTGTACCACCTATGGATTTGGTACATGTGATGACTCTGGTATGTACTTCCTCAAGAGTGATACATAGAATACATAATGTACTTGAGACATGGTAGGTGATAGCGCTAGTAGATAATTTGTAGCTTAAACATGATAAAGGATATTGAAGGAGCCTATGAACCATTGAATCAGCTTTACTTTCTGCCAAAATCTCATGATCCTATTCCATGGAGATATGTGGCATAATACCGTGTCTCCAACCTTAACCTTTAGGTCTCATTGATGATTTCATTTACAACAATTCTGTCTAATTTGGTGTATGTAGATGTGTTGTTGAATTGTTTTCAAATATTCCACCATTTCTTCAACTATTTCAGGTCCTCACTACTTAAATTCACTGACTTCATCCTAGCTGGCCGTTGTTCTGAATATTTTCTCGTAAAGGGATTTTTGTGGAGATATTTGGATACTTTAGTGGAAAATATTATAGTAAGAGAACTTACCAAAAATTAGATGGTACCATCCTCTTTTTATGTCCATGGAACATTCCCTAAAACACGTATTCTAGTGTTTGACTAGTTCGCTCATATTGGCAATTTGTTTGAAGATGATAACCCATACTAACGTTAACATCAGCGTTTATATAATGTTGGAGACATTTAAAGTACATGAAGATGAATATTAGATCCAAATAAAATACAATCGATAGTGGTAATCCATACATCATTTCCACTTCTCTGATATATATCCTTGCAAGTTGATCATGTGAGATGTTCTCTAAAACTACAATAATGTGAGTTTTCTTTGTAAGATGATCTATAATAACTCATATATCATTGTTTCATCTAGATATCTTTGGAAGTCCAGTGACAATTTTTATGGTGACATTTTCCCATTTCCATGTTATTATGAATAATGGTTTCATCATCCCCTTACACTTTTGACTTTCAACCTTCACTTACTTAGATACCTAGAAATTTTATGTATATTTAGTGATATCCTATTTCATATTTTCTCACAAATAGTACTCACATGTATCTTGATAAATCATTGTGATCCCTAGGGGAATATATATGGTTGATCTATTCAAGTCATTCAAAATATCATTATTAATATCGAGATCGGTCTGTACATGTAGTCATAAACCAAATATTACAACTCCTTCTTCATAAATTTTGAATTTTGAGGAATTCTTCTTTCTCATTCCTTCCACCATTTCTGATTTTTCACATCATTTCATTGAGAATCATTTATTTTATCCATGATGAATTGTTGAGAAATAAATTAAAAAATGATTAAAAATATTCCTTCCTTAATTATTCTCATATGCATCTTTGAAAATATAAGAAAATTTGACCCTTATCAATCATCATCATTGGTAAAGATGATAGATCCTCACAAAGAGAACATGCCACATTATTCTTTTTTTATAGAATGGTAGTGGATTGAGTATTAATAATCATTGATGAGATCTGACCATCTTCGATGGTGCATATTTATCTATTTATGTGTGAATATATATTTTAGGAACTTATGATAAGTATATATTTCACACTTCTCCACATATAGATAATGCTACCATATTTTCAACATAATGATCAAAACCGCCAACACCAAATCGGGTGTGGAATAGTTTTTATCATGAATTTTTACCTTCCTGAAGGAACATGCTAACACATTATCATTATTAATTGGTACACATCTTAATACCTTATTTTAAGAATCTATACATATCATAAAAGGTTCTCTACACATCCGAAGTGTGATTACTCGCATAGGGAAAAGGCTATTTTCAAATTCTTTAAAGTAGTCTTCATACTCACTTTCCCATACGAACTTTTATCGCTTTCGAGTAATATTGTTTAGTTGGATTAAAAATCATGATATTTTATCCACCAATGATTAAAAATACCCATCTAGACCAAGGAAACTAAGAATATCTATTAATAATGTTGGCCTAGGACACTCTTCAATTTTCTTTATCTCAGAAGGCTCCATATATATTTCTTTACTGGTGATAACATGCCCGAAAAACAATACATCCTCTATCCAAAAATCACATTTATTGTAATTTTCATAATTTCATCCCTTCATTATGTCTTTATCACAACATTCAAATAATCCTCATGTTCTCCTTACTATTGGAGTACATCGGAATATCATTAATAAAGTCTACCAATTGTTTTCTAGGTTATCTCTAAAGTCACTATTCATTAAGTCCCTAAATATTTCAGGAGCATTAGTGGTTCTAAAAGGAATCATTATTAACTCATAGTTTCCATACCTCATTAGAATAGTATTTTTGGGAATATATTCCTCCCTGGACTTTAATTATTGATATCCTAACTAAAGTTCTTCCTAATAGAAATTGTTTTCACCCTGAAGTTGATTGAAAATGTCCTTAAACATGTAAGGGGATAGTTTTTCTTTACCATTATTTCTTTGATATCATAATAATTAATGAAAAGGAACATTTATTCATCCTTATTCTTTATGAAGAGGAATGGTACAACCCATGGTGAGGAACTCGGGCATATTAAACCCTTGTCTAGATTCTCTTGGAACTACTTGTTTAGTTCCTCTATCTCAACAATGTACATTCTGTAAGTTTTCTTTGATATAGTTAGAGATCTTGTAATAAATTCAATTGAGAAATAAAATTCTCATTTAGGAGTAGACCAGAAATATTTTTAGGGAACACATCAATGTAGTCTCTCACAATTGGAATGACTGTGATCATGATTCTATCCATTTCCTCAAACATTTGAGCTATATATTCTTATTCATAAGGTGTTAAAATCTACACTTGAGAAGATTGATATAAAGAAGATTCATCATCATATGTACAATTTTATAGAATTGTAGGACAATTTAGTATGTGAAGAGTGATATCCCTTTCCTGATAGTTGATGTTTTATTTGTTTGAAGATAGCCAATCCATGCGAAATATAGAATCAAAATCCACCCTAGGAAGTAAAAAAGGTTTTTTGGAGGTTCATTCCATAGAAATTATCCAGGGAGGAGTAATATAATTTGGATGAAATAATTTCCCTATTTTCTATTCTCATAGATAACTCAACCTATATAGTTCGAGGTGGTGTTTGAATAGTTCTACTAATCATGCAAGATACGACAATGCATAAAACCTTAATCAAATAGTATATTATCTTTTATTGAATGAATAATTAGCGTACCTATCACAAAATCATTGTATAGATTCACCTCAATATTAGTGATGGAATAAGACTTCCCTTTATTTTTTGCCTTTAGTGGATGAGGATGATCATTACCCTATAGGACTCATGGTTTAGGGATTTGTCTTGTATAGTGACCTTGATCCATACTTTCTAAGAATTGAACCATAGGGTGTGATCTACTTTCTTCCACCACATTTTTTAGCGTCCACATATATTTTCAATATTCAATAGCTTGGTGTCCTCCTCTCTTATAGTTATAGCTTTCCCCAGTTCCTTTAAGGTAGTTCCCACAATGCTGCTTTCCAAATTTTTGACATATGGGTGGTTGAGTTTTCTTTCCACCATTGTCATTATATCCCTCATCTTGAAAATCAATTTTTTTATTTCTTATCTCTGTATCCATGGAACCATTACCCACACATAATATCCACATTTTGTGAATATTAAAAAACTTCTTCATAAATCCCAAAGACTCGAATTTCATGATCATTTTAAAGGCGTGGTTTTAAAATAAAAAGTTATCTATCTATTATTATATCATTTTTGATAACAAAACACAATGTTTACCACGAGTGAATTATGAAATTTTCTTCATATCCTATGATTAATTAGACATTATTTTACTTTATCAATCTGAATTCTCTCTATATTTTTGTATGAAGAGTATGAGGGAAATAATTATTAAGAAATAGTATCTTAATGTCTTCACATTCCATCTCTTAAATGTTTTTAATTTATCTTGGAGTCAATAATCAACTCCCACCATTGATTAGGCTCTCATTCTAGATGATACGAAATAATATTCATCTTCTCCTTCTCAGAGAAATGGTTCACATAGAAGATCATCTCTATTTAGTTGACCCACTATTCCCCATCTAGTGGAAAAAAAGATACAATAAATGTTGGCGATCATTACCACATAAAATATTGAATAAAAAGTTTTTCCTTATTATGAGAAGGACGACATTCTACATTGTTCATGTTTTTGTTCATATCCTATGGCAATTGGGTGATAATAACTATGAAATTTTGACCTCCATATACCAAGGCATTATTTTTGTTATTTAGGAAATCACTGCATTGTCCCTCCTATATAACTCCTACCAAATAAATGACTCAATAATTAATTTACTACATGAATTATTAGTATAAAAAAATCAAAAACCTACTCAAAAAATGGGGGTTGAGTTATCTATGAGAATAAAAAATAAAAAAATTATTACAACCCCAGTATATAACTCCTCCCTATTAAATATTCATGGGATGAAACTCCCAGAAAATAGTTTCTTACATCCTTTAGTGCATCATGATCTTCTATAAGGGATGTATTGTCTATAGTTATATAAATCCAACATCAATTGTCAGGATATATAAATTACACTTTACAGCCTTAGTCATCCTCTAATTATTTACCATTTTAAGGAGGTGGTTGAATCTCCATTGTAAAATTTCTCTCACATGTAGATATATTTTCCATATGAGTAAGAATATATAACACAAATGTTTGAGACCATGGAAAGAATCATTCTTTAAGATATTACTATTATGAGATATTACACATATTTATTCCCTATAGAGTTCCCTTATTTTTTTCTAGACCAATAGTTTCAGTTCTGAATCAAACTTATATCAGTTCCTCCACCTATATCCATGACTCCTAAACAATTTCCCTTGATTATTTGGAAGAACTAAAGAAGTATTTACAAGAGAATATGGAAAAGGATGTTACATGGTTTAGTGATTCCCCGGGTGGTGAACTGGTCTTCTTCACTAATAAGAATAATTGGTCAATGTGCCTCTACTTTTATTATTATGATTTCAACAAATCGAGGACAAATAAAAATAATCAACTATCAGATATTGGTGACTTATGCGGTCAACTACATAGAGAATAATATTTCACTAAGGTGGTTCTTCGATTCAGATATCACTATTTAAATGTAAATAAGGAATATATTCCCAAGGATTCCTTTTGAATAAGTCATAGTCACTAGGAGTTCATAGTGAAGCCCTTTCGACTCACTAATTACACATAAATATTTATTTAATTAATGAATATATTCTTTGGAGATTACCTTGATTTTTTTGTATTTATAACTGATATTTTAATATACTCTAAATGTTATGGGGATCATGAGGAAAATTTGAATTCTATTTTAAATATTTTTATAGTATAAGCTATATACATAGTATAATTAATGTGAGTACTAGATAGAAGAAGTATAATTATTGGTGCATGTTTTTAATATTAAATAGATTTTTATAGACCCTTCTAAGACAAATGGAATAGAAGAGTTAACTAGGATAGTTTCTTTAATGGAGATCCATAGTTTATTTAGACTAACTAGGTATTATCAAAGCTTTTTTGATACTTATCATACATTTCAATCACACTAACCAAGATGACACAGAAGGGATTAAATTTCTTCTACAATAATAAATGTTTAGAGTGATTCAAGGAATTAAGAAAGAGTATTATCACTACAATAGTACCAATGAATCCCTAATGTGGGTAATTATTGTGGTATATAGAGTTTCATTAAATTTGATATTATTATGTATACTAATGTAAAATGATAAAGTAAGAGCTTATGACTCAAGGAATTTGGAATTTCATGAGTGAAACTATCCAAAGGAAGATCTAGAGTTGGCTGCAATAATCTTGGTTTTAAAACTCTAGAATAATTATCACAATAGAGAGAAGTGTAAAATAAATACAGATCATTTGAGAATCAAATATATATCCTCAATGGAGGAATATAATATGCACCAGTAAAGATGTCTAGAGAAGAATAAGGAATGTGAATATTCAATTCACTACCATCACATGAAAAAATAAAGTAGAAGATAATTTATGTAGAAAAGATCATTTAACATTATCGTTGATGAGAATTGAGAAGGACCCAGTTTTTTATACTTTTAATAGATGCACATGAGAATCATAAAAAACAACATAAACATTCCATTTTCAAATAAATTCTCATTTATCCCTTATAGAGATGATAAAGGATGACCAAAGGGATTATGTAGAATTTTAGAAGAACGTGGACTCCAAAAAATGGAAGTATTCGAATTTGAAAATTGTTGAAGGGGTTGTAATATTTTGGTCATGATATAAGTATTATAAAATTATGAGATAATGGACAGATTCATACAGATGAACCTTCTCCATCCACCTATGGAGCACAATGATATATTTATTTCTCTATGAGAACTATTGGTGGGACAATATGATGAAGGTGGTAATATAGTATACATAAAAATTCCTAATATGTCATCATGTGAAGGATTAAAGAAACTTTCAAGTGGAGAATGAAACCATTACCCATACCTACATGGAAATGGGAAAGTATTTCCATAAAAATCATCACAATTAATATGAATAAATCATTAGGAAATAATATTATATAGGTTGTGGTATATCATATTATAATTGGTACTCACTTCATATCAATTCCATAGGATTTATCAGTTTATAAAATTTTAAGGATATACATCAAATATGTGCTGAGGATGTATGAAACACCACTATAAATTTTATTTTATCTAGATCAAAGATATATCTCTATGTTATAGAGATATCACTTGTTTTCACTAAACACTGAGTTGAATGTCAGTATATCTTATCATACCACTCTTTAGGGGAAATCTAAGTGAACTATTAATACATTGAAATACTTGTCGAGGGCATACCTGATGGAAATCAAAGAGGGATGCGATCACTATATTACTTTTGTTGATTTATAATTCAATAATAGTCTCCATTCAATCATCCAAATGTCTCTATATGAATATATTATTTATAACATCTGTAAAACAATGGAATGTTGTGATGAAGTTGTGGAAAACAAGATACTAGTACCATAAATGGTTGAGGAAAAGGTTGAAAAGATATTGAATATTCAATATCACATTAGGGATTCTCAGTGCGTTCAAAAGTGCTATGTTGAAAATCACTGAATATACCAAGAGTTTTATGTTGGTGATAATTTTTTCCTATATATATATATATATAGAATATAGGAATGATATTTTGTAATAATGTTAAAATAATTCCTAGGTTCCTAATGGCCTTTTAAATTATTGATTGCATATAATTCATAGATTATCAACTAGAACTTCCACTAACCATATCTATAATAAATTTTGTATTCCCTATATTCCTATTAAGAATGTACATACCAGATCCATCACATGTATTGAATTACGTACTGGTGAAACTAGAAAATTATATCTCTAATGAGGAGCTTCCGGTGATGATATTCGACTTTATGAAGATGTTCTATGTAATGACAAAACATACATAGTCAAAGTTCAATGGAGAATTCTTAATTATGAGGTGGTTTCATGGGAACTAATGGAATCCATGAAGTAGAATTACTTTGAAAATTTTACACCTTGTAATGTAAAACAATTTCAAGGGTGAAAGTTCGCAATGTGGGAAGAATTTAATGAACTTGAAATTTATTAGTGTAATTTAATTTCTAATAAATTTTTCATATTTTGTAATGTTGTATAATGCACACATTCCACAAAAAATTAATTTTATATAATAATTTTTACATTAAATTTAGAGAAAAATTGGAAATCTTTTTCGAATCCATTAAAATGTGTCAAAAAAAGATAACTAGATAAATAAAATATTAGAATTTTGGTAAGATCAATCCACTAAAATAACCACTTGCTTGAATGAAACTATAGAAATGAAGAAGCATGTTAGTAATCCAATATCAATTTTGAGAATGAAAAAATATAAACCTAAGTTAAATAAAATTTAATTAATAATGAATAAAATTTGAGGTATTTATATGAAGTTTGTAAACCATAAAACCATTAAAAATATATCAATTAGAATAATAATTTTACCATTGTGAATAGTAATATAACTGTTAAAATAGTATCCTCACCTATGCAAGTGTAAGATAAAATTTATTTATCTTATAAAATTAAAATATGATATAATTATATATTGGATTATTTCAATAAATGTTTTAAAATTGAAAAATTAAGTGTACATATTTTTATAAAACATAAATCTTTGAATTTAAATTTTATAATAAATATATTGTTTTTAAAAAAGATTTATTTTTATAAAATTGATTTATAACATAAATTAAGTTGTTTAAGAATGGTAAGATAATTTAATGATGCCATAAAAAATTTAAAAAGTGTGAGAAAATTGCTCAGCATATTAAAAATTGAATTTTTCAATTAATCATGGATTCCATTTAAAAATAAAATTATCATATTTAGAAAATTATTTTCATAAAATACATTTTAGTTGTTGTGTAAGGATCATGAATTGATTAATAAAAATTCTATTTATTTTAAAACCATAAATCACTTAATTTCCCCGAAGATATTTTAGGTTTACATTTATAGATAATTTGAAAAAACGATCAAAAAGTATACCCATATATTACTAGATGAAACCTATACATAGTATCCTTTTTGGCACTAAAGAAAACTATTTTAAAGTAAAGAAAATATTATTTTCCTGACATATCTTCACAATTTTATTATTTTCCTAATCCTCATTTCTAATAATCATTAATATCTAAAAAAATTATAAACATTGGATGAGAATAAAAAAGATCATTATGTGCCATGATAAAGGAAAAAAATTATTCCAATGAAAATCCATAATGTTATTTTCATAAAAAATAACTTTTTATTCATAAAACGAATCATTTAAAAAAATCAATGTCTTACATTTTTAGAATCGATTGATTCTAAATAAAACTCATTAGAAAACATCTAGAATAATAGTAGGTAACTTTGGAAATAGTTTTACATATACAAATTATAAAATCTATTATAGACTTAACCAGTGCTATCTATGCCTCCACATAAGAAACTGTAACAGGGTTACCTAGTACTATTTGGGCCACCCCATATTAATCATTAAAAGACTTTCTTGGTGCAATCTAGGTCAACCCATGTTAACCTATAATTGGATTTACTGATTCTATATTGGCCACCCAATGATTAATGATCACGTACCATATAATGAATAATAAAAATTTATGTTTGTAATTTTTTTTCATCAATAACATCAAAAACAATTATAAAATCATATGAAAATCACTCTTGGATATGAAACTCCCATTTTATTTTAAAATGGTTATTTAAAAACTAAAAAAAGAATATATCACAATGAAAATATTTACTTTGAAAATAAAAATCAAATTTTATAAAATAAGGCTCAAATAATTAAAGCATCATGGTGGAGGGAAAATCCTAACATGGGTATAAATTACTCTAAACAATCATAGGAAAATAGAAAAAATATTTTTTTAAATAATTTTAGAAAACATGGACATGGAATAAAAATATAGTTTTAAGGGTAACTCTAAAAAGACAATTTTTAAAATAATACCCTTATTAATATCATATCTTTGAATTGGGAATTAATCAAATTGATCTAATATGTGTATTCACTATAAATACACAAAAAATAAGTGTACTTTTTAATATAATATATTCAATGTTAATTTCATAGATACTTTTACCATGACATAATCAAGATATATAAGTTTGTCCCAATGAATGGAAATTGGGTGAATAAATCCATTACCTCACATTCTATTTCCATAAAATGTATTCAAAACTCATATTTATGAGTTTAATTTTTTTTTCATAATTTATTATAGAACAATATTAATATTTATAATTTCTTATATGACCTTTAAATAAATTTTTACAACTCGTTAAATAAAAATGTTTCATTATATTGATTGTTTGAGGTTCTTTAATTTCATGGTTTCATGGTACCTTCACTTTTGTAATATTATATGCGTTCTTGTAAAATGGGATTATAACTCAAAAAATGGAATGAAATAGTATTAATGAAATTAAATAATTATTAATGGTACCATATATAATTTTTATTTTTCGTATGAGGAAGATTCATTTGATAAAATGTTAATTATACATGTTTAGTTTTTTGGGTAGTCTTTTTGAACACCAAAAAAATGTTTCATTTTATTTAATATTATTTTTATTTATTAGATTAAAAACATGAAATACACTATAATATATATATATATTAAAATATTATTGAACCGTAATTATACTTTTATGACAAACCATGAATTTGGTAATAGAAAATGAAAAATCATTATTCATTGAAATACTTAACCACCATAATTTGGGTAATGGTTTCATTTCCTTGAATTAGAGGACACGAGAAATGAAATGGATATGAGAAATTAAATTATAAACATAACATTATAGTATATAAATTATTCTTGAGTTATCATTACTTTATGGATTAATGAATAGAGGAGAAAATAGATTAAGAAAATAAAATAATAGGGGTGCTTTAAGAAAATCACCTCTTGAATATCACCTCATTAAAAGACCACTTGGGAAACATAGATGAGGTATTTTGGTGAGAAAAAAGAATTTATATGGAGGGAGTGATTATGTGAGATTTTGGTGATTATTTTAGGAGATTCAAGGCATGTGGGGGAAAATAGTTTTATGATGGGGTATTTATAATTGAGGGGGGGTGTTTTTATGTGAATAAATAATGCTTATTTTATAAATAAATATAACCACATTGAGGTGGAATTAATTTTAATGAATATTTTTGAAAATTAAAAATTTATTGGATTTTAGGTTAATTAAACACCTCAAACACCCATTTAATTTTTTTAGTTTTTTAAGATTATATCATTTTATATTAACCCGTATAATTATTTTACCTATACTGCGGTAAATCTATTTTTTACCACAATATTTATTTGAAGACTAAAAATTAAAATTATGAAGAAAAATAATTTCAAACATTTTATTGAAATTATTGTTTCTATTTTACCAATTGAAATCCATAATTTTTCAAAATTATATATAAAATTAATCCCGCAAATATAACGGGAAAGTGCGTTTGTAAAGTGAAAATGTTTAAATGTTTGAAATGTTTTCATATCAAATTTCAATTTGAAATTGATTAAAATGACCTAAATTGGATTTATTTATTTAAAACTGAACTAAATATACTTAAATAAATTTAAATATAACTTAAATATGTTAAAAATTAGATGAAAAATCTGTTTTTAATTAGCATTAAGTATTTTTCACTATTCATAAAAAATAAAAAATCTCTAAAAAATGGAAAAATATAGACCTAATATACTTTTGATATTATGATTTAAAAAATGAAGATCATTTTTTTATAAAAAAATTAATAAAAACATCAAAATTTATTTTAAAAATAAGTCTGCAGTTAAAAGGAGGAAAAATTACATATTAAAAAAATATAGATTTTATGCATAAAAATGGATTTATTTTATCTTATGACAATTAAAACTATTAAATGAATTTACAAAAAATTGATTTAATATATATAATATAAATTAAATAATATCGTTCACTACTATTTATTAATTAAATTTATCAAGTTAAAATGTTATTGTGGGCATAAAAATAGTTTTTTTAACCACATCATTTATGTTAATTTGGATTTTATTTTAATTTATAATTATTTGGTCACCAATTAATTCACATCATATAAAATTTTAAACTATACTTTTATAATTTATTTAGTCTCATTCATTCCCAATATTCCAAGGGCTAGGTTTTTACTATTTAAATACTCATATATAGTAATTTTTAAGCTTGATGTTGAGTATCTTGTATGATATTGAACAAAGTGTTTCATTTTAAAAACCTTGGATGATAAATACAAACCATTAATTAATTTCATCCTCAAAATTTAAACTCAGGATAAGAAACTAGTAGTTTTACATTTCCAAATACCTTTTTGAATCCCACATTAGAAATAGGGCCAATAAAACCTATACTTAATAAGAGAGAAAAGAATATATCAAGGTCAACTGAGATAACACGTACATGGATTCTTTGTAAAAAAACATGGACATATAAGGAAAAACTAACTATCAAATTTTTATAGAGTGTAATGTATAACATGGTCCTGTGAAAGTGAAAAATCACCAAACTATAAATCTATGTTGGGTTAAAAGATCATCAATTTCTTGTTATGAAAATTAAATAGATATATTTGTTTTGTGCCAAAAACCCTTTATAAATTTGGAGGAATTATATTAATACATAGGCTATTACTATAATAAAAAATAATTAACTGAAAAGTACAATTTCATCCTATTATCACTTTCAAATGCAATCTAATTTTCTCCAAAATGATGAGTAATCAAGATGAATTTTTATAACTGACACATCAAAATCAACTTATATAGTTCAAAAAATACAAATGTTTTTAAATATATATTCCTCTTGTCATTAGTAATTAATTTAAACATAAATGGTTAGTACAATATATAATACTACCAAAAATAATTAACCACTATATGAAGAAAAAATTATTTAATCTCCAAAATTCAATAGTAAAACCTAATGTTCAACGTAGATAATTGACCAAATAATCATCCATAAAATTCTTCAAAATACTAAATACTAAAATTAAAACACAATAATCATATTAATTTTATCACTTCATATTAGAATTTAAATTCAATATTTATCTTCAAATAATATTAATCCCTCATATAGTATCATACCAAAATGTAATTTACCTAATCAGATAATCTCCATGAAGAACTTTCCCTTTCTATAAATAACATGAATCACTGTATGTTTTATATGTTTCCAAAATATAACTCAGCCTTTATTTATTGAAAAAAATCTCATAGTATTCTATTAACCTTAATCATATATGGTTCCTTATATATAGTGAACATATTTTAAAATAACAATAAGCACTTAATCACCAAATCATTTTCCAATCCCATTTTGATCAATATGATAAACATATGATCCCAAAATAATCATAATATTTTTATCGACAAAATTTTTACCTAAAAAAATATCACAATCTCTATGAAATCATGTAGGTCCGTGGTTGGTGATGAATTGTTGATGACATTGGGTTCTGGGTTTAATCCCCATGGCCTTGCTGAATACGATGGGTTATCACCCAACCTACAGGCAATCCTTTTCTAAAACAATATTAATACAATACATAAACAATCTTAGATATGTAAGAAAAATACATATTATATTTATCCACAAATCATATCTCATACATTACATTTTTCATCCCAAAAATTATTAAACCATATAAACCTCCAATTCAGAGAAAAACAAAAAGAAAAAATTACCATTAAACATATATTGAAAAAAGGTAAATAATTTTTAAAAAAATAAACTTTTCAATATAATAAAATTAAGGGTTACATGTACCACAAACATTTATCAACACTCAATAAATTCCTCTAAAATTTTATCAACCTTTTATCACTTTTAAAAGGTATCGATTCCTTCTAATATGTGATACCAAATTTTTGGAAACAAAATCTACTATAAAAGAATCCTTAAGAGTTCAATGATTAATATAATATTTATAAAAACCACTATATAATAAATTTTACATCTCAATATATAAAAACATAATTCATTAAACTTACTCCTTAAACCATTATCCTTGATTCATTATCTTATTCCATGATACATCATTCCTATAATCAATGATTTGAATTATATCCTTATGATTCATTAATACCAGACCCAAAATTTTTCATGAAATGAACATAATAAAATAATTCATACGTTAAATATAGACATTATTATTTAATTTATATCCCCTTCATCTTGAATATCCATAAGGTAAATGGTCATGTTTTTTTGAGGAAGTTCCTTTTTCAAGACATTTGTTAATGTTGGGATTTTGAATTAATATGAAAACAATAACATGGCCATAAAATATTTGGGGGAAAAAGTGTTATATAAGTGAATCATTTTATTTCAGATTATTTGAATATACAAAAATATGTTAAAATAATGTGAAAAATATTTTTCAATAATTGTGATAATAAAATCATTCGGAATGGATAAGAATATTGTGAAATATCTTTTTTACATTTATCTTGATAAATAACCCACAATCTATAGAAATGGACATCATTAAAAATGAAATTAATTATTACTATTTAAAATGGAAATGGTCCATTTAAAGATGATAACTATGGAAACTCTATGATACATTAACCCAAGAGTCCTTTATACCTATATTAATTACCTTTCTAAATCTAATTTCGAAAATATCATTAATCTCCTAGAAATACTTCACTTTAAAACACTAAAGGGTTGTCTAAGACATAAAACATATAGTTATACACAAACATGTAAACCTATAAGGATACATATATCTCTTAAGAATACCATATATAGAAACATCCTAACCTCTAATGTTGTCTGAACCCTACTCTGATAGAAACTGTAAGAACCCAGTCTTAGACATGAAATATTCTAGTTATTTTAGAACTATAATCTCTTTATCTCCAAAAATATATTTTAGGTTTATAGATTTTTTTGAATTAGGAAAAACTCTTAAAAAGTAAACCCATACATTACAAGAAGGAACTTATACTAAGTATAAATTGTTTCACACAAAGGGACCCCTTTTCATATAAAACATGTTTTTTTATCATGTAATATCACTAAAATTTCCATCTATTTCTCATCCTTTCCCCAATTCATCTTTTTACCTATGAAAAAAATTTAAAAACTATACACGACCATAAAATTCTTAGTAAAGGACATAATATGGGGAAACCATTTTTCCAGTGAAATCCATAATACATTCCCTTAACCTTACATTTTTACTTAAAAAATGTAATCATTTTTTCAAAAGGATCAATATAATTCCTTTTGGAAATAAATTTATTTTTCAATAAAAGTCATTAAAAATAATCTAAAATAATAGTAGGTAATATCGGATATTATTTTACATCTCACACTTACAAAATTTATTACAAGATTACACATCAATATCTGGGCCACCCCTTGTAATGTTTTAATAGGCTTACCCTATGCTATCTGGGATACTCCATGTTATGATATAAATGGATTTCATAACACTATATAACCCCCCTTGTTAAGATATTATTAGCTTCCCTAACTCCATGTAGGGCACCCCATATTAATCTATTGTAGTCTTTCTCTATGCTATCTTTTCCACCCCATGTTAAGATATAACAGGCTTTCTGGGTGGTATCTTGACTACCCCGTGTAATCGTTTCAAGAACCATATAATGAAAAAATAATTTTATGATTTTATTGTTTTTCTCATAAAGTATTCAAAAACTCATTTAACTCATATTAAAATAACTTTGGGATATAAACATAATCATTCCTTTTATAAATAACATTTAAAATAAAAACAATGGATATATAATAATAAAACAAATTTCTATGAAAATAAAAAAAATTATAATATAAACACCATTGAATTAAGTCATAATGACAGAGGGAAATTCTTCTCATTCTGTATATGTTTTAAAAAATTCCTTATGTATATTTGAAGGAGAAATCATAAAAACCTCTTTTATATATCATAAAAATGAATAATTATAAAAAAAATTGAAAAGTTAAAAATGACTAGAAATAACTAAAAAAATATAGGATGTATTAAAAAAATTTGGAAATAATTTTGGAAAACATTTACATGGATGAAAATGGGAATTTTATGGGTAACTTTAAAAAGATAGTTTTTTAAATAATGTCTCTTATAAATATAATATCATTGAAGTTAGAATTAATAAAATGAAAATAATATGTGTATCAAATATAAATTAAAAGAAAACATGTGTAAATACATCATAAGATATAAAAAACAATTTTACACTTAATCTTATCATGAAATAATCAAAAGATAAATTTAACATAATGAATGTAAATTGGGTTAATAAATCCCTTACCTCAAATTTTACTTCCTTAAAACATTTTAAATACCCAAGTATAATTTTTAAAGGAATGATATTAATATTTTCCAAAACTAACTTTATATTTATAACCCCTTTTAATAACTTTTAATAACATCTTACGAGCCATTCATTAAAAACATTTCATTAATTTCATTGTTTCGGGTGCCTTAATTTTAGGGTTTCTTGGTCTTTTCACTTGTGAAATATTATGGATTGTTTTGTAAAATTGGTTTAAAACTCTAGAAGTGAAATTAAATATTATTTATAGACTTAAATATTTATAAATATCCACATATATAATTTTCTTATCTCTTTTATAATGACTATTCATTTGATAAAATGTTAATGATAAATGTTTAGTTGATTTTGGTAGTTTTTCCCAAAACCCTATGTAGTTTCATATTATTATATATTAGTTCCACAACATGAAAGATGTTACAATATAGATATTAAAATATTATTTAACAATAATGATAATTTTATTACCATCTATGAAATAGGTAATGAAAAATGAAAAAAAAACATTATTCATTGAGACTGTTAAAAGACATAATTTGGACAGTGGTATCATTTATTTGAATAAGAAGCGATGAGAAATTAAATGGTTATAAAATATTCATTTATAAAAATAAAACTCTATTAAATAAATTATTTTGTAGTTATAACTGGACGATGGGTGTATGAGGAGATGAAAAACATGAAAAGGAAAAGAATATAAGAGAGGTTCTTTGAGAAAATTAATTCTTAAATATCATCTCCTTGAAGGTCTCCTTGAGGACCCTAGATATGGAATTTTGGTGATGAAAGAATAAATTTTACATGGGGAGATTGGTTAGGATAGGGTTTGGAAGACAATTGAGGAGATTCATGGCTTTCGAAGAGTAATTGAGTGGTATTTATACTTGTGGAGTGGTGGTAAGTGATTAAATATTCATTATTTTATAATTAAATCCAACCACATTGAGGTGGAATTAATTTTCAAGAATTTGGATGATAATTAATCCTTAAAAGGTATTTTAGGGTCTAAAACACCTTAAAACCCAATTTAAATTTTTATTTTTTTAGGTATTTTAAGAATTTAGATTTTAATATTAAACCCTTTAATCATTTTACTTATAGCACAGTAAATATTTTTCAAACATGATAAAATATTTATGGGTTAAAAAAAATTACCATAAAATGCAATTTAGAACCTTTTATTACAAATAATGATTCTATTTTAAAAAATTTATTTAATAGAGTTAAGAAATTTATATTTAAAATTAATCCCGTAGAGGTAATGGGATAGAATGATTTTAATGTGAAAATGTTAAAAAGTGTGAAATATTTTCTTATCCAATTTAAATTTGAAGTTGAATATGAAGATCTTTATTGGGTTTATTGATGTATAATTGAACTAATTATACATTAAAAATAATTTAAAATATTATTCAACTATATAAATAAATTATATGTCAAAAAAATTGAAATTGAAATTTAGTATTTTAGACTATGCATCAAAAAATAAATATTCTCTGAAAAATACCAAAATTTCAACCTAAGATAATTTTTATCTTCCAATTTAAAAAATTAATTTTATTTTTTTGAAAGATTTTTTTAAAATTATCAAATTTTATTTTCAAAAAAGGCATGCTGTTAAAAGAGGGTAAATTTTCAATTTTAAAAAACTAGTCTTTTTATGATTAAATTATTATTTATTGATATCTTTATCCCAAAAAACATAATGGATTAAATTAAAAATATTTTATTTAATATATAAAATATAAATATCATTAATATATTTCCCTAATAGTTTTTAATTTAAATTATTATCTTAAAATTCCTATATGTTTATAAAAAATGTTTTTATAAATGAAATTCCTTTATAATAATTTTTTTATATTAATTTATAAATAATTAGTGAAAATTAAATCATTTAATAATATATTGTAAAATATATTTTTTAATTTAATTAATCTTATTCATTCCCTCCATTACAATGGTGAAGGGATGAATATTTAAATAATAATATTTTGTAATTTGTTTCACTTCGATGTGTTATATCTTGTGTGACATTGAATACAAAATTTCATTTAAAATATCAGGATATTAAATTTTTAATATACATGATAAAAAGTATTATGTTAATTTTTTTTAAAATTTTGAAATATAGTTGAATTTTTTATTAATAGTAAAATACATTAAAATAGAGTATTTAACATTATAATCAAAATCAATTATTTCTTGAGTCATGGATGATTTAAGTATAGAATATTTTGAACTTACATGAATAATTTATATTATATTGTGATAAAATTAAATAATATTGAGATTCTCTATAAAAAAATGATCTAATTTATATAATATTAAAAACCCCCCACTTATCCCATTATAAATACTGAATATCACTAAACCTTCTCCTCACAACTTCTAAGACATGGAGAATTCTGAATATATAACAAATTAACTTCCCAATCCTCTCCCATGTATCATTGTTCTACTAGTATCATCAAATTTCCATTTCAAGAATCCTCAAGGGGTATCCGATGAGGAGAAAACCAAGAAAAGAGGTATGATTCTCGACTAATATATTTCGATTTTATTCTTGTTCAACAAACCCCATATATTACCCTTCCAGTAAAAAATATTAACATTACTATCTAAAATATACTAAAAGTATATTATTATGGTTTTTTATCCATATTTCACCATACCTTATTTTCTTTCTAAAATGAAATCCTTCTTTACAATAAGGTTAGTTCACCACCTCCATGAAGAACACACATCATTTTTTCGCCACCACTTTCTTTGATGGTTATAAAAATATTATTATTAAATATTATTATAAAAAATATCATAAAAATATTTAATTATTTGTATTGTTTTTCAGTATAATTCAATTTAATAAAGATAATATATTTCATAATGGTCAATAAATCTGTTTAAATTTACTAATCGAATGACACTAACATTTTTAATAAAGTATTCATCAATATGTCTGAAGACAAAAGGATATTTGGGACCATTTAAATTTATTGAATTATATTATTACCATATCATTTCACTTATGGAGTTTTAGTCCCATTTTAGAAGAACATGAATAATTATCCACTAGTTATCTAACCATAGAATTGTGAGATTAATTATTCCAGAACAATACACGTAGACATTATATATCACTGAAATGAATATAAATTAACAAAATAAAATTATAGTAAATAAATTATTGGTGGTAAATATTGTAAAATAATTAAATAATAAAATTATTTTTATTATCAAATACATTAAAATAACATGTAGAATTACTCAAAAAGATAAGGTAAGGGGCCTCTTTGAAAACCCATTTTGTTTAAGTTATGAACTTTCAATCTATAACTCACTTTTTATTTTATGTTATGTAATTCTTAAAAATTCCATATACTAGTTTATTTTAAATATTCCTTGATTATTTCACCTTTCTATATTGGTTTAAGAAATTCCATATTTTTTTATCAATTGAAACAGATTTATTTTGATGGGTGATTATTATGTTTATCGATTATGATTAATTTCATGTGTAGAACACATAAGCTGGAACACGTTATGACGATGTTTCCCATATATAACTCAAAATAATTGGGTGTTTTTTTTGCCTCATGAGACACCATTTTTTGTGTTATAGAGTATAACTAATCTATTATGGGACGGTGTCTACTATGGGATGTTGTCTTGACATTTAGCATTATCAAATGTGTATTCCATGTTATATGTTATTTCACAATTACTATTCATCCTTGATCTTAGGAAAATGTATTCGTTATATTATTCTTCTATTCAATTATTCATGATAATTATCTATTTTGATATAATTTTATTTTATTTGAATCACATATTATGATTCATTATCATGTATATTCCTTTAATGGGATTTTATCTCACCACATTGTTTTATGTATTCCCTAAATTATCCTATGTAGTATTATGATATATAAGGTTTTTAAGCACTAATTTTTAACATTAAAATATAATTATTATTTTTTATTTTCATTTTGATGTTTTATGTACCAATTCTTCCAAATACACATTGCCTTTCAATACATTAGTTGAATTTAAGTGATATTTATGTAAATAATGATGTAATATTTTGTATCGAAGGATTGGGTCATTATAGACACATTTATTTTTATTTGAGATGCCTCATATATTTGGGATATATTCTCTACGGACAACCATTTTTTATGGTATATTATAGATAAAATCACGCTCTCTTTCCAAATTCCTATATTTTCGGAGTCCCACTATGTTTTCCTCATTGAGCCATATACATAATGAGGATCATATCAATAGGACCATACTCCATGTAATTTAAAAACATCCTCATATATCCATATTCTCTTTGAGGTCATCCAAAAATGGTATCTCATGCATAATTCCCACATGAAAAATTACGAACCACATTTTATCTAGACATCCTTACAACATGATGTTAAACTGTGTGGATCAGTTGTTATCGAATCCCCCTAAAAGATATCATGTGTCCATAACAACAATAGTTTTTGTTCCTTTCCCAAGGATATATAGTTAAATATATTATGGTCCTCATCCCAACACCAGAAACACTTACCTCTCACCTAGATAGTGATAAACTCCAAATTAACTAGCTTTATTGATTTAAAAAATAGAAATCCTCCAACTAGCATCGTTAAGTAATATTGGGTAACAAGATAGAGAACCTAAAATGCATACAAATGGTTTCATTAATAGGTTTACTATTGTATTAAAATTTATTCAAATTATAGTTCATAACCAAGTTATAAATGATACGGTAACTAATCTCATATCGCGTCTGGGGAAAGATTTATATAAATATCTTAAATGTAAAGGAGATTCATAGAAGAGAAAATAATTCCTCCTAACAAGGGGGGACAAGTCTGGTCTCCCTTTTTCTAAAAAAATTTAGTTCCTGTGATTAATATTTTAGAAACCCTAATGACCATCATCCTTTGGAAACATGGATAATACTCCATTATAGATATGAGAAATATTTGGTGTTTTTGGTTCCATGAATAAATACAATTGGAATTAATTTGTAACAAAAGGATGTATCACAAATGAATGATTTTCAAACTATATTATTTCTCCCATAATCATGCATACCCCCCACATTTCCACTCCAAACTGGGATTTACATAAAATACACCATGTACATAAAGGTTCTTCTATAAAATAATGAATGGATGGAATTTCACAAATAATATAGAATTTAATAATAATAATTGAAACGAATCAATAAATAATTGAGTTAAATTAAATCCAAATGATACACATGTCTTTCTATATCATTATTGTCAATTCATGTAATGAATACACATTTAAAAAACTAATAATATTTTAAATCATTCTTAATTGGGATAAAATGTTATCAAAATTGACTAAATTAATTAATTTATTACTCAATTGATTTATCATAGTACACATAATAATTAACTTGTATATTAAAAACGAATTTTTTTTAAAAAAATTAAATTAGTTTTATATAAAGTTAACTAATTAAAAATTTTTACGTTGAGGTAGCACAATGTGTATCCATATGATGTACCAAAAGACTATTTTTATTTTATACCATGTACTAATATAGAATGAATCCAAAATGAAAGTTCCCACAGTTCAATAGTGTGCAATATTATTAAATGATAGATAGACATGTGTCAATTTATGAGGTGAGTAATTATTTTAATGAATGTTTAGTTGTAAACATATTATGACTATACATGGTAAGTAGTGATTAAATTTTCATAAAAAATAATAAAAAATATTATGATTTTTAAAACACATAATATAGAATATTCTACCAATAAATTATAGACATTCACGTGCTAATTTAGTTTAATGGGTAATTTTATAAATTTTAATTTTCATGCCTAAATTAGAAGGATTTTCTTCATGTACATGATAACTACAGACCATGTATACCACTCTATAGTTTTTTCATGAAACATTTATATGGAATAGTTTTGTATGAACACCACATAAATTTATGAGGTACTTGAAATGTACGGAAGTTACACGTCATGTGACCTATGATCTGCATGGTTGTTAGTAACCCATATTGTGTAATAAATTCCAAACTATCCTTGACATCAAATTATCCTATGTGAAAATGGGTGGTCTATATGATGTGTATACAAGTTACATGGAGTGTATTTAAATAAGACATGTTCTACCCTATCCAACTCAACACATGTGATTAAATGCACAATCTTTCAAATTAAATTAACTTTTTTTTTCTGATTTCTTTAAATTTGTGTATATGAGATATATATCTGTTCTACACATCATATAGTTCCATATAATTTGGAAATAATTTTTATCACCTTATGATTGGGTATTCAGATGTTCGTCATGTAACAATATTTTATTCTTGGATTAATGATCATGAATGAAAAAAAATAAAAAAAGAGATATAAAAAATCATATTAAAAAAATTAATTATCGAAAATGAAAAACTATGAACATAATTATATTATAATAAAAAATTTTAAAAAATATAAATTTTAATATGAACACTATCATAATTATTGATGTATTTAGGCATCATAACAACCTATTTTGGAAATACCAAACATGAATTTATTTTGTATTCATTTAATAACCTATAATGTAGATAGTGATAAACATCCTGAAAAATGATTTTTTCAGAATAAAATGAAAAATAATACTTGAAACAAGGGTGATGATCATTAAAATTAAATTTGTAATTAAATAGAAATCCGAATTACCCTAGTAATGAAAACAATCTTCAAATAATGAGGAGGAAGATGGACGTTGGCTCTTATTTTATGGGAGAGATCTCGAGACTTTTAAATTTATGGTTAGGATAATCACTAGAGGGGATGTTTTGAGTGAAATATGTGTAACCCTAGAAAATTAAGTAATCACTTTTTTATAGAGCTAGGTTAGATAATAATTAATTGGTTAAAGGAACTTTATTATTCTCTTGATATCTAACAAACCCCATGTCTAAATAATAAAATAATTATTATTATCTTCTCCACTTGTACTAAACTCATAGATAAAATAAATATAATTTATTTGAATAAAATAAATAATATTTATTTTACTTTAATTTAATATATCGTTACTACTATACCTAAATTCTCAATATTCACTTCCACTTCATTTTCAGAACTTCAAATATTAAATATTTATCCTTAAATACAAAAATATTATTAAAAATCATGTTCTTGTAAAGAAATATTTATTTAATAATCAACTAATAGATTGATACTTTTATGTAATATTTTTTATCAATAAATCCGGAATATATATTATTTCATGGTTGCGAGAATAATATTTTTACAATAATTAAATAAAAATAGAGTTTAAAACATATCAATGGAAACTCTATGTGTGAGACCCTCTAGGAATATTCCATAGTGGTATTAGTTAGGTCCACCGATAATCTAATATCAGTGTCTAGATACACATAAAGGCACCCAAGAGAAAATAAAAGTTATTGATGAAATGATGATAACTACATAAAAATGTTCTCTTTGTAATATAATCACTTTATCTTGATATGTTATCAAGAAAGCCGAAAACTCATGTCATTAACCTATATACTAAACATTAAACTCCTTGAGTATCTGAAATAAAACTATGAATACAACATAAAAAAGTAATTTATTATGTTTGTTTCTATCAAATGAAAGGGTTATGATATCAATTTATATAACCATGGAAGGTTTAAATCCTTATATGACTTATTTATTAATAATATATTACTCGTGAATCATACAACATACCCAAATTCACCATGAACATGTGTTATTATGGTTTATAATATTACATTTACGTATGAGAGTCATGCTATTTATTAATAATTATATTAATGTCTATGGATCATTACTTAGGATCACATAGAAGAATATCCAATGACATATAGAACATGTGGAATTCCTACCGGTGGGTGTGTTCACGTAACCTCCTCCCTTAGATATTACCAAGGGGGACCTCATTATAGGAAGTGTCGATATCTTATGATCCAACTACCCTCTATCCTATATGACTAGTTAGATGACTTCATCTATCCATAACACACACACACACACATATATAAATTAATAATATCATTGTTGAACTTTAATGTTCTCATCATATAGGGGAATGATATGATATAATTAATGATTTTTTATAGGAAATTTACATATTAATTTCATTTAGAATAATAATTTATATATGGTAGAGTATCATTAAAATTAATTTTTATGAATATATAAGACACCTAACTTTAAAATTAGTGATTTGTATATCACCAATTTCATCACATACATCCGTACCACTTGAAGTAATGTTTCATGGAATTTTTCCTTATCACATGAAATTAAACTATATTAGAAATATCTGAATAACATGATATTAAACTTTAGGGTATTTAAACTTGGTCAAATGATATAAAATTATAAGGAAACAACATTTTCATATGAAGGAAAGTTTCATGACATATTCTATAAATCCTCCTGTAACATGTGCTCTCATGAAATATGAGTAATGTACCAATTGAATGTTTTTTATAATACCTATTATGACCCAAAAGATATTTTAGGTTATGTTTGATTTCCCTGATTAGAATAATTATGATTATCAAGTTTAATGTGGGGAATTCTATCCTTGGAACATGAAGAAAAAATTCATGATGTAAGGTCCACCACACACCATTTATAATATTGTTTATGAGGGTTTTTTAGATATATTCTTTATATATGACATAAATATTCAATTAGGGTATATTATTTCAATACATTTTGTGAATGTTTTGTTTTATATAGAATTTTAGAATTTAAATATTCATCAAACCCTCTATTTTTTTCAGGTAAAATAAAATTATCGTAATGTACATGGGATGTCATAAGTAAAATTTATAGGGTAAGCAATATACTTGATTGGATAGAAAAAAACTTTTTTAGGGTATAATGCTTTGAGAAATTTTGAAAACATGGTATCATCACAACATGCAAGGAACTTTATAGGGTATAACCGTACTTTTTAAGGTACCATTACAAGTTAGAATCATTTTAATGTAGAGATGAACCCTAAGAAAAATTTAAGAATTATTTCAACCCTATTAAAACATTAGAATAAAAATGTAATGTCTTCATAAGTTTTTATAAGGTACTACATAGGGAATATTATGGAGGAATAATATGAACTAAGAAAAATTTAAAATTTATGTTTGAAATTTTAGAAGAAATTACAATGTAAAAAATTTTCATAAATTAATAATTTTAAAATATTAAATATTCCAATGAAAAGAAATTTTATGATGATTGATCCATTAATCAATGATAAATTAATTTATTTTAATTTATGATTCAAGGTGAAACATCTATTAATTAAATAGGAGCGATCAATGTGTAGGAAATTTAAATAATCCACATTGATTTATATAAAAATGCTTAATAGTGGCCAATACGATACTTTAATTGATGAAAATAAAGAAAATAAATATGGACTATTTTTATGTTAAGGATTTTATATTCTATATTTACCTAATCAAATGAGATTGATCATGTATTGATTCTATCTAAATGTTTTTAGATGATGAGTTTCTAAGTGTTTTGATGTGATGTAGTACTCTACACCATGATTAGTTTAAAGAAGCTGTGAGTTGAAGTAGATCCAATAGAATGAAGATAGATGAATATTTATGATTATTTTTTAAAATAATAAATAAATGAATTTTCTAATTATTCTAAATTGTTATTTAATATTCTAAGTCATTTTCATGATTTTTATATTTATATTCATAAATAGAATAAGGGTACAAGTTGAAATTCACTAGTCATAGTTGTTTAATTGAGAAAAGAATATTCAATAATTATGGGAACACACTAATATGAAAAGTTATTGACTAAATGAACTAAAAATATCATTTATATCATTTATATTATTAGAAATTATCTATATTGTTGAAGTGTAAATGATTATATATTTACAAAAATTCTGAAAATACTTTTTTTATTCAATAAGGGGGACAAGTTGAGAGAGTTAGCTAGATGGATTGTGCAGAGGATGAGTATCATAATATTGATCGAGAAAAACTCCTAAAGCTAGATCTTGTGAAGAGTATAAAAACCTGGTAAGTCGGGAGTTTTAAGTGAATGAAGTTTAAGAATAAATATGAGAATAATATTAACATTTAGATCTATATTTCATTGAGCCATTATAACATTTTCTTAATTTACTACATGTTTTTCTAGTTTTAAGAAATAGAGTAGGTGGGAATATAATTCTATGTATATTAAAGGATCAAGAATGATACCATCAATATTTGTTAACGAAACCATATTCCGAAGAGATATTTCTCACTTATTTATGATTTTATTATAATTAGTATGATGATGTGTAATACCCATAGGATGACAATACACTCTTTTTTGAGGAAGATACCCCTTAAGAATTTGTAATTAGAGATGAATTATTAGTATAAAATCATTAGATCTAGATAATAACTAAAATTATCAAGGATTACGTTTGCATACTATGGAAAAATCATGTAAAAAATCATATGTGTCTTGTTAATTTTATTTCTTCATACATTTATTTAAGTATTTATTTTAAATGTTATAGAGTATTGAATACTCACCATATATAGAGGGTAATTTCTAATGGAATATATTATAAAATATATTCACCACTAATTCAATCCCCTTCTCAATGGTTCACCCATTCCTAGAGAATATGAAGTGGTATTAGAACATTCATGATCCCTTTATCAGATCAATGAGGTGTTCAAATTGATTATTATAATTCCATGTAAAGAAATGTTATAAAAATATTTTATAGAAATATCAACTATAGTTGGAAGAAAGTGACACTTACTCATCTTATATTACTTTTCTTGGATGTTTTTGGAAATAAATGTTGCTTTTATCCTATTGACATAAGTATTCAAATTCATTTGATTTATAACATTAATTTTGAAATAGATGATAAAGAAAGAAATTTTTTTTCTTATATAATTATAAAAAATTCCAAACCAAGGTAACGAGATAATAATCTACTAAAGAAATATTGGAAAATATTTAAATAATATATAAAATAAATATTAATGTCCATGATGAAAATTTATTGATTTAAATGAGGTGATTTTAATATATTAATATAGTTGAAGAATCAAATATAGTTGACTACTTCTCAATATTCAATGAAATTTTCAATAATATCAGTGGATATGAAGAGAAGTTGGATGAATCAAATGTTATCGAGAAGCTAATGTGAAATTTTCTATGTAGTTTTTTTAAACAAATATCATCATTGGAAGATAGATAATATATTTTTTCATGAAATACAAAATATTCATATAAAATAAGAAATGATAAACACTTTTATATTCAAAATTAAAGAGAAAGTTGCAATGAATTTGAATACATGTGGAAGGAAAATATCAAAAAAGAAGAAATTGATGTGTTAAGGGACTCATATGATGAAGAATAAAACTATGAGTGTTATATTATAATCATGTCTCTTATCTACAAGAATATCATAAAAGTAGAGTAAGAATACAAATCCACAATTCCACTCAAATGATTCACATGTGGGGGTATTTTTCGAATATCTATAAACTATCCCAAGATAAAGAGTGTTATATTTCATGTATATGAACATAGTGAAAAATCTCAAAATAAGCCTTTGGATTAAAATTAAAAAGGTAAAAATATATCTGGTGATTGTAGAATGATGTTTTCAAGAAGAAAATAATTAAGCTTGATGAGTAAAGAACAAGATGATGATCTTTCCTCATACAGTCCATATAAAGCTGAAGTTATTAATAAATTCAGAAACATTATAGACCATGTGGAGAAGAAAGAAGATCCCTTAAGTAGTGAGGATAAATAAGGTGAAGTTAATTATTTTGATAACACACAAAACTTTGAATTGGAAGTATTTATTGAGAAAAAAACAAATCCTACATTATAAATTATACTATTAAAAATGTGGATGGAATGAAAATAGAGTATAGGGAAGAAAAATTTACAAATGAACCTTATTGTATTTATGAAATAAAAAATTTCATGATTAATGTGTTTTATAGGGATAATACTATTAAATTTTATTTAGGGGAAATTAGTCTAAAATAAGAAGGTCTTTGCAATACTCTATCCATATTTAGTTGAAATAAAATTGAATTAAAGATGAAAATGAATGATTACAATAAATTAGTGTATATTAAAGCCAAGATATAAAAGATAGCTAATAATGTAATCATTGAGGTGTATGTAAAATAACCACTTGTAATGTATCAATGTAATTTTAATTTAACAAATAATTAATGTTTAAAATAAAAATCTACTCATGTTTAGGCCAAGTGGATTGATGAGAAATCCTCATATATTTGTAAATTGGAGATGAATATCTATTGAATATGTCACAAACTATCCCATGTACCCTGGTAACACGATAACTGAGTAGACCCTATAATAGCTTGAAGGGCATTATTGATCCCCACAGGTCAGTAACTAGCACCTGACATCATTCCATTGAATGTGGGAATAGTTTTCATGCAGAAATTGCAAAATTAAAAATAGACAAGTCAGTATGCATAACAAAAGAAACTCCCCTGGGAGTAATGTGTCAAAACATAATAGGGCATACGTAAGACCAAATAAAAACAACACAATTGGAAAAAACATATAGAAACAATCCTAGTTGGGTCTTACTTGGGGTTCCATAATATATTCCAAAAAATAGATTACCCAAATAAATTATTTCAATTTTAGAAATAAAAAGGTATGGAATTTTTATTTTAGAAATATTCCATCACTTGTAAATCATTTTCTTCAGTCCCAACCATTATAAAATGGAATATTTCAAAAATTATGTCTCAGATAAAACAGTTACTTAAAATAGTTTATGTATATTCAGAAAGAATGAAATGTAGTTTTATATCATTGGTACAGATTTATATCTTAAATATAATTAAAAATATAGAAACATGGTAACATTCCCAATAGATACAAAAGTTTCAGGCTAGAGGTTTCCACACTCTCTATGTGATATTAGTAATTTATGTATACAAACATCCCCCTAATAGTAGCCAAAGGTGTCTCTTAACCATCCCATCAGGGATGCGACCCAATGCATTTATGTTTCAGAATTTTGTAATAGTATAGAGTGTGTCCACATATCTCACCAACTAATTAAGGCTAGTATTTTATATTACAAAATCTATAATGGGAAATTTATTTTTAGACTAATTAAAATTAAAATTCAATACCATTATTCCATTTCAATTCCAATTTTCCATTTAAAACCAAAATGGGTTCCGATAAAAAAACATGCCTCATTAAGAAGATAAAAGAACTGGGTTTCTATCAAAACATTTTAATCCATTTTCACAAAATTGATATCCATTTCGAAACCAATTCCATTAATTACACAATTTATTCCATAATTAAATTGAATATTTTAATTGACCTAATTTACATAAATACACCAATTTCACCGACCAATTTCCATAAACACATCCCAATTCAATGGAAATGGTGGTTCCCTAATTCTCATTCCAAAACCATTCCAAATATCCCAATTCACTGGAATTGGATTTTATTATTGAATCTATTGAACGAATTTTTGAGAAATTAAATTTAGATCAACAATTGAAATAGTTAAATTAATTGAAGGTTAATAA
Source organism: Viscum album (assembly GCA_963277665.1). Taxonomy (NCBI): domain Eukaryota; kingdom Viridiplantae; phylum Streptophyta; class Magnoliopsida; order Santalales; family Viscaceae; genus Viscum; species Viscum album. The sequence continues at coordinate 1,406,398,670 of OY728166.1, read as the reverse complement.
ATTTGTCCAAAGGGGAGAGAACTGCATACATTTTCTCAAAATTTGACACACGCAACGATACTAATCAATGAGAACAAAGGTGTAGAAGTCCTCAAAACACATATTAGAGACGAGACACCACATAAAAAATTATAGATCCATCTATTTCAGGATGATATATTGAAATATCAAAGAAGGAGAAAGATAGAATATTAAATAATGATGGATTGATATTACAGAGGAATAACTATGCTAACCCAACAATGATTAAATGTTAAATGAGAGGATCCAGAAGGGTTTGCGAGCTTCAAGAACACTATTGTAAGGCTTTAGGTTGAGGGAGAAGAAAATCTAGTGGAGGAGAAAATAGGATCTCATCCATTCTGCCAGTTTAAAAAATTTAATAGGGGGATTACATGACATGTAATCCCACTACAAATCGTGAAATAGTTAACTTTTATAACCGCTGAAAAACATGTTAATTTATATTGAAGACCATTAATTAAATTACTCATTATGTGGAAGGGGTAGTAATGAAAAACAACCTATCACGTTTTGAATCTTATCATGAAATAAATATTATTAAGGCATGAATATTATAACGGTATGCTCATAGCAACCATAACATGTTGTTTAAACTAGATATATGGTTTGTAACCTTCTAGAATCCTATAGAAAATGCCGATTAACACTAAGAGACCAAAAAATCTATGAATTCACCATTATAGGTATCCTATAAATAAATTATCAAACCTCCCCAGTTAATGAAATGGACAGGACATGATACTGGTAATGGAATACTTGTTATATTGGTAACGGGGCGTTACAACCTCCTCCCCATAAAAACTTTTTTTCCACAATAATCCAATGAAGAAACATCCATTCCAAAAAGATGTGGCCAGTAATTTCTCATCATAACTTCCCATTACAATGTATCATGATTATCTGAACCATGATTCCATAGCACATGAACAAAATGTATCATCCTCCCATGAAGTACCTTGGTCACAGAATCATCTATCATGACTGGCTGCTCAGTTTGAGTAAATCAAGTTCAATATCAAGATCACCCCACCTCAAAATATGAGATAGATTAGATAAAAACATTCTTAACTATGATACATTGAATAATTCAGGGATTGACATCATCTATGGTGGAAGTGAAAAAATTATGAAACATTCCCCACATTCTGAAAAACCATGAATGGTCCTGAAAAACTGGGAGAAAGATTCCATTAATTCCCAAGATGTCGATGATCCAACTGGGGTGAAACATTCATGAACACCTTGTCACTAACTATAAATTCCAATTTTCTATCCCTATGACCAACATAATACTTATATTAGCTCTGTATTGTCAAAATTCTGTGATGAATCATCTGAATCCTCATTTTCATCTCTTGCACCAAGCTTGGTCTAGCCAAGGAACATTCAACAATATTTGAGAAATGAAACATAGATTTACAAATATAGCCAAAGAAGGCCCCAAAAAGTTCCATTCTAATCATGGACTAATAACGTTTTTTATAATAAAAACTGACTAGCCCCAAATTATCATCCCAGGCTCTACCAATGTTGAGAACAAATTCATGATGAATATCCTATAAAATATGTATATATCTCTCTATCTATCCATTTGACTATAGATTAATGGTCATCATTAAATGGTCCAAGGATACCAGTTCCTCCTAACAGTCTCTACAAAAGGAATAAGTGAACTGTGAATCCCTATCAGAAACTAAAACAGATGGAAGTCCATGAAAATGGACAATCACATTCAAACAGAGATTTTCCAACTCCTCAAATTTGGTTGTATCTTTAATGTATATTAATTGATAAGAATTGGTCATCCAATAAATAAAAACTCATATCAAATTCTTCTTTATCTAGGTATGAGGAAACCCAACCAAAAATTCCATAGAGGTTTCATCCGACTACGAATTAAGTATTGTAAGTTCCTAAAGTAAACCCAAAAGTCTCTGATTCTCGACCTTCACCTATTAGGACATATAGAAATTTGAGACAATCTCAGTAATTCCCCATCTAATACCCATACAACAAAACTATGACCATATATCTGAGAACATCATAGTCGTTTTTGGGTGTGCAACCCCTTGGGAATTATGAAAATCCCTCATTACATCATCTCTATCTACTGATGGAATAACGAAATGATTCTAATGTAATAAAACAACAATTTTCAAGAAAAACCCCAGGGAAATGTTATCCCAACCATAAATAGAGTCTCTAATGCTATATAATTTCATCATTAAACTCTATATCAAATAGAATCATCTCATAATGTGAGGATGTCAACTAAATTTGGGCTAAAGAAACTTCAACCTCTTTCTCCTGAAATCCAATATGCAACTACAGAAAGAGTGTTAGGCGGAGAAAAAGGGAGTGATGGCAAGAGGGGGGGGGGGGGGGGGGGTGAATTGCCTTTTAAAAATAGATTAACAAATTAAAATCAAAGTGAAAGTGCAGCGGAAAATAAAAGAGGCAATCACACAAGAAATTGTTAACAGAGTTCGGCCAAAACCCGGCCTACATCTCCGCTCCCAACTAAACCGTTGAGAGATTCTACCGCTTGCTTTTCAATGGTTTTAGCAAGAAACCCACTAGGCTTTGAGGTAGCACTAGAACCTATTACAGCTTGCTTTTGAATTGGTTTAGCAAGAACCCACTTGCTTTTAATGGTTGAGCAAGAACCCACTGGCCTTCTTACAGGTGAAGGCTAGCTCACCTATGACACAAGCCTTTTAAAAGGAAAGGCTTGAAGAAACCTCTTCACACCTTAGTGGTGATGTGAAACCCAAAAAAAAGAGGTATGAGAAAAGGTGTTGGGATTTGTAGGCACAAACCCAAATTTAAAGCTCAAAAATAAATATACAATAAAAACCGTATATGAGTAGAAGCCTTGGGAGCCTTTGAATGATTGGAGATGTTGAAGGCCGCTTCCAAGCTTCTTTGGTGGAGCTCCTTGGATGTGGAAGTTGTTGGAGCACTTGAGGTTCCTTTGAAGGAAGTCGTCGGAGGTTGGCCAATTGATACAAAATATGTCTGTTGGCTTCGTATATGATCCGGGTGGTGTCCGGGGCTTCCTCAGCCTTTATTTATAGACATGGAACCCTTGGGGAGTCTTCGGAGCCGTTGGAGAGGCTTAAAGAGCCGTTGGGAGCCAAGTGGGCCAGCCTGGTCAAACTGCAACGGCTAGTTTGACTGGCTCCACCGGCTGGCCGGTACAGTCCCACCAATTGGCCGGTGCCTTGAAGATGGGTGGATGCTTCTGTCCAGACTCCACCGGCTGGCCGGTGGTGAGGCCACCGGTTGGCCGGTGGCAAGACAGTGGCAAACACTGTTGTATCAGGTTGCCACCAGCTGGCCGGTGACAGAGCCACCGGCTGACCGGTGGAACCTGGCAGTGGGCAATGCCTCTGCCAGGTCCACCGGCTGGCCGGTGATATCACACCGGTTGGCCGGTGGACTGAATTTCCGTCCACTTCTTGTCTATTCTTGGGCCAACTTCTTGGAAACCTTATGCATATCATTCAAAAACACTTCAAACAAAATTAGACAAATAATAAGGTGATTGTGATCATGAAAATTAAACAACGAGGGGAACGAGAGGTACAACAATCTCCCCCTATTTTGATGATCACAATCACCAAAACAAAAAATGTAAAAACTTAAATTAAAGGCATGCTTTAATGAATAAAAAGAAATGTAAAGAAAAGCATGATCAAAAAGGTTTCTCCCCCAATCAATCAAGAAATTTCTCCCCCTTTGTGATTATCAAAATAGCGTGGGGCATAAAACTTGATTGAGGGAAAGGGTTTGAAAAACTAGATAAGAGAATTGAAAAAACAATTAAGATTTTTGAAATTGAAATGAAAATTTGAATAACAGTTTGAATTGAAAGTTTTGAATCAAAAACCAATTGAAATTTGAAATTTGAAACCAAATGAAATTTTTGAAATTGAGAGTTTTGAAAAAAAGTTTGAAAACAATTTAGAAAGTTCTCCCCCTAAATAAAAACAATGAATCACCGGGGAAAGGAAATAAATTTTGGCCCGGAGAGACTCGCCAAAAGGGATTTTTCAATCCAAATTTGTTTCATGGTGGGTCTTCTCCTATAAAACTCGTCCGAATAAAAAATAGATTTGGGTTGACCGTACCGGGCATTTTTTCAATCACACTCATAAATGAGGTGCCCGGGTTTTTTACAATAATTGCAAAATTTAAAACTAGAGCTCCCCCTTACAAAAACAGTTGGAGTATGGGAGGAGGAAGCTACATTGGCATATCCTAGCCCTTGGGTGGTTCTTGAAATTCGTTGGGAACCAAGCAATTTTGAAAGATTTTGTTCCCCTTGGGTGAACTTGGCTAAGGATTCTCTAAGGTCCTTGATGGTTGATTCCAAAGAATCAACATTGGGAAAATTTTGGATTTTAAGGGAGAGTTCCTCCTTCTCTTTGAGAAGTTGTTCTTTTTCGGAGGAAAGTTTTTTGAAATTCTTTTTCAAAGAAACAAATTTAGAAGAAAGTTCATGAAAACCATTTTCTAATTGGTCTCTAGCATGTTGGAGTTCTTCATATGATAAATGATTGAAAGAATTTGAAGAACTAGAGGAGGAAGAAGAGGAAGAGGATGATGATACCTCATGTTTTGCCATTAGGCATTTTGTACCTTGGTCGCTTGAGGAGGAGGAGGAGGATGATGATGAGGTGTCACTCCATGTCACCTTGAGGACCTTTTTCTTTCCTTTTTCGTTTTGCGTGGCCCGTTTTTTGTTGAGTGGGCAATCGGGCTTGTAATGCCCTTTTTGGCCGCACCCGTAGCATTTTACCTTGGGCTCGGATCTTGCGGTGGGTTCCTGCTTTCGCGCCTTGCGAGATTTCTTCTTCTTCTTGTGCTTCTTCATAAATTTGTGCATTTGGCGGGCGAGATTCTCCATTTCCGAGTCGCCGCTTGATGATGAAGAAGATGAAGATGATGATGATGAGGAGGAGCTTACTTCTTTTTGTACCTTGAGGGCGATGTTCTTTGGTGTCTTGATTGGTGTGCCCTCCTTTTGAGCTTGCCTCCTCGTCGTGATCTCGTACGTCATTAGGGATCCGATGAGCTCTTCGACCGGCATGTTCTTTACATCCTTAGCTTCTTGGATAGCCGTCACCTTAGGTGCCCATGAGCTCGGAAGGACCCATAGAATCTTCTTGACCATTGCTTCAGCTGAAACATCATCACCAAGAGATTTTCTACCATTGCAAATGTCAGTGAAGCGTGTAAACATTTCAGAAAAAGATTCATTTGGATGCATGGAAAAGCTTTCAAAATCTTGTCTATACATGTCTAACCGAGTATCCTTAACTTTGTTAGTGCCCTCATGGGTCACTTCCAATAGTTTCCAAATTTCATGAGATGAGGTGCAAGTGGAAACTCGGTTGAACTCATTTCGGTCAAGGCCGCAATGTAGAGCGTTCATGGCTTTGCCATCAAGCTCAAAGTTTCTAATATCGGCGGGGGTCCATTTGGATTCGTCGGGGGTAGACAAAGTATAACCTTGCATGACAATTTTGTAAATAGGATATCCTATGCTTCTAAGAAAGGTAGTCATGCGGGTTTTCCAATAAGTGTAGTCGGTCCCATCAAAAAATGGAGCACGACCCAATGAAAAGCCTTCGGGGGTGAAAGAAGTGGAATCCATCAAAGTGGATCTTGAATTTGAAACCGGTTAGGGTATTACTCAAATTATCCCTCTGATGCCAATTGTTAGGCGGAGAAAAAGGGAGTGATGGCAAGAGGGGGGGGGGTGAATTGCCTTTTAAAAAAAAGATTAACAAATTAAAATCAAAGTGAATGTGCAGCGGAAAATAAAAGAGGCAATCACACAAGAAATTGTTAACGGAGTTCGGCCAAAACCCGGCCTACGTCTCCGCTCCCAACTAAACCGTTGAGAGATTCTACCGCTTGCTTTTCAATGGTTTTATCAAGAAACCCACTAGGCTTTGAGGTAGCACTAGAACCTATTACAGCTTGCTTTTGAATTGGTTTAGCAAGAACCCACTTGCTTTTAATGGTTGAGCAAGAACCCACTAGCCTTCTTACAGGTGAAGGCTAGATCACCTATGACACAAGCCTTTTAAAAGTAAAGGCTTGAAGAAACCTCTTCACACCTTAGTGGTGATGTGAAACCCAAAAGAAAGAGGGATGAGAAAAGGTGTTGGGGTTTGTAGGCACAAACCCAAATTTAAAGCTCAAAAATAAATATACAATAAAAACTGTATATGAGAAGAAGCCTTGGGCGCCTTTGAATGATTGGAGATGTTGAAGGCCGCTTCCAAGCTTCTTTGGTGGAGCTCCTTGGATGTGGAAGTTGTTGGAGCACTTGAGGTTCCTTTGAAGGAAGTCGCCGGAGGTTGGCCAATTGATACAAAATATGTATGTTGGCTTCGTATATGATCCGGGTGGTGTCCGGGGCTTCCTCAGCCTTTATTTATAGGCATGGAACCCTTGGGGAGTCTTCGGAGCCGTTGGAGAGGCTTAAAGAGCCGTTGGGAGCCAAGTGGGCTAGCCTGGTCAAACTGCAACGGCTAGTTTGACTGGCTCCACCGGCTGGCTGGTACAGTCCCACCGGTTGGCCGGTGCCTTGAAGATGGGTGGATGCTTCTGTCCAGACTCCACCGGTTGGCCGGTGGTGAGGCCACTGGTTGACCGGTGGCAAGACAGTGGCAAACACTGTTGTATCAGGTTGCCACCGGCTGGCCGGTGACAGAGCCACCGGCTGACCGGTGGAACCTGGCAGTGGGCAATGCCTCTGCCAGGTCCACCGGCTGGCCGGTGATATCACACCGGTTGGCCGGTGGACTGAATTTCAGTCCACTTCTTGTCCATTCTTGGGCCAACTTCTTGGCAACCTTGTGCCTATCATTCAAAAACACTTCAAACAAAATTAGACAAATAATAAGGTGATTGTGATCATGAAAATCAAACAACGAGGGGAACGAGAGGTACAACAAAGAGATCCAACAAATTCTACTCTTTCAAAAAATCATTCACTATATGGGATATACTTTTCTTTCTCAAAACATTTTCAATGATATTACCTCTCCCTAGGGTTTAGGATATGATAATGTCAAAGGATTTCAGGTACTGTACCCAATTCCTCCAGTGGATATTCAAATATTTTTGAGAGAAGAAATAACTCAATATTGGTTTGTTTTAATACATAATAATCATTTCTCTAGAACTACACTACCTCCAACTCTTAATAGGATTCTTCATTGATGAAGGTTCAAGGTCATGGGTAGGAAAATCCTTATCATTTGGCCTAAGCTGATGAGATCCATAAGAAACTACATGATTTCCCTATATAAGAATGTAGCCCAAGCCTGAACCAAATGAATCAAAAAATACCATATATCCTTTCTAGGCCTCTACAAGAGTCAACAGTGGTGTAGTTGTCAAAAGTTTTTTCATGTCAACAAAATAACTCTAAAATTTATCATTCCATATAAACTACACCCCCTTACAAATTAGAGCAGTCATCAGAGAAGCCCACTTTGAGAAGTCCTTTAAAACCCGACAACATATCAAGCTAAGCCTAAAAGGATCCAAACGACAAATACATTTCATGGTTGGTCCCATATCATAACGCCTTAAAATTCTCCAGATAAACAAATATTCTTTGTTCCAGCACCACGTTCTCTAAGAATTTTGATTCCCCAATCCATAAATCACACTTTGAATGCATGGAATAAAGCCAATTATTTCTTAGTAGACTAAACACTATTATCAGTTAATGCACATGATCCATCTAGGATTTAGAATAAATAAGGATGTAATACATAAATACTAATACATAGATATCTATATACTCATGGGAATTCCTATTAATCATAGCCATGAAAAATATTGGAGCATTTGTTAGACCAAAGGGTATAGCAGGGTAATTATAATTCCCATACCTACTCTGAAATGACAATTTATAAAGTCATATTCTTTAATCCTCAACTGATGGAAACATGATCAGAGTTCGATACTTGAAAATTACTACCCTCCTTTAAGATGATAAAAATATCATCAATTAATGGAAATAAATACTTCTTCATTACCATGACTCCATTGATATTTCTTTTGTAAACTCATAAGCGAATGGAACCATCAACTTTCTCAGTGAAGAGAACTAGTTCTAATCAGGGTTTCACACACATTTGTATAAATAATTTCCAAGAATATCATCCAATTGGGACTTCTACTCTATAATTTTAGATAGATCCATTCGGTAAGGGGGAATTGAAACTGGTTGAGTACCAGGCATTAAGTCAATGTAAAACATGACTTCCATTACTGGTGTGAAACCAAATAAATGAGTTAATCCACCATAAATATGTCATTAATAAATTTCATGTCGAGGACCTGAAAACTATAGGCCTTCTTGAAACCATATAGAGAGAAGACACAGGAAAGAATAATGAGACCCCACTCTCTCTTTGTACTTAGTGATGTAGTAATATCCATTTCACAAGATAAATTATCCATAGGAAGACTAAAAAAATAAACAATAAAAGTTAAAATAAATGAATGTGATACACCGTTATCAAATTGAGTAGTCAATAATGATGAATCAATAGTAGTACTACCTATTACAGTTGTTGGACTCCTATTCGCTTGCTCCGGAGACTCTTTAACTGCGTTAAGGGGCTTTGTTCTGGATACATGTAGATGGAACCCATTAATATATGAAGCATTTGAATTCCCCATAGTTTTAGGTCTAGGTTATGACCCTATTCCACTATGAGGAGTAGAAAGGTTATGATAGAATCCCTGAAATTTTCCTGAACTCCCATCGGAGCCACTGTTGTTGAGTGACTTAGTGAAAACCCTCTTCAATGTCCCAGATTTCCACACTGATATAAAATCATAGGACTTCCACTAGCACTTTAGGAGATATATAATAACCCTTCCATCAAGAACTACCATGAGAATAATCATGTTTCTTTTTCCCTTAAAAGAACTGAATGTACCATTGGGAAAAAAAGGAACTCCTATCAACCCAGAAATTCTAAATAGGTCCATCTCAACCATCATCACATTTTCCATCACATCAGCATAGGTCAATTGAAATATCACGAAAACCTATGAATATTTATCTGATCACAGTCCCAACTCAAACATTAGAGCCTTTGTCCTATCATTAGATATGATCTAAAGTGAAAACTGAATTAGTTATGCAAAGAAATTTGAATACTCAATCACGGTTCCATTGGCTAACACAAGTTTGAAAGAATATATAGCCTCGTAAAACACCATAGAAATTGCATAGAACTATTCAATGTAAATAACATTTAAATCATTCCACTATAAGAAATCATGTTTCTTATCCATCACCATCATGTACCACCATCTCATTCTCGGTAATTGCAACATGGAGGTGGAACATTTTACATTGATCTCATCTGCTGTATCCATGAACTCAAAAAGATGTTCGATCTTGCCCAACCATTCCTCATCATATTGAAGATCATTGGAGAATTTGTAAACTAGTGGCTTTTAATGAAAGATCTCTTGGGAATGATTTTGTAGAACATCCCAATAAGGATCCACAACTGGAGAATGAATAGGAAATGGAGGTGGTTCTTATCCCAGAGCATGGAAAGTGCACACAATCATCTCAACTAGATTTGGGTCCATTAGAGGATTCACTCACTGTGGTTCAGCAAAAACTTCCTCCTAGATCCATTTTTGCTGTCTTTTCATAGGCATGATGCTACACAACATTAGCAGACAACATGAAATATGTCAAACTAAGAATCAAACTAAGAAACAAGGGAAATTGTTTCCAATAGATAGAATAATGATATTTGGATTTCACTCTATCAAAATAACAATATGTAAAATACTTGAACAAATCTACAATATGTCCTTCCCTAACCACCCCTGGTGACTTATGGTTCATTATGGTGAGATCATTCTAGGTACTAAATCAATACTACCTCCTAAGTCTTGATATGGTTTTAATTGCATATTTACTTAAAAAAGATAAACAACCTCCTCTAATATAATGATTTCATGAACCAGCTCGGGTACCCTAGTAACCCAATAACCAATCCAACCCTAACATATCCCAAAGAAAATTACCAATCCCCACATTTTAGTGAATATCACACCACATCATACAATTGAAAGTGGGAATAGTGTTTCCATAAGAATTGTTTATGTTAAAAAAAGAAAAGTTAGTATGCATAACAAAAGAATATATACTAGGATTAAAGCACCCGAATACAACAGGTCAGAAACAATACCAATTTAGTACAACACTAGTACCAAATAAAGGGAAAGAACCAACATCCCTACAGACACAATTCACCAAAACCAATGTTCAATAGATGGATTCAACTCTAAGAGATCCTTTACCCTTTCTCGAACCTAGAAATAGATAATCTAAAAAAATCCATATTTAAAAGTATTTTATTATCTAAAAATCCCAATAGGGTCTCACCTAGGATTCCATAATAGATTCCAAAACTAGTTTAACCAAATAAATGCTTTCTATTTTTAAAAATAAATAGGTTTTTCATTTTAAAGTATATTCAAAATGAATCATTATATTCAATTAAAATGAATGATAAATAATTTAAGTAAATGATATAAAAGTTATTGAATATTTCTAAAAAAAATAGAATAGGTAAAATAGTTACATAAAATAGTTTATGTAAATTTAGAAGTCATGCAAATTTTTTTATAACATTGCACACATAAATATATCAAATATAAATAAAAAGTGAGAAATATGGGCATATTCCAAAAAGGTATGAAATTTTAGGATTATAGGACTTTGTAATCACTAAGTGATCTTAGTAATATGTGTATACACATGTCCCCTAACACTGGAAAAAGGTGACTTTTCACCACCCCATCGGTGATGTGACATACTATATATATGTTTTAGAATATTGTAATAGTGTAGAGTGTGTTCAAATGACTCACCAACTACTTAAGTATTTCATGTTATCTTATATAATCAATGATGGGGAATTTAGTTTAAGACTAATTCAAAAAATCCCATTATTATATTTAAATTACAATTATCTATTTAAAACCAAAAAGATTTTTCATAAAAAATGCTTCTTTAACAAGACAAAACCACTGGGTTTCCTTCAAAAACATTTATTCCATTTTTACATATTTGAAATAAATTTGAAAACTAATTCGATCAATTTAAAAATTCATTTCCATTGTTAAATTCAATAATTTAACTGAAATCATTTCCATAAAAACAACAATTTAAATCAACCAATTTCCATAAACTTACTCCAGTTTAATGGAATTGGGTGTTTTCTCAATTATCATGCCAAAACCTTTCCAAATCTCCCAATTCACTGGAATTAGATTTTATTATTGAATAAATTGAAATAAAGTATCACCAATTGAGTTTAGCTCAAAAATTGAAATAGATCAATAAAATCATGGTTAATCAATTTGGCCAAAAGTGATGGAAGCACCTACCTTTTTGTGAAACTCACCAGTTGGAAAGACAATCGTCAATTAGAAAAAAGGTGTAGAAGACCTTGAAAAAAACATTGATATGAGATCCAACATCACATAGAATAGATGAATTTTTTTTGTATTATCTATTGAAATACCAATAGAGGAGAAGGAGAGAAAGATAAAAAATGAGGGAGAAAGCATACTCATAAATCACACTGCCAATGAAACAGTGATCGAATGTCTAATTAGAGGACCCATAAGGGTTATAGAGGTCCAAGATCATTAGGGGAAGGCCTGAAGTTGAGGTAGGATAAAATGGAGCATAGGAGAAAAGAGGATCTTATCCATGCTGCATGTTTAAAAACTATAGTCAGGGTATTATATGATATGTAATCCCACTACACATCATGAAATAGTTATGTTTTATAATCATTGAAAAAATAATCACTTTAAATTGAAAAATTTTCATTAAATAACTCATGGCATGTAAAGTATATTCATAACATGTAACAATTTATGGATTGAATCTTCTAATGACATGAATCATTTGATGGTATGTTCCTAACGACCACTACACATCGTGTAACATAGTTACACAATGTGTAACCCTTTTGAAGCCTATAGAAAAGGTCGGGTAAATCTAAGAGTCCAGAAAATATCTCACATCACCATTATAGGCATTCTTACAATTTATTCTCAACCATACCTTGTCAATGAAAAGGAAAATACACAACAAGGTTAAAGGCATACTTGTTAGATTGGTAACAGGATGTTATAGAAGAACATACATCCCATTGAAGAAGAAAACAAAACCAAGATCCTTCCTACTAAAAATAGATATAATTTCTATTACTATTTAAGAAAAGGATTCAGTTTATATTCTTGTTGTAATGAAATATTTGAGAATAAGTCATATAAAATCTAGTATAATATGTGTCGTCTAGGAATGAAGAATAAGGAATGGGTAGTATCTCTATAAATATTATAATATATCCTTTAAATAAGTATGTTTGGAGAATTAATTCAACCATTAAATCCACACACATTCAAATATTAAGTGAAATACATGGTATATTTGACCAAAAAGGTCACTATATAGAGAAATTCATGGTCAAATATCATTGAAAAATATACTATATTGAAATGGTAAAGGGAAATAAAATTAAAAAAATATGAGTTAAATATTTTTATTAATGTGTCCATGAAATCATATAATAAAGTAAAACCATGGCTTCCTGATAGTGATTATTCCTCACACATGTATAGTGATGAATTATTTTCTTAAAACAATTAAAGATCTTTATGGGGGAATAATGAAATTATAAAATGATATTTCTTTAATAAAGTTGAATTTACACAACATATATTGATGAAAATAAGTTTAAATAGAGATATGTAAATTATGTGGAATTGATTAAGAATAATCATCTTGTTATGATCCAAATATTTTCTGAAGGGAATACGGTTTTAATCAGAAAAGACTCAAATATAACAATGAAAACTAAAGATGGAATAGTTATATATAAATGAGAAATAAAATGTGGAAACCTATTTCAAACATTTGATGAAAAAAAATTCATGATACTTAAGTGAAGAAGATTATAATAATTTCTCGAGTAATAAATTTTTTCAGCTCAACTAAAGGAACATGATAAAAATATTATAGAATAAAGTGTTAAGATAACATAAATAGATTAAAATTAATAGAGAATCTATTTGTGTTTTATTAGAAATGGTATTTTTTATATATAACACATAAAATATTGTGTATTCAATCCACTATACAACTCTAACTCATCCACTCTGATTTTTATAGTCCAAAGAGGCCTAACTCATTTAAATATGATCTGAATTTCATAACTTTCATATATTTATTCATGTGTATGAATTATTTTTATATTCAATATGAAAAATTATAATGTATTTAAAATATTTGAATTATTGAGAAGTCAATTTTAGAAAGAAATGGGAGTATACATTAGAAAGACAAGAACTCATATTGGTAATGAGTAAAATTGAATTGAATTTGATAATTAAATTGAAAAATATAGTATTAGACATCAATTCAGTTCACCCAATGCTCATTATCAATGTAGAATATAAGAGAGTGAAAATTGAATTATTTTTGAGATGGCCATGGAAATTTTATTTGAGAACAATATCTATATAATTTTTTTAGAGAGAACCCATTTGTACAACTATCCTTATTAAAAAATCATTTTTAGTGAGTTCAAAGATAACCACAAGATATGAATGTAAGTTCAAAATGAATCAAACTAAAATGTATTATAAATTCTTCAGTTCCAATTATTTCTAGAATATTAAATGAACAAATAATGGAATGTCTAAAGAAAAGTATGAATATAGAACTTTTATGGGATATCAATCTAATGAAAGTGACTACAAGTGCTGAAAAGGGGCTAGATGAAAATGTTCACTTTTATGATATTAAGATTACTTAAAATAAATGCATGATATATATTATAGATGGGGTAGTAGATCATATTAGAAAATATGGTTGTGATATGATTAATAAGAAAGATAATAATTAAACAATAATAATATAGTTGAAAATAACATAGATATGACTAGTGATGAATAAAATAGAAAAAATTAGAGACTAAAGAATTATATAATAAATAATTATGGTTATTTTTATAATATTATTGGGAATAATGAGGCAATAATCTAATCTTTAATAATATTAAGAACTTAGTTTCAAACTACACTCATTTCTCATATTTAACCCCAATTTATTATAGAGGTAGTTGCACACAAAGAATTGATCAATGATATGAATAATGATCCTGGTCAAACTGATCATTAATCCAATTTGGAAATATTTTTTTGAACTGAAAATGAAGATTTTATTGGAAACAAGTGGTTGTTTAGAAACAAGTTGGATTAAAAATGCAATGTTATAAGAAGAAAAGATAGACTATTATGAAAACTATACACTCAATTGGATGGAATTAATGTTAATGAAACCTTTGAACCAATTGAAAGTCTAGAATATATCTGATTTCTCTTTCAAGTGGTATCACATGGGAATTTCAAGGTTCGAAAAATATATGTGAAGTACATCTTTCTAAATTTAGTCCTGGATGATGATTATTTTTTTGACTAACCTAAAGGTTTTACATTAAGAAATGATGGAAACTTGGTGTGTAAGTTTAATAAATAATTGTATGGAATAAAATGGGACACAACATCCATGTATTATAATCTTAAGGATTGATTATGAAATGTCAAATTTACAAAATGATATTTTTAGTATAGAATCTATGTATAACATCAATCCACATGAGCTCAAATTCTCATATTTTATATTGAAGATGTGATATTTTCAATTGAAAATGAATAAATATATAGGGAAATTACTGAGTGGATGAAACCATAATTTTACATGTAAATTCTATGAGAGATGACCTATTTCCTAGCACTACAAATTGAGACAAAAACTTACTACATATTTCTTTCATACAGAAAATATTTTAAGTAATTGTAAAGTAAATTTAGAATAGATGAATCAAGAGAATATTAAATGACGTTTTCTATTTGAAAAAAATATATAATGATAGGGATTTTAGAAAGGTTAATACCCAAATTCATAGGATTTATTGTAAGAATTATATATCCAACATCTTCCCATGCTAATATATATTATGTAGTGACTCTATGTAAAATATTTTATAGAGATTCGAGATATACACGAATAAAAAATTAAAAATGATATTAAGTTATGTGAAAATTACACTAAACTATTATAGGTTAAATAAAATATATGCATATTTGAGATTTTTTATCATTATAAATCTATATTAGGTAGGTTATGTTACCGATTAGTGTTTAAATTCAAGTGAAAATTTCATTTTTATTTATTGTTATTTGAGATGGTAAAAAAATAAAAAATAAATGAAACCTAGAAAAACTAAAAATGAATTTTTGGATTCAATACATGCATGTGAATGGGTTTTTAGGGATATAGATATTGTTAAAAAATATCAATATTGAAATTGAGATTCCATTAAAAATGTTTTTTATAATCAAAGTGCAATACATTTTACAAATAATTCTATGTTGATTTTTATATCCATTCACATAACCATCCGATATCATCTCATTAATGAAATGGTGGATGACATATCAAGCTAGAGTATATGTTATACAATGATCATATTATAAACATCCTCACAAAATAATTTCCATGAGATAGGTTTTCTAAATTAATGATGAAACTCTATATCCATACTTTTCCTACCGCATAAAGATTTATTGAGAAAAATCCCTAGTTTTTT
Organism: Viscum album; assembly: GCA_963277665.1. Classification (NCBI taxonomy): domain Eukaryota; kingdom Viridiplantae; phylum Streptophyta; class Magnoliopsida; order Santalales; family Viscaceae; genus Viscum; species Viscum album. The sequence continues at coordinate 1,406,382,903 of OY728166.1, read as the reverse complement.
GGATTTTGTTGTCAAAGGGGGAGAGAAAAGCTCTCAATAATTTATAAGAGATACTCTCTATATAGACTTTAGAGTGGTTAATTATAAAAACTAGTCTTTTATATTTATTTATTGGTTTTAATAAAAATATTTGTGAACTATTTAATGGGTAGATATATGAAAGTGAGTATGTATTATGGGGGTTATGATCTGTGTCACTTAGCCAAAATTTAATGTATCTGATGGCTTGAAATATCTCAAAAACTTAACATATCTTATAGAGTTGTGGAAGAATCATATCATTAGATAATGTTTTTTATTTGGTTATTCTCTTCAGATATGATAAATTATTAATGGATAAATGCAAATTTGGATGAGTTGAATGATGTTTCTAACTAATGCAAATAAGTGGAATGATGTTACCTTATGGGTTTTGAGGTTTTTAATTTTTTTCAATCATAATGGATAATAATTAGAGGTTTTTGATATTTTCTTGAATATTATTGAATCATTTATGTGAATTGTTTATAAGACCACAAGATTACTTCATGATGTTTTCAATTGTTTTTGGGTTTTGATAGAATTCTATAATTTCCCAATGTCTTGAACCCTACATAGTTATTAGGGTGTAAGAAAATCATCATAGTGTAAAAAAAACATCATAAGGTACCTTTATTGGGAACATAAAAAACTTCATTGGGTATAACATAAATTCATATAGTATGAACCTTTGAAATTTTTTAAAATTTTAGATCTTCATAAGGTACAGATAATTTCATAGGGTATACCCTGACCTCATAGTTTTCCATAATATAGTATAATTTTTATTTGGAATAAATGATCCTTATATAAAATATAAAAATCAATTCGATCCTATAAAAATAGTGGAATCCATATGATATGTATTCATAAGGTTTCTTGAGGGATTTCATAGGTTATATTTATGATGAAAAATATGAAATATACTAAAAAAAATTTAATTTAAAATTGTAGATGAAATATTTGAGTAACATGTTATGATAAATAAATATTATTTATAATACGTAATATTCTAAATCAAAGGAATATAATGATTCTTGATCCATTATTAAGTTATTAAAACATCACATGTAATGTTTAATTCTTATAGATAATTCTAAAAAACAAAACGACTGATCAATATTAGGGTTATTTGAAGTATTCAAATTCATTTTTTGGGAAATGTCAGTGGTGGGGAATATAATTTTATTCTTGATAAAACTATATAACATAATTATCTAATGATTCTATGATGATATTGGTTTCATCTAAATTTTCATAATCACTCCAAATGGATGAACTAGTGATTGTAATTAGGTGTGTTCAATCTATTGAGTATATATGTGTTTTTATATGATGGAGTACTTGATATTATGATCATTCTTAGGAAGATGCGAGTTGGATTTGTTTCGATTGAATGAAGAGAGTTGATTATTTGTGAGTAATTATAGATTTTTTATTTATTGTTTAAATTATTCTTAATGGAGATCAATGATACTAAGTATATTTCATTGTATTTGTATTTTAATATTGAAATAATATAAGTTTAGAAGTGTAAATGGACTAGATAAAACCATTAAATTGAGAACATAATATTTGATGATCATGGGAATGATCCCATGAGAATATTAATTGAGGAAATTCATGAAGGGAAACATCTGTACCATTTTTTGGATAATCTTATAGAATATTGAGGTATAAATGATTTAAACAATTAAATAAATTCCATAATATTTTGAGTTTTCTCAAATAATGTGGAGAAGTCAAGATATTAACATGGCTGAAGTATGATGTAGTTGAGTGTCCAAATATTATGAGAAAAACATGTCCAAATGTTGGAACTTATAATGAATATAAAAACATGTAGCAACCTGAGTTTTCAGTGAATCGAGCTTGAGAATATATTTGAGAAGATGATCAACATCTTGATCAATATTTTCTAATATATACTATCCTATTATAATATTATTTCTTATGTTATTTCATCTTGATGAATTATATAAGGTGAGCATATTATTTATTATTTCTTGAAGGATGAATAGGAATATCATCATCTATTTCTGAATCAATTAGATTCTAAATAGATCATTCTCATCTTATTCTAATATCATTGTAACCAATGGGATATTATATAATTACAAGGATATAATGATGTAAAATATGTATATAATGATACCTTACTACCTAATTATAATAAATAATTCTTTATTCATAGAAAATCCATTGACCAGGATAGATACTATAGAAAACAATTATTAGATTCCCACGCCATGCCCAAACCATATAAAAACATGAATATTCCTTGTTCAATTTATTTAAAATTTTACTTAATGTGTGTATTAGTTTTAAAATTTAGATATGATATCTTATCATAACTTTTTCCAGTGGTTAATTTATTATAAAACAAATTTCAAAACATATTAACCAATAATTCAACCCCCTTCCTAAAATTCAACCCATTATAGGGGAATCCAAATAAGAAAAAAGTTTTATTTCTTAAATAATTTGTTTCTATATCTTAGCATCATATTATGACGAAAATATAATGTGTAAAAATATTTAGGGAGTGCATTTGGACATTGAAAAAGTTAATGTATGAAAATAAAGGATAGTACCAGTCAATAATTGTAATGATTTATCGACAATATCCTAATTATTTTAGTGGATGTTATTTTAAATAAAAATATAAATTATTCACTTAGTTTCCATGAGAATACTAATAATAATATTTCCTAAAGGATAATAGTGGTAAAAATACCAATTGAATATCTCTTGAAATCCTAAAATAATTTTAGGGTATGGTGGTAAAGAGAAATATAAAGAGTTTCATTTAATTACAAATATAAAGTTAATGTTACATTATCCTAATAGATTTTAATATTTTATGGTATATAATAACATAAATTGTTACATTATTTAACAAAAAATTTCAAGATAAAATTTTATTAAATATTTTTTCCAGAATAATGACGTTAGACATAAAAAGAGATCTAAATAAACAATATAATTTATTTTCATAATATTTTTTATTTTGAAGTTAGGATGTTTTTAATATGTTTATGGGGTTGATAATTATAAATATGATTCTTAAGTATAACCATTATTTAAACATAATTTATTAATATATATTAAACACTCAATAATTTACTGGGTTTTTTATAAAGTAGTTAAATATAGGTGCATCAAGAATTACATATAGATGTCAAGAGATAACCTTATTTTAGATAGTATATAAGGATGATATGATAGTTTATTATATATGATATGGTAGAGAAATAAAAATAGTGGATCATATTAAACAGTTTTAAAATAGATTTAATTAAATTATATATATCATTTAAAAACAATCCCCACATTATAATTCCTTTATGTTAGTTGAATAAAGGTATATATTGATATACCTTTCATGAATGGTATTAATGATTTATCTATGAATGTACAACATTGAGGGATACTTAACCTATCTATTTCATATAATTTTATTTCCCATAAACAAATATAATGGTAAAATTAGTATTATTATGGCGTGAGATACATGAATATGATCATGACACACAAATTGTTTTTGTGCACTAGATACAACACCCCATTACTCGCTTTTAGGTACATATAAACCATTATTGTGAACACCATTTGTTTTAGACTTTTTCTAGATCATTTAAATGGAATTTTGAAAAAATTTGGGAGTTTATGGGGATATGTATGGTAGGATCATGATTAATGGAAACTGTACTATTGGGAACAACAAACCATACCCTTGGTGATAACATTCAAAAGTGGGTAACATGTTCTTTCAAAAGTATTAAACCACTACCAACATACCATAAACCTGTATAAAGAATATTTTTATATGTTTGGCACACTTTTAGGCAAGCCCTTTGGCCAATCAACACATTATTTCAATAATTCCAATGAGGGTGCATGATAAATAAAATAATTTGTGTTAATTGGGTGGCCTATCCATATAAAACTTGCATGAAAGTTTTTAATATCAATGAATAATTTAATTAAAATTTTTAATTTACGATTACTAATCCCAAACACCTCCCATTTGACCTTAATCAATGTCCTTGGATTTTAGAGGCTCCTATGTGGAAAATTGACTCCTCCAACAAATAATTTTTTCAAAATAAAGCTTTGGTAGAAGTGTTTGATATCTATCTGATAAGTGATTTATAAAGGATTTAGTATTCCCCTTTTCTATCATTACTCATTATATGAGTTTGACAGATAATCATTTTATTATTGGATATAAACCTTGATTTAAAGGAATATGATTTTAGGGGTTCCTTTTAAGTCTTCCTCATCTTTATATTTCCATTGGTGTTTCCATTTGTTGTTGATTGGTAATTTATTCTCGTGATTAATGTTATGTGGTTTCATATGAATTTTCCCTAATTTTAAAACATATTTTATTATTTTAATTTAAATTAAAATTCAATTTATTTTTCTTTTATTTTAGAGGATTTTACATTTTATTTAAAATGAATGGGTTTTTAAATAAAACATTTTTTTTCAAAGGATCTGAATAATTGACTCAATTTTTATAAAGATATATTTAATTAAGAATTGATTTATTGAAATTAATTTATGATTGATCCTTTGGAAAATTTATTTCAATAAAAGAAGATTTTAAAAGGATTGATTCTAATGAAATCATATGATTTGTTCTTGAAATTGATATAAAAGGTTAAAATGTGAAATTTGGAAAAATAAATTAATGATTCCTCAGATTGAATTGAAATTATTTTCCCAGGATTGATTGATTGATTGAAAATTTAATCTTAGGCAGTTAGGGGTGATTGGGACATGAAATTTAGGACTCTAACTCCCTAGAAAAATGGATTGATGTTGATAACTCTTACTAAACAATGTTTTGGCAGATTTTATAGATGGTGTATTGATTGATATTTATCACAATGGCCTAATCCATTGGGATGTGTGGAAATATAATTTGATCCATGATGATTGAAAAAGCAGTGTGAGGATATTATATCTATAAACAAATGAACCATATGTATTATAAACATGTTTCTTGGATTTTCCTTGATTATAACATTCCAAGGATTATAAAAACTATTTTATCACCTCCTTTACAAATGAAAATATTATACATTTTGGATAGTTTTGATATATATTATATCTACTAGAATTGAATGAAATATTTTATTCCAAATATGAAATTATCAAACATTCCATGTTTTATTTATACTAAATCAGTCATCATTTATTCTATTTTAACAACTTATGGAACATTAGGGGGAATCCTACTGGGATTTTTTCCTCACATACTACATTTTCATTTAGGCAATTAAAATTTATTTTTTGATAGGTATATGAAAACCACATGTTCTTCATTAAGGTGGCAGGTGTTCATGATATATGGGATTCTAGAGTGAACAATGTGTTTAGTGGGGTTATGGTCCGCTTGATAGATGGGGAGTGTGAAACATTTTCATGATGGATGTTGTTGTATTTTGGATTTGTTTTCATTAGAATGTTTAAATATATTCTTATAGTACTTTTATCATTTTTAAGTGTTTGTCATACCAACTGATTATTTTTATGAATCCCATTTTTATATGTTATGATTATTTTTTCTAAAGGATAAATCATTCCCTTTTAGTTCTTATTTATTTCCAAGAACTAGTATCAAACCTGTTGGTATTTGGAAGGCCCTTATAACTATTTTTTTCTGGTCGGGTTCTAGTGTACAAGGTTATCTTGGTCGGTTCGTGAAAAAACACTATCAATGTTATTTTGACCTTATTTCATTCATGTAATTATGAATTATTAGATGTCTCAGTAGAGAAGAGGTAGTATTTTTTAGACTTAGGGGGAAGTAACAAGTGATTTCCTAGCCATCTATCATCAAAACAAGTGTTATGTCATCATATGAGTTTTGGAAATGAATATTTGAGGAATAAATTGATTGGATTATATTCATTACTCAATATGATATGTGAGTTTTTAAATAATATAAATTTTAATTTTATTTAATGGAAATGATATTTCTCATACCTCATTATTTATTTTATGAATTGAGAATCCTTGTTGATGCTTTCATATTCCATGTTGATGTTTTGTACTATTATTCATAAAATAATATGTTTGAATAGACTTCAAGATGGATTTTTTAATGATCCATTAAATGAGAACCCTCTTGTTAATCAGAAATACATTAATATAGTAGCTCATAATATCCATGATATGTGAAAGATAACTGCAACTATTCCCATATAGGCTCCAATTTTGCATCCTATAAGGGATGATTCTTCATATTATTCTCAAGAGTTTCTTTGATAATAACCAACATCTATATAAGGATTTAATTATCCTGAAGATTAAGGGGATTGGATGAATAAGATTCAGTAACTTTTTTATTTCATGGAAATGATTGACTGGATAAATGTGAAATGTAATACCTTTAAGAATAAAGGTCCTAGTAGGAGGTGGTGGGATTCTATGGTTATAGTGAATAAACATGATGTATTTGACTGAAATGATATTAAACAAATTTTCATAGAACAATTATATCCATATTTGAGGGTTTTATAAAATTATATGGAATATATTAACCTCTATTATTGTGATGATATTGTGAATCAGTAAATGAACTGATTTTATGAAATGTTTCATTTGTTTTACTAAAATGTTGATTAATAAAAATATGAATTCTTAAATATTAGGTAAGATTCTTCATTACATTATCAGATCACAATTTTTAATGTTGAAGCACACTTCATACAAATATTTTATGTATAGAGTGTTAATAGATGATATTTACCTGGATTGTGTATTAGTGTTGACGAGTGTACATATTAATCCTAGGGGATGTATGATTAGTTCTATTTAAAGAAGAGAAAGAGTGATCAGTATCTTTGTGGATCACAATAGGCGGAATCGTTTAGAACTTATATATATTCTATAAGAGGCTAATTTACATGTTGTAATTTTTTCATGGTTGGTCATTCGAAATGGGTTTGTACTTGGGGAATCGAAGATCATATGTTCATGTGGTCACTCTGGCTACCTATAGAAGATCTATCATTAATTTGATACCACACATAGTGGAATAGGATCATCAGTACCTAAAATTAATGTGTTTAAATATGAATCATAAATTACCGAGTTGTTCCAGCAACATGCATATGGAAATAAGCTTCTTAATGTAGTGGAAGAGTCTCTAGAATAAGATGATGCGGGTTCATCAACATTGATAGGTACCATCACTAATTCTTAGTGACTTATTTATTTGATATTCGTATAGCTCATTCATTCATATCAGTTCTTATTGTGAATTTTCTGAACCACCCTTTACATATTTTATCTTAAGTGATGAAAAATTCTATGCACCTAAGAACAAGGAAAGGGCATGGTTTATGAAGCCATTCTCATGTCTTATATTTATCAGAGATCAATGTACCAAGGTATTTTCACGTCCTAAACATAAAACCCTTCGATTTCATTATTTTAATGGATTTTATGGTTTCTTATATATTCTAAAATGACTTTTATCTTTTGAATGTCTCCTTTACTGCTCTATATGGGGTGTGTCATGTTCACTAAGCATAATGGGGCCCATGATCAGGTCGATCCCGAAATCCTCATCCACAGTTCATGTGGGTAATATTTATGTTTAATTTTTTCTAGTAAAAGAATCTTTGAGTAGTGATCTTCCTAAAATGGTCTATGATTTTGCTGATGTCTTTCCTTATGAATTTTCATGTTTTCCATCAGTACGGGAAATAAAGTTCCCTATTGAGTTAGTACTAGGTATATGATCCTCATCTATTAATTCAATCTATACAGAACTAGCCAAACTGAAATATTGTAATACTTCATTGGATTATTTTTTGGACAATGCCTTCAGTTTACCTAGTATGTGCAATTAGTCAACTCTATTTTCTTTTCTCAACGAAATATGATGGTACACTTCACCATTGTGTTGATCGTCAAAAATTAAATCAAGTTAGGGTAAAGAAAATGTTTTTTTACATCATGTAAATTATATTTTGATTTGTTGGAAGGGAGGAATAAGTTCATCAAGATGGATCTTTAGGTTGGTTACTACTAGTTGAGAATTAAAGAACCTAAAATTCCAAAGTTATCTTTTAGAAGTACATATATCCATCAAGAGTAACTTATTGTGCCATTTAGTATAAAAATGTTCCTTTATTTTGTATGTAACTAATGAATAAGTTATTAAAAAAGTAACTTGACTCATTAATGGTGGTCCTTATAGATTACATTGTTTACTCTAAAAAAATATAAAACCATGTGTGACATTTGAGATTAGTTTTTAAAAATTTGAGAGATCACGATATTTAAGTGAGGATATCGAAATGCAGTTTCTAGATTCCATAAGTCATTTTCTTAGGTAACATAGTATTTGAATATGGAATTTATGTCAATCCAAAGAAGGCGATATTTGTGATTTCATGGTATAAACTACACAATTTTTTTATGATTTGGTGCTACTTGTACATAGTGATGTATTACCACCAGTTTATAAAATACATATAAAGGATGGTTTCTCCAATGACCACTCTCACATAGAATTGAGTAATATTATTATGGGAAACAAAATATTAAAGTTATTTGGATGATTTAAAGGTCTTGTTAACTTAATTTATATCTTTTATTATTCTCAAGGCTGGATAGGGTTATGTTACCATTTTTGATGCATCTAGTTTTAGTTTTGATTGTGTTCTTAGAAAAGGTGATAATGTGTTATATTATGGTTCCCAAAAACATATGCACATGAAAATAACTATCCTACTCATGACCTCAATTTAAAAAATATGGTACATTTTCATATGAGTTGTAAGAATTATTTTTTTCTCGAATGGTTTACCATTTATTCTAATAAAAAAATCCTAATTTATATTTTCTCTAAAAATGATTTGAATAATAATCAGAGGAAATCAGTGGAGTACCAAAAATCTTTCGGACTCTGGAATTTCTTACACCTGTATTATTGTGAATGTCACTGATGATGATTTGAACAAAAAATTACAACACATGCCCTAGAATAATTGTTATAAATGTGGAATTTGATGACACTTTTTATCATTTCTATTTGGTAGTCTAGTATGAAAAGAACAAATTTGTCTGGAAAGTGTTCACCTGACCTTATATCTTCTTGAAATGATTCTTTAGGATCAGTTAGTCAATTACCAATTCAATGGAACTATGAACTCTATTTATGGTGGAGTGACCATCATAATGTGCTCTTCCTATTTTGAGGGTATTATTTTCTTTTTGATCTGACACATCATTCCAAATCCAAGTTAATTTTTTTAATGGGGGAGTTTCATAATTCATAGTGGGCAGTACACTATGTCACCTAGAATATATTCTATGATATTTTGTTATAATAATAATAGATAGGTATGAGATGAGACATAATTTATTTTTATCTCAATTTTAAACATACTAATATATTAAGGCCAAAATCCATAGATATTCATGTTTTTTTCCACATCCTATGCCGACTTAGAAGTGGGATGAGATTTAGACATACTTTCTGGTTTGTCTTTCAGACACCCCATGAGGGAATCAATAAATATGCACAATGATCAATAAACTAACCAAATTGAATCAAATTATAACAATTCCTAAAATAACTAATTTTGAGGACTTGGGAATCCTATATGTATATGTGCTTTTTAAATAGGATGGAGTTCCATATGTAACTTTTTTTATAGGGATCCCTGGTTGGCTTCTCATTTTGGAGAGGCCTCCAAGAGATGTTAGTATCCAATGTGTTTTTTATTATTTCTTAGTATCCATAGAATGATTTATAAATTGAATAATATATACATGTTCTGGAAGACCTAATTCACAAATGCACTCTTTTGTGGATAATTGTATAGCCAGTTTGGATTGGTTGAGTTTTCCTACAACAATTGTTACCACCTATCCTTCTATATGGAACTATTTGAGGCATTGTATTTCCACCTATGTAAATCTATTCTCTGTTGGATGGGGATTGGTAAAACATCCTCAGAGGGACCTAAATTATTCTTGGAGATGAAATTAAATATTTAATCGATTCATTATAAAAACATAAAAGAAAAAATATAGTTTAAATATTATATTGATCTTTATCAACTCACATTAGAGTTTTTAGTTCGTGAATAGGTTATTTTTAGAGTTTCACATTGGATTATCCATCAACAGCTTGTAAAACATCCAAATATTTAAATGAGATACATGATACCATTTTTGGTTGTTGATAAAATTATAAAGTGGATTACCACATAGATTTTCCACCTAAAATTGAGGTTGATTCAAGATCAGTTTTATAAATCATAGCATAGAAAGTATCTCACAGACCCATATCATGTTTTGATTTTGGAGGACCCTAATATTGAAACATATGTTTTCTGGACTATGAAACAATTTCATATCATTGATGATGAGATGAAGGTTATTCATTGGAAATCTAAAATTCTTGTTTATTTTATTTCATATCAATGTGCTAATTCAAATGAGACTTGGAAGGGTGAGGCAAAAATGATAGTGTAGTGGCATAAGCTTGTTTAAATTTAATCTTCTTAGTACAGATTATGTAGGTAAAAGTGATTATAGATTGGGATTTATAAAATCTGATAACACAGTTTCATGTGCTTATTAACCCTTACTTTTTTAACTGTTGGTTTATGTCTTGTTGATAGTCATTTCTGGGGTATTAAATGTTTTTGGGGGTTGTTCATGGATAGAACATAGTTAGGGGAAACTATTTGGTTTGTCCCATCAAATAATGTGCCTTACGATGGAGATATATATTTTGGATCACAATATATTTTAACTATTTTTCTAATCTATTAACCCTTTCCATAATACCAATATGGGAATACATTTATTTCTTACCGTGCAACGAAACCCAAGACCCCATATTAGTGGGGTTTTAATCTTCTAGAAAATTTACATAAAAACTAAAATCCCTATTTCATAATCCTAAACACCTACCATTAAAGAATAATCCATTTACATGGATTTTGCAGGATCTCAAGAGAAAAATTTGGACCTCTACCATATATTCTTCTTAGAAAAAATCTTTGGTGGAGGCATTTGATCTCTCTTTGGTAAGTGATATCTCTTTTATTTGGAATTACCCATTCCTCTATTCTCTATTTTTTGGGTAGTGATATATAATCATGTTATTTTTATACTTTAAAAATTATTTATGGTGTACATATCATGTGGTTCATCATTGATATTTCACAATATAATCTCTCAATCAGTATCTCTTATTTTAGTTGATTAATAATTTGATCTTGTGATTAATCATCATTTGTTCTATGAATATTTTACCTATTGTTAATACGAAAATTTATTTGTTAATTTGAGAAGAAATTTCATTTATTTTTCACTTTACTTGAGTATATTTTATGTTTTATTTAAAAATCTAGTGATTTGTAAAAAAAGTCATATTTCAATGGATATTACGAATTGATCATTTTTTAAAAAAATAGTGATTTCATTGATAAAACATTCATGAAGTGATTTCATGATTGATCATTGAGAAAATGGATTTAAGTGAAATATTATTTTTAATGGAATTAATTTGATTAAAAACAATGTTTTTTTATTGGAATTGTAATGGCATGTTCGAACATGAAATCACGAAATTGATCTATGAATGATGATTTGAATAGAATTTAAATGATTCTACCATGATTGATTTATTTATTGATATAATTCACATGTAATCATGGGTAGTTTGTGGGTTATTGGGATAAGAATTATTGGACTCTAACCCCCTAAAAAATGGATTGATGATAAAACCTACAACAAAACAATATTCAACCTGATTTCCCTGATGGGGTGTTGATTTATGTTTATCCCGATGGCCTGTGACTTAGGTTTGTCTGCTCATATAATTTGAAACATGAATATTGGAAGAGAATTGTTATGATACTATATATGTAAACTATTAAACCTCAATTCTTGTGAATATGATTATTGGTTTTGAAAATATTATTAAATTATAATGATTATAAGAACTTTTTTATTATTTCCTCCACATATTATGAAAATGTTCATTAAATCCAGTTTTGGAATCTTACTGAGATGTTTTTATGGCAGCCTACCATTCCCTTTGGGAATTTATAGACTATGTTATTTCATGTAAAAAAAGATAAATCACCACATTAAGGTGGAAGGTGTACTTGACTCATTGGAATATAGAGTGATTATGGTGTATGGTGGATCTATAGTCCACCTTTTATAAGGGGCTTATGAGACTTTGTCTTGATGACAATTTTAATATTTTGGATGATGTTTCTTCTTTCATCTTCTTACATATATGCTTGTGTTACATATCTCATTGAGGAGTGTTCTCCATAAAATCTATGTATCATTATGTGTTCCATTATTATAAGTCATAATTGAATTTTCTTAGGTTGAAATCATTCCCCCTAACATATGGTTGACTCCTAGGAACAAATCATGTGGATCTGAAACACCCTTCGTAATATGGGTGATCCCATTTGGGTACTGGTGTACCAAGGTATCTAGGCTAGTTTATGACACTGGATGAACAAATATTTATATCTCAGAGAGTGTCATACACTATTTCTATGTAATAAAAAGGGATCAAGGATTATATAGGAGTCCCCCTAACCTGAGGTTGGAGAGATACCTAGAATTATAAATTTCATACTTTTACACATTTCTTACACATGCTATTAATGTTTAGATAATTAGGGTGTGGTAGGGTATCTGGAAAATCATTCCATCATTTGGATCTCAACCAAGATGTGATTTTTCCACTAGTATGTTTAGTGTGACATATGATGCATTGATTATGATTTAATAGAGAGCATGTGGTCTCACTTAAATAATATATATGATCAGATTATTTATTTAGATGAAGGGTATATTATTTTATCATCCATAAAGATGAACTATATGTGATTTATTAATCCACCAAGTCCGCATATACTCAAAAGAGTATGAATGCATGAGTTGGATATATGTGATTAACATAATGTATATACTAACTATTTTTCATAGAAAATGGAAATGTATGATAATTTATGCTTGTATGTGACTTGGCATGTTGAAACACGTATAGAGAAACATGTGTTCAATGGAGATCATGGAATCTCCATTTTTATCTATACTAACACTAATTACTTACTAAATTTGAATACATTATTATATTTATGGATATATAGATTCATATTTCTATTCAATTCTAAGAAATCCACTGGGACACACTATATGGTTGAAACAATGTGTTTAGATCTTGACAAAGAGAGCTATTTAAAACTTGTTTTAGATTTATTCAAAATGTGTTCTGGATGTGTATTCATAAGGTATTACATTTGATATGATATAAGATAAAATTGATGAAAACTTTTCAAAATGTGTTTTAGAATATATCCATAAGTGTTTTGGATATGATATCACATGATATTGTGTATAATACAATATAATTTGAAATGACACAAAGCCATTTTATATTTATTATAACTGAGATATTGAAGGTGATATTCTTGAGATCTTTTATATATATTCTATATGTAGGAAAGTTATATCATATTGTACTTCATAATAAATGTATAAATACTAAATGTATAAAAAAGGATCTAGTATATGAATCTTTGGTATATTATACTATATGATATGGAAGGGAATATGATTTCATACCATGTCTTACTTTAGTCGTAATGTATGAATTAGTTTGTCATAGGGTGGTCACTTGGACTATTTATGACAACCCAGATGTATTTAATATGAAATAACTTTTATGGGTTATTAATATTCATGATTAAAAAATTATATAAATGATTTAAACATGTATATATGTTTTTATCACATATTAAATGATAATATAGAATCTATTAAAAACCAATTATATATTTTAATTCATTATTTTTTACTTTGGGATAGAAAACACATTTTATATAAAGAATGAATACATTTCCATAAAATGATATCTAATTATGAATTGTTTATATAATTATAAGATATTTAATAAATTGATAATTATATTCCTTTAAAAAATTCATATTGATATTTTTTATTATATTTTAAATACTTATATCAATGGATTCATCAAGAATATGGTTTCTCATTTGAAAAATAAATATTTTCTGTTCTAAATAAACTATTTTATTATATATTATATGGTTTTACTTATAAGATAAATTAAAAAAATTAGTAATGAAAAATTATAAAATAATCATCATGAAATATCTAATTTTATTGAAATTATCATTAGGTAAATATTTTTATTTTTTATGTGTAAGAACTTTGGTTTTGAATAGTTAGAAAATACTGTTTTATAAATACCATCAATTTTATGACATCACCAGGATTTATATATGAATTAAAAGTATGTGAAAAAGGTCCCTTAAAATCAAGATATCACTATCATGATAGTACACTAATAGTATCTTCCAAATAATATAAATTAGATTTTATTTAATAATAAATATAAAAACAATCATTGGTGTTGGTGTAGTACCATGAAAACAATAAATAAGTAAAAAAAATACAAATTTAATATAATATTTAGATGGTTAAAAATCTAGGATTGAAATGAAAGATAAATATGGTTATTATATAATTATTTTTATATATATTTACGAATTATTTAATTATATTACAAGATAATCATCCATATTGTTACCAAACACTTGTTTATTGTAAGAAAAGAGAAATTAATATTTTCAAAAAAAATTCATGATACATATTAGTGTATATATACATTATTAATGATTATAGAAAACAATACTGGTGGAAAAAATTATATATATGTTGTCAAGTTAATTTTAATTATAAAAATAGGGTAATTGTCGAAAATGCTTATGCAATGTTGACCCATCGTTGATTAAAATAGTGAAAATTAAATTTAATGGTTTTAAAAATATTTAAGGTGAAATGGTTTAGATAAGTTATGGTATTTCATGATTTTTTGGGATGAATATAAATTGTAAGAAATTATTTAATTTTTTACATTCTCATTCCAGAGTTATCTAGATAATTAATTAAAGTAAAAAAGTTTCAATACCCCATAAAGGGATTTGAAATGCATTTAATATAAAAAATGATTCATAAATTACTAATAAACCATAAAAATATCATCAATGTTCAAGTGGGATGGTTAACGGTCTATTATATGATCCTTTTTCAATTTTTGAAAAAAATTACATTTTAAAATTTCTTTCATGACCATTAATGACTCAAAATTTGTGAAAATGTTATAAAATATCTCTTATAAAAGGGGAATCATTCTAACCCTTTTAAAAAACATCAAAAATTATGTTTTACCTATATATTATTCTGAAATTAATATCTAAATATATATTTATACACTAACTTTTCCATTTCCTTTAATAAATTCTTTTCTCTAACGGATTTATACTAAGTCCAATAAAGGTGTATAAAATATTAATATAATATTTTATAATCCTCATTTTCATTTATTATTTAGGATTAATTGTCTTTTAAATATTTGGAAACATATATTATTATATATATATATATGATTATATTTCCATGGAATCACTAATATTTTCATCCATAAATTATGAAATATTATCAATTTTGTCTCACCAATCTTTTTTATGAGTCATTTTTGAGTCATAATAATGATTTTTCTAAACCCAATTCTTTTCATTTCAACTATTATCTCACCATTTTCAATAACATGATAATTATTTAAATGAAGAAACAAAATAGTTTTTTATTAAAAATAATTTAAAAAAATGTAATATTATTTATTTTATTTTCATTTCTTTTAATGTTTTTGGGAAACATCTCTCATCATGGTGGTTTTATGCTTCTTATGTGAAAGATGATATTTTCATATTTTATGCCACTCGAGGATATTTTAGAAAATTCATTTTGTGATTGAATATAATTTTAATATTCATTTACTTTTATGTTCGCGATTCTATAGTGGTAAAATAATCATCATAAAAAATGGAATTAAAAGTGCACAATGTTGGTAATTTTTAACTATAAAAAACAATCCTATCATGGAAGATTCTATTAAAAGAAACTATTTCATAACCTTTTGAACTAAACTGACTATAAAATGATTTGAAAATAATAACTTGATGATTCTGTGCCTTATTAAACCATATCTTAAGGACCATTTACTATTATAATATTACCAAATATATTTTAGTGATTATTAATTGAGTGGCCTTATAATGATTGACATGAATAATAAAAATTTAGTATAGGAAAAAATATAATAATAAGTCAATTATGTAGAATAATAATAAGTATATTAACATGGATATATTTCTGAAAAATTATATACTTAATATAATAACATTATTCTATAGGTTTGATAATTTAAGAGAAGATTTAGGAATCCTCATAGGGGAGTTTCCTTTGTACATTTACTATAATTTTTTTTAATTCTTTCATTCAACAATTTTCCCACCATATTCCTATTCATATATTTATTAAATATTTTTTTACAATTTAATGATTACTTAACGTCATATTGTATTATATTTTACTTTATTTATATATTTTTTAAAATATTTATTCTTTATATTTTCCATAGGGGATATTTGTTAAATTCATTACGAAACATTGTATGAATCTTAGTTTAAACATTTTATGTTTGAATTACTTTCCACAATTAAATAACCCTTTTTCATAATCAATTATACTCTTCCTGTTTTCATGGTTTTCCCAAGTAAATCTTATTACCAATATATTTTGAATTATTTCATTTTTAGGGTTATCTAATGAAAGGTTATTTATTCATGTTTTGAAAATAAATTCTTTTTAATTATCTTATAATATTAATTATTTTGATTTCATTTTCCAATTAATAGGAAGTTTGATATATCATTTATGAAATCATTATATTTTGATGATTCGTCATTAATGTTTCTTTTAATATAATGTAAAGTATGTGTTTAGAAGTTTTAGTCATGAAATATTTAAAGGAAAGAACTTTATTGTTTTGTTAATGTATCGGTTCCTGAACATTATTAATGAATATTAATTGGATTAGGATATATCTATATAATTTATTGAGTAATTATTTAGTCTTTTAATATGATATATTTGATGTAAATGAATAGTTTTTCTTTGAAAGGTTTATCTCCAAGTGTGATAATCAATACAATGTCCCACAATGACTTTATGATAATTATATTTCTTTTATACTTTCATCCATAATAATTTTGTTAAATTTTAAGATACAAGAACATCGTTCCAGTTTTTTAATTATATTTATGTTGTTTTAGAATCTCATAGAAAATTTTTAGATGGGGTACTTTTCAAAGGTTTTTAATTATTTTAGTGGAATACAAAGTATTATTTTTATTTTTTACCCCTCACAAATATTTAATCTCATTATTTGTTTTGATATTTTTTAAAGTTATTAAGGAGTATCATGAATGATTAAGATGTCTATTTCTAAATACGAGGTAATGATATTTAATGAATCATGTATATTGTTTAATGTGTTTTTCAAAGTGAAAAAACTACAATACATTAGAATATTATATTTTTTATAAAATGGATTTACTAATTCCTTAAAAATATAAACATAAAAGGTCATTGTAATGTATGAAATGTGATTTTTCATATATCTATAGTAGTAATATGTTAAGTATGTTCAACTCATTATAATTGGTATCAGAGATAGTTTTAGATAACATTAGGGGTTAGTATATCACCTTCTAATGATAATTTAATAGTTATAGCTACCAAAATGGGTTATTAGGTTTATTCATAATAGTAATTAAATGGTATATTAATTATTTTAATGGTTTTATGTGAATTAAAATTTTAATGGATTTGTGATATTTTAGGAGACATTTATTTAGATTTTTGAGGAATACCATATTGGGGTATATATAACATTTAGGATTAATGTGTGATACTATATAAAGGTTATTTGAGTTGAATGTTATTTTTTTGGTACATATTTTGTAATTTATGGATAAAATTTAGGGTTGATTCATTTTTTATGTTAATGTAATTATGGTTAATTTTTATAAATGGTAATTTGATTTTTGGAAAATTAGTTGAGATGTATAAAAAACCATTGGGGATGAAAATTAATTTGATGACAAGATGTATAAAGTTATTTTTAGGGAATTTTGTCTATATTTTTTATAACATTTAGTAGTTATATTATATTTTTATCTAGTATTATATTTGATTTCCAATTAGTCTATATTATTTCCAGGATAGTGACTAAGTTAGTGGTTGATAGGATATAAATTTTGTATGGTTTCATATCTTGGGGATTCATGTTATTTGGGATAAATATTAATCTATTTTGAGAGAATGTATGATTAGAGTTTGTTTGTATTTATTATATGTAATTCTGAGTGAATTAATGTTATTTGGGGTTACAATTTGAGTTAATTTGGGAATAATATGTTGCTAGGTTTTTTTTATTTTTTTTATCCTTATAAGTCATGTATGTGTTGAATATTTTTAGGATTTATTTATTTCTAGATTTATTTAAGTTAAACACGGGGTTTTATTAATTATATTTAGGTGTTTGATATTAAAATATTTATTCTTCATATGATAGTGGACACATATTACATTGGGTATGATATTTAATCTTTCTAAACATTTATGTATTTCATAATTGTTAAAAAAATGCGAGGAAAATGTTTATATAATAATTTATTAAAAAAATGAGAAACACTATCATTAATTGTATTTTTAGATCCATTAAGTGTTGATTTGTTTCTTTAGGATTGAAAATTTTATCTCATCTATTGAATGTTTGTAAATTGAAAAGAAATAGAGGTAGAAACTGACAGAAACACCCAACCAAAGGTTGAAAGTATTCTTATAAATTAAAATAAATCAAATATGTTTTGTCATATATTTTATATCATTATTAAAAAAATTCCACAACAATATGAAATTTAAAGAAATATATGTCAAGGATTATGTGAAAAACATCACCTAAATATCAAGGTAAAAAATATAATATCTTTCATATGTATGAATATTATTAAAGAAAAAACATGGTTAAATAAATTAAAATATATATTATAAATTTTCTAGACATGACCTAGAAATTAATATTATTGATATTTAGGATCACATTCCCGGACCATCATTCATTTCATGCATTGTTCTTATATTTCTTGTTATCCTCTAAAATATCTCAATGTGAAGATGTTAATATTTTATACAAATTTTTGTTAAATTAATGAACTCTATTACTCTATTATAAATTTATAGTTCACACAACATGTTTTTTATGGGGTTGGTTAACTTAATTTCTTTTAGTTGAGTTATTATCAATCTTCAAGTACTTCAACCCTCTTTGTGGGTACATTATAAATTATGATTGTAATATACTTCCACTTATTATTATAGATATTTTCATTTATATCTCAAAATTATACTTTAGATTTATTATGAAATTATCAAATATAAAATTTTAATGATTTTTCTTCACTAAATCTCTTTTTCTTGACCCATGGTCCTTTTTATTGACCATGTTCTTCTATCATTGATATATTATTCCATTATCATTTTTGGAATGTTATTATAAATTTATATCCTATGTAAATTAAATTTTAATGGTATTTTATTCATATTTTATTAAATTTATTATATTATTAAGAATAGTTTCCCCCATATTTATTGACAATTGTTCGCCTCTATGTCCTTGTGTTTTACAACAGATTCCCTATTTTCTTATTTTGGAAGATAAATATGGATTATTTTTTGAATAATTCATACTGCAAAATAAAAAAAAATCCCTCATTTAATTTCGTATTAACTAATATTACAAGGGTTTTATTAAATAAAATTCAAAATATAAAAAGTTATTTACTTCTACTTATATTTATTTTTTTTGTCATCAAATTTATATTTCATCTCTTTGATCCAATATTTCAGATTCTTTAAAAAATTCAAGTTTTTGATATCACTGTTCACCCATTGAAATTCATTTTAAATTTTTTTGAATGTATTTAATCACGTAGTAAACCCTTAATATTCAAAACAAGGGAAAATTTTAGGGAAATAATTTCCTTATGGGGTATGCCAACCTTGTTATTTTAATTAAAAAATATATTTTATTGTTTATGAATATTTATGATTAAAAAGTTATATTTATGCTTTAAACACACACAAACACACACACACACACACACATTTTTATATCTTGTCGAAAATGATATTATGTTGTCAATTAGAAAATAATTATACATTTAAAATTACTGTTTTTAATTTTTGATAGAAAATACATTCTATTTTAAGGTTAAATATATTTTCATAAAATGATTTCTTATTGTGATATATTTAAAGACGTATTACATATTTTTTAGATGTATATTTATGTTAAATATAAAAATTCATATGTATATTTATTATTATGATAATATAATAAATACTTATATCAATTTATGAGGAAATAATAGGGTTTTAAAATTGAAGAAGAAACATGTTTTATTCTAAATAATTTTACTCATAATATAATATATGGTTTTTTTAAATATAAATTTCTAAAATTCAAAAAAATAATATGAAAAATGAAAATAATTTTTGGTTTAAACATTCTAAAATTATCTAAAGGTTGTTTTTATGGATTTTTATTTGTTGGCTAATTTTTTAGTTTTTTGTTAAAAATTACATTTATATAAATATAAAAAATTATACATCATCATCATTGTATAAAAATATAAATGATTAAGAATCATTATTCTTGAAATTAATCTATAAGTATCATGATTTTATAATCAATATATATCCATAAAATATAAAGTCAATTGTTTTTCAAGATAAATATGAAAACATTTATTATTACAGGCACATTACATATGAATTATTAGAAAAGACATTGTGGGTTCCTTTTGGATAATATTTAAAATGGGATAAGTCTATTATAGACATTAAAGATAAATATTGTTAATAAAGATATATGTTTATGTATATTTATGAATTTAATAATTATAAAATATGATAATTATCCAAATTCTTACTCATCGTTATTGTAATATAAGCAAAGTTGAAGTAATATATTAAAAATATTATAGTGATAAGGATGAGAGTTAATATAAAATTTCAATAATTCTTGATATCATTAATTTTTTAGAATAAATTATATATTTTCTATTAATTTTATTTTAATTCTAAATAATATGAGAATTATCCATAATTATTATGAAACATTTACATAGTGCTTGTGTATGTTATAAAATATAAAAATAATGTTTTTATAAATATTAATTGTTATAAGGATTATACAAGTTTTGTTATTGGAAATTTTTTATGGATGAATATAAATTAAATGGAATTATATAAATGTCTAAATTCTAATTCAATGGTTATCCATGTAGTGACATTAATATTCATGTCTAGAAACTTTGGATACATTAATATATTATTCTTATCATTTCTTTAATGTTGGTATGGTATTATGGGTTCCATAGGCAATAAGAATCGATATATAAAAAATATTAAATATATTAAATAGAAAGAGTATATTTTTTAGAAATAATGGGGTTTCTCTTGATTGGAAGATCATATAGGAAAATCAAGATAATGGTTGGATTCAAAATATACAGTTTACCCTCGGTGGGAAATATTTTTTCTCATATAATGTTCTGCATTAGAGTGATATCCCCAGAAGATATTTTCAAAAAAATGAATAGTTAATGTATTTGATTTATTAATATTTTACCCATGGAATATCTTATATTAAATACTATTTATACAAAATAACCATGGTTAGTTTCATAACCTTTGGAGATCTTCAAGATTATAGAGAGCACGTATTATGAGAGGATTCTACTAAAAAAATGAGGAGATCATGGATGGACAAATGGGCTTCAAGGAACACATCATAAATATCGATGTGAAACCATTCTTATCTGAAAATCAATCCAAAAATGTGGTTAGGATTTGTTATTTTTTTATTTTCTCCATGATTTTTTATTTGAAGTATATAATTTTATTCCTATTATGAATCCTTGGTTTCTCATTGAACTCCCATGATCTAGATAATTTATTTTTTATTTTTCCGTTTAACTATTAGTAATTAATTCCTCCCTTATTCGTTAGTTTCATTAAATAAAACCATTGGATAAAACCTTATTGGACAATGATTAAATTTAAATTGGTGTTTTTTTGGTTTTCTCCCACTATACATCTCATTCATTACCACATGCCATGTTCTGAGTGGCAGTTCAACCATTTCTTTCTCAGATTGGGATATAACTGATCCCCAAGATATTTTGTTTATATTTGAGGTTATTTGTAAATATTTTATCACTTGAGAGTATCATATGAAAATAGAAAGATGTTATAAAGACAAAATTAGGTGAATTTTACAAATCAAGGTCATACACAAGTGCTGACATTCGATGAAAATCCATGAAAACCAATTATTGAAAATGGAGGATCCATGGTCAATGATTTTATAGATTTATTGAGAAAGACCAATTATGGAATCGATGAAAACGTGAAATAATTATTGAATATGAATGAAGGATCAAAGAATAATTATTTCCTAACTATGAAATTTTGGAAAAAAAAATTTGTGTTATAGAATAATATGAGACATGTAGACTTTATTCTACAATATATAGAGTTTCCAACTATGTTAAATATCATATAAAAATGTGTAAGGACCACATAAAATGTGACCATTTCTAGCGAACTGAGTCATGTATATAGATTAAACATTTATGACGATGGGTGGTCCACCAAACCATGTTCTCTAGGTGACGTGAATTTTTATTAAATTTCATATTCCATGTCGAGAAGTGAGACATAGACAAGTGAGGAATATTGAGTGCGTTGTGTATACACCAAGAGAGAAACTGTGAAATTTCTTTATATATTTTACCTCATTTTTCTCCTCCTTCTAGGCTCAAAAGTAGACCTACGGGTAGTCTTTCCTATATTAGATCATGGATATAATAAAAAATTTTCCCTTGTTTTAATTTCTAAGATATGATTCATGGTGGAATTATTAGATCAATTTATCCAATATAGTTGATTGACTATGAGAATCAAGTGTGATCTTTGAAGAAATATTGATATTGGTAACCATATTAATGGCATGTGTAGGGATGGGTGTGCGTCCCATAGGTTTTATTAGAAACACCCCATTCATACCAAATGGAATGAGTTTTCTATATGTGAAGTGTAACCCCATATTCTTGATCACTTATGGTAGGTGGGTCCTCCACCCTTTTGGGGTAAGAACCCCCTCAGTTTTGTCATTCCGAAAGAGAGGTGTGCGTCCCCCATAATGAATATAGTGAGGATTGTGTTTGATTATGAAAATCAGGACCACACTAACTATTATATCTATAGAAACACCCATCATCCTTAAATTTCTAAACAGATTTACAGCTCTATCTCTCCCCCTCCCTCTCTATCTATCTCTTTGAGTGGGATTATTCTATGAGAATATATATATTTTTGGATTCTTACCACTTCTTACGGGTTGAGCCGACTATATATTTCTATTTATTCCCTATTTTAATTTCTATGGAATCCTACTATGTGTGTATATAATCACACTTACATGATCTTTTTAATACATGTATTATGTCATATAATGACGAAAATATATTAAAATTGAACTTGGATGGCCTTGTGTTTAGGGATCATAACAGTACATGGGGACGATGATCACATGTAGTGTCTTGTATTAGAGTTTTTTTAAAACAAATGGAGACATGAATTGGTCACCCAATTCATGACCAATTTTTTTTAAATTTTGTTTTATTAAAATACAAGATCGAGGTGTAATTAGTTTAGACCAACCAAAAATAAAAGAGCGGAACATGAGATATATCAAGGAAACTCACTCACCTCAGGACAAAAGTACAACAATCCCCTGAAATCTCCAAGGCCTAAAGCTTAGTCATCAAGAAAAGGTATTCTGTCTGCATGAATTTGTCTTTTCCTAGCATCATCATCATCAGCACATCTAATTTCTTCTTCAAGGCTTTTGAGGCCCTCCCTCAATATTTCTCCACATCTATAACTTTCTTATTGCATAACTTCCGCAACCCATGCATCTGTCTCTATGTTTAAACAACATTTCAACAAAATTATTGCTTTGTAAGTCTAGAAAATGATCGACATTTAGCTTGGCATTCATTGAATTGTTACAATCATAATAAAATAACATCATCAAGAAATCACTGTGAATCCAGACTGAAAAACACAAATTATAAATAATCAAAAAGTGTGTTTAGACTCCTCCACCAATCCCTTACTAAAAATTTGGCGCTTTCTATTAAGATAATTTTCCACCGATATTTCAAAATTTCTAAACCTTTGGTAGGCCATTATAGATTCCATGTCTCTACCCACCTCCATGTTATATTTTTCTGCATACTTCATAGCTGCGTTCGAGTCAACATTCGGGTTATCATCAGGGGGTGTAAAAGGAGAAATAGCCTCAGGCTATGAAGCAGAATCTGTAGCCACCTTTCTGGAAGCTCCAAAGATGGTTGCAGACGGATGAACCAAATTCATTGTTGTTGTAAATATAATTGTTTCCTTTTTAAAATTATCAAGATATCCTGAGACTATTGTTCATTTCAGGTGAGAATAATCCCTACATTTACTAGTTTTTTTAGTATTGAGAGTAATGAATCCATCAACATCTACCATTTGCTTTTATCCTTTTCTAGAGATTGATTTTATAAAATATTCCTCAATTTGAGTGGCTTTCTCATCAACATCCAGTAAGGACGTACATCGAGGCTGTGCTGGGAAAGAGTCTGGGTCAGATTGAGAAGTCACAAAAACATTGACATTTGAGGGTTCACCCACCTGAAAAGGAATAGCCACATTACCCTCAATATTAAGTTTAATGTCAAAAATAATTGTTGTCACATGGGTAGGATAATGACCCTCGATTGAGTTTAAAACATTGATACTCTTAACCGGTTTATCTACCAGAATAGATGTGCTCCTTTTCATAGTATCCTTTTTCAGCCAAATTGAAAAATGTGAGGGGTGGGGTGGAGAATACCTTGGAGACCCACAATCATTCATGATATGTCCAATTTTAGAATATTTTTTACAGTATGACAGAACGTTTTTATAGAAAAAATCTTGTAGAAACCCATTGTCTCCATTCTATATCCAAAACCATGATGGATATTCATGATAGATGTCACTGTTTGTACAAATCCTAGCCCTTGAAGGTATTGAAAGATTCAATGTAGTGGAGTCTAGTCTAATTAGGTGTCCGAAAAGTTCTGTAATAGGGAATAAAGCACTCTCCATGAAGAGACGGATAAGAAAACCTAATAAAAAAATATAGAGAGGCATGATGGGGGGTTTGGAACCAACATCAAAATACAGAGACCATTTCAAAACTTTCATACAGGATACCGCAAAAGACCAAGAACCACAGATCTAGAATCGGTACTAATTATTATCCAAGGAAAACTGAAAGAGAACATTCAACGAATTTAGTAAGATGATATGAAAATTTGTGAAACCTATACCTTCCCGGGCATTGTGCAAAAACCCAAGTGAAGGAAGCCGCTTGAAAAAATTACCATCAAGTGCAAAATAAAGTTCTGAATAGTGTTTGTGTACCTCTTCATTGGATAATGAAATCATCGATAGACCTCTATGCCAATACTTTTTTGGAGTAATACTCTTCGAGGTCTTTTATTCAACAATAGAAGCGCGGCCCGTAACGATCTCTGTGATGGACCGAGCAACCATGATCCCATTTTGATTAGTGTTGTTAGGGTTTCATCCCTGTTCGTCCATCCTATCTTCTGGTATTAGAGTTTATAATAAGGACCTTTCTCATAAGAATATATTAGGTTGTAACTCCATTTTTTTGTTTTGGAGTTTATTTTCTTTATCATATGTTGGAATTATATGAATTTATACACTCTCATTATTCTTAAAGGGTTTTACATGGATTATTTACTTTATGGTTGGTCAATTATATTTATCTTAAATGGTAATTAAGTATTTAGAAGAGGGTGTTTTTATTGGTTCATTAGAATAAGGCCTCTCATATGTTTAACATTTCTATTGGGACAAGGTTTCTAGCCCCAGGCCTATTGGAAGTGGGTTTGGGGAGTCACTATTTCACTACCACTATTGGAGGTGCACCCCCAATGGGTTGAGTCATCACATAGTTGTATTGGTATGACCAATCAAAGGGATGATGTTTAGAATTAGATACATTGTGATTATTGGTTTCTGAATTTAGGGTAATAGTGATACAATGTCTCAAGTTTAGATATTAGTTCAAGGATCCTAGTGATAGTGTAGTAGGTGATATATTAATACATCATGGAATTGATAAACTACTTGTTGACTCAGCATGTTAAGGAACCAGTTTTTGGGGAAGCAATGAAACATTGAATCATATAGGGAAATTCCGTTAACTCTAATTTCCATATTTATCTGTCACTATAGTTATGGTAATTTTACAATTATATAACATATGAAATTTCAATATGATCATATATAAATATGTTAATAGTAAATTGATATAGATAAGTTATGATGACTAGTTGAGTAATGAGGATTTAGTTCATGTGATTTTTCCCAAGCTGTTACCTCTATGTGAGAAGGGACAAGTGGTTCCAACCATTCAGTAGTTTAAGGAACCATCACAGTATTTTTGTATGATCTTCATATTTACATCAAGCAACCAATTATTTATGTAGTCTTAGAAAATTATCCACATAGTCTGACTGTGGTACATGACTTTTAGTTATAGAGACCACTTAGGTTTCATAGTTTTCTATACCTTTAGGTTGTAGAAAATTATTTTGAGTCCATGGTTTGAGTTTTATAACTCCTATGAACCCATATGGATTTTACTGTTATTCTTGAGACCTATATTATGCATACATTAACTATTTTCTAGTGGAGTCTAGTCACTTAGAACCATGATGATGTGACACTCTCAGGCTCAGAGTTTCAACAAATGTACTAAGAAGAGTAATATACTCCAATAATGATATCTTTATGGATTTAGGGTATTCTAGAGATAGAGTAGAGTTATATTACTATTTATGATTACATATAAAGGTTCACTGAGCTCACATATTAATTTTTTAATATGTCTTTATATGGATACTATTAGTCATAGAAGTTCATCAAGGGCCTCTTTAGTGAAATCTAAGCTAGTGAGGTATCTCTATGAATTCATTCCAATTCCAATTTACAAGAGTGGTCCTTAATGAAAGTTTAATTCAATATAGAGTAGAATATAGTAGGTAGAGGTGATATTTTACATCATTAAGTAGATTTTTATACTAAAAGAAGCATAAATCATACTTCAAGTTCTTACAGTATCATGTCCCCATAAACTAATGATCAAACATAGATATTTTGAATGTAGGGATCAATATTCTAATGTATTCAATTGATAGATCTAAAATTCTATGATTTTTAGAGATATGGTCACTTTGAACCTAATTATTCAAATATAAAATGTTTATATCATATACATATAGATGACAAACCTTCAAAGAAAAGGTAACATCATGATCAAGGATCTCCTAAGAGTGATCAGGGTGGACCCATGGGTGGATTTGATGATAGAGGAGCATCTAGATCCCTAGAAGGAGGAACTATTTGTTTTGGATGATGTTATTAAATGCGTCCCCTACCAACCATAGTAGATTGAAACAATATTTAGAGGTCTTGTGGACATGGATGTGGTTATTTTCTATCATTTGAAGGATATGATTAGGAAACACATGTGATGATTTGAGGTACAATTTGTATCGTCTCTACTGTAGAAAAAATACTTTTAGACATAGGAGTGAATAATTATTTCATCACCTTAGACATTTTTCATTAATTTGATATTATATAGTGTCAGTTTTTCAATTATTTGTGTTTGTAGAATCCAATGGGGTGTGATTCACTATTTCTCACATCCTCTAATAGTGTGAGTTAATGCTTGGTAGAGAGAGCTTCATATCAAACCTCTTCTTTGTTTTCATGAAACCATATGATAAAATTATGGGTATGAATCGACTATCCATGATATATTCCTAAAAAGACTATCACTATAGGAGATTTAGGTGCATATGGTTGGCTAGAATGAGATTCTCCATTAATGGTGAGAAAGGACCATTGGCCGAATGGGTATGGATCGTGACCAAGAAGCTGCAACTTATATCCGATCAGTTGGTGAGTGTAGACCATAGTATAATAGGCTCTTAAGACACCTTTACTTTAGTAGTAACGGAGGAATAAATTGATTTCATCTATGAATATGCTGAAGGACTACTTCCATGTTGACAGATCAACTTCCTATTTTATTTTCAGCGCATTACCAGAACAATATCTTCCATTGTATATCAGTTGGCCCATTATGTGCTATAAAAGCTGAGGGTGTAGTTGGAGGACCATCATGAGAATGGATTCATCAGAACTAGTGTGTCCCCCTAAGAGAATATTTTTTATCTATAAGGAACAAAAGGTATCTTGAGGCTATGTGTCAATTATGTTCACCTAAACTAAGTGATGATTTAGAACACATACCATTTTCCAATGAATGATGATCTCTTTAACCATTTTAATGATCTAATATGGTTCCTGAAGATTATTCTCCAGTCCAATAATCTCATGTTGCAATTTTATGAGGATGAAATTCCCATAATGAAATTATGATTCTTTATAGGCATTATGAGTTTCAGGTAACACCCTTTAGTAAAAAAAATTCCCCCCATCTATCTCCATGAGACTTAAAAAAAATATTCCAAAAAAAAATATGGACTAATTAATGTTATTATTTATCAATGAATCCTATTTTATTTTGACTATGATGAGGAGAAAATAGATTAATTAAGGATATCCAGTATATAATCCAGGATAACTAGTTATATTGTAATCTCTTGAAGATTCTATTCAATATTCAAGATTTTTAATTTTTAGGGCATGAAATATCTATATATGTTGTACATATGGACCATGTAAAGAAAAAGATACTCTAATATTAGGACCTACCCATGAGAATATATTATGTGGAGTGTTTTATTGGAATGGATGGTTACTATCACGAATTTTCATTAGATTTTTACTGTATTTATGATACACTGACTTATGTTAAATTGAATGGTAAAGAATATAATTAGAAAAAGTAGTGTTATGATTAATTTAAGGATATTATACAGTGGATAACCAGTGATTCAATTTTGAGATTCCACAGGAGGGAGTTGAGCACATGGTTTCCTGTGATACATCTGAAGATTAGCTTTGGTGAATTTTGATGTAATTATAGATTGTGATTAGCTATGGGTTGGTATAGCTAAAATGCATCATTTAATAATCAAAAAATATAAAATTATAAATCTATAATGGTCTCAAACCACACTTAATAAAAATTCATAGACTAGAAATAGTACATGGTCAATCCCATAGAGAGCAGGGAACATAATAGAAATTTTTTGACTATATGTTAGGTCATCCCAATTTAGATGTTTTTATTAATTAAATGACATATATTAAAAAATTAAAATCTAATATGTAATATAGAAAATATAGAAGAGAGAAATTATTTCATCTCAGAGATTTTTTAAAATTAGTTCAACTTCTCTCATATGGAAATTAAATCCACTAGTTATGCATTAAAACATATATTTGAAATTAACTGATCCATTTTCATAATAACTATCCTAGGACCTCAATACTCAAGGATATAGAAATTAAATTAAATAGAATTCATTTAGTATTGATTGAAACAACATTATAATAATCCAACCTAATAACTATGAATAAATTATCTTTACCATGATGGTGTTTATTCACCTGTAAAGACGCCCGTTCAGGAATCCAATGGTGAATAGAGAAAATAATAAATCACAATATGATACTAGAGAATAAAATTTGTATAAAAGTGAATATAAACCATGAAATATATTTACAAACCCACATTAAACAGATCAAATCCCCCATATCAAGTAAATCCAACCATCATAAGGTACTTTCTGATGATGAATAAACCATTACCCATAGTAGAGAGAATAAAAAAAAGATAAATACAATGAAGATTAGATATTAAAATTAAACTAAAAAAATATAGTGTTACTAAAACATAGAATCCAAGAAATTAGAAAAAAACCCATTGATTATGAAATTTGAGTCAGAACCACACTGTAAGCCTACCATTGGTCCAATCCCAATGCCTCAAACCAATCCATGATCCTTTTTTTGAAACAATTTTTTAGGAATGAAAAAGTTATTTTAGGGTTTCCTAGGGTTAATATTGAATTAAATGTATATTATAGGTCAACAAAATAGGTCCCAAGAGAAGGATACATCAAAACATCCATATATGTGTCAATGTGAAATATTTCACAATGTGATATATATATCACGCTATGAAATGTACATGCCACATATGTTTTGTGTTTTTTCAAGATATTTCTTCATGTATTGTATCTGGTACACATATTGAACCATATTTAGGATGTAGAATCACAATTTATAACCTGGATGATTTGATTTTTGTTTAATGTATAAGATTCAAGCCTCTAAAACATCCCATCATCATCATATGTGTCACGTAAGCAATCCAATGTATACCATAAAAACATATTAAATCATATCACGATAAAATGAATAACTGTTACGCCTTGAACCCATTTACCTAGAGTCGGTGCATTATTACATATCATTGTAATGATCACAAAAGATCAAGTCTCGAAAGACCTATTAGTTTAGTATCCTTGGAAACACTAGATATATTTATCAAGTCTTACATTACATCATAAGGTAAAAAAACTACAACAACATCTTGTCTTCATATCCTCTCATAATATCCCTACAGTTCATTCATAAATTACTTCTTCACATCCTGGGAAAAATAAAACATTGAAAGGGGTAAGCTTAGATGCTCAGTAAGGATAACAATATAACATATGATTTCATAGATAATAATAAACACTTAAGGGAATGTGTAAGTAAAACAAGAGCCTTTTAAAATTGAAATTCATCATAATATGGAAAAGATAAAATGAAATAATTCCATTTAAGTATTCACATGGATATTCTACTATTAGAATAATCACATGAAATATCAATAAACACTTTTATAATGATGGAATGCATAATGCCAGACTATCATAACCACGAAGCCAAGGCCCCGTGCCAAGACTAAAAATAAGATTTTTTTCAAGGCCTTGTGCCAAGACAATAGTTTGTCCCATGAGACCTACCGATGCATCAAGGAGATATAGCGGGCTCCACCCATAACTTACTAATTCCAATGCATTCCTCATATGAATAGTTTGAAACATAACATAAACATTTGTATTAAAACTATCATACGAAATGTCAATACTTTATCCACAAACCATGAATGGTATAAAAATAGCACATCCATAGTAAAACATAAATCATTTGATACAATGTGGATGATTTTATTGTATAAAATAAACCTCAATCAAGAATAATGAATTATATTGACATAAATTAAAATTATCATCAAACTATTAAGATAAATATCCCCCATTTTCTTGAAAACATTTAAAAGTCACACTATTTGTCAAGAAACAATTTAAAATAGATTTTTGAATCAAGGTGTCCCATACCACCTTAAAAATTTTAAAAGGAATTTTGATTTGAAAACTTTAATGTCCATATAAAAAAATCCTTAAAACCATTTTAAAAACATGGACATTAGTGAGAAAGATTTAGAATAATAAATCTTTAAAACATTTTAAAATTATATTTTAGTTAGAGTTCCTAACCAAAAGAGAGACACTTGAATACAAATACTTTATGTAATAAAAACTTTTTATTATCATGAGAATAAATGAATTCATCATATACTATGTCAAAGTACATTATATACAGCATATAAAAGTGATTTGGTGTATAACAACATAGGAGTCTCAATGGAATGTAAATTGAGATGAAATCTCTCATAAAGGTCATATCCTTAGGTTATAGATAAATAAAAGACATAATTATGTGTGAAAAATATAAATACACTTAATATGATTGGATATTCAGTGTAAAACAATCAAAGCACATTCACACATATTCTTGTAAAAAAACCCCAACGAATTGGATATTTAACTCAACAAATGGAGATTGAGTAAAAATTACTCTTATCAAGTTCATACTGATGACTTGAGAATTTATCAATGGAGTGATTATGTGTATCAAAAGTATATCCACATAAAGTGGAGTGGAAATTATGACATAATAAAATGAATAATGATTCCACACATAATCTTGGAGTAAAATAATCAATGAAGTATGCGTAAAGCTGAATGAGTGGAAATTGAAATTTGGAATTCCCTTACCAATTTGGTAACATACGAAACATACAACCATGAAAGAAGGATCATAAAATTATGATCTAAATATACATAAATTAATGTATATTACACAATGAATACAGTCATGGGAAGTACACACACCACATGCAATAAATAAGCGGTGAATAATAGAAATCTCAGGGATTTAAAAGTGAGATAAGAAAACCACTTACTTTGTACTTTTTCCTTGGTCGATGGTAGGTTAACCTCTTTTATAATGGTTAAATAATTTTTATTGAGTTATAAAAGAATCATTTATAGTAATATTATATCATATATGATCTTTTAACATCGATTTGTTAATAATATCTTAGTATTATCGTCTTTTCAAGTGTTAACAGATTTTTTTCCTTTATATTATTTGTTATGTGAGCTGTATTTGTTATGGATGGGATGTATCTTATTCATATCCATAATCATATCATTTCTCTAAAAATTATTTTTAATCATCAAATGAGAATTATACTTGAATGGATACGATGGGGAATGAATCTCATCGTGTTCGTGGAGACGGTAGTCCGTACGTACACACGAGCAACAATATCATTCCCTTGATATTAAAATAATATATAATTTGATGGTATATCATATAGAAAAAATAATTATCATGTTATATTTATTATTTACATGAATTAAACATCATTATTATATCCATCAAAATAATAATATATTGAATAACAATTACACCACGACGTGGAGATGGTAGGTCGTACGTACGTACGTATGGTGACATGTCATTCAAAGGATGGATAGAATACTGAATATGGTTGTACCATATTTATAATAACATCACATTATATATAAGATACTGGAGTTATTATTTTAGAATGTAAATAACAAAGAATGAAGAAGTGGAAGAAGAAAGGAACTTGAAAGAGGGTGGTGAATACATTACCTCTTCTTCGGGTTCTTCCTTTTGATTTGATCGAAAGGCATCCTTAGGTTGGCTTTCTGAACAAGCTAAGGCCTCTAGGATGAAGTGAGGGAAGTTAGGAGGATATTTGGGCAGAGGGTTTCTGAGCCAAATGGCTTTGAAGGTGTGAATTAATGAGAAGGGGAAGTGCCCTTTTATAAGAGGGGTGAGGGGCACCTTTGGAAAAGCTAGAAATATTATTTTATAATAAATTAATATTCGGTTTATAATGGCTCCAAAGTGGATTATTTAAAATTTAAGATGGGTAAGGGTCGAAAACCACTCAACCAATGTAATTTAGACAGGTTTGGGTCATTATATTAACCTTATCATTTAGTTTTAACTCTTAGATAATTAGTTTGAAACTTACCATGTCACTTTGAATTTTTATATTATATAGTTAATAAACATTCTATATACCACCTTGAGACCCCCAAGTGGTCCATTAATAATACACCTATCATGATATAAGTCTCTTGACTGATACATAGATTTTTAGAAATTTAATATCAATGAATAATATAATATTTGTTTTAAAAACTCTTTTATGTCAATTTTGACATTATTGGGTATATTTTTTTTGATAAATTCATAACAGAATTATATCTTCGAAAATAATTAATATAATAAATCCTAATATGTCATATGAACCTCTAAAATTAGTGTAATTCATAGAAAGTCTCAAATTACATTTATTTTTATATTTATAATATCAATTATTTTAATATTTCATTAATTAGGAAATTATTGCATCACCATTGTGTCATAAATAAATTAAATTATTTAATGTATAAATTTTATAAATAAAATACCATTATGTAGGAAATCATATTATATTTCTAATGAATATTTAAAATTTAATTTAT
Organism: Viscum album; assembly: GCA_963277665.1. Taxonomy (NCBI): domain Eukaryota; kingdom Viridiplantae; phylum Streptophyta; class Magnoliopsida; order Santalales; family Viscaceae; genus Viscum; species Viscum album. The sequence goes on along the minus strand of OY728166.1, from coordinate 1,406,348,857 downwards.
CTTATGTATAACCCTATATTAAATATGTTTTAGTAAATAAACATTGATTTTAACTCTTTTAACTCTTCTTTGAATTAAATTATAATACATGTCCTAATCTAATCCAAGTGGACCTAAATGATAATATTTTATTCCTAAGGTTGTTTTTGGTCGAGATACACTTGTCCAATAGAATTAGGACATGTGTTAGGGTAATATTAATATCATTTTTACTCTTAATTACCCTATTTACTTTTAACCGTGGTAAATAAAAGTAAAAAGTTACTATTCACCAAAAATTATTTTCATCTCATTGAATCAAATTATACTCCTTGATATTAACAGTGTCTCTTGGATTTTTAAAATTCCACTCATAGAAGCAGTAAAATTATTCTTTATGTGAATTTCCAAATTTTCCTAGGAGGTGGGTAAAACATGGTCAAAAGTTCAATAAAATGTTCATATATCTAAAATTATTCTAATATAACTCCAATGAATTACATTGAACTTATATAGGTATTATGTATATATTTTGACCTTAATTAAATTTAAATAAAATAAATAATTGTTTAAATAAAAAATTGGTTTTAAACTATAACTCAGTATGTTTCACTATTCATCAAAAATTGAAAGTTTTCAGAAAAATACAAAAAATTCAACCTCAGCTATATTTGATATTATGAATTAAAAAATGATGTATATTTTACCAAATTAAAAAAATATAATTTTGATTAATTAAATTAAAAATTAATTCCCATTGTCAAAACAAATAGTGTGTTTTTAAGAAATAATAACTATTAAAAGATTGACACTTGTTTATGTCTGGTTTAAATGTGAAATTACGTCCAATGACCAACATTTTATTAAATGGTAAAAATATATTCTAAATATACTTTATAGCCACTAAAATTCAAAATTTATCACTACTAATTATTTCGATTAAAAAGGTTGTTTTTAATTAAAATTTAGTAATTTTTACTATTCATCAAAATATGAAAGTTATCTGAAATGTAACAAAATTTCACCCTAAGATAATTTCGATATTATGAATCCAAAAATGAAGTCCATTTTGAAAGATAAAATTTATTAAATTTCCAAAAGTAGGTATTACTATTCATAACGGCTAGTTTGATTGGTTGTGGTGTGTTAGAATCTCGAAGTTGCGTACAATGCAAGCCATTGCATTATTCAAAGAGAAACGTACCGTGGAAGCTTGGGGTGTTACATTCTCCCCTCCTACAATAAATTGCTTCCTCAAAATTTTTAAAATTGGGATTGGGAATTTAATGGAAAGTCCCACATTGGAAAAAGATTCAATAAAACTATAACTTTAAAATAAATAAAGAGAAGTACAAAGGTCACTCGAGATAACCTATACTATGATTCCATGTAGAAAGAAATGTATATGGACGATAAAATAATTGTCAAGTTCTGACGGATAGGGATAGAAAACATGATCAAGAGAATATTAACAACAAGAAAACCACAAACTTATGATGGGACAAACGGTCATTAGTTTCCCAGTAGGAAAAGTAAACGGAAAACATTTTTATTATTATTTTTAAGTTACATTACATAAATATGAGGAATTCATTTATGATATTAACTAAGAACATAAAGAGATATACTTACTTTTTAAGTAGAGTTTCATTCTTTATTAAATTTCTACCACTAAATCATTTTTTATGAACAATGAGTATTCAAGAAGACTTGGTCCTACTGGAAGATCTAGAATAAACATCTATAGAATAACATGATCCACATAGGATAAACTATATATTTACCTTGTATTTAGAGATTAATCAAAACCAAAATGATTATTATAAGTTCTGATGATCCCCCAAATTGATATTCCATTAGAGAAAAAAAAACACTAATCTTAATTTCTAAAATTAAACCAACAATACCCCATAGTTAAATAAATACCATTCAATAATCAGTTGTCCTTTAAATCCTTCAATATAATCCAAATTAATAATGAAACCCAAAACTTATAATAATTTGGTTATGTAGTCTTCCACGTTAAATTGTATCTCTAAATGGCATCAACTACTCTTAAAGTAACATACTTAAAAGTAATTAACCTAATCAGATATTCATTATTATAGGTTAATCATTTCCAAAAATAACCCAAATCACTATAAATACACAATAAAAACATAGGTAAAAAAATCCACCATTACTCATCAAATTAAATCCCATAGTATTCTATTTTCCTTGGGAATATAGTGTTCCCAACAAAGAGAACATCTTCCAAAATAACATTTATCACTTTATCATGAAATCATTTTCCTGTACTAAGGGTATTCATTTGATAAGACATAAGATCACAAATCAACTTATTATTGATCAATAAAATCATTTAACTAAAATAATATTCACATGAACCAGGGACTTCACGTAGTCCAGTGGTAGGCAATAAATCCGAATCGCACTTTTGTTGTGGGTTTGATTCCCACAGCTTTGTCCGACGCGACGGGTTGTCACACGTTCTGCGTGTTGTCCTTTTTAAAAAACTATATTTTATAACATTACCAAAATGAGATAAATTCCTCAAAATAACCATAACATAATTTAACCAGAAATGTTATCTCATACCTCGCATTTTCATCACAAATTATAATACCTTGTAATTTCCTCAAACCCAATGATCATATAAAACAAAATGGTTATTTATAACTATATCCACATAAGAAAAGATAATTATTCTTCAAATATCATTCTCACATGGAAAACTGCAGGGTTATAAATAGAAGAGAAGATTATTCAAAAGTAAACCCATCATCAAGGAGCACTAATACTTTTTAAACATTTCTCTAACTATTCATTTCCACATAGCTTCTTCTTTGACCAAGAAAATATCCTACAGAATAGGGAATTCACTTGGGTAATGGCCAGGTCCCCAACATTTACGGTAAATGACTGTAAATGGATTCTTGGTACCGTTTTTATCTTCTACCATAGTAATCTTCACTTTTCTTCGGCAATTCTTCACTTTATGTCCTTCATTCCCACACATAAAGCATTTCTTTGTCCCATTGTGAAACTTTTCGGGGTGCCTCCTTCCACATTTATGCATGATGGAAATTTAGGATTCCTTTCTCCATGCTCTCCACTGCTGTAGCTCTTATCATTCAGCACCTTTCTCTTCTTTGTTGAGTCCAGAAATTGGTTAATATATATATAGTTGATCATATTTTTGGAAAATTGACTTGGCATGAAGATGACATCTTTTACACCTATCAAAATTCCATTTTTTTTCTCATTACCACCACCGTTCCCACCATGTACATCATTTTCAAAGTCACTATGACTTCCTTGGAATCCACCCGTAGACTAAAACCAGAAATCATTGTGTGAGTAACAGTACTCATAAAATCATTTAGAGAATATCATGTCACCATAATCTCAATTTGAAACACATTAGGATAAACCAAGGTCATTTACTCCCATATTATATATAATACTTCAAATCGGTTTGTAAATAAAATGTAAATTATCCTAAGAATATCTCGTAGGAGTGTCGTAACCAAGAGTGCAGCAAGGCCCGTTGTCGTGCACCAGTTCCCGTTCAACTCTAGCTCAAAGCGTCGTTTTCGGGTTTTAACCCTAGGTACATCACTGCCAGAGCTGCCTCTACCTGGTTGTATCTAGACATGGATGTATTTCTCCGAAAACTCATAAAATCTCTACAATACCAAAATTCTAGGAAGTTATTCTATACTAATCCCCAAAGTCCATCTTAGGTCTATGTGATCTAATCAGAGTTTATCTAAAACTAGCTTCCAAGGTTTGTACTAAACTTTTTCTGATACCAACTATAACGCCCCGACCCCAGCTACCTAGAGTCGGTGCATTATTACATATCATTTTCATGATCACAAAAGATCACGTCTTGAAAGAACGATTAGTTTAGTAGCCTTAGAAAAACTAGATATATTAATGAAGTCTTACACTACATCATAAGTTAAAAAAACTACAACAACATATTGTCTTAATATCCTCTCATACTATCCCTGCAGTTCATTCATAAATTACTTCTTCAAATCCTGGGAAAAATAAAACATTGAAAGCGGTGCACTCAGATTCTCAGTAAAGATAACAATATAGCAGAAGCATTCATTGATAAGCATAAACACTTAAGGGAATGTATAACTAAAACAAGAGCCTTTTAAACTTAAAATTCAGCATAATATGGAAAATATAAAATGAAATAATTCCATTTACCCATTAATATGGATATTCTACTAGTCGAATAATCACATGCAATATCAATAACCACTTTCATAATGATTAAATGCATAATGCCAGACTATCATAACCACGTAGCCAAGACCTCGTGCCAAAACTACAAATAATATTTTGTCATGGCCTCGTGGCAAGACACTAGTTTGTCTCATGAGACCTACCGATGCATCGAGGAGCTATAGCGGGCTCCACCCGTCACTTACTAAGTCCAATGCATTCCCTATATGAAAATTTTGAAACATAACATAAACATTCGTACTAAAACTATCATTCAAAATGTCAATAATTTATCCACAAACCATGAATGGTATAAAAATATCTCATCCATAGTCAAACGTAACTCATTTTATACAATATGGAAGATTTTATTGTATAAAATTAACCTCAATCAGGAATAATTAAGGATATTGACATAAATTAAAATAATCATCAATCTATGGAGAGAAATATCCCCCTTTTTCTTGAAATCATTTAAAAGTCACACTATTTGTCAAGAAGCCATTTAAAATAGATTTTTGAATCAAAGTCCTATACCACCTTGAATATTTTAAAAGGAATTTTTATTTGAAAACTTTAATGTCCATATAAAAAAAATCCTTAAAACCATTTTTAAAACATGGACATTAATGAGAAATATTTAGAATAACAAATCTTTAAAACATTTTAAAATGATATTTTAGTTAGAGTTCCTAACCAAAAGAGAGACACTTGAATAAAAATAATTTATGTAATAAAAACTTTTTAATATCATGAGAATAATTGGATTCATGATATACTATGTCAAAGTACGTTATATACACCATATAAAAGTGATTTGGTGTATAAAAAGAAAGGAGTCTCAATGGAATGTATATTGAGATGAAATCTCTCATAAGGTCCATATTCTTAGGTTAAGGATAAATCAATGACATAATTATGTGTGACAAATATAAATACACTTAATATTATTGGATATTCAGTTTAAAACAATCATAGTACAATCACACATATTCTTGTAAAAACAATCCCAACGAATTGGATGTTTAACTCAACAAATGGAGATTGAGAAAAAATTACTCTTATCAAGTTTATACCGATGACTTGAGAATTTATAAATGGAGTTATTATGTGTATCAAAATTATATCCACATAAATGGTAGTGGAAATTATGACATAATAAAATGAATAATGATTCCACACATAATCTTGGGGTAAAATAATCAATGAAGTTGGCGTAAATCAGAATGAGTGGAAATTGAAATTTGTAATTCCCTTACCAATTTGGTAAAATAAGAAACATACACCCATGAAAGAAGGATCATACAATGATGATTTAAATATAAATGAATTAATGTATATTACACAATGAATACAAACATGGGAAGTACACACACCAAATGCAATAAATAAGGGTGAATAATGGAAATCTCACAGATTTAAAAGATATATAAAAAAACCCCTTTGTAATTTTTCCTTGGTCGATGGTAGGTTAACCTCTTGTATAATGGTGAAATAATTGTTATTGAGTTATAAGAGAATCATTTACATTAATATGATTTCATATATGATCTTTTAACATTGATTTGTTAATAATATCTTAGTATTATTGTATTTTTGAGTGTTAACAGATTCGTTTTCCATTATATTATTTGTTATGTGAGCCATATTTGTTATGAATGTGATGTATCTTATTCATATCCTTAATCATATCATGTATTTAAAAATTATTTTTAATCATCAAATGAGAATTATATTCGAATGGATATGATGGGGAATGAATCTCATCGCGTTCGTGGAGACGGTAGTCCGTACGTACACACAAGCGACAATATAATTCTTTTGATATTAAAATAATATATAATTGGATGGTTTATCATATATAAAGAATAATTATCATGTTATATTTATTATTTAGATGAATTAAACATCATTATTATACCCATCCAAATAATAATATATTGAATAACAATTACACCATGACGTGGAGACGGTAGGCCGTACGTACGCACGTATGGTGACATGTCATTCTAAGGATGGATAGAATACTGAATGTAGTTGTAACATATTTATAATTACATCAAATTATATAGAAGATACTGGATTTATTATTTTATAATGGAAATAACAAAGAAAAAAGAAGTGGAAGAAGAAAGGAACTTGAAAGAGGGTGGTGAAAACATTACATCTTCTTCGGGTACTTCCTTTTTATTTGACCAAAAGGACTCTTTAGGTTGGCTTTATGATCAAGATAAGGCATCTAGGATGAAGTGAGGGAAGTTGTGATGATAATTGTTCAGAGTTTTACCATGCCAAATGGCTTTTAAGGAGTGAATTAATGAGAAGGGGAAGTGCCCTTTTATAAGAGGGGTAAGGGGAACCTTTGGAAAAGCTAGAAATATTATTTTATAATAAATTTATATTCGGTTTCTAATGGATCAAAAGTGGGTTATTTAAAGGTTAAGGTGGTTATGGGTTGAAAAACACTCAACCAATAGAAGTTATACAGGTTTGGGTCATTATATTAACCTTATCTTTTAGTTTTAACTCTTAGTTAATTAGTTTGACACTTACCATGTAACTTTTTATTTTTATATTATATAGTTAATAAACTTACAATATACCTCCAAGAGACCCCAAGTTTTCCATTAATGATACAACTATCATGATATAAGTCTCTTGGCCGATCCTTAGATTTTTAGGAATTTAATATCAATTAATAATATAATATTGTTTTAAAAACTCTTTTATGTCAATTTTTACATTATTGGGTATTTTGTTTTTGATAAATTTATAAAATCATTATTACTTCAAAACAAATTTATATAATAAATTATTATATGTCATATTAACCTATAAAATTATTTTAATTCATAAAAAGTATCAAATTACATTTATTTTGATATTTATAATATCAATTATTTTAATATTTCATTAATTAGGTAATTACTCCATCACCATTGTGTCATAAATAAATTAAATTAATTAATGTCTAAAAATTATAAATAAACTACCATTATGTATTAAATTCCTCTAGATTTATAATGAATATTTACAATCGAATTTATCTTATGTATAACCCTATATTAAAAATGATTTAGTAAATAAAATTTTATTTTAACTCTTTTAACTCTTCTTTGAATTAAATAATAATAAATGTCCTAATCTAATCCAAGTGGACCTAAATGATAATATTTTATTCCTAAGGTTGTTTTTGGTCGAGATAAACTTATCCAATATAATTAGGACATGTTTTATGGTAATATTAATATCATTTTTACCCTTAATTACCCTATTTACTTTTAACTGTGGTAAATAAAAATAAAAACGTTACTATTCACAAAAAATTATTTTCATCTCATTGAACCACATTTTACTCCTTGATATTAATCGTGTTTCTCGTATTTTTGAAATTCCACTCACATAAGCGGTAAAATTATGTTTTATGTGAATTTCAAAATTCTCTTAGGAGGTGGGTAAAAGACGGTGAAAAGTTCAATAAAATTTTTATATATCTAAAATCATTATAAACTAACTCCAATTAATTACATTGAACTTTTATAGGTATTATGTATCTATTTTTACCATAAATAAATTTAAATAAAAAAATAATTATTTAAATAAAAATTATGTTTTAAACTATAACTCAGTATTTTTCACTATTCATCAAAAATTGAAAGTTTTCAGAAAAATACCAAACATTAGGCCTAAGCTATATTTGATATTATGAATTCCAAAATGATGTCTATGTTACCAAATTAAAAACATATAATTTTTATTAATTAATTTAAAAATTAATTCCTGTTGTCAAAACAAATAGCGTGTTTTTAAGAAATAGTAACTATCAAAAGAATGACACTTGTTTATGTCTGGTTTAAATGTGAAATTATGTCCAATGGACAACATTGTATTAAATGGTAAAAATATATTCTAATTATACTTTAAATCCTCTCAAATTCAAAGTTTATCACTATTAATTATTTCGATTAAAAAAGTCATTTTTAATTAAAATTTAGTAATTTTCACTATTCATCAAAATATGAAAGTTATCCGAAAAGTACCAAAATTTCACCCTAATCTAATTTCGATTTTATGAATCCAAAAATTGAACTCCATTTTGAATGATAAAATTTATAAAATTTCCAAAAGTATGTATTACTATTCAAAATGGCTAGTTTGATTGGTTGTGGTGTGTTAGAATCTCGAAGTTGCGTACAATGCAAGCCATTGCATTATTCAAAGGGAAAAGTACCGTGGAAGGTTGAGGTGTTACAATATCATTATTATATATGATAATAAAAATCATGACATATCAGTATGCACCCCATTTAAAAGAAACATAGCTTTCCAATGGGGTTTAGATAACCATTATTGAGTGGTCACTGATGATGAATAAATCTATACTGACAGTAAAGATATGAGACTTGAATGAAAGATAATTAGAATAAATAAAATTTATAGTAATTAAGCTAAAAATCATGTATTTTTATTATTAATGACAAAAAAATCCCAAAGTAAAACCTAGATATGACAAACTTCAAGTTAGTACCCTAGCAGCAAACTCCCAAAAGTTGAATCTGTATTCCATGAAGCAACCCACATTACCATGGATGGAACACATATTTTTAATAATAAAAGTAATTTTAGGGTTTAATTGTGTAAAATAACCATTAAATATCCTTCTAGGTTAAACCTAAGGGTCCCCAACAAAGAATACATCAAAATATTCATATATGGGATTTCTTTTCATGTTTCACAGTGTGGCATTTATTTCATGCCCTGAAATGATAATAACATCTAATTTTTATTATTTTTCAATATTTTCTTTCATTTAATGTATCTCATATATATTTTCAACCATATTCACAACATGGATTCCAATTTACCCACCCCAAAAGATTTGTTTCACATTTTTATTCAGTTTCAAGCCTCTGAAACATCTCGTGAAAATTGTAAATGCATGGTCATTGGTCCTATAGAGAGTATAATAATTAATTAAATCTCAACATTATAAAAAATAATCAAATTATTTTAAAATGGAAGAGAGGTCATAATATATGGTTATGAAACCCCTTTAACCAAAACTAAACTCAAATATTCAGTTTAACTATGAATCGTCATAGAGTCAGCAATAATGAATAAACCAATACACATAAAAGAGAGATTAGAAAACAATGAAATATAAATAGAATAATGAAAATATGTTATAATTTTAAAAAATAATGTAGTGGTATATTAAAATAAAAAATAGTAAAAAAAAGAAAAAACCTATCTATGATGAAATTTGAGTCGGAACCCTAGTAGAAGCCTGTTAGTGGCAAAATACCCAATCCTCAAATTGATCCCTGTTACTTCTACCAGAACCCATATCTATAAGAATAAAATTAATTTGATGTTTTGATTATGTTAATAATGGTGTTAAATGAACATTCTATGTCAAACCCATAGGTCCTCTTGAAAAGATACATCAAAACATTTGTATCATGTATTTCCTGATATGTTTCATGGTGTAACATATATCTCATGCCATAAAATGTATGATCCACTACCATTTTGGGATTTTTCATTAATTTCATTCATTTTATGTATTGGGTACATATACAAAACCATATTTATAATGTGAATTCATATTTTCCCACATCAGAAGTTTTGTTTTTCCTTGTTTCTTTAGTTTCAAGCCTCCATAACTTCTAATGGACACCATATATCAAGGGAATCATTTTTTATTGGAATTAATTATCTTTTATGAGATAATCACTATTATCACTAACATTAGTACTTTACTTTGTCACACCACATCACTTCATATCTCCCTGAGAAGTGTCATTATCTTTTCTAAATGTCTTCATTTCCTCAATATTTTTACAAATGCTGGTATACCATAAAAATACAAAAAAAACATTGATATTTGGAAATAATATCATATTCAATCTATTAGTATTCATAAAAAATGAGTATAAAAATTCCTGAAAATTTAAATTTAAAATATAAATATTAAATAACTATATATTCAAATCATTACCTATCATTGATAGAAATATTAACATCAAAACACTAAAGGTACAAACATAAATAAGGGATTTCTCAAATTATGATTCCCCTAAAAATAAATATTAACCGGGGATTCTAAAATCAAAAAATGTTACCAAAAAGGAATTCATAAATCATGCTTCAATTTTAATTTTAAATTCATTATATTTACACCATTCACCTAAATATTTCAATATCTAATCAACACTAAGGGAATTTATTATTTAACTCACCATGATGTTTCTATATTATCACTCAAGCTAGAAATTTTATGGAGTTTTGATCATAACTCATTTACATTATTTTAAACATAGGATATTATTGAATGTACTGTATCCACCACGTAAATATAAATTAAACTATTAATAATGAAATATTTTCAATTATGATCAAATGATTCTAAATATAAGGGTTAGTTGGTATTGATGTTAAAAACAAGTAAGGATCAAAAGGTTGATAAAATATAAACAATAGTGCATGATAATCAAATAATAATCACTCTGAATTACTCCTCACCAAAATATAATTCCACCTCACAGAACCACTATAGTGAAAAGTAAAGGATCATAAAAAATGTAATCATAATGAAAAAATAACCCTCTTTTGATATTCTTTTTTGTTTTTTTTATCATATCCATGGTAGTCATCACATCTTCCACCTAAACACATATGATATTTGAGACCATCCATATAGAAGTTTTGAATTTTGAGATACCAATGAAACAACCCAATTTATTATATTTTTTTAATATTTATGAATGGAATGAATCTTATATCCACTACATAACCATATATGGTAAAAAAATATAATTCTATTAATGATGATTTATTCTTCTATGATGTCACAACCCAATTTTTATATATATTTTCATTTTTTATAGTATGAGGGGAAATGATAAAATAATAAATGTAAATATGAACCTTCACAAAAAAAACCATGGAAACAACATATAGTATCCTATCAAGATAAAACATCTCATCCATACTATAATCTACCCCTCCCCAACAATTATTCAATTATATCTCCTGAAAAATAAAAAGAGTTGGTTAGGAGTGAAAGATAATCGCTTGTAATATGGCTCAATCCAAATAAGGATATCTATGAATTATATGGGATAAGAATGATAAATGTATTGGTGGGTATCAGGGATAAAAGGGTTCACAAAATAAATACCTCAATCATTAAAAAAGTGATGTTATTCAGTCAAGGATTCTAATATATATCAATGATAGTTCTAGTAGGTTGAAATGAACAAACTATCACTTTATAAAAATTTATAGAAAAATAGAAAATATTATTTCTATAATCATATCAGGAATGGGAACATAATATAAGTCAATTAGGTCATATAATTATCACCAAATATTAGTTTACTCAAATAATGTTTATAGGAATCATCATTAAGAAATGTGATAATATCAGTAATAATTTTTATGAAACTCTAAATTGAAGTAATCATGAGAATTTTAAAATTTCTATTTATATTTTCCTCTTTTATGGCATTAATAAATGAAAATCTTCAAAATTTCAAAATATTTACCCCATGTATTGAGGTCTCCTAGATCTATATGTAAAGAAACAATATTCGGGTATTTATTAGAGAATCTAATTCATATCATTTTAATCAATAATTCAATTTATTTTTATAAAACATTCATGTTTTGGAAAAAACTAGTTATCTAAAAATATAAATAAGTAAAACAATTTGACACATCCATTGATGCTGTCAAATAAGTTTATCAGGTTTAGTCAATCCCAGTTTCATGACGTAAACTATAATCGTATGATGTGAATTGGACTGATGATATGAACTAGTCTTATAGGAAAAACTCCATTTTGTTCCACTCCACATGCTTCCAATGGTGTCGAACTTAAAATTAAATAGTGAAAGTAAATGACCTTTTAAAATTTAAAATATTTGGATCAATATATAATAAGGTCATCCATGTGGATAATTGTTAAATAAATTTAATACAAAATATATAAAACCTAATATGGAATTTTTACATTTGGGTTTCCACCTTTTAGTGTTTCTTTATACTATACAGTTAGAGCTTGTACCTTTGCATCATATAATAGGTGTGTGATACAGTGTTACCCAATGAGATTGTAAAATTGAATATAAATTCTTCTCATTTTTTGTAAATATACTATTACTTCTCCATTATTTATTTATGACTGTAATATATGGTTGGATGAAAATGTAAGAAAATATAAACAAAATACTATGAAATTGAAATCTGACCAAATTTTACACATATCTTGCTCGAACACTGTTTTTTCATCTATTTATTCAATTATTGGGAGTTCTCTTTTTCCCCTTACAATTTCTAATATGGTTACCATTAAAAAACATGACTTCTCCTTTCTCTCTTGAAGTTCAATAATTATATCATCCTTCGTATTCTCTTTATATTCTTTTATATATTGGACGGAGTCAGAATCTTCTACATTTTTATAAATGCCTATAAGGTCCATTCATGTATTCTCATTATCCATATCCATTAATGTTTATTTTTAATTTAATTACACATCTTGTACCTTATTAACCTCAAAATTCACTTTTTCCTCAACTATCCAATTAATAATATTTTTATTTTCATCTTCATGATCCAAAGGTTTATCAGTTACATGGTCTTTAGTATGCACCAAGAACCCTTCTAAGAAACCCTTCTCATAAATTTCTGTATTTGTTTTTTAAAATCATTAACATAATTAACAAACTATTTCTCATCTACATCATCAATACATTATATCCTTATATTATAAGTTATAGGAAGACTATTCACTATGGAATTTAAATTTGGAATAATTTGAGAAAGATGAGCAGTGAATTCACCATGTTCACTAAGATGGGCCTCATGTTTGTCCTTCATTTTATCCATCACATTGATATAATTTGTTTGTAAATAGGTTATACAACTTCTAGGATTTTTCTCTTGAGTTTTTGATAATTATTTCTTTTCTTCAGTGTACTAATCATCTATGTGTTCACCACAGAATCTATGATAGTCTAAATCTTTTTAATAAGCCTTATAATTGGTTTTATTCTATGGTGACCACCCATTTAAATTTGGAATTTACAATATGGTAGAATCACCTTTATTTTTAATATACTCTTGTGATTACTAATCATATAATTATTTTTCAAATAATCCTTGGTGCACAATATCAAACAATACCATATGAATAAAAATTATTTAAAAAAAATGATAAACCAAAATCCATAAGTATAAAATGAGATAAAAAGTACTTGAACTAAGTAACAATCTGATTTCAAAACCTGAACACCATTTTTTAATAAAAATGGAAAAAATAATGGTGTGTTTGAAATACATTGTTAAATTTTCCAATAGTATCAAATTAAAAAATTATTATTTCCCCAAACTGTATTAACTATAATGGTATCTCATAACAGTAGTATGGGGTCAATCCCACTGAGATCAGGGAGAGTAAGATTAAAATTTTGACTAAATTATGGATAATTATTATTTTTAATGATTTCATTAATTAAATAATGAAAATTATATAATTAAAATGATGTTAGAAAGACTATAATGTCAGAAGGTATTGAGTTTTGTTTCCAAGGTCAATTTATCTAAAATTAATTCAACTTCAATCATAGGGTAATTACAAAAAAATTTCTGTGAATATAATAATCATATTTTAAACCACCCTTTTTGGTTCCTTCAATACTGTCATAGAATATCAATACTTATGGTCATTAAAATTAATATAATAATAATAATTTATTAAGGAATAAATGCAAAAAAAAGATTAATCTGACCCAACGATCATGAATTAGTTCTCTTTATTATGTTTTTGTTTGTTCACCAATAGACATTCCCAGTCAACAATTCAATGGTTACTATATTTATTAATTAATTCAAATCACAACAAAAATTAATGATATTATTATGCAAGTGATGAGAAATCATGACATATGGGTACGCAGCCCACTTTAACTAAAAATTATCTCCCCTTTGGGGTTTATCCTACCATCGCCAGTTGGTCACAAACAATGAATAGAAAATTACCCATATTGGTGAAATTAGACAATTAATAACGATTAATATTTTGAAAAATAGATAATATAATTATACTAAAAATATTATAGTGTTATATTAGAATAGAGAATATGAAAGATGAATAAAAAAAGTATCCATGAAAAACACTGAGAAAGAAACCTTGTTTGAATCTATAAATCCTTAAACAATCCATATTCTTTTGGATATAACAACAATTTATAGTTCCAAAAGTCATCTTATGGATTAATCTAGTAAAAAATGGAATTAAATTGCTACTCCAAGTCAAAACCATATGTCCCTAATGAATTATATGTCAAAACATTAATATATGGGGATATGTATTCTGCTTCATGGAAGTAAATATGGTTTATGAAATGAAAATAAATGTAAGGGCCTCCTTCATTTTATTATTTTTCACACTTTTCCTTCATTTATTTTACCAATTAAATATCACAAACCACATTCATGTTTTGAATTCCTATTTTACATCTTTGACATCCTTTTCCTACTTATTTCTTCAGTTTCGAGCCTCTAAAATATCATATGGACATCATACATCATTGTAAGACATATTTCAATGTAATTCACAATATTTATGGCATAAATAATTTATCTCTACTTTGTAATTTTTTTTCGTTGTTCAATGTCATTTAGTGTCATGGTGTGAAGTTCTATTATCTTTTTGAAATATCATGATTTCCCCCAAATAGTTATATATGTGTGTGCCATAAAATTAAAAAAAATTATATCAGGATAAATCACATTTTAAATAAATTAATATTAAAATAAAATTCATATAAAAATTCAAGAATAGATAGATACAAAATAGAGATATTAGAAACCTTGAGTATGCCTACAAGACCCATGGAATTGATTTGGAAGAAGTTTTATTTTTGTTAATGATGTGAAGGAATTATATTCTGTGTGGGAAGTTTTTACTTTATTCAGACCAAAATAATCTTGAGTATATATATTCCAAAAGAGACAATTTTTTGAGATAGAAGTGTTGGATGGACTTCATGTGGACTATGATGTTGTGATATTATATACACCACAGAAGGGAAACATGGTAGTTGATTCCCTATGTTAGAAATATATATCAATCATAGTGGATGTGGATTTGGAGTATTTTGTCTCACTATAGCTGAACATGGTGGAGGAAAAATGTGTTACCAATCTCTAATTGATGAGAGTGAGTCCACCACTTCTTCAACAAGTGATTGAGGCACAATTATAAGACAATGATATTGAAGTTCTATGTGACCACATATCCTCATGTCATGTGCACAAATTGTTTTTCATTGGTGGGAAGAATGTCATCCTTTACCAAGAATAGATAGTAGATCTATTCATCTTATGTAAGGAGGGGAGTAGAGAGTTTATACCTCTCCTTAATAGAATATCTTGGATTGGTTAATATTTACTAGTACCATTGGTGTTGTTTTTTTGGTAATACATAAATTTGAGTACTCTCATGTTTTCCCCCTTGTCCCACATGTCAACATGTGAATAGAGAGTATCATTTTACAGAATATTTGAATCAACCTTTGGAGATTTCCAAGTGGATTTGGGATGGAATATAAATGGATATTTTGATGGGTCTTTTGTGTAAAATGAGAGTCCATGATGTTTGAAAGATATCTTGATCACCTTAGAAATTCATCCTTTTACTTTACATATGGGAGCATTATTTGGGGACAGTTTCAGGTGCTTGTATAAGTTAGATATCCCCTGGAATCATAGGGTACCCTGGATGATTGTCTCTAATTGTGATGGTTTACTCACGTTATGTTTTTATAGGGGTTTATTGGATTTCTTCAAGACTGAGTTATGGATGATAATGATCTTCCGCCCCTAGAACAATGTCCAGATAGAACCAAACATGTTGGTTTTGGATGATATGCTATGTGTACACATGTTAGTCTTTAGTTGAAGTTGGGAGGATCAATTACCAATGATATAGTTAATTAAAATAATATCCACCACTGTACTATTAGTATTTAACCATTCGAGACTCCGTACGAGAGACCATACAAGTCACCCTTATACTAGATGATGAATCTTGAGTCATCTATATTAGGTTAGAGCTATGTATGCTGATAAAAAAAGGTTTATGTGATCCCAAATTGATGATAATCTACTAGAGTCAAAAAATAATAGTAGAAAAACTAATTTTATCAACCATTGGAGTTTGATAAGGGAGACCATGTGTTCCTAAGTGTCTCCCAATAACAATTTTATGGGGTTTTGGAATGGGTATAAATATATACTTAAGTTTCATAAGGTTGTTCTAGATACTTAATAGGGTATGTGAGGTTGCTTACAACATTGATTTACTCCTATTGTTGGACCAAGTGCATGATGTCTTCCAGGTGTTTTATATAAAAAGATACATTCATAACCAACCACATTTTATTGATTGGGGAGAGTTGGACATAAAGAATAGGTCTTCCTATTCAGAGTACCCTGTGGTGACTAGGGATCTACAAGATAAGATAATTTTCGGGTGATCTATTTAGCTAGTGATAGTTTTTCAGTAGAATGAGAACCTCCATAATAACTCATGCGAGAGTGAGAGCCATATTTGGGAATAGTTCCCTCTCATATTTGAGTATGGTTTTATTTTTAGAAAAAAAAGACATGAAGTTGGGGATAACGTAACATATTTTATATTTATGTTTAAATCTTTTGGACTCTTTTATATATTATTATTGGTTTTTCATCATAGTTGGTGCAGTATTACTGTTTTCACATGGCCCAGAAAATGATATATTAATAGTATTAAATATAATATACCGTTTACACTGATATTTTAAGAATTAATATTTTTACTCTTAATTAGATGATAGCATGGGGAAAAAAGATAAATTATAGCCTTAGGATGTGAGTTTTACCATATGAATGACATAATTTATATTTTTATCACATTCCACTTAAGAGTATTACCACTGAGGTATATGTTAAATAAATTAAATGGTTAATTTATTAATTTTCATAATGTCTGACCTTGGGTCTTCCCTATATTTCATACACATTATGAATGATATAAAAGGTTAAAAATGTATCCTTGAGATATGTTATAGAGAAGGGAGATCAAACATTGGTAGAGGATTAACCAAGAAACTAATGAGATCATGGATTGATGATTGTGCATCAATGAATTCATCATCGACATCAATGTGAAACCATTCTTCTATAATGATCGATCCAACATAAAAGAATGGATCTTTTATTTATATATTTTAACCCCATTTTTTATGAATTCCATCATGAAAGTGATTAAATTATATTAATCCAAAACTTCACTATGAATTCACATATCCCAAACAAATTTACAATTTTATGGTTGGTTTTAGTGTAATTATTTATAAGGAATCCCTTATCCCATATTTGAGCAGAAAAATTATTATCATTAGATGATTATGCATTATCTAACAATGAATTTAAAATCTAATTTTCCTAGTTTTTCTAAAATTTTATCAAGTTATTTACCGCCAAAAAAAATTAGAGATGTGGGGCATCCATTTTCTGCCCAGTTAAAATGTGATTTACCCCTATAATTTTAATTTTTATGTCCGAGGTCACTTATGAATATATTAGCATTTGGTAATGTCATAAGTAATCAAATATTTGATTTATATATGGAATCAAGGATGTATTCTTAATATTATATGTGTGGGAATGATGATCTTCGATTAAGATCCTTGTCATGGAATAGTAAGGGTTGAAAATCGATCATTAGTGATGGAAGATCTAGGGGAGAAACATTTAGAAATATATTACATGATATATATGATAGATTACGTGTATTTGGATGATATTTTTGGAGGACACGTAAAGGATCATGGAACAATACATTAGTATTTGTAAAATTAATAACTATACATCATGAGTTCCAAAATAACTCACACTATGTTGTATACTTTCTGTGATGGCTAGGGTTTCTAGTAACATTTATTATAACATGGAAATGTGGTGGGACTACACATCATGTTACTATTTTTTTCTTGTTGAGCCATTTATAGGGATTATACACCAAGGAGATTGGGTGGTCCCACATGCCATGTTCATGGGATACATTCCATGTGTATAGATTTTCAAATTATTTCTCAGGCATCAGGACACACCTAAGAGATGACTTGTGAGTATATCTCATGTTCACTAATAGACATATCATGTAGTTTTATTTGGGTATTATATCTCATATGTCTCTTTCATTGGGACTTCAATCAGACATAATAGTAGTTATTACAGAGTTAAAATCCACATATAACATGATCGGGATCGTTTTTGATTTTTGAAATATGATTTATGGTAATGTGAGTGGTTTTATTACTCCAACATGGATGGATGACATTGATACTTCCTTTTCATCTCCAAAATGACATTGGGGTTGTCAACACCCCTCAAGAAACATATAGTTTATGTAATTTTTCAACCATTTCCTATACTGTTAGAGTTAGAACCCACATTCTCACCTCGAGGATTATGTATTCGACACATATAGTTGAATCCATTCCTCACAAAGTGTACAAGTGTTTTGGTTATTCTAGAATTTTTTTCCATAAACCCCTAAAACACAACATTATAATGGTGTGGTGTGCATCAATCCAAGATGATCTTGTGAGACTTATACTGGACTAATGTCATCGATAAAATTCTAACAGATTGATTTATAGAAAAATATATCATCCTTATATGTCTTATAGGGATGATATATCCACCTATATCACTCTCCTTGAGTGGGATTATTATTTGAACCTATCTATTTGTTATGATTATTTTCCCTTCATATGGTTTGGAAATACTATATAATTATATTATTTACCTTATTAGTTTTTAGGTTGTCCTGTTGGAGTTGTGTAGACTGAACCCTAAATTGGATATTCATATGAGTGTCATAGATTATAAAGATAATATGAAATCATATGATGAACCTAATTGGTTTAGTGATGATTGATCTTAGTAGTATGCATTGATAGTGATTACAGATTTTGGTTAACATTTTATTTCATGACCAATACCATCCTTCTAATAATTCAGTTGGCTGGTACTCTATTTTTTTCAATTTGGTTACTCATAGAGATTGTCACATGAATTGTTTCCACTTAAATTGGTATATTTATTTTCATATGAAATGTTCGGGATGTACTTTTAGGTGTGAATTTGTATAGGTTCATTAGGATAATGCCTTCTATAAGGGTGAAAGGCTGACTTAGTGCTAGTACATAGGCCTTAGCCTATTTGAGATATAATTATGCTATAACTCTCTATATAAATATGATCGAGGTGGTTCCTAGGTGGGTCGATTTGTGAAAATCATGACCTTTTTTAAAGTAAAGATATAAAAAACCTTAAAAATGACTTAAAATTATATTTAATATTAAAAATGATCAAATATTTATAACTAAATATATAAATAAATAAATATTAATTAAATTGGGATGGTTAATGGTTGATAATATTATCTATTATCCATTTTTGAAATGCTTTCCAGTTTAAAATATCATTTTTGACCATTAATTTATTAATATATGTGAAAGTGCCATTAAATTTTATATTTGAAATGGGTCTCAATATAAAATTTTCAAATGTTATGTTAATTATAGTTTTACCACAATTTTTAATTAAAACCTATTTAAATATTAGTTTCCATGTTTATAATAATCTTTTCTTGAAAAAACTTTCTCTAATAGATTTAGGCTAAATCTGAAGGTGGTGATCCAAAGAGGATGGTAAGAGTTATCAAGAATCTTTTTTATTTATTATTTAGGATTTTTATCATAAAAAATATATTTAAAATCCTCTTATTATTATAATCTAATTCTATTATAGCATTATCATAGTCTTTATGACCCATCAATGTTGAAATATGATCCATTACCTCTCACCAATCTTTTTTTATTAGTAGTTTTTCACATCTAAATAAGGTGTTTTCCTAAATCCTAGTCTTTTCGATTCAACTTCTTTATTACCCTTTTAAATAGAATCTATAATAATTAAAATTACCCTAGAAAATTTAACATAGTAGTAAAATATTTTTTTGTAAATATATATGTATTTATTGGGTTTTACTTTCTTTTAAACAATTTTGGAAAACATCCATCATCGTGGTGGTTTTACGGTACCTATGTAAATGATAGTTCTTTCATAAAATTATTACTTTAATGGATCATTTTAAAAATTAATTCCAAGATTAAATATAACATTTATATTCATGAAATATTATGTTTATATTTATTTAATGGTTAAATTCCCTTTATAGCAATGGAATTTAAATTTAGAAAACATGGTAAATTTTAACCGTAAGAAACAATATTATCAAGCATGATTCATGGAGAAAAAATATTACATAACCCATTTGAATAATTTTATTCTATAATTGTATATAAAAAATACCACAAAATATTTAGAGCTTATGTAACCATTTAAAGAGGTATTTTCACATTATTAAAATTCCAATATTGTTTTATAGATTATGAATTCAATAGAAATGGGAAAAATGATGTGAACAAAAAAAATTAGTAGTGGAAAAAAATATGATTATAAGTGAATTATGTGGAATGCTAATAACGGAAATAACATGAATAATGTTATAAATAAATTTTATAATTAACATAAATTTATTATTTATGAATTTAGAGGTAATTTGAGGATATCTAGGAATTTAGGTAAAGAGTTTTCATTCAAACGTTTACTTCAAATGATTTGAAGTCTGACTCTAAATTCATTTGACTAAATATCCTTATTATTTATAATTTTTCCTGAATTTTATTCTCTATAGTTATATTATTTCTAAAATTATTTTTCTATTGTTTTCTTCTTTAATTTGAAAAAAATTAAAATATATCTTTTTTGAGTCATCCACATGGTTCATTTTTTACTTTATTTACAAAAGATCAAAAGAAAATCATTTTTAAAATTTTCCACATGAGTATATTTTTATTATTTTATAATCATTCTAATTAATAAATCAACTTATTCATGTTTTCAAGGATTTTTGAATTAACTTATATTCCCTTTTTAGAGTTATTTATTTTTATGGTTATTAAAAGAATAGGATAAATCTTCTTATTTTACAAGGGAATTTTAGTAATGATCTTTTAATAATATATACTTTTGTTTCAATTTACACTCAGTAGGGACTGGGTTAACCTATTTTTGAAATCACTATTTTTTTATGTGTTACCCTTAAAGTTTCGCTTATGGGTTGAAAAGTATGTTTTATGAGTTTTACTCATAAAATGATAAAAGAGACAATAGTTTTTTGAAGTAATTATTCTTGGAATCTATTAATAATTATGACTTAGATAATGATATAACAGTCCAATGAAGTGGGAAATAATTTAGACTCTTTATATAATATATTAAATGTAACCAAATAAGTTATACCATTGAAAGTGTGATTTGAATGGTTGTTAATGAATATAATATCCCTTGATGTATTTATGATTATTTTATTAATTTCATTATTTCTTATGAGAATATTTTATTAACTCGTTTTGAGAAATGAATAGTTTCCATGATTTAAATAATTTTTCTGTTGTTTTACATGCCTAAAGCACTTCATTTAAAAGAAGAATGTTTCAATGTTTTTAATGAATTTAATTCACATAATGTGTTTTATTTTTCTTTTTAAACCCCTTAATAAGCCTTATATATAGCCACACCAACCTTTTACAAATATTATGACAAGATTTTAATCATAATTAACCATCAAATACAAACCAATAATCATAAATTATCATGTATTTGGAATACTAGGTTCATAAAACTAAAAACATGTAACTAGAATAAAACATATTTATACTAATCTTCCATAATTATCTCCTAAATTCCTTTGAGCTCCTAAATCTTCCTAAGATAACTTGGGAAATACATAAAAAAGTGATCAGATAAAAATACTAGTAAGGTAATGTCATGACCCACCTTCTCCAAGATGAGGGGACATATGGAAAGATACCATACCCTTCATTATTCAAGGTGAAAAAGAGAAAATGACCCCATAAGTCCCGCCTTCGGTAGGTCCCAGGCTGTTGACTAGAACCAATGATATAGAATCTTACACAAATGGAAGGAATTACCCTTTTTGTAGGACAAGATCAGGTGATAAGATGGTATATACCATAAACACCAAGGTATAAATATAAAAGTAAAGAAAAAAATCCATTCCCATATGCATGTTCAAAATAAAGTGATACAACGTATTAGAAAAATCTGAAGGAAATTACCAAAAGAATGAAAAAAAACAACAATGACTGCCCTGATGCACAAGCTAGTAAGGTCTGGCACAATCCTTAATGACCTCATAGAAATTTGAAAGTAGTTTCATATATGCAAGGTGAGTATACAGGTATACTCAGTTGGAAAACTAAAATCTCTCGTGCACAAGTGGGGTGACAATATAATGCCTCGTGAGAAATAGAGGTAACCAAAACACCTAGCATGAAAAACTATCCACCCAGCCTCACCAAGGAACACTCCCTAAATAAATCAAGTTAGGTAAAATAATAGTAACAACACATCAATATTTGGGTACCCCACACCACTTTCACACTGGTCATTTACAATATCATATGCATCAGACCTCCCCCATAAATCCCACTACAGTCCCACTGTTATACCCCACTCGCACACATCTGGGCCACCAAAAACCTCACATCCCCCCCCACATACACCTCTGTCACTACAACCACACTTCCTGCCTACAAACAACTAGGTCACCCAAACCATGCTTTATGCCTACAGACACTAAGGCCTCATCCTGAAGAAACATCTGAAACAAACCTACCCATACACACCTGATCCAACCCACCACAACACACCATTATCGAAGAGTCCTGGGATATAATGAACTTTAGGCCATCACAACATACCCAAAGAGTCTTGGGATACCTGAGAGAGGGAGAATAAAGGATCTAATAACCAGCCACTCAAAGGAATATTGGAAAAAACACTCTCCCCCATGAAATGTGGGTGTTCAGAAAAATGTGCTCAACATGAGTGGGTTGTTTATAATAAAAACATGAAATAAAGTTGTTACATATATATAATCAAGCACTTATCCCAACCTAAGGGTCCCCAAACCAACAACCAACCCACACATAACTACTCTTACTACTACCCCTACTTGCACATGTACACAAAATCCACAGCCAGATCACAACCCATTTATGAAAAAATAGTTTCCCATTCTCCCTATTCTCATCATCATGTTCTTGTGATTATATTTAAATGATCCTTCACTATAGGGCAACTAATAGGCATAACCACAAGCCAAAATAAAAACTGAAAGGAAAATAGTCAATCATGTTTTTAATCATTTACTCTCTGTTCTATTGTAAATAATAATATCCAAATGGGTCTTGTGAGATTTGTTGAAGTACTAGAATCAAAACAAACCACATCTTACAGTTTCTAGAAAATTTTATATCGGCTCCACACAACATAATATTCACAAACCCACAAACACTCAACTGGAGGTTCCATTTCCATCTATGTCACACCACAAATATTCAACCAAAACAACCATTCATATCTCCAGAATAGAGTAAAGAACTTTTTTGATTTATCCAACACTATTCATTATCTTCCTTCTTTATGTTTCGTTAACCAAGTCATCACACAAGGATTATTATTCACCAGGAATCAATTTAATCTACCAATTCCTTGTGATTAATCAGTTTCCATGTTATAGTCATTCAATCAAAAGAATATCTAGAAAATAGAGCTTTATTAGTGAAAAAGAAAGGACAATCAATGAACATGAGTTCTAGTAGACAAAATCCTATACAATTCAAAACATAAAAATGAAAGTAAACAAAACAAAATCATTATCATTCCCACCCATTAATTCTTTAAAATCCCATTTATTATTTCATTAAAATTGGTTTCATCTACATCCTGGTAGAACATCATCATACCCACCCCACATGATGCACAATAAAGAGAGATTTAGGAAGGATCCCTACCTAGATGATCCAGGATCGAACTTTTCTCCTTGCTCAAAGAAATGGGGTCATGTGATAGGAAACTCCAAGAAAAACTGGAATGACTCATATCAAGAAAAGGGACCCCAAGCATAGCGAGAGGGAACAAAAGAGACCAAGCAAGAATATCTGGGCATGATAAAAAAGGAATTATCCTAAAGTTACAAGTTATGAAATTTTGATGTGATTGTGAAGGGGATCATGGTTTGACCATGCAGCTAGGTGGTTTCACACATTGGAATTATTTAATATTCAATAATTCCCTCTGAAATGGTGGAGATATATTTGAAAATGGGTACACATTGATAGGTTACATTTAATATAAGAAAAGCACATAATAGGGGCGTAACTAGAAACAAGGAAAAGGGTGTGAAACTGATAAAATGTCCACACTATTTAGTAATTCATGGGTCCCCAAACTCTTTGGAGATTTAGAATATCTATTATTTGTCTTAAAATTCCTTAAACCCATTTAAAATGGTAATAAAACTTAAAAAAAAGTATTAATGGGAAGAACTATGGAAAAAACCCCAACACCCCACAGTGGCACCATTTGGGTGTGGCCCTGATCTGTGTGGCACAGATCCGTGAGACCTATCATAGAAGCACTGATCGGTGAGACCGATCGACAAGACATTGATCAGTGAAACTGATTGGTGGCACCGATAGGTGACACCATAACAAAACCTTGCTACTGACACCACGCCCTCATTACTCCCCGATAGTGTCTAGGACACCCCAAACACCAGAATTTGACAATGTAATGGACCAATAAAGTTTGGGACATTACATCAGATACCTCTCAAACTATTATCATCCACGATAATTCAAGAGTAAACCTGAAGAAAATAGACCCGAACAACCATCCCTTATGATACCTCTAAGGAGTAAACCACCCTGTGTTGAAAACTATAGGGATAAACCTCATAATACAGGAATACCTCTCTCATCTATCTTCAAAAAAATTATAGAAACACTATGTAACCACACATTAAAAAATGTCACACCATCTAGACATATGGGTTTGGCAGTTTCTTTCTTTGTGTCAAGATGCTATCCTCTTTGGGTGATGCTGACTCACCCACACAATTTTAATCGCATCCACATTAATGAATATTTATTAGGGATCAGGTCCTATCCTCCCCACAGTTAAGACTTTTCACAAAAATTTAGAGAACACGGGAAACAACTTATCTCATAGAAAACAAGTTCAAGAATCCACTACCACAAGGAACAAATAAAAATTTAACAGAAAAAATCAAAAATTATTTGGGTAATGGGCACGCATCTGTGCCTCCCATTCCCAGGTACACTACTAGAGGCCACCATACCACCATAACACACGAACTGAGGGAATGGTTTATCCATGAATCACCTTCTCCTCACAATAATCATTTCCCACCAGTCACTCTATGAATGTCACATCATCCTTGATATCCAATTCTCTTTAATCAAGGACGTGGGAGTCATCATGTAAATACTAACAACAATGAGAGACATGAAAGATTATGTGAATCCTCTCTTACAATGTTGGTAATGCAAGATGATATACCACCTCTTCAACTCGTCCCAGCACCTTGAAGGGTCCGATGAACACAAGAGAAATCTTACTCCCCCTGCCAAACCTCTGCTGTCCACACCGAGGGAAGACCTTTAAGAACACATGGTTCCCAACCTAGAACATAAAGGGTCTCCTCCTATGATAAAAATATGACTTATTCCGGTCTTCAACTTCCTTCATCATCTCACACAAAAGTTTAACCTTCTCCATTGTTCTCTTCACTACCTATCGGTCAAGAACACCTGCCTCTGCAACCTCTGTCCCACACATTGTTGAACGGAACAGTCTTCCATACAAGGGTTTGAACGGTTCCATGAAAATGGTAGAGTGATGAATTTTGTTTTATGAAAAATCTACTAGAATAATGATTCATACCCAAGATCCTCTGATGTCCAATATCAAATTCTCATAACATATCCTCCAACATCTAGATGGTCCTCTCTATCTGCCCCTCCGTTTGAGGGTGAAAAGCAGTGTTGCGGAATAACTAGGTGACATAGGCATGTTTTAGTCCCTTCTAGACTCATGAAGTAAAGAGTGTGTCCTGATCTAAAATGATGGTTCTGGGAACTCTTTCCAATCACAAAACTTCACCCACGCACTACTTTGCTAAGGCGTCCACTACACTTGACACTTTAACCACTAAGAAGTTAGTTGATTTCATTAATCGGTCCACCACTACATAGAAGGAATCACGTAGTACCTTATCTCTAGGTAGTCCTATGACAGAATCAATTGAGATGTCATCTCAGTTCCATTTTGGAATGTCTAAGGGCTTCAACAGACTGTTTGGAACAGAGTGTTCAACCTTCACCTGCTGACACACAAGGCACTTTGACACAAACTCCACCACTACCCAATTCAATCTAGGACACCAAAATGGACCTCTCCAGTCCTTTTACATCTTGGACACTCCTAGATGTACCACCATTGGTGACTTATGGAACTCACTAAGAACTCCCTCACACATTTCCATTGGGAAAAACAGCTTTCCTCATAAAAATATCTAATTCTGACTATCCTCCAACCACCCCTCTAGAGCATCAGCCTAGCTAACGCGATCACACATCACATAAATCTATAAGTCTCCACACTGATATTAATCTACTTTCCGCACCACATAATATTTCACTGTCATTAAAAATTGATAGCCTCTACTGTGCTCCACTCTCATGCCCAGATATAAAGAATCCAACTCCTGCCTTGCCTTCCAAGCATCTTCTAACTCCTGAACCACATCCTTCTGTGGCTTCTTGCACAGGGAATTATCTACCACATTCATGTTTCTTAAGGTGTAGGATTTCATGAAGTCGTATTCCAAACAAAACTGCATCCACCTTCACTGTCGCAAGTTTAGGTCTCACTGGGAGAAGATGTATCTCAATATTTTGTGGTTCGTGAAGACCCCGATGCATTCCCCAATGAGGTAATTACGCCAAAACATCAGTACAAACACAAAAAATTCGTCTTCCAAGTCATGGGTGGGATAGATACACTCATGAGGGCATAACTGCACAGACCCATAAGAGATTATTCCCTATTTTTGCCGAAGCACACATCCCAAGCCTAGCCTAGAGGCATCATAGAACACATCAAACATCACCCATTCCTCTAGAAACCTTAGTACAAGGTCACTGACCAGATTCCCTTTCAGATTTGTAAAAGTTGCCTAGCACTACTCACTTCATACAAAAGCCTGATCTATTATCATAAAAGCTGTCAAAGGTGATGGAAATTGATAGAATTCGGGCTCAAAATTCTGGTAGAAACCTACCAGACCGAGGAAACTATGAAACTATGCCATGTTCTTGGGTTCTGTCTAGGAAATAACTTCTTATACCTTCAATAGGTCCACTGATATTTCCTGATGGGACACCACATGATAAAGGAAGTGCACTTCTCATGTCTATAAATTGCACTTGGACATCAATCTATAGAGCTAGTGGTTTCAGAGGTCCTCTAAAATTGTACTAAGAATATCAGTGTGGTCCTCTTCTAACTTTGAGTATATCAGGATTTCATCGATGAACACGACTATGATCTTGTCTAGATACTTAGGAAAACAGAGTACATGATCCCCATGAACACAACTAGTGCATTCGTAACATCGAACGACATAACCTCGAACTCAAAATGAATATATCTTCACCTACAAGAATCCTTCAGTATTTCACCCTCTTTCACCCTCAACTAGTGATATCCAAACTAAAGGTTGATCATAGAGATCCCACATGGTCCCTTCAATTGGTCAAAATGGTCGTCGATCCTTGGGAGGGTGTAATGGTTCTTGACTGTCAACTGATTTGTTCTTTGGTTTTTTATGCACAACTTGAGACCATAGTTTGCATTCACTTCAGACAAGACTGGAGCCACCCATAGAGACACACTTGGTTTGATAAAACCATTATTCCTCAGGTCATCAACCTGAGTCCTCAAATCCCACAATTCTAAAGGTTCCATTATATATGGAGCCATCAAAATCATACATGCACCAAGTTGTAAGTCTTTCATGAACTCAATATCTTGTTGAAAGGTTAGATTCCCGACCTAATTGAAAAGATTTTCATGAACTCACTGACAATCCCCGAAACACCCACCATCTCTTAGTTTTTTTATTACACTTATATATTGGCTAACAAGAAAAGAAGGGGCTCCACACTCCGTCTGTCCTCCTAGAAAACCCACTTGCCAACAAAAGCTACATGTTGGCCGCCCATATTTGAGAAGACGAACCTTCTTCAGAAGCATTTGATAACAATGATCATGGAAAATAGCTAGTCGATTCCCAACATAAAATTTTATAGATGCATTTTCAGTAGAAAGAGATCCCCATAGGACTGATGCGGCGCCAACATCAGTCTGCATCCTCGACCAACATCAAATAGGCTAGTATGACCATAAATTGGCATTCTCAACATTAGGGGAAGGTAAAGTATGTCTATGTCTAGACCCAAGTCATGGGATAAACCGGGAGAAACAAAGAAGTGTGAATCTCTCGATTCATATCATGAAAAAGTAAGAGTACTAAATAGACTGATCGTACCTTGGATGACCTATGACCCTACTAGAACTGCTACCTCTATGGTGTGCCACTGACCGTGCCCAAATATTATTCCCCTCATCCATCGACCGCCTCCCCAACCATGCCCTGGTCGAGGTCTCTAAGAAGCACCCTAAGGATGGCCTCCACCAGCACCATCCACTCTCAGAGGGGTAGGGGACTGTTGCCGTAGCTGAAAAGGTTTGGCCAACAATTGGTGCTTTTGAGGTGGACACTGAACCTGCCCTGCCACACCGCACTACACATGGACAAGGCAGTGACTAAAAATATTCCCAAAACTTCCACAAGTAAAGCACATCAGTACTAGGCCCTTGTAGAATGGGTAAGGACTAGGGGATATGAACTGGAACTGTTGAGGCCTGATCCCCACCAGCTAAAACCTAGAAGGAACTGATGATGGAGGCCTACTGCTGATCGTATTCCACATTGATGAACTCAATTAGCTCCCCTCTCATAGTAGACTTCCTAGCATGTGAATCCATTATACTACTTCATTATTCTTATGAACCTTGAAGAATTTCGGTAGAGTGAAGGGAGTGACAACATACTGAAGAGATTATCGATGTGCCTTCTCTAAGCATCTTACCCACAACTCCTCATCCAGAAAACAGTCCAAAGAAAAATAAAGGAGATAATTGAACATGATTCCATGTTCCCTCACCATCATACTCCCTTAATATAGGGAGAGAAATTCCTGAATCCTCTCAGCGTTTATCTTGGATGAATAGAATTTGGAAAAAAACACTTTTTCCAATTCATTCCACGAAAGCCAAGATTCCTTCTTCTCCCTGAGATAAATCTTCTAGCACTGACACGCCACACCCCACATCTATCGCATATCCATAAGAACCCAGTAATCTATTAGTGCCTATATTAAGATGAAAGAGATCACCATCACCTCAAGCCAGCTCTCCATCTCTATGTCTGAGACACTTCCCTAATAATTTCCTATATTCTGCCACTAGAAGACCCAAAGCATCTTCTGACACTGCTTGTCCTCCACCTCTCGATCATCCCTCCACCGATCAACCAAATTAACCTATTGGGCCTTGAAAACCTGCACTACTCATGGACGTCATCTGGGTACCATAGCTAAAAGAGGAACTAGAAACTCCTAAGCCCGAGTAGTGTAGAAAATTCCTTTTTAAACATTTTTTAAACATTTAATTTATTTTAAATTCCCAAAACACCCAAGATACACAAGAAGAAAGTAACTATTAGTAATGTACCTTTCCTAGGGTCTCTACCCCACAATCAGTGTAGCATCACTTGGTCATTTAGTAGGTCCAGAGTCCTTGCATCGGATCATGGGGGGACCAAAAATCCCTTTACCAAGCCAGTCTTTCTGGGCCTATTTTACTCACCAAGATTTCATAACATTGGTTCCCTACTGTCACATGAAATCCTCACAATTCCTAACCCCATAGTCCATCCTATCATTCAAAAATCACATTTGATACCATTATATCATGACCCACCTTCTACAAGATGAGGGAAAGGAAGGCAAGATGCCCTTCCCTTCATTCTTCATGGTGAAGGAGGGAGAATGACCCCTGAGTCCCGCTTTCTATAGGACATGATATAACATCTTAGATAAATAATAAATAAGACACTTTTCATATTTATTAATAATTTTTAATTAAATATTAATTTTACTTTAAAGGGGATGCTATGTTCGATGTCGTACACGATATGCAACAACGCGTTTCTTTGAAATCTGGCGTTGCACACAAATAACATAATATAGTTATTTTAAATATAAGTTAACACCTAGCAGTTGTATTGACAAGAATGAATATAACTAATGAAAATATGATTATATATATTTGTTAACTATTTTTACAAATATCCAATAATTTTTTGAGTCTCAAAATGTGTAAAGAATTCTATTTTATGAATAAATACTGTAATATTCACTAAAAAGTCTATTTACTGCCTATTAATGGAGAACCCTCTCTAAATCTAGTTGTTGTGAATTTTATATGTTCTATATGACACAATAAAATCCTTATTCATAATCAGGACACCAAAATTTACTTTTCATGAAATTTTGGTATTTTTCTGATAATGTTCATTTTTTTAATGAATAGTGAAAATATTGTATTTTAATTCAAAACTGCCTTTTAATCTAACTTATTTATGTGGTTATATTATCTTTTTAATTAGTTTTAATGTGTAATTAGAATATATTTTTACCATTGAATCTAATTTCAGTCATTGGATGTAATTTCATTTTCAAAATAGACACAAACAAGTGACAATCTTTTAATAGTTATTATTTCTTAAAAACAAGCTATTTGTTTTAACAGTGGGAATTAATTTTAAATTAATTTCTACGGCTTCTGTGTTTCGAATTTGGAAAAATGGATACCATATTTGGAATCATTATGATCAAATTTTTTAAATATATATCTTTTATTTTTATGCATTTTAAATATTTACTTCTGTAAATGTTTTATTTACCATGATTAAAAGGTAAAAATAATAAATAAGGGTAAAATATAATATTATAATATTATTAAATTACCCAAAAATGTGTCCTAATCCTATTTTTTGATATGTATCCGACCATGGGAATCCTTGAGTTGAATTGGGACCTCATGGAGAAACAAGGGAGTAATAATGACACTTTATATTAATTAATTTAAAGTAAAGACAAAAATGACATAAAAAATATGTTTTAGTAAATAAATTTTTATATGGGGTTATATAAGTTATCTTCTCAAATATAAATATTATTTGTAAATATAAGAATATTTCCTATGACATGGTGTTTGTTTTATAACTTTTGGACATCAAAAAAATTAAATTTTGTATGACACAATAATGATGTAATATTGACATCATTAATATATGATTTAAATAAATAAGATTATAAATATTAAAACAATATAAAAAACCAGTCCAATTATTATTAGATTCTTTTATTTCCACCATGATTCATCTTAAAATTTATTTTAATGAGTAGTTGACCATTTGAAACTGAATATTAGGTTATAATAAAATAATTGTTTCAAACTTTCCTAAAGATCCCCTCTTCTCCCTTATAAAAAGCCTTCACTTTGAATTATTTTCTCACACTTCTCAAGCCTTTTGCTTGTACAAACTCTGCTCCAATAATCTCCCAAGATCCCTATGTTCATCCTAGAATCCTTAACTTAGGCAGAAAGCACTTCAAGAAACCCTTTTGGTTCAAACCAAAGGGAGTTACCTGATTTAAAGGTAACATTTTCTCTTATGTTCTCTTGTTTTATTTTACTTCTCCAAACCACTAAAATCTTTTTATTCCATTATTTTGTAACAAAAAAACAGTATTCTAAATATACTAGGATGTTTTTATTATAATTATTCTAACTACACATAAACACACCTTCATATAATGGGTGAAGAAAATACTATTTCTGTGAATGTCAAACTAACGCCTCACAAAGCAATGATTGTCCAATTATCTCCTACCACCTTTTATGGTTGACAATAAGATGGAAATGTATTTATAAATGATATATATTATGTTTTTGTTTTATATATTCTTATGTGATTTTTATTTACAAACATACTTTTATGCCTTCCAATATGTGTAAACACAATAATTTCATTTGAGGAAGTGCAGACTATGGCCCCCTAAAGGTGATACGATTCGTTCATGACATACATGGAATCTATAAAGTTGGTTTTAATGAAATTATGAAACATATATTTATAATATGATATAATACATTAATTATAATATACCTATCTATCATTATGTATTCATTCCATTAAATATTAAATAGAAATGAAAGTAGCATTCAGGCGTACGTACGACTTACGTCTCCCTGAACTGTGTATTTCATTTCTTATCTCCAAAATGTTATGTACTATAATAATAATAATATATTTATATAAACTGGATATATATGATAAATATGATATCTAAATCATTAATATCATTTTGGAGATAATGTATTTTTGATCACATGGACAAATTGTAATTATAACAAGTTCATTTGTCACTCAAATCTCCGAACATCAACAAAATGTCCGATATGAACTCAAATAATTAACTAACTGTTGTTTCACAAAAATAAGTGATATAAAAGTAATAATAAACACTAAAAATATTATTATGAAAGTATAAATTAACTTATGGTTATAATTCAGGAAGAACAAGGAATATATGAGTCAAGTTGGACATGAGGTAAGGTATTTCTTATCTAAATTTTAATTCCTTGAGATTTCCATTGTTCACCACTTATTTATTGCATGTAGTGTATATTATACTACCATTTAATATAGATTATCATGATTATATTTATCTTCATGGTATTATTTTTTTCATTTATTGGTTATTATCTTTTCTCCTACGACTCGATCGATTACAACGTGGTAAGGGTTTTTCATCTCACATTTCATTCCCGAGAGATTCATGCTATATTAGCCACTATTTCCTTCTCTGTGGTGGAATTAATACCCATGATTGAATTATTTGTGTAATATAATTTAATTTATGGGTATTTAAATATTATTTTTGTGATCATTATTTCATTGGGTATATGTTTCATAAGTTACCAAATCATTAAGGGAACCTTACACCCTCCTCTTTTTAAAAGACTTATTTTTTGTTATGGCTTTTAATTGACATATTATTACGTTGGGATATGTTATTATATATCCTTATTGATGTAAATTTTATGTCCAAGTGATTAGATATCTTTTTTTGTCTCATCAACTTAGTTTTTAAATTATAATGTGACACCGAGAGGCTGTTGAATTTCTGTAAGAAAACTTCTTACCCAAATTTCAATATTTGGGTTAAACATCAACTTCATGATTATGTCGTGTGATAAATATGTGTGAAAAACCTCTGATTTTTTTACACTTAATATCCACATATATTGGATGTATTTATATTTTTCATATATAATTATTTAATTGATTTATCCTTAATTTAAGGATACCATCTTTATAAGGGATTTCGTCTCAATTTACATTTCCATTGAAACTTCAATTATTGATATGCACCAATTCACTATTATATGTTTTATATAATATCATATAGAATATTATATCATGTATACCTTTATTCCAAAAATATTATTATGTTACGATTATTTTTTATTACTCAATTATTTGTATTCTAGGGTCTCTCATTTTGTTAAAAACTCTTTAACAAAAATATCATTTTAAATGTTTTAAAGGATTATTATTTTAAATCTATCACATTAATGTCCATGTTTTAAAAATGGTTTTAAGGACTTATCCATATGTACATTATTTTTTTGAAATTTAAATTTATTTCAAAAGCTTCAAAGTGGTATGGGACACTTTGATTCAAAAATCTATTTATTTAATAATTTAAATGGTTTTGAAAATGGTTTGATAAAAGCTTTGATTCTGTCAATATTTTGAAATGATATATTTTGATTGAAATGATATCTTTCCATTATGTTTGTTTTATAGTTTACGAATATGTTATGGATATTGGGCATTGTTTATGTATACGGGTGGTTCCATGATAAACCTAGGGTGGGTGATCCCAAGATAGCTCTCCAATGCATTGGGTAATGTGATGGAGGTAAACGTTAATGTTTCTCCTAATAGATTTAGGGAATATATTGGGATAGATATTCCAAATCGGAATCCCTTTGTAGTTGTGATTAATAAAATATATGTATGTTATTTATGCCATAATTTACCTTTATTAATTATTATTTCTCTGTGTTATCCATAAATCACATGATTTCATGTGGTATGTTATGATTGAAAAGTATGGTCTCATTGTTTTGTATTTATTGACGGACTAATGTTTTCATTCCTTATTTTATATACCTTACTGATCTTTTTATGCTCATCCCATCTTTTTGAAATGTTTTCCCTTGGACTTAGAGATGACTAAGGGTCAAGGATGGGATCAAGTAAAAGTCGTGCTGTCTAAAACATGGAACTATACATGAATATTTTTTTCAAGAGTTTTTATTTTATAAAAAAATACATACTAAGTAGAATTTTCTACATGTAATATCCATGTTGTTATGTAAATATTATGACCTAATTCTCTAAAAATCTAAATTTGAAAAGATCCTCAATGTGAATTTTCCATTTAATTCAAGATTATTTAATGTTTAAGGTTGGGTCCTTATAGTTGGTATCAGAGGTATGTTTAGACAACTTTAGGGATTATGAGTTTTTGTCACGACCCGTCCTCGGGGCCCGTGTCGTGACTACCCCAAGCCCGCCTTCCATAGGCCAGGGGTTGGCGACTAGCACCAAGGCGTAAATCCCGATAAAAAGGGAAGGCATTGCCTTTGTAAAGTAAACAATCACACAGAGTACAAGTGGAAGAAGTAAACACTAAG
This sequence comes from Viscum album, assembly GCA_963277665.1. NCBI lineage: Eukaryota > Viridiplantae > Streptophyta > Magnoliopsida > Santalales > Viscaceae > Viscum > Viscum album. The sequence continues at coordinate 1,406,313,649 of OY728166.1, read as the reverse complement.
TAAAAACTGAGTACAACAGTAAGTGCGGAAAGTAAAAAGGGGCCGGAAATACAAGCCCAACTGTAATGTACAACTCGAAAGGGAAAACAACAACTGAACAAAGTACAACAGAAAAAGACAACAGCTGGAGGGACGGAAGCGGCTTCTGGGTCATCCTCCTCGGATCCTACCTGAAGGGTAGGTACAGATGGTGCAGCTCCTCGATCGTCCACCACGAATCCTACCTGAAGGGTAGGTACAGATAGCCTCCACAGTGCTCTCGTCCGTCAACCTCCTTCGAGTGTCGTCTCGCCGTGAAGTCCACCTCCGGACACTGACTTGTCGTGTAGTCCACCTCCGGGTACCGTCCAGTCCTCGAACACTCGGCCTCCGTCAGCACTGCATGTCGTCTGCAACCAACACAACGAGGTGCGGGCATAGCCCGTGCAGGGGTGAGTATAAAGATACTCAGTAGGGACCCCGAGCCCATCAAGGTCTCACTAAAACCAACAAGGATAACCACAAGAAGATCTCAACAAATAAACTCTACTTAGGTATATGCCCATACATATACCTAAGTTATCAAGTAACCCATCTCAATCATGAGGAAACACAAAGGTCAAAAGTCTCAGCTCAAACCAGGATTTTCATTATCGAAACCGTAACTACTGAAGAGCTCCGTCTCTAGAGTGTACAGTGGTCCTATCACGACTCTGAGGTACTGCTCACTAACCTAAGACTGCTGAGGTACTCCTCATGTCGAGTACCGCGGGTCTGCGGCCAACTACCAGGTGCTCCGTCCGCTGTGGGTCTGTCGCCAAATACCGGGCGCTCCCCCCAATAGCCTACAGAGGTACTCCTCCTGTCGAGTACCGCGGGTGTGCGGCCAACTACCGGGCGCTCCGTCCGCCGTGGGTCTGTCGCCAAATACCGGGCGCTCCGTCCACTGGGCTAGTCGACCTACTCCAAGTCGAGTCGGTCAAGCAGTCGTCAGGTCTCAGGAGGCTACACGATCTCCGTACTCCGCACGCTCGTCTCCGGGAGGGTCCACTCCACGAGCTACTGGTCGATACTCCAAGTATCTCAAGGTCCCACGAAAAAGTATCTCAAAGGACCGCCTCTTCATAGGGGTCTCAACGCAACAGACGGCGCGTCAATCGGACGCCCGGTCTGTGAGTTATTAGCCTTTTCGTCCCAGGGGCCCGGTTGGTTTCGTGAGCAAAACCAACCCCAGCCGTATCTCAACTGTACCCCGAACTCCCATAGGGTATACTCATAGGGACCGTTACTCAACGTAATCACCAACGCCGCTGACGGTTCGTCAAACGAACGTCTGGTTTGAAAGATATCAGCTTTTCCGTTCCAGGGGCCCGGTTGGATTTCGGTGCGATCCAACCCGGCCACTATCCATCTGCATCCAATTCTCAGGCGGAGGATGCCAAAAGTTCTGTATCGATAACAGGAACTCAAAGTCGCAGAAGGCGCGTCAATCGGACTCCCGGTCTGAGAGTTATTGGCTTTTTCGTCCCAGGGGCCCGGTTGGTTTTTTAGGCAAAACCAACCCGACCGTACTCCACCTACGTCCAAACCTCGGGCGGAGTATGCCAAAAGATCCGTCTCACTTAGTGGAATTCAACGAAACAGACGGCGCGTTAATCGGACGCCCGGTCTGTTAGTTATTGGCCTTTCCGTCTCACACCCACCCTGGGAAACTTCCCAGGAGGTCACCCATCCTGATCACTGCTCTAGGTCAAGCACGCTTAACTACGGAGTTTTAACTACGTAGGCTCCCGAAAAAGAAGTTGCACATTGAGTATAGTATACCGAAATGACCGTCTCGATCCAAGGATCGCGTTGCCGTTGACGGCGCGTCGTTCGGAGGCCCGTAGCTCAAGTTACGGGAGTTTGAACGAAAACCGTCCGAAGACGGGGGTCCGGGCCCGGGCCGACCCGGTCCGACCCGGTCCGGTCCGGCCAGGCCCGGTTCGGCCGAGCGGCCGAACGACCAAGGCGCCGCGGGGCACCGCCCCCGCGGCCTGGTGGTGCCGCGGCCCCCCGCGTGGGGCCGCGCTGAGTCGGGAGGCGGCTTCAGCCGCATCCAAGGGCACCGGACCCGCGCAGCCGCGGGTCCGCGGGTGCCGCCGCCGCCGCGCTGAGTCGCGGCGGTGCGCCGGGGCGCCGCCGCTCCCGGCTGCCGGCGCCGCCGGCGAGTTCCGCGGGCCACCGGGATCGCTCCGGTGGTCCGATTTTGTTCCCGCCTGCACCGCTGCTCCTCCCGGGACTCGTCCTTCACTGCGGAATCATCAAACATCCATTGTGGCACGTTCCATCGTCGCCCGTCAATTCCGCACAAAATGAAGAATGGCGGAGGGTTGTCGGGCCGTGTTCGTTTGGCCCGTACCCTCCGCATTAGATATAAACAACGGGAGAAATTAAAGTTCAACACATGAACGCATATCCGAAACAATTTTTAATGAAATAAAATTGTTTCATAAAAACGGGTTCCTTATTTGAACGGAAACAACAATTTTAATAAATTTAAAATTGTTCACAAATCCAGTTCTTTAACTTTTTAAAGAAACAAATACGGGAATATAAAAAGAAAAGGGGGTAATTCCCAAAATAAATCCCTACCTCGCCGTCGCTGTTGGATGCGAGGTCGTCGTGGAAGGAGGTGATCGTCACACCGCGGAAGGGCGTCGCGTCGACGATCTCCGAGGACCAAGAACATACGGATTTAATTAATAATAATTAAATCCATGTTGTTGTTGAAATCCAAAAAGAAAATAAAAAGAAGCGCAACCCCCTACCTTGGTTGTTGTCGATCAAAGGCTGTCGCGGGGTTGGATCGTCGCGGAAGAAGCGTCGCGAAGGGAGATCCGTTGGCGTCGCGGTACAAGGCTTCGCGTCGTCGATCTCCGTAGGTTTGGCGTTCTTCGGGTTCTTCGCGTTCTTCGCGTTCTTCTCCGAAGAAGAACGCTTTCCTCCAAATCCTCTCCACGCCACAAGTTTCAACCCAAAATAAAATAAGCTTAAGCCTTATTTTATTTACACAACTAAACATTTGAATTTCAAAAGATAAGAAACGAACCATTAATTCGTAGAATTAATTCAACGAAAGAAACAGCTCATTTAATTTACGAAAGAAACAGCCCAATTAAATGGTCTGTTAAGATTTTAAGAAACGCGTCAGTTGACTTTCATTAAGACGGGTTCTCACGGGTGCGTTTCTTAGTGGAAAGAAACGGCGGGGCTCGTGCGGGCCCCACCTCACAAATATCCTACCAAGGGGTAGGATATTTCTGGATAGCATCCTATCCAGTTCAACTCAGTTCAAGCCGCCTTTAAGTGGCTTCAAGTGGCTTCCAAGTGGCTTAAGCGAAATAAAATAAAGTTGTCGCAAAATTATTTTATTTCTTAACTTTAAGCCCGAAAATTAAAAACCACACCCGAGCAAATGCATCTCCGGAAGAGGCGTTTCTAAGCGAATACCGGCGCTGCGATTTCATCGAAGCCCTCAGAATTCGATTCCGGGCACCGGTTCAAAAGTTAGAAAAACCCGCTCGTCCGTTCACTGAACGTACCCGAGCCAAACTTCGGAAAATGATTCCGGGCACACCGGGCCTCGGAATCAGGCGCCGTTAGAAACTTTGTTCTTGTAAAATTCCAAAGAAAATTAAGAAAAAAAATTTCCTTGAAATTTACGGGCCTTTACATTACTCCCACCACAGGGCTTTACGTCCCCGTAAAGCTCCAACACAAACTTAGGGAAACAAAGGCGGTACTGAGCACGCATCTAAGCCTTCCACTCCCAAGTGGTCTCCTGGAGGTCCCTGAGCTGCCAAAGAAAGTGCACAAGAGGAATCGACCATCCTCCTAAGATCCGCTCCTGTCGATCCTCGATCCCCACAGGAACCTCCGTATAAGACACTCATCGCCAACGTCTATCTCCTCATGGTCGATGATATGCGAAGGGGTCGAGCACGTATCTCCTCAGTTGGGATACGTGGAAAACGTCATGCACCTAGTGCAACTGAAGTGGATGGGCCAAGCGGTAAACCACCTCGCCTACCCAGCTGAGGACCTAGAAAGGTCCATTGAACCTCGGAGATAACTTGCCTCCCAGGCCACATCTCCGTAACCCTCGTCGAGGTGAGACCCGTATAAGGACGTGATCGTCATCCTCGAACTCCAGAGGTCTCCAATTCTGTTAGAACTAAAACTCAAAACGACTGCTGCTATGAGGATAAGGTTGACCGACTCAAGAATGATCGGTCGCACCCTCCTGTGCAAGAGTTACCCTGCACTGCCTGGGGTTTCCTTTTACGCCGACCAAGGAAAACTCATCCCAACGTTTTCCTAAAACCGTCAATTTGAGTATGAACAGTTATTGCCCATTCCATACTCAAACTAACGTCGTAAGGCCTCGACGCTTCCACCAAGAGATTCCAACCAGAACTCTCACCTCGAGGGTTTGACCACACCATCAGCGTAAGTGTGATTTTCGAGTCTCCTCCCAAGGTATCTCCAGACGTGAGGGTCAAGTCCACGACTTACCGGAAACTCTAGGTCTGGAACAAGATTTGTGGAAGCGAGGAATGATTCATATCGACGTCTGTTACTACAACAGCTAGTAGTGGACATAGACTATCCCTTGAATCATTTCTAGAGCCATTGGGTCACACTCCTTGACCGCATGCAGCTGCACTCTTCCTCCGCCCTCCAGCTCCCTGAGCCTGGCGGGAATAACTAAGGCGGGTGGTTGTAGCATGTTAAGATGTACACCACCTCATGCTTCTCTCCTAGCTTTACCTCCACGTCGGCCGCTTCGCAGGCTCATCTCTATTTAAAGCTACCTCTTCTTGAAACATTTATCACGCCCGAGTCTCTATGACTGGCACCGGTTCCTTGTTTCTTACTGCACTGTGCAGTCTTCATCCGCTCCTAGATGAACTGCACCTCCTTTAGCCTCACAAGAGCTGCTATGATTTCTTCTTTGCCGATAAGAGAAATCTAGTCTCATCCCCTGGATAAACCACATTCGTTGCCTAATACAGTCAATCCTGGCATGAAGGATGCATTCATGCCATGGATGACGTCGTAAGGCCTCGACGTAACTACTAAGAGATCCAACTGTCACTCTCGCCTCTAAGGGTCGAGTCACACTGTCGGCATCTGTGTGAGGTCACTGGGTCTCCTCCAGTAGGAATTTCGAAATTGAGGGTCAAGTCAACAGTCTTAACCAGGACCACTTAGTAACATCACAAAAGAGGACAGGAAAGCAAACATCATAAGATAAGTTTCTTTATTTTATTGCAGCTCATGGTACAAAGACACAAAAACAACATCAACATGGAACTAGAAGTACAAGAGACGTATCCACTAGTTCCGCTCCTGTCCACCTGCTCCACTATTGCTCAAGCATTCGTCGCTGCCTCTGCCTCGGTGGCTCCTCAAAATCCTATGGATCAACTGTACGAGGAGTCGGACAGTCACGTGCCAGGTGCCCCTTTCCACCGTACGAGTAACACAGTCTGCTTCTGGCACGCCTGGCTCTGACCCCACCCCGGGTGCCCCGCACCACCGGTCCTAAAACCCGAGATCGCCCAACTGCTGGTCTGGTCCTCCTGGACCTCTGCATCATCTGTCTACTTCCCACAGATGACTCGGCTTCTGATCGAAAAACACGCGGCAAAGGAAGCAGCTCCTGAACACGCTCGGGGTGTAGAGCTACTGGCACAAACTCCACCCTGAAGAAGGTCTCGAAGTCTTCCCATGTGAAATCCATCCCATCGCAATACTGGAACAAGTGGCTCCACCACCTGCCTGCTGCTTCCTGAAGAAGGCTGGCAGCAAAGGTCACCATTAAGTCCGATGGCGTCCCCACTAGCCTGGAGACTCCCACCACAGCCTCCAGCCAATCCTCAGCCGCCTGCGGGTCCGTCTCTCCCCCGAACCTGGGTGGCCTCTGGCGCTGGAACTCATGCAGTGCGCTCAAGTAGCGGGCATCGCCTACTGCTAGGGATGGTGGCATCGGTGGCCCAACGTATGGTAGTACCGCTGGCGCCTCCGCTGGTGCCTCAACTGCAAGAGGGCCCTGTACTGAAGCCCCGTCACTCGACAGGCTGTCAGCACGCACATCCCTCTGGGCTCTAGTTGGTCGTCCGAGAAAAGGCATACTGAAGGAAACAACGTAACACGGTCAAACGATTATACCTGGTGAGCTGACCTGGTTTGAGCTGGTTTAAGGGGGGAAACCTTTGAAAACACACACGCAATCAGTGTTTTCGTGCACAAAGTCGGAAATCAGTTGCCAGGGTCCTGGTGTATGGATACGTCGGCCGCCCGCACCAACACTGGACTCCCTGAACTGAAAACCACACTCGGTACCCTTAACACTATTGCTTCACAGAAAGAAAGATCAGAGTCTGCGGTAGAACCGACCACCTCTGATACCAATTTGTCACGACCCGTCCTCGGGGCCCGTGCCGTGACTACCCCAAGCCCGCCTTCCATAGGCCAGGGGCTGGCGACTAGCACCAAGGCGTAAATCCCGATAAAAAGGGAAGGCATTGCCTTTGTAAAGTAAACAATCACACATAGTACAAGCGGAAGAAGTAAACACTAAGTAAAAACTGAGTACAACAGTAAGTGCGGAAAGTAAAAAGGGGTCGGAAATACAAGACCAACTGTAAAGTACAACTCGAAAGGGAAAACAACAACTGAACAAAGTACAACAGAAAAAGACAACAGCTGGAGGGACGGAAGCGGCTCCTGGGTCATGCTCCTCGGATCCTACCTGAAGGGTAGGTACATATGGTGCAGCTCCTCGATCGTCCACCACGAATCCTAACTGAAGGGTAGTTACATATAACCTCCACAGTGCTCTCATCCATCAACCTCCTCCGAGTGTCGTCTCGCCGTGAAGTCCACCTCTGTACACTGACTTGTCGTGTAGTCCACCTCTGGGTACCATCCAGTCCTCGAACACTCGGCCTCTGTCAGCACTGCCTGTCGTCTGCAACCAACACAACGAGGTGCGGGCATAGCCGGTGCAGGGGTGAGTATAAAGATACTCAGTAGGGACCCCGAGACCCTCAAGGTCTCACTAAAACCAACAAGAATAACCACAAGAAGATCTCAACAGATAAACTCTACTTAGTTATATGCCCATACATATACCTAAGTTATCAAGTAACCCATCTCAATCATGAGGAAACACAAAGGTCAAAAGTCTCAGCTCAAACCAGGATTTTCATTATCGAAACCGTAACTGCTGAAGAGCTCCGTCTCTAGAGTGTACAGTGGTTCTGTCACGACTCTGAGGTACTGCTCACTGACCTAAGACTGCTGAGGTACTCCTCCTGTCGAGTACCGTGGGTCTGCGGCCAACTACCAGGCGCTCCGTCCGCTGTGGGTCGGTCGCCAAATATCGGGCGCTCCCCCCAATAGCCTATAGAGGTACTCCTCCTATTGAGTACCGCGGGTTTGCGGCCAACTACCGGGCGCTCCGTCCGCCGTGGGTCTGTCGCCAAATACCGGGTGCTCCGTCCACTGGGCTAGTCGACCTACTCCAAGTCGAGTCGGTCAAGCAGTCGTCAGGTCTCAGCAGGCTACACGATCTCCGTACTCCGCACACTCGTCTCCGGGAGGGTCCACTCCACGAGCTACTGGTCGATACTCCAAGTATCTCATGGTCCCACGAAGAAGTATCTCAAAGGACCGCCTCATCATAGGGGTCTCAACGCAACAGACGGCGCGTCAATCGGACGCCCGGTCTGTGAGTTATTAGCCTTTTCGTCCGAGGGGCCCGGTTGGTTTCGTGAGCAAAACCAATCCCGGCCGAATCTCAACTGTACCCCGAACTCCCATAGGGTATACTCATAGGGACCGTTACTCAACGTAATCACCAACACCGCTGACGGTTCGTCAAACAGACGTCTGGTTTGAAAGATATCAGCTTTTCCGTTCCAGGGGCTCGGTTGGATTTCGGTGCGATCCAACCCGGCCACTATCCATCTGCATCCAATTCTCAGGCGGAGGATGCCAAAAGTTCCGTATCGATAACAGGAACTCAAAGTCGCAGACGGCGTGTCAATCGGACGCCCGGTCTGAGAGTTATAGGCTTTTTCGTCCTAGGGGCCCGATTGGTTTTTTAGGCAAAACCAACCCGACCGTACTCCACCTGCTTCCAAACCTCGGGCGGAGTATGCCAAAAGATCCGTCTCTCTTAGAGAAATTCAACGAAACAGACGGCGCGTTAATCGGACGCCCGGTCTGTTAGTTATTGGCCTTTCCGTCTCACACCCACCCTGGGAAACTTCCCAGGAGGTCACCCATCCTGATCACTGCTCTAGGCCAAGCACGCTTAACTACGGAGTTTTAACTACGTAGGCTCCCGAAAAGAAGTTGCACCTTGAGTATAGTATACCGAAATGACTGTCTCGATCCAAGGATCGCGTTGCCGTTGACGGCGCGTCGTTCGGAGGCCCGTAGCTCAAGTTACGGGCGTTTGAACGAAAACCGTCCGAAGACGGGGGTCCGGGCCCGGGCCGACCCGGTCCGACCCGGTCCGGTCCGGCCAGGCCCGGTTCGGCTGAGCGGCTGAACGACCAAGGCGCCGCGGGGCACCGCCCCTGCGGCCTGGTGGTGCCGCGGCCCCCCGCGTTGGGCCGCGCTGAGTCGGGAGGCGGCTTCAGCCGCGTCCGAGGGCACCGGACCCGCGCGGCCGCGGGTCCGCGGGTGCCGCCGCTCCCGGCTGCCGGCGCCGCCGCGCAGGCGACCCGCGCCGCCGGCGAGTTCCGCGGGCCACCGAGATCGCTCCGGTGGTCCGATTTTGTTCCCGCCTGCGCCGCTGCTCCTCCCGGGACTCGTCCTTCACTGCGAAATCATCAAACATCCGTTGCGGCACGTTCCGTCGTCGCCCGTCAATTCCGCACAAAATGAAGAACGGCGAAGGGTTGTCGGGCCGTGTTCGTTTGGCCCGCACCCTCCGCGTTAGATATAAACAACGGAAGAAATTAAAGTTCAACACATGAACGCATATCCGAAACAATTTTTAATGAAATAAAATTGTTTCATAAAAACGGGTTCCTTATTTGAACGGAAACAACAATTTTAATAATTTTAAAATTATTCACAAATCCAGTTCTTTAACTTTTTAAAGAAACAAATACGGGAATATAAAAAGAAAAGGGGGTAATTCCCAAAATAAATCCCTACCTCGCCGTCGCTGTCGGATGCGAGGTCGTCGCGGAAGGAGGTGATCGTCACACTGCGGAAGGGCGTCGCGTCGACGATCTCCGAGGACCAAGAACATACGGATTTAATTAATAATAATTAAATCCATGTTGTTGTTGAAATCCAAAAAGAAAATAAAAAGAAGCGCAACCCCCTACCTTGGTTGTTGTCGATCAAAGGCTGTCGCGGGGTTGGATCGTCACGGAAGAAGCGTCGTGAAGGGAGATCCGTTGGCGTCGCGGTACAAGGCTTCGCGTTGTCGATCTCCGCAGGTTTGGCGTTCTTCGGTTTCTTCGCGTTCTTCGCGTTCTTCTCCGAAGAAGAACGCTTTCCTCCAAATCCTCTCCACGCCACAAGTTTCAACCCAAAATAAAATAAGCTTAAGCCTTATTTTATTTACACAACTAAACATTTGAATTTCAAAAGATAAGAAACGAACCATTAATTCATAGAATTAATTCAGCGAAAGAAACAACTCATTTAATCTACGAAATAAACAGCCCAATTAAATGGTCTGTTAAGATTTTAAGAAACGCGTCAGTTGACTTTCATTAAGACGGGTTTTCACGGGTGCGTTTCTTAGCGGAAAGAAACGGCGGGGCTCGTGCGGGCCCCACCTCACAAATATCCTACCAAGGGGTAGGATATTTCTGGATAGCATCCTATCCAGTTCAACTCAGTTCAAGCCGCCTTTAAGTGGATTCAAGTGACTTCCAAGTGGCTTAAGCGAAATAAAATAAAGTTGTCGCAAAATTATTTTATTTCTTAACTTTAAGCCCGAAAATTGAAAACCACACCCGAGCAAACGCATCTCCGGAAGAGGCGTTTCTAAGCGAATACCGGCGCTGCGATTTCATCGGAGCCCTCAGAATTCGATTCTGGGCACCGGTTCAAAAGTTAGAAAAACCCGCTCGTCCGTTCACTGAACGTACCCGAGCCAAACTTCGGAAAATGATTCCGGGCACACTAGGCCTCGGAATCAGGCGCCGTTAGAAACTGAGTTCTTGTAAAATTCCAAAGAAAATTAAGAAAAAAAATTTCCTTGAAATTTACAGGTCTTTACAGTTTTCAATAAACACACGGTTAGTCCCGATGTCTATTATTTCAGTTAAATACTTGTTTTATAACTTTTTCAGATTATGGAAATTCAGTTACAAATGGAAGGAGGAGGATATCACACAACATTCTTATCTCTTCCTGATTATTTCTTGCAATAATTACAACAAAGTCATGTTAGGATGATTTGAAACTTTTTCTTGCATACAACTCACTTTCAAGAAGTTGTTTGAGATATCAAAATCCTCCACTATACTTAGTTATCATCGTAGATCATGGGTTGTATTTAAACAAATTATATTTTCACAATATTCTCATATTTTCAAGAATGGTAAATATTGTCAAGAAATTTTTAAATATTTTACCCTATCACAAGATTTTGAAGTATATTATGATTTTAAAAAAGGTTCTGAAGAATGAGACCCCTGCACAACCTATTTATATTTTTCTTCTAAAATATTTTCTCTCATCACATACCTATTGTATTTTAGAAGTACCATTAATTTAAAGTTTCATCTCAAATTTTGTTTGACTATTTTATATAAATCATGTTTTATCAAATGTTTTGAAATTTTATGTCATTAATGATTATTTTCCAAAACTATTTTTATGTGAACACCCATACGACCCATGTTGTACAAGGTGTATTTGGATGAAGGAAGCAAATTATTTTTAAATATCTCTAAATCATTCTTACAATGCATGGACCTTCTACCTATGGGAACAATAAGATGATGAAACTAAATGAACACCATGATCAAGGTATGATATTCTTCATTTTGGGGACCGTTTTATTTTATCATATGGTTGTGAAGTAAGGATTCAAGAATTTAGATGTTGATATCATAATGAATTGGGATGAAAATGAGAGGTATAAGGAAACCATTGAGGTTAAAACATGTTAGGGTTATTTTTGAGTTTTATAAAAAGGACAACACGTAGACCATGTGACAACCTATCATGTCGGTCAATGTTGTGGGAATCGAACCCATAACCAAAGTGCAATTGGGATTTTTTACCTACCACTAGACTACGTGATGTCCCTAGTTAGTATGCCTTATTATTTTTAGTAAAATGATTTTATGTAACAAGAATAAGTTGATTTTGGGAACTTATGTTTTATCAAATGGATATACTTATAATAGAAAAATGATTTAGTGATTAAGTGATAAAGGTTGTTGTGGAAGACGTTCTCTATTTTGAAGAAACACTATATACCTAAGGAAGATAGAATATTATGGGATTTAAATAGTAGAATAATTATTGAAATTTTAGTTTGGATGAATCTATTGTAGGATCGAAATATAATATGAGATGCTCAATATACAAGAGGGGGGGTGAATTGTATACTTTAAAAATTCCTTTGGAACCTTTAAAGTTAGTTATGAATAACTAGAGTTTCCTTAAGAAAAGGAAAGAACTAAGTTTAACAAAGTTAAACTAAGTAAATTCACAACACCTCTAACACCGAACTAAACTTGGAAAGAGATTCCAAAAGTAGGTTCCGGAAATATGGTTCCGGAATTTGAAACTTAACAAAAGTTACAATATGAGATTCTACCTTAAAGCGTATAGAATCTAAACTAATCAGAGTAAGTAAGGAAGTATAAGAAAATTATACTTTCCTTAAGATACAAAATGCAGCGGAATAAAACAAGTAGAAGAACTACTAGTAACAAGATGATAGTCTTTTAACCCAAAGAGAAGGGTATCCAACAACCTTGGATAAAGGTCCCTTGATTTATACTTTCAAGCAAGTCTGTCTTACCCACACCAGGGTAAGCCCTCGATACGAAGATCGGTGTCTCTGTCTTGCTATCCCCGCAAGCCCTCAACTTCAAGGTAGTTGGCAACCTCTGTCTTTCTCAGCAAGAAAGCCCTCGATCTTTAAGGTAGTCGGCACCTCTGTCTTCCTATCCCCGGAAGCCCTCGAATGTAATCACCAACATTCGGAGTCGCACGAAGCTCTGAGAGTTTATAAGAGACTCTTTCTCTAGAAATCACTTCAACAGCATGTATGCACAAAGTCCAAATGTTCATCCATCCGTTGTGAGCTTTTTCAAATGAGCTCCTATTTATAGATGAGGTCGGCTCCTTCTCTAACGGTCATATTTCCCTTAAAGTTCGGAGGGACCTGTACATGTGTCACTTAGACAACGGTTAGTTTATAACAAAATGGACGACATCGTTTTATAACAAAGTAAGTGTAACAGAATGCACGACATCGTTTTAAACTCTAACATAAAAGTTCGGAATAAAAATTTCGGAGTGAAAGTTCGGAGTGAACAAATTCAGAGTGTATAAAACAATGATATCCAGATTCTGTTTAATGAGTGAATTCGGAATGAGAATTCGGAATAGGAATTCGGAATAGGAATTCTTCATCAGAAATCGTAATGAGAAATCGTCATCAGAATTCGTAATGAGAATTCGGAATGAGATTTCTTCATTAGAATTCGTAATGAGAATTCTTCATTGGAATTCGTAATGAGAATTCTTCTTCAGAATTCGTAATGAGAATTCGGAATGGGATTTCTTCATTAGAATTCGTAATGAGAATTCTTCTTCAGAATTCGTATCCTGAATCTGGAATAGAACTAAGTCAGAATTCATATCCGGAATTCGGAATGAAACTTCCTTATAGTTCTTGTCCAGAATCCGAACCCTAAAACAGAATGCTTTTTATCAGTTTTAATGATTCCGAGAAAGTGAATCCGAAACTTTCACTTAAGAAAAATATTGATGAAAATATGATAAGGATAAAATTTTTCTTATAAAAGCGATTTTCCTTAAGAAAGCATTTTTCCTTATAAAAGCGATTTTCCTTAAGAAAGCATTTTTCCTTACAAAAGCAATTTTCCTTAAAGATAAGGTGTTTGTGATTTTCAAAACAAGAAGGAATGGAAAAGTCATAAGGAAAACCTTATTGACTCAACAATCTCCCCCTTTTTGGAAAGCACAAACATCCTTACGAAAAAGCTATTCTAAGAAGAAAGAAACATATTAAAGCTTATCTCCCTTGGTTTAAGAATATAGATGAATACGACTAACTCCCCCTTAGGCTTTGAATCTCTAAGGATCGTATTCATATTTCCGGAGTGATATTTCTTTAAGATAAAAACTCCCCCTTAAACAAACTCTTATTAGAGTTCTATCTCCTTGGGTATTTTTCTTTCTCCCCCTTTGATAAGCACTTATTAGATTTCCTCTTTTTCTTAAGAATCTTTTCCTTCTCCCCCTTTGTGATTTTCAAAAAGAATTTCGAGGGAATGGAAAAAAAATAACAAAGTACCTGAAAGAATTAGTAACAACAACAAAACAGAACAACAAGCACGATTCTCATTAAATTTGAAATGTCAGCAACAAAAATAGATTACAACAAAAAGATCGGATTGGTCATTTGGGATCTTTCTCTTTCGACATCAGCCCCTTGAGAATAGTCTTGATCTTCTTGAGATCCTTATGATCTTCCTCTGCTTGCTTTTCTAAGGCAACTATTCTTGCTGACTGAGCTTGAATGATTTCTTCCTGAGCCTTCAACGTTTCTTCCTGAGCTTCCATTTTCTCTTCCTGAGACTTTATCCTTTCTAGAAAATTGATCCGATGATCCCTTTCAAATTTCCAACTTTGATTAACAGAGTTGAGCTTTCCATTCAGATCTCTTACTTCCTGACTCCGAATGTTCTTTTCCTCTGCCAATTTCTCATCGAATGATGCAGTCATCTCATGAAACTTCTTGTCCTCGGTTTGAAAAGCATCCTTAACATTCTCCTGAAACTCATCCAGCAGCCTCATCTCTTCCACATTCTTCTTCGACCAGCTAGTCATCCTTTTGCAAGATCTTTTATGGGCTTCGTAACCAATGAAGAAATTTTTGAACTGAGCTTCTATCTCAACACATTTATCCATAACCATGGATACGGAATCGGTTTTCTGATTCAGCGTATGTTGGAGCATCTGGCACCGAGAATCAATACTGGAGAAGGTCGTAATGGTTCCCACCAACTTCTTCAAGGATTGAACAACAAAATCGTGCCCCAACGAAGATGATTCCGAATCTGACATCTTGCTAGGAGAATTTTCTTCTTCAATAAGCTCCAACTTCCTCTTTGAAGAACTACCAGCTTACTTCCTCATACTCTTTTCTGAACTCGGGGTATCAGCAATAACTTGTTTCCCCTTATCTTTTTCCGGAATAGAAACCTGTTCCGGAGATTTCTTCTCACTGTCAGAAACTTGAACAACCAAATCTTCCTCATCAACAACTTCTATATTTTCTTTCTGAGCAGCATCAAGTGAAAGATGTTCTTCTTCTCCATGATAAGAAACTTCTTCCTCTCCTTCCTTTTCTTCTATTACTGGAGTAACTAGTTTTGAAGATTCGGCTTCAGATGTTCGGAGCGACAGGTGTTCCGAAGGAGTTCCCTTATATTCATCTACTTGTTTGAGCACATCTCCTGTCTCACCACTTCCTTCAGCAGCTTCTTCCACTTCTTCCACTAGCTCTACTTCCTCAGTAGCAACAGCCTCTTTCGGATCATCGAGATTTCTTCCTGGAGTCTCAGGTAGAGAGTCCAAAGAAAAAGTTCTCGGAACGGGAATGGTTGCTGAAACCATTTCATTAAACTTCAACAAGGCTTGCACAGCCTCAGCTTCTGACAACTTCTTCTTCAGCTTCTTTTCCTTAGCTTGCTTCTCGAGCTCATCAGCAGCCTTTTCTTTCAGAGCCTTAGCCTCTGCGGGATCCAATCCGAACTGCGGATCTCCTTCCTTCCTCTTTTCCTTGTCAGCTCTCCACTTCGCTGCAACCTCATCATTATATGTCTTCTTCTTCTTAGGCTTAGGAGGTGCGGAATGGACTTCCTTAGACTTAGGTTCCTCAGCTTCACCTACCACTTCTTTCAGCTTCCTCTTCCTTACCGGCTTAGACGATTCCGGATCAGCCACTTTCGGAGTCACTTCTGCTTGAGGCGGTAGATCGATAAATTTCCCAGACTTCTTGTCAAATGCTATATTCATCCTTTTAAGAGTTGCATCACTGAGCAACATGATCTTGCAAACTTTCGGCTTAGAACTGCAAGCAACCTTGAAGGACTCAAGGCACCGAACTATCAGCTTCGACAATATTGCCGGGTACATTACTATCTGAGCTCTCAGATTCCCTTTCTTCAAATTCTCAAGATTAAGAAGGATATGCTTCATCAGGTTGAACTTCCTTAGATTTATCAAGAAATCTAAGATGTATATCTCACTCTTCTTCAAGCTGTCCTTGTCTCCTTTTCTCGGTACAATAAGCCCTTGCACCCATAACTCCAGAATCCGGAAGTTTGTAGATAGGGTTGCAATTTTCGGAGCCTTATCATCATCCAGTCCGAGAATTTCTAAGGCTTTCTCCTTGTTGAAACTACCCAAGGAGTCTGGCAGAACATGCGAGATAAACTCAGCTTCCCCTTCATAACTCAGCCCTACCAAGCTTGCAGCCTTGGTGTAAGATAGCTTATATGTCTTGCCATACGTTTTGAAGGAAAACTTTTCTCTATTGTCTTCCACAAAGAAAGCAACTGTCTCATAAAACTCAACAAGAAAGTCTGAGTAAACTATATCTTGGTTGCCGGTTTTTGATATCGCAACATCTTCCCAGCCATTGAGCTTGATATTCTTTGAAATGATAGATTCATAGTTGCTGAAGAAATTCGGATGCACTAACCGTTCTCTGTAGACTAACCACTGAGAAATGGGCTTTGTTGAAGACATCTCTTGAGAAGCTAACTCTGCAGACATTCGGATTAGAAGTCTCTGAGAAGTTCGGAACAGAGAAGGCTGAAGTTCGGAACTGGAAAACTGTGGTTCGGAACAGCCTTAAATCAAAGAGGCAGAGCTTCAGCACGCAAGAGCTTGAGATCGATGTGGGACGAGAAAATAGGGTCCCCTTTATATAGGCTTTGGGATGACGGTTCAACTTCCTCGGTTGATCTAACGGTTTAGAATGATCTGAGATCAGATCTGACGGTTGAGAGGTTGAATCCGATCTTTTTGAGGTTTTATTAAAACAGAATTCAAGAAATTCAAAAACCGAAAACAAACTATAAGAAAATGCCAGCAAGTAAAATATGATTACGAAAACTTCAGTAAGGAAGTCATACCTTTCGGATTAGCTTAGGAAAGTTATTCGTAATGGGTAATGTAAAGACGACTACGAAAAAAAACTCAATACGAAAAACCTAATACGAAAAACTCAATACGAAAAACTCAATACGAAAAACTCAATATGAAAAACTTCATAAAAAAACTTGTTATGGAAGATTCAATACTAAAGTTTTTCCATTATGAAAATACCAGTACGAAAATTTTCCATTCCGGAAATTTTCAATACGAATACTTTTATTCCAGAAGTATTTTGTATGGAAATATCCATTCTGGAAAATTGTAGTTCCGGAAGTTCCATTCCGGAAAGTTTCGTTCTGAAAAATTTGAAAACAAATTTTGAAAAACTTTGTTAAATAAACAAACAAATGTACTCCCCCTATGAAAAGGAGTTTATTACTGTGAGGAGATTTTTCCAACAGAAAGTTAATTAAGGAAGATTACCTTACGGTTATCATTCCTAACTTCTGTTTAATATATTCAAATCTATCAGAAGGTAAAGATTTTGTGAAAATATCAGCAAGTTGATCTTGCGTTCCGATAAACTGAAGAATAATATCTCCTTTAAGTGTGTGATCCCTAAGAAAGTGATGCCTAATATCTATGTGTTTTGCACGGGAGTGATGTGCAGGGTTTTTACTTAGAGCAATGGCACTTGTGTTATCACACAAAATTTGAGTTTTAGTAAAACTCAAGCCATAGTCTGTGAGTGTGTGTTGCATCCACAACACTTGTGCACAACAACTTCCAGCTGCTACATATTCAGCTTCAGCAGTGGATAGTGCAACAGAATGTTGCTTCTTGCATGACCAAGAAACTAAAGAATCTCCTAAGAAATGACAAGTTCCGGATGTACTTTTTCTATCCATTCTACAACCACCAAAGTCAGCATCAGAAAAGCTTTTTAGAACAAAATCATTTCCAGAAGTATAAAATAATCCTAGATCCATGGTTCCCTTAAGGTAGCGAAAAATTCTTTTAACTGTCTTTAAGTGAGATTCCTTAGGATTGGATTGATATCTTGCACATAAGCATACTGAAAACATTAAGTCTGGTCGACTAGCAGTTAAGTAAAGTAGACTTCCAATCATACCTCTAAAAGATGTTTGATCTACTGGTTTTCCAGCTTCATCAAGATCTAAAGAGTTTGAGGTACCAATAGGAGTACTTATACTCTTCGTGTTGTCATAACCATACTTTTTAAGAAGATCTTTAATATACTTATGTTGGGATATGTAGGTTCCTTCTGGTTTTTGAGAAATTTGAAAACCAAGGAAAAATGTTAACTCACCCATCATACTCATTTCAAACTCAGATTTCATTAGACTAGCAAAAGAATCAGTCAAAGATTGCTGAGTTGAACCAAATATAATGTCATCAACATAAATTTGAACAATCAAAACATTTTTCTTATCTTTCTTTATAAAAAGGGTTGGATCTGCATTTCCCTTAACATAGTTATTTTGAAGCAAAAATACAGTAAGTCTATCATACCATGCTCTTGGGGCTTGTTTAAGGCCATATAAAGCTTTGGTAAGTTTAAAAACATGATCAGGATGTTTTGTATCTTCAAAGCCAGGAGGTTGTTCAACAAAAACTTCCTCTTGAACATAACCGTTAAGAAAAGCACATTTCACATCCATTTGAAATAGTTTGAAATTAAAGAATGCTGCAAAGGCAAGTAGAATACGGATAGATTCAAGTCTAGCTACTGGAGCATAGGTTTCTTCATAGTCTATTCCTTCTTGCTGATTATAGCCTTTAGCAACAAGTCTAGCTTTATTTCTAACAATGACTCCATTTTCATCACATTTGTTTCTGAAGACCCATTTTACTCCAATAACAGAAGTTTCCTTAGGTCTTTCAACCAAGGTCCAGACTTTATTCCTTTCGAATTCATTTAGCTCATCTTTCATTGCTTTGATCCAATCATCATCACCTAAAGCTTCATCAGTGCTTTTAGGTTCTAGTTGGGAAAGAAATGCTAGATGTTCTACTTCATTTCTTAAGGAACTTCTAGTCCTTACAGGTTGATTTACATCACCAATGATACTATCACTGGGATGATTCTTAAGAAACATCTGATTTGGGTTTTGTAAAACCTGTTCATCAACATAAGGTAGAAAGTCTTCTGGGGTAAATGTTTCAGAAGTATCTTCTAGAACAATTTCCTTATCAGAAGGTTCTTCTAACAAAGGTTGACAATCAGTTTTTGAAAACACATCCGAAGATGTAAGTTGGGAGGTTTTAAAAACAAAAGGATCTGACTCATCAAATTTCACATGTACTGTTTCCTCAACAGTACAAGTATTTTTATTAAAAACTCTATAAGCCTTAGAGGTTGTGGAATATTCTAAGAAAATCCCTTCATCTGATTTTGGTGCGAATTTATGTAAGTTATCTTTAGTATTCAAAATGAATACTTTGCAACCAAAAACCTTGAAGTAGGAAAGTCTAGGTTTTCTACCATTCCATAACTCATAAGGAGTTTTATTAAGAAAAGGTCTAATCAAAACTCGATTTATAGTATAACAAGCAGTACTTACAGCTTCAGCCCAGAAATGTCTAGCAATAGAATATTCACTCAACATGGTTCTAGTTATTTCTTGAAGAATTCGATTTCTTCTTTCAACTACACCATTCTGTTGAGGAGTTCTAGGTGCTGAAAAGTTGTGAGTAATACCTTTCTTACTACAAAAAGTTTCAAAATCAGAATTTTGAAATTCTCCTCCATGATCACTATGAATAGTTTTCAATGGAAGGTTTTTCTCATTTTTAACTTGAGCTCTAAAACTTTTGAAATAAGAAAAAGCTTCAGATTTCCTTGCTAGAAAATAGACCCAAGTAAATCTAGTGTAATCATCAACTAGAACAAATACATAGTATTTGCCTCCAATGCTTCCAGTTTGTGTAGGACCAAAAAGATCCATGTGCACCAACTGTAATGCATCGGTTGTTGAGACTCCACCGATTGACTTAAAACTAGATTTATGTTGCTTGCCATATTGACAAGGATCACAAACTTTAGAAGAATCAAATCTAAGCTCCGGTAGATCCTTAACTAGTTTCTTCTTAGAGAGTTTACATAGGTTTCTAAGATTACAGTGTCCTAGTCTTCTATGCCATAACCAAGAATGATCTTCCATTGCACTTAGGCAAGGTAAATCTTGGCTTCTTAGGTCTTCTAAGTTTAAGGTGTAAACATTCTCTTGCCTGTTGGCTGAGAGAATAAATTCTTCCTTGGAATTGTGAACTAAGCATTTATCATTCCTAAAATTCACAAGGTAACCTTCATCACATAACTGACTTATGCTAATGAGGTTGTGCTTAAGACCTTTAACAAAAAGAACATTTGAAATCAAAGTTTTACCTAAAAGAACAATATTACCAATACCAACAATCTCTCCTTTAGCATTGTCTCCGAAAGTTACCTTTCCTCCTTTCGTCTTGATAATATTTTCAAAGAAGCTTTTGTTACCAGTCATGTGCCGGGAACATCCACTATCCATGTACCAAACATTGTTGCTGGAACTTTCTTTATTTTCCTGAAATTAAGAACAAAGTTAGACTTTCGGAATCCAAACTTGTTTGGATCCGAGATTTCCAGACAATAAAATCTTAGGTACCCACATTTTCTTAGAAAAATAAGCTTTATGAAAACCTAAGGATTGGGTTTTGTTTAAGGAACAATTTCTTGCCCAGTGACCACCACATTGACACTTAGTACAAAATGGGGCACTTTGAGGAACAAAATAATTGTTGCTGAAAACAGGTTTTGCATGGGTATAACCAAATCCGGATTTATTTCTTAAAGGTCGTATTTGAGAATACATCTTATCAAAATTTTCCTTACCATGGGTAAAGTTTGATAAACACTTCTTTAAGGAAAATATTTCGGACTTGAGTTTTACAACCAAGTTTTTATCTTCAAAATCATTAGTTTTGGAACTAGAGTTAGGCTCGAAAACATTTTTATTAGAAATTACTTTTTCTAACTCTTTAGAAAGTTTGTTCTTCTCAGAACTTACTTCCTCAAGATTTTTTGAAATACTTTCAAAATCAGCATTTTTCTTATCAAGATCTTTAGAAAGATCTGATATCTCTTTAGTAAGAATAGAATTCCTAGAATTTGCCTTATCAAGTTTCTTGTTGAGTTTTGAATTCTCAATCTCAAGAAGTTCAGCAAATCTAGAGACTTCTTCAAAAGTAGGTAAAGTATTTTCCTCATCAGAAGATGATTCTTCATCAGAAGAGTCATAATACTTACTATCATTAGGATTTAAAGAAACATTGGTCAAAGATTCAGCATTTCGTACCTTAGCCATAAGACAATGATTATCAATAGGTAATCTGGCTATAAGACCAAGATTCTTTTGTCCTGAAGATTCATATTCAGAAGATTCATCTGAAGAGTCACCACCACTGGCACTCCAGGTGTCATTAGCTTTCAAAACTTTCTTAGCTTTAGCTTTGTAATATTTCTTCCTGTTCCTGTCTGAATGTCTTTCTTTTCTTTCTTTCTTTCTGAGCATAGGGCAATCTGGTCTAATATGTCCAGCTCTCTTGCATTCATAACAAGTAACTTCTCCATCTTTCTTATCTTTCCTATCCTTCTTCTTATACTTGGATTGAAAGTTTCTTTGTCCAGCTATCTTGTTCATCCTTCGAGCAAGATTGGCTAATTCATTTTCTGAAACTTCACTTTCACTAGATTCGGATTGGAAAATGAATTTCTTCGATTTGGATCTGGTTACTCTCTCAGGAGTCTTAGCTTTCATCTGATTCGAAGTTGTAGTAAAAGCAACAGTACCATTTCCATTCTTCTTCTTGATGTTGTCAGCATCTCTCTTCATTCTAGTCTCATGTTGTAGAAGAGTTCCAAATAATTCATCAAGAGTAATTTGAGTAACCTTCCTGTTCTCATCTATGGCTGTTCTCTTGGATTCCCACTCATTGGGCATAATATCAATTATCTTGTCCACAAGAGCTTCATCATCTAAACCTTTCTCTCCCATAGATTGCAGACTGTTGACAATTGTCATAAATCTTTGTTGTACTTTACAGATAGGTTCTCCATAAGGAAAATTAAAGCCATGATATTCAGCTCTAAGCATAGCTCTCCTAGTCTCAATCACTTTAGAAGTCCCAAAATGAGTAACCTCTAACTTCTTCCATATACAATTAGCTGCTTCACAAGAAGAAATTTGGCTATATATATTTCTAGTCATTGAACATAATAAAGTGTTGCGTACCTTATAATTCAGTTGATATTCTTGCTTCTCCTGGTTAGTAAAGGTTCTGACTTCCTTGTCAGGAATTTTGTAATCACCAGTAAGCATGACAAAGTTATCTACTCCAGTATTGATAACAAACGTCTTCATACGATCTCTCCAGTATTCATAATCATTACCATCAAATATTGGTGGCCTTGTAGGATTCAAATTGTCTATCGAACCAACATTCATTCCTGCCATACTTGAAAATAACTTGGAAACAAACTTGTTAATAACAAAGATTCGGAATCAAAAAGTTCGGAATAGGAAAAGTTCGGAATGGAAAATCCGGAATGACAAAGTTCGGAAAAGAAAAGTGAGCAAGAAAAACTTGTATGTGAGTACAAGTATTTCAGTAACCTAAGCTCTGATACCAAATGTAAGAATGGTATAGAGTAAGAGGTTTCCAACCTCTGATACCAATTGTAGGATCGAAATATAATATGAGATGCTCAATATACAAGAGGGGGGGTGAATTGTATACTTTAAAAATTCCTTTGGAACCTTTAAAGTTAGTTATGAATAACTAGAGTTTCCTTAAGAAAAGGAAAGAACTAAGTTTAACAAAGTTAAACTAAGTAAATTCACAACACCTCTAACACCGAACTAAACTTGGAAAGAGATTCCAAAAGTAGGTTCCGGAAATATGGTTTCGGAATTTGAAACTTAACAAAAGTTACAATATGAGATTCTACCTTAAAGCGTATAGAATCTAAACTAATCAGAGTAAGTAAGGAAGTATAAGAAAATTATACTTTCCTTAAGATACAAAATGCAGCGGAATAAAACAAGTAGAAGAACTACTAGTAACAAGATGATAGTCTTTTAACCCAAAGAGAAGGGTATCCAACAACCTTGGATAAAGGTCCCTTGATTTATACTTTCAAGCAAGTCTGTCTTACCCACACCAGGGTAAGCCCTCGATACGAAGATCGGTGTCTCTGTCTTGCTATCCCCGCAAGCCCTCAACTTCAAGGTAGTTGGCAACCTCTGTCTTTCTCAGCAAGAAAGCCCTCGATCTTTAAGGTAGTCGGCACCTCTGTCTTCCTATCCCCGGAAGCCCTCGAATGTAATCACCAACATTCGGAGTCGCACGAAGCTCTGAGAGTTTATAAGAGACTCTCTCTCTAGAAATCACTTCAACAGCATGTATGCACAAAGTCCAAATGTTCATCCATCCGTTGTGAGCTTTTTCAAATGAGCTCCTATTTATAGATGAGGTCGGCTCCTTCTCTAACGGTCATATTTCCCTTAAAGTTCGGAGGGACCTGTACACGTGTCACTTAGACAACGGTTAGTTTATAACAAAATGGACGACATCGTTTTATAACAAAGTAAGTGTAACAGAATGCACGACATCGTTTTAAACTCTAACATAAAAGTTCGGAATAAAAATTTCGGAGTGAAAGTTCGGAGTGAACAAATTCAGAGTGTATAAAACAATGATATCCAGATTCTGTTTAATGAGTGAATTCGGAATGAGAATTCGGAATAGGAATTCGGAATAGGAATTCTTCATCAGAAATCGTAATGAGAAATCGTCATCAGAATTCGTAATGAGAATTCGGAATGAGATTTCTTCATTAGAATTCGTAATGAGAATTCTTCATTGGAATTCGTAATGAGAATTCTTCTTCAGAATTCGTAATGAGAATTCGGAATGGGATTTCTTCATTAGAATTCGTAATGAGAATTCTTCTTCAGAATTCGTATCCTGAATCTGGAATAGAACTAAGTCAGAATTCATATCCGGAATTCGGAATGAAACTTCCTTATAGTTCTTGTCCAGAATCCGAACCCTAAAACAGAATGCTTTTTATCAGTTTTAATGATTCCGAGAAAGTGAATCCGAAACTTTCACTTAAGAAAAATATTGATGAAAATATGATAAGGATAAAATTTTTCTTATAAAAGCGATTTTCCTTAAGAAAGCATTTTTCCTTATAAAAGCGATTTTCCTTAAGAAAGCATTTTTCCTTACAAAAGCAATTTTCCTTAAAGATAAGGTGTTTGTGATTTTCAAAACAAGAAGGAATGGAAAAGTCATAAGGAAAACCTTATTGACTCAACATCTATGTTTTTATTGTGGACATTTTATGATTTGATTTATTTACAAAAATGATTAACCTATCATGTAGAATATGTGATTATGTTAATTACTATTCAATATGAGAATTTATGATTAATTGGGGTTATTTTGAGATAAATGTTATGATGTATCTTGGAAGAATATATAATTAAATCCTTATGATATTTGGGTTACAATGTTAGTTTTTATTACTTTTGAATAATTTTAAGGACAATTGTATATTTTATGGTCTTTCTTGAACATTGGGTACTTTTGTTTTAATTTTGGAGATTAAGAGTAGTACTTTTTTTATAAAGGATTATCTTATTGGTGATTATCTATTCACATACTAACCAATTTTGGTTTTGGTTAATTTATAAAGATAGGGAAAATATATGGTTCATATTTTGGGGATCAAGTTTTTCTCAAGAAGTTGATTATAGTGCTTTCAATGTGAACAAGTCATCTTGAATACTTACCATTTGGAGAAAAGATGAGCTTGTGGTAGAATTTTATTAGAGGATGACACTCTACATGACGAGTAATTATATTTACTTATGATATTGGTCTAGTTATTAATAAAATTCATCCACTATATGAAAAGGATCTTGAAGCAAAAATGTTATAAGACCTATTTTATCATAAGACTTTTACCCAACCACAATTTTATGGTATTGTGGGGGTTATGTTTTTTTGATCAAGTTCTCTATCACTCTATATTAATCTATGAGAGTTAGTTTCTCTTCCATATCCATGTTTTAAAGGAATCCTAGTATCTGTTGTCTTGGGTAACCTTTTTACTTATCTTTCATTCTTTTAATGTGATAGTTTTACTGACTCTTTTCTAATGTGGGACTTTTAATGATGTTTCCAAGCCCAGTTTTAAAATTGCGAGGATGCATTTCCCAAAAGAGGGGTAGGATGTAATATCCCAGATAAATAAGAAATAAGACACATTTCATATTTATTAATATTTTTTAATTAAATATTAATTTAACATTAAATGGGATGCTATGTTTGATTGCGTACCAGATAAGTAACAACTAGTTTCTTTAAAATCCGATGTTGCACACTAATAATATAATATTATTATTTTAAATGGAAGTTAATGCCTAACAATTGTATTGACAAGAATGAATTGAAATAACTAAAAAATGATTATATATATTTTTTAAATGTTTTTTTCAAATATCAAATAACTGTTAGAGGCTTTAAATGAGTAAGGAATTCAATTTTACGAATAAATACTCTAATATTCACTAAGAGGTTGATTTACCGCCTTTTAATAGAGAACCCTCTTTTAAATCTAGTTTTTGTCACTTTTATATTTAAATTTGAAAAAATAAAATTATTATTTAGAATTGGGACTCCAAAACATACTTTGGATGAAATTTTGGTATTTTTCTAATAACGTTCATTTTATTACTGAATAGTGAAAATACTGTATTTTAATTCAAAAATGTGTTTTAATATAATTTATTTATATGGATATATTATCTTTTTAATTGGTTATAATGTGTAATTAGAATATATTTTTACCATTTAATCTAATTTTGGTCATTTTATGTACTTTCATTTTCAAATTGGACATAAACAAGTGTCAATCTTTTGATAGTTATTATTTCTTAAAAACACGCTATTTGTTTTAACAGTGGGAATTAATTTTAAATTAATTTCTTCCACTTCTGTGTTTTGAATTTAAAAAAATTTATAACATATTTGGATTAATTAGGTCCAAATTATGTAAATAGGTAACTTATATTTTTAGAAATTTTAAATATTTACTTCAGTAAATATTTTATTTACCATGATTAAAAGGTAAAAATAATAAATAAGAGTAAAATATAATATTATAATAAAAATAAATTACCCTAAAATGTGTTTTAATACTATTGGATGATATATATCTGACCATGGGCATCCTTGGGTTGAATTCGGGACCCCATGGAGCCACATGTGAGTAATAATGACACTTTAAATTAATTAATTTAAAGTGAAGACAAAAATGACATAAAAAAAATATTTTTTAGTAAATAAATTTTTACATGGGGTTATATAAGTTATCCTTTCAAATATAAATATTATTTTAAAATCGAAGAATATTTCGTACAACATGGTAATTTTTATTATAATTTTTGGACATCAAAAAAAGTAAATTATATATGACACAATAATGATGCAATATTTACCTCATTAATAAATCATCTAAATAAATAAGATTATAAATATTAAAATAATATCCTAAACCAGTCCAATTGTTATTAGATTATTTTATTTCAACCATGAGTCATCATAACTTTTATTGTAATGAATATTTGACCTTTTGAAACCAAAGATGAGGTTATAATAAAATAATTGTTTCAAACTATCCTAACGAGCCCCTCCTCTCCCTTATCAAAATCCCTCACGACTAATTTTTTCTCACATTTCTCAAGACTTTGGATCGTATAAACTTTTCTCCAATATTCTCCCAAGATTCCTCTATTCATCCTAAAATCCTTACCTTAGGCAGAAAGCACTTCATGAAACCCTTTTGGTTTAAACCACAGAGAGTTACCCGATTTAAAGGTAACACCTTCTCTTAAGTTATTTTGTTTTGTTTTAGTTCTCCAAACAACTAAACTATTTTTATTCCATTATTTTATAAAAAAAACAGTATCCTAAATATACTAGGATTTTTTTATGATAAAGATTTTAACTACACTAACACACTCCTCCATCTAATGGGTGAAGAACATACAGTTTCTGTGAATGGAAAACTAACGCCTCACGAAATTATGATTATTTGATTATCTCCTATCGCCTCTTATGGTGGCCACTAAGATGATACTGTATTTATATATGATATATATTATGTTTTTTTCTATATTATTCTATAATTTTTATTTAAAAACATACCTTTATGCCTTCCAATATGTGTAAACATGATAATTTCATTTGAGGAAGTGCAGACTAATGCCCCCTCAAGGTGATATGATTCGTTCATGACATATATGGAACTTATAAAGATGGAGTTAATTAAATTATGTAAAATATATATCATATGATATAATAATTTAATTATAATATACCTATTTATCATTATGTTTCCATTCCATTGAATATTAAATAGAAATGAAAGTTGTGTTCATGTGTACGTACGACTTACCATCTCAATGAACGATGCATTTCATTTATTATCTCCGAAATGTTATATAATATTATACATATATATATATATAATGGATATATATTATAAATATGATATATAAATCATTAATATAATTCTGGAGATAATGGAGTTTTGATCACATGGACAAATTGTAATTATAACAAGTTCATTTTTAACTCAAATTTCCGAACATCGACAAAATGTCCAATAAAAATTTAAATAATTAACAAACTGTTATTTCAAGCTAATAAGTGATATAAAATTAAAAATAAAAATAAAAAAGGTTATGAATCAAGTATAAATTAACTTATGTTTATAATTCAGGAAGAATAAGGAACATATGAGTCAAGTTGGACACGAGGTACGGATTTTTTATCTCACTTTTAATTCTGTGAGATTTCCATTGTTCACTAATTATTTATTGAATGTGGTGTATTGTGTACTACCATTTTATATATATTATCATTATTATTTTTATATTCATGGTATTATGTGATTCATTTGGTGGTTATTAACTTTTCACCAATGACTCGATTGATTAAAACATGGTAAGGGTTTTTTATGTCATTTTTTTCCCTTGAGATTCGTGCTATATTGGCCACTATTTCCTTTTGTGTGGTGGATGAACTGCCCATGATTTTATTATTTTTGTTATATAATTTAATTTATGGGTATTTACATATTCTTTATGTGATCCGTCTTTCATGGGTTGAATGTTTCGTATGTTACCAAATCGGTAAGGGAACCTTACACCCTCCTCTTTTTAAAAGATTTATTTTTATGGATTTTAATTTACATCTTATTATGTTTGGATATTTTCTTATATATCCTTATTGATGTAAATCTTATGTCCAAGTAATGAGATATAATTTTCTCTCTCATCAAATTATTTTTTGAATTTTAAAGTGACGCTCTTAGGATGTCGAATTCCTTTAAGAAAACTTCATAACCCAATTTCAATTTTTGGGTTAAAAATCTACTTCTTGATTATGTCATGCTATAAATATGTGTTAATTACCTCTGATTGTTTTATACTTAATATCAAAATATATTGGGTGTATTTATATTTTTCACACATAATTATGTAATTTATTTATGCATAAACTAATGATACCGTCTTTATATGGGATTTCGTCTCAATTTACATTTCCATTGAGACTTCATTGTTGATATGCACCAATTCACTCTTATATGATGTATATTCAATCATTTGGTATATTATATAATGAATACCTTTATTCCCATGATATTATTAAGTTATGATTAAATTTTATTCCTCAATTATTTGTATTCAAGGGTCTCTCATTTTGTTAAAAACTCTTTAACTAAAATATCATTTAAAATGTTTTAAAGGTTTATTATTATAACTATTTCACATTAATATCAATGTTTTAAAAATGGTTTTATGGATTTATCCATATGGAAATGATTCTTTTTAAATTTAAATTTATTTGAAAACCTTCAATCTTGTATGGGACACTTTGATTCAAAAATCTCTTTACTTAATATTTTAAATGGTTTTGAAAATAATTGGATAAAAGATTTGATTTTGTCAATATTTTGAATTGAAATATTTTGATTGCAATGTTATCTTTCCATTATGTTTGTTTTATGGGTTATGAATATGTTATGGCTATTAGTTATTGTTTACGTATATGTGTGGTTCTGTGATAAACCTAGGGTGGGTGAGCCCGAGATAGCTCTCTAATTCATTAGGTAACGTGATGGAGGTAAACAGTAATGTTTATACTGAGATATTTAGGGAATATATTGTGATGGGTATTCCAAATGTGACTCCCTATGTAGTTGTGATGGAAACAATGTATGTATGTTATTTATGACATAATTTACCACTATTATTTATGATTTATGTGTGTTATTCATAAATCATATGATTTCTTGAGGTATGTTATGATTGAAAAGTATGGTTTCATTGTTTCATATTTATTGACGGACTCATGTTTTCATTCCATATTTTATATCCCTTACTGATATTTTTATGATAATACCAAGATTTTGAAATTTTTTCCATAGGACTTAAAGATGAATAAGGTTCATGGATGGGATCATGGAAAAGTTGTGATGTCTAACACATGGAACTGGAATTGACTCTTTTTTTCAGGAGTTTTTATCTTATGAAAAAAAATGGATACAGAGTAGAATTGTCTACAAGTAATATTCATGTTTTCACGAAAAATATTATAAACTAATTATATAAAAATATAAACCTGAAATGATACTCAATGGGAATTTTTCATTTAATTCAAGATTATGTAATGCTTAAGGTCAGGTCCTTATAGTTGGTATTAGAGGTCAGTTTAGAAAACTTTAGGGATTATGAGTTTTCGATAAACACATGGTCAGTTCCTATGACTATTATTTCTGTTAAATCCTTGTTTTATAACTTTTTCAGATCAAGTAAATTCAGTTACAAATGGAAGGAAGAGTATCTCAAATTACATTCTTATCTCTTCCTGATGATTGCTTGCAATAATTACTGCAAAGTCATGTACGGATGATTGTGAAACTTTTTCTAGCATACAAATCAGTTTCAAGCATTTGTTTGAGATATCAAACACCTCCACTATACCTTTTTATCATCATGGATTTTGGGATTTATTTAAACAAATCCAATTTTCAAAATATTCTCATATTTTTAAGAAAGGTAAATATTTTCAAGGCATTTTTAAATATTTTACCTTATCACAAGATTTTGAAGTATATTATGATTTTGAAAATGGTGCTGAAGAAGGAGACAATTGCACAACCGATTTATATATTCTTTTAAAATATTTTTTCTTATCACATACCTATGTTATTTTAAAAGGACCATTAATTGAAAGTTTCATATCAAATACAGTCCAAATATTTTATAGAAATCATGTTTTATCAAAGGTTTTGAAAATATATGCCATACATGATTATTTTCCAAAACTATTTTTCTGTGAACACCCATATGACCCATGTTGTACAAGGTGTATTTGGATGAAGGAAGAAATTATTTTTTAGGTTCTCTAAATCATTTTTTCAATTCATGGACCTTCTACCTACGTGAACAAGATGATGATGAAACCAAATGGACACCATTATCAAGGTATGGTGTTTTTCATTTTGGGGATTGTTTTATTTTATCATATGGTTGTGAAATAAGGCTTCAAGAATTAAGATGTTGAGTTTATAATTAATTGTGATGAAAATTATAGTTATAAGGAAACCATTGAGGTTAAAACATATTAGGGTAATTTTTGAGTTTTATAAAAAGGACAATACGCAGACCATGCGACAACCCGTCGTGTTGGACAAAGATGCGGGAATCGAACCCACAACCAATGTTCGGTTGAAATTTATTGCCTACCACAAGACTACATGAAGTCCCTAGTCTGTATGACTTATTATTTTTAGAAGAATGATTTTATGGAACAAGAATAAGTTGACTTTGGGAACTTACGTTTTATCAAATGGGTATAATTAGTATAGAAAAACTATTTATTGATTAAGTGATAAAGGTTGTTATGGATGATGTTCTCTATTTTGAGGAAACACTATATGCCTAAGGAAGATAGAATAATATGGAATTTGAATTGTGGAATAATGATTGAAATTTTATTTTGGATGAATCTATGTTTTTATTTTGTACATATGATGATTTTATTTATTTATGAAATTGATTAACCTATCATGGATAATATGTGAATAGGTTAATTACTATTCAATATGAGACTTTATGTGTAACTGGTGTTATTTGGAGATAAATGTTAAGATGTATCTTGGAATAATATTTAATTAAATCCTTATGAGATTTGGGTTATAATATTAGTTTGGATTACTTTTGAATAATTTTTATGACAATTGTATATTGAATGGTCTTTTTTGAACTTTGGGTACTTTTGGATGAATTTTAGAGATTAATAGTAGTACTTATTTTTATAAAAGATTATCCTTTTGGGGATTATCTGATCACAGACTAAACAATTTTGGTTTTTGTTAATGTATTAAGATATGGAAAATATATGTTTTATATTTTGTGGATCATGTTATTCTCTAGAAGTTGATTATAGTGCTTTTAGTGTGAACAGGTCATCTTGAATACTTACCGTTTGGAGAAAAGATGAGTTTTTGGTAGAATTCTTTAGTGGATGATACTCTACATGATGAGTCTGTAGGATTACTTAAGATATTAGTCTTTTTATTAAAAAAATCTTCAACTCTATGAAAAGGATCTTGAAGAAAAAATGTTATAATCCCTCTTTTATCATCAGACTTTTACCCAACCACAAATGTTTTTTATTGTGGTGGTTAACTTTCTGTGATCAAGTTCTCTATCACTATCTATTAATATATGAGAGTTAGTTTCTCTTCCATATCCACGTTTTCAAGGAATCCTAGTATCTGTTGTCTTGAGAAACCTTTTTTACTTCTCTTTATTTCTTTTAATGTGATTGTTTTACTGACTCTTTTTTGATGTGGGACTTTTAACAAAGCTTCAAGCCTAGTTTTAAAATTGTGAAGATGAAATTCCCAAAAGGGGGGAAGGATGTAACATCCTAGATAAATAAAGAATAATACACTTTTCATATTTATTAATATATGTGAATTAAATATTAATTTTACTTTAAAGGGGACACTATGTTGGATGGAACACCTAATACACAACAATGGGTTATTTTGAAATCTGACATTGCACACTAATATTATAATATTTGTATTTTAAATGGCAGTTAACTCCTAGTCATTGTATTGGCGGGAATGAAAATAACTAGCTAAAATATGATTATATATATTTGTTAAATTTTGTTACAGTTATCCAATAACTGTTAGAGTCTTTAAATGAGTAAATAACTCGATTTTAAGAATAAATACTCTAATATTCACTAAAAGGTCGATTTACTACCATTTAATGGAGAACCCACTTTAATTTTATTTTTTGTAACTTTTATACGTTCTATATGTCAAAATGAATTTCTTATTTAGAATCAGGAAAACAAAATTTACTTTGGATGAAATTTTGGTATTTTTCTGATAATGATCATTTTTTTAATGTATAGTGATAAATACTATATTTTAATTCAAAACAACGTTTTATTATAATTTATTTATATAGTTATATTATCTTTTTAATTTGTTTTAAAGTTTAATTAGAACATATTTCTACTATTTAATCTGCTTTTGGTAATTTTATGTAATTTCATTTTCAAATTGGACATAAAAAATTGTCAATATTTTGATAGTTATTATTTCTTAAAAACACGCTATTTGTTTTAACAGTAGAAATTATATTTAAATTAATTTTTTCCACTTCTATATTTTGAATTTAGAAAAATGGATTCCATATTTGGAATCATTAGGTCGAAATTGTGTAAATAGTTAATTTTTATTTTTAGACATTTTAAATATTTATTTCAGTAAATATTTTATTTACCAAGATTAAAAGGTAAAAATAATAAACAAAGGTAAAATATAAAATTATAATAATATAAAATTACCCTAAAATGTGTGATAATAATATTTTATGATACATTGTTGACCATGTGAATCATGGGGTTGAATGTGGGACCCCATGGAGCCACATGGTGGTAATAACGACACTTTTTATTATTTAGTTTAAAGTAAAGACAAAAATGACACAAACAAATATTGTTTAGTAAATAATTTTTTAGATGGGGTTATATAAATTTTATTTTGGACTATAAATATTATATGGAAATATAAATAGATTTCCTATAACATGGTAATTTTTCTTATAATTGTTGGACATCAAATAAATTAAATTATGTATGACACAATAATGATGCAATATTTACATCATTAATAAATTATTTAAATAAATAAGATTATAAATATTAAAAAAATATCCAAAACCAGTCCACTTATTATTGGATTATTATATTTCTTCCACGAGTCATTGTAACTTTGATTCTAATGAATAGTTGACCTTTTGAAACCAAAGATGTGGTTATAATAAAATAATTGTTTCAAACTTTCCTAAAGAGCCCCTTCAATCTCTTATAAAAATCCATCATTTATAATTCATTTATCACACTTCTAAAGCATTTGGATCATAAAAACTATACTAAAATAAGCTCCCAAGATACCTCTATTCATGCTAGAAGCCTTAACTTAGGCAGAAATCACTTCAGAAACCCTTTTGGTTCTAACCAAAGGGAGTTACCCGATTTAAAGGTAGCATCTTCTCTTAAGTTCTTTTTATTTATTTTACTTATCTAACCCACTATACTCTTTTTATTACTTTATTTTATAAAAAACCTGTATAATAAATATACTAAGATTTTTTTTATGAGAAGTATTAGATCTACACATACACACACCTCCATCTAATGGGTGAAGAACATATTGTTTCTGTGAATGGAAAACTAACGCCTCACGAAGTGATGATTGTTCAATTATCTCCTACCGCCTCTTATGGTGACCACTAAGATGGAAATTTATTCATATGTGATATATATTATGTTTTTGTTTTCTATATTCTTCTTTAATTTTTATTTACAAACATACCTTTATGCCTTCCAATATGTGTAAACAAGATAATTTCATTTGAGGAAGTGTAGACTACCGCCCCCTCAAGGTGATATGATTCGTTCATGACGTACATGGAATGTATAAAGATGAAGTTAATGAAATTTTGTAACATATATATCATATGATATAATAATGGAATTATAATATACTTATGTATCATTAAGTTTTCATTCCATTAAATATTAAATAGAAATGAAAGTAGCATTCATGCTTACTTACGGCTTACCGTCTCCATGAACGGTGCATTTCATTTCTTATATCCAAAATGTTATGTACTATTATAAATAAATAAATATATATATATATATACTGGATATATATGATATATATGATATCTAAATCATTAATATCATTCTGGAGATAATTGATTTTTCATCACATGGAAAAATTGTAATTATAACAATTTCATTTTTAACTCAAATTTCTGAACATCGACAAAATATCCAATATGAAGTCAAATAATTAAATAACTGTTATTGCAAGGTAATAAGTGATGTAAATGTAATAATAAAAATCAAAATGGTTATTAAGCAAGTATAAATTAACTTAAGTTTATAATTCATGTAGAACAAGGAACATACAAGTCAAGTTGGACATGAGTAAGGGATTTCATATCTCACTTTTAATTCCATGATATTTCCATTGTTCAACACTTATTTATTGCAGGTGGTGTATTGTGTACTAAAATTTGATATATATTATCATTATTATATTTATATTCATGGTATTATGTGATTAATTTTGTTGTTATTCACTTTTCTCCAACGACTCGATTGATTAAAACATGGTATGGGTTTTTCATCTCACTTTTTATTCCCGTGAGATTCATGCTATATTAGCCACTATTTCCTTTTGTGTGGTGGATGTAATGCCCATGATTGTAATTTTTGTATAATATAATTTAATTTATGGGTATTTATAGATTCATTGTTTGATCTTTCTTCCATGGGGTGCATGTTTTGTATGTTACCAAATCAGTAAGGGAACTTTACACCCTCCTCTTTTTAAAAGACTTCATTTTGTTATGTATTTTAATTTAGATATTATTATGTTGGGATATCTTCTTATATATCCTTATTGATGTAAATTATATGTCCTTGTGAATAGATATCCTTTTCTCTCTCATGAAATTATTTTCTGAATTTTAATGTGACGTCGTTAGGCTGTCGAATATCTGTAAGAAAACTTCTTATCCCAATTTCAATTTTTGAGTTAAATATCTAATTCTTGATTATGTCATGCTATATATAAGTGTGAATAACCTTGGGTTGTTTTACACATAATATCCATATATATTGGGTGTATTTATATTTTTCACACATAATTATGTAATTGATTTTTCCTTAATCAAAGGATACCGTCTTTATAATGGATTTCATCTAAATTTTCATTTCCATTGAGTCTTCATTGTTGATATGAAGGAATTCACACTTATATGATGTATATACTGTCCTTTTGAATATTATATCATGAATAACTTAATTTTCATGACATTAATACATTCTAATTAAATGTTATTCCTCAATTATTTATATTCTAGGGTCTCTCATTTTGTTAAAAACTCTATAACTAAAATATCGTTTTAAAGGTTTTAAAGGATTATTCTTATAACTCTTTACCATTAATGTCCATGTTTTAAAAAGGTTTTTAACGATTTATCCATATGGACATGATTTTTTTTAAATTTAAATTTCTTTCAAATGCTTCAATGTGGTATGGGACACTTTGATTCAAAAATTTATTTATTTAATATTTTAAATGGTTTTGAAAATGGTTTGATAAAAGCTTTGATTTTATCAATATTTTGAAATGATATATTATGATTGCAATGTTATATTTCCATTATGTTTGTTTTATAGGTTATTAATATGTTATGGCTATTGGGCATTATTTATGTATATGGGTGGTTCCATGATAAATTTAGGGTGAGTGAGCCCGAGATAGCTCTCCAATGCATTGGGTAACATGATGAAGGTAAACATTAATGTTTCTCCTAAGAGATTCATGGAATATACTATGATGGTTATTCCAAATATAACTCCCTCTATAGTTGTGATAGGTACTATGTAAGTATGTTATTTATTCTATAAGTTACCTTTGTGATTTATCATTCTTGTTTGTTATTGATAAATCTTATGATTTCATGAGGTATGTTATGATTGAAAAGTATGGTTTCATTGTTTTGTATTTATTTATGGGCTAATGTTTACAATCCATATTTTATATCCCTTACTGATATTTTTATGCTCATCCCAAGTTATGAAATGTTTTCCACATGAATTAATGATAAATAAGGGTCATGTATGGGATCAAGGAAAAGTCGTGCTGTCTAAAACATGGAATGAGACATGACTCTTTTTTTCAAGAGTGTTTATTTAGTGAAAAAATGGATACTGAGTAGAATTGTCTTCATGTAATATTCATGTTGTTATGTAAGTATTATGACCTAATTCTCTAAAACTCTAAACCTGAAAAGATCCTCAATGTGAATTATACATTTAATTCAAGATTATGTAATGTTTAAGGCTAGGTCCTTATACCCTAAGTGGAAACTAGAACCAAGGGTATAGAATCTCAAACAAATGGAAGACATTAACCTTTTTTTAGGACAATATTGGAAGATAATATGGTAAATCCCAGCAACACCAAAGAGTAAAGATATATGTAAATCCAAAAATCTATTAATAGATGAATGTTCAAAATAATTTTATACAAATTAAAAGAAAAAACTAAAGAAAATTAACAAAAGAAGGAAAAGAATCAATGCCGACTGTCCCGATGCCTGATCTAGTAAGGTCTGACACGGTCCTCAAAGTCTTCCTAGAATCCTGAATGCAATTTTATATATGCAGGGTGAGTATACATGTATACTCAGTAATGAAACCAAAAGATCTGATGCACAAGTGGGGAGAAATTCTAATGACTTATGAAAAATAGAGGTAACCAAAACACCTAGCATGGAAAACTATCCACCCAGCCTCCCCAAGGAAGACCCCAAAAATAACGCAAGTCTCGTAAAATAATAGTTATAACACATCAATATTTGGGTACCCCGCACCACTTTCGAACTGTTTATTTTGAAAATCCTATACATCACACATCACCCATAAATTGCACTGCAGTACCACTACTATACCCCTCCCGCACACACCTGGGCCACCACAACCTCACATCTAGGATACTACAACCACACTTGTTGCCCACATACACCTGGGCCTCACAACCATGCATCTCTCCCATATACAACTATGCCACCACAACCACACGTCCTGCCCGTAGACACCTGGGCCTTATCCTTAAGAAACTTTTGTAAAAAAGCCTACCTTCACACACCTCATCCAACCCATCACAACACACCCTAACCATAGAGTCTTGGGCTATAATTAACCTCAGGCCATCACCACCTGCTCCAAGAGTCTTGGGATACCTAGTAGAAGGAGTATAAAGAAGATAATAACCATCTACTCATAGAAATGTTGGGAAAAGCACCCTCCCCCATGAAATGGGGGGTGTTCAACACAAAGTGTTCCACATGGGTGGGGTGCGTATAAGAAACAGAAGAACTAAATTATATACATATAGATTATAAATCACCCACACAAACCTATGGGTTCCCAAACCAACAACCAGCCCACACCTAACCACTCTTACTGCTACCTCTACACGCACAAGTACACAATAACCACAACCAGAGCACAACCCATTTTTTGGAAAAATAGTTTCCCATTGTACCTGTTCTCGTCATTATGTTAAAGCGATTCAATTAAAATATTCCTTCACTACCAGGAAACTAAAATTCATACCACAATCCAAAACAACAGTTGTAATGAAAATATTCAAGCATTTTTTAAGCATTCACTCCAATTTCTCTTGTAAATTATAACTTAAAAAAGGGATCCCATGAGATCCCTCGAAATACTGGAACCAAAACAAGCCCCAATATTTAGAGTCCAGAACATTTACCGTAAGCTCCACCTAACTTCAGATTCACAAACCAACAACCTCTAAACCAGATGTTCCATTTCTATACAAGTATGCCCATAATGTATCATCCAGAACAACCATGCATATCAAAAAAACAGAGTTCGGATGTTTTCAGATTTGGCCAACACCGTTCATTAAGTTCCTTGTTTCCGTTTGGTTAACTAGGGTGATAAAAAAAGTGTTCTTATTCATTAGTAATCCATTTAATCAACCACATTTACATGATTAATCATTTCCATGTTATGATCATTCAATAACACGATTATCCAGAAAATAGAGCTTTATTAGTGAACAATAAAGGACCACCAATGACCATGATTTTTAGTGGACTGGATCCTATAAAATTCACAACATAAAAATGAAGGTATACAAAAGAACCCCATCACCATTACCACAACTTCATTATTTAAAATACAGTTTATTATCTTCATTAATGTTGGTTTCATCTACGTCATGAGGGAACATAATCATACCCACCCCTACTGATGCACATTAAAGAGAGATGAAGGAAGGTACCCTACCTGGATGATCAAGGATCGATGTTTTCTCCTTGGGATAAAAACAGGGGTCACGTGACAGGAAACTATAAGAAGAACCAGAATGACTCATGTCCATAAGAGGGTCTCTAAGTGCACCAATAGGGAACAAAAGAGACTGAGGGATATGATCTGGGTGTGATAAAAAGGATGGATCCTAGAGTTATGGGATATGCGATTTTGAAGTTCTTGAATAGAGTATTGTGGTTTGACCACATGGCTAGGTGATTTCACACATTGGAATTATTTAAGATTTAATAATTCCCTATAAAATGGTGGAGATATACTAGTGGATGGTTGTGAGTTGATAGGTTACATTTAAACTAAGAAAAACACATAACATGGGCATAATTGGAAATAGGAAAAGGGTGGGAAACTGATAAAAAGGCCACATGGTTTTATAATTAAAGGGTCACCCAAATAATTGGGGATTTAAAATATAGTTTTCTGGCCTTAA
Source organism: Viscum album (assembly GCA_963277665.1). Taxonomy (NCBI): domain Eukaryota; kingdom Viridiplantae; phylum Streptophyta; class Magnoliopsida; order Santalales; family Viscaceae; genus Viscum; species Viscum album. The sequence goes on along the minus strand of OY728166.1, from coordinate 1,406,275,224 downwards.
AAGGTCATAAAAAACTTCAAAAGGTAATAAAACTTTAAAAATGATATTATGGGAAAAACTGGGGTTATAAACCCAAACACCCCAAGATGGAACCATTGGGGTGTGGCACCGATCGGTGAGACCTATTTATGGCACTGATTAATGGAACCAATAGGTGACACTTCGAAGATACCCTACCACTATCACCAAAACCCTAATAAATCATCTATGGTGTCCATGACACCCGAAACACCAAAATTTGACAATATAATGGACCGGTAAGGTCATGGAAACTACTCTAAATAAATAAACAAACCAATCATCGCATAATGGTTTAAAGGAACAACATGATTTCATAAAAAGGAATGAAACATTAATAATAATTTTGAAGCAACCATATAGAACATGGGGACTTGTGATCATGGAAAAATAGAAATTTGATAGAGAAATGCAACATGAAATAAACATGATTCAAGGTTATCAGCCATAACAATAACACATGGTGTAAAATGTCCCATAATGGATTAGGTTGAGTCCTCAATCCCATACATGATGTCTCATGAGACTAATCATTACCCATTTCATTGGAGTGATATTTGGGTGTAGTCATCATAATTGTTTCATCCATATGTGTGCCACATGAATCATAAAACATAACGAATACACATAATAGTTACCCATGGAAAGAAATTGGAATCGTAATCATTTCAAAAGGAATAACCAAAGGGTGTATCAAAATGGTCCACAAGAAAGAATAGATTTAAATCATACATTAAAATTAATAAATTAAAATATAAATAGAGTATGAATAATTATTTCATACTAGTGTGAGAACGTATAAAAATAGAGTTTAAGAATCTTTAGAAATTCTCCACATTACAGTTGATTAAGGGAAAATAATAAGGAGATTTTAGAGAGCACACAGAAATTATTTTTGTATAAAAGTTATAATTAATTGAGATATTTATTCATTATAAAAATTATTTAAATTTTTAAAATATTCTTTTAATTAAAATAGTTTATAATATGTACTTGAAAATTGTTATGAAATTGGGAATTTCATTTTAATCAGGCTTGTTTATCGGAAGGAATTGAGAAGGGAACCCCATCAAACATATATTTCCCCAGAAAAAAGGATTAATGGATATAGATACATATTTTTGGAAAATATAAAAATAATATGGAAGAAATATATAATAATAATTACAAATTATATCAGTTTAAAGAGAGATAAACAATAACCCAATGGTAATTGGGAGGATCAGAGAGATCCCATACCTTTTGTCTAAAAGATCTGTGAATATCCAATTAATGTCCATAATAATAGAATAATGTTAATTAATAATTTTTTCTAGAACCTCTTAATCATTTATTTTATTCATTACCATTTTAGTATGTTCATTTAAATCCATTTTGATAGGTTTTAGTGATTAATTTTGTTGCTCTGGGTGCTTTCATTTCAGGATTTTAGGATTTGTTCCCCTGAGTTTAATTATGGGGTTTCTTATAAAATGGATGAAAAACTATAGAATTTGAATTATATTATATTTATTCACATATATAATTTTAAATGGTTCCATATATAATTTTTTTCTTTTTGGTAGGAGGATGATTCATTAGACATAATGTTAATGATAAACATTTTGTTTGTTTTGGTAGTTTTTTTATCATCATGAACTAGTTTTGTTCTATTATTTAATATTTGGAATATATTTTAGTTCCAGAACATGAAAATGAGTTATAATATACATTTAATTTTTTTAAACCATTATAATGGTTTTATAAGAATTCATGAATTTAGAACTGGGAAATGAAAACTCATTGTTCACGAAAATGGTGAATCGAAAAGTCCCATACTATGTTTTCATTTTTTCGAATAAAAGAAGAAGTGAATAGGCATGATGATGGATTTTCCATTAACATGACTAAAATATAATTTATATATTATAATATAGTTATTATTATATTTTGGATAGGGGTGTGAGGTGAGGATAATAAATAAAAAGAAATTAAAAGAGAAGGAAGAGGGATTTTACCTCTTGAATCTCGTCTCCTTGAGATCCTCATTAAAGAACATGGGTTGTATACTTTGGTAAGAACAGTAAGGAAAATATTTGTGGAAGAGGTTTTCAATAGGATTCATGAATAATATAATCATGCTCTAATTCTTAGAAGGTGTGAGGAGAAAAGGAAGTGAGGGGTGGTTTTATAGTGGGAAGAGAGGGGTGTTTTTTATTATATTATTCATTTGTTTATTATTTTGGCTCAAGACTACTAAATTTGTTCATTCATGTGACCATTTGTTTTATTGATTGAATTTTAAGAAAAAATAAATGTTTTTTACACAATTCATCAATAAACAATCCATATATTTATCTTAAATTTAAAATATCATAAAATATCATATTTCACTATTCACCAAAAATTAACCTATATTAAAAATTTATAAAAACAACCCAAACATTTTTAGACATGTAAATTTATAAAATGGGCCTAATTTTATGAGAATTTTATAAATTTGATAAATTAAATTTCTAATTATTATCATCATTTATTCAAAAATAACAATCTAAATATGATAACCGATTTTATGACACTTTGAAAATTTAATTAAGGTATCATTGAATGTTCTTATAATCATAATAGAACTAAATATTAATTTATTATTATTTTTTAAAAAATAAATTTTCTGTTATATCACAATATTAATTACACAATTGTAAATAAACATTTACATTGCACAAAAATACAAACACTTAATTTATCATTTTTAAAAAATGTATTTACTAATGAAAAGATATAAATATGTTAAATTTTAATTTATAAGATTCCTAAATATTATGTATACATTTTTTGGTTATATTACTATTCAATTGGATGTCTTACTATTCTTAATAGTCATATTCCTATTCCTGTGGTTAGGTTACTATTCCATCAGTATAGGTTTCTTAATTTCAAAAATTATCACTTATTTTTATCTTAATTTATTAGAATAATGTTTTTTTGGTTTTCTATGTGATTTATGTGTTTTATAATATATATCATAATTATTATAAGGAAAACTCCATTGGTAAAATTTTGGGTATTTAAATTCTCCCCCCTTATAAAATTATTCTCTAGAAATTTCATTTTACATAATAAGGTGAACACATGTGAGGGTACTTTTACAATATAACTCTATTAAATATAAAAGGAAAAATACTAGGGGGCTTTAATACTTACATAATTATCATATAAAATGGAAACATTGAACATTGGATGATAAAAATGTAAATGAAATGCATACCATAACATATGATTCCCTAACATTCAATCTAGGTTATCCATAGAGATATAATTATCTCAAGGGTTCATACAAATTTTCTATAGTCATAATCCCAAAAAAACTATAAAGTTATCTAATACAAACTATATAGATCCTATCCTTTTCCCATATTATTAAATGATTTTAACCATATATAACCATCAAATAAAAACTAAGGATTGTAAAGTCTAGTGTCTTTAGAAGATTAGTTATATAAAATTGAAAATATAGAACTAGAATAAACAATATTTAACTTAATCATCCATAATTTTCTCCGAACTCACATTGAGATCCTAAATCTACATCGTATTACCATAGGGATACATAGAAAAAAGCGATGAGCTAAAAACCCCTCAAGAGAATAACCATAGGAATAAAACACAAATCATGGGTTAAAAGGAATAACAAGAAGTAATTAAAAGGAATGGAACATGAATAAAACTATAGAATCATAACATAGATATCATGGGATAATGTGATCATGGAAACATAGGAATGTGGTAGCAATATACAACATCACGTAAACAAGTGGCAAGGATAAATACCAAGACTACAACACATGTTTTACAAAGTCACATAATAGATTAGGTTTACTCATTAATCTTATAAATGATGTATCATTTGATTAAAAATTACCCAATTCACTAGAAATCTATCTGGGTGTACCCATAATAAAATTTTCAAGAATATTTTTTTCCACTTTAAGAATCAATCATAGGGAATATATATAAGGGTCACCCCTAGAATAAAATGTATACTATAATCATGTTATAAGGAATATCCAAACGGTGTATCATATCGGGGCACCAGAAAGAATGGATTTATATAAAAAAAATATTAATAAATAAGGGTAAAAAGTCATGTATAATGATATATTATGTCCAAATAATGTGATATCATGTAAAATGAGTTATTAAAAATCATTATAAATTCCCCACATTAGTGGATTTTAGTGGAAAATATTGAAGATAATTAAAAGAGGACAAAGGAATAATTATTGTATACAACCAAAAATGAACTAAGTATGTATTGAATTATAAAAATGATTTTCTAGGAAAAATATTGGTGTCTTAAAATTGTTTATTTTTTGTACTTAAAAATGGGCATGAAATTAGGACGTTCCCTTTAATCAGGAATTCTTATCAGAAAGAATTGATAAGGGAAGCTTTTTAAACTTGTATTTCCCCATAAAATAAGGATGAATGAATCGGGATAAATATTTTTGAAAAAATATAAAAATTAATATGGAGGAATTATATAATAAAAATTAATAATTACATTAGTGTAAATGGAGAAAAATCATAACCTAAAGGTAATTGGGAGGTTTTGAGAGATCAGATACCTTATGTATGAAAGTGTTATGAACATGCAATTAATGTCCCAAAAAACTAAATTATAATAATTTATAATAAAATTAAGAACCTATTGAAATTATATTTTATTTATTAAAATTTTATCATGTTCATTTATCACCATTTATATGGGTTATAATATTTAATTTTGTTGTTCTGGGTGCGTTCGTTTCATGATTTTATGATTTGTTCCAATAAGTTTATTTTATGGGTTATTCTCAATTGGTATAAAAACTCCATAATTATAATAATATGAAATTTATTAAACTTAATAATTTATAATTTTCCCATATATCACTTTTTTATTGTATAAAGATGATTCATTAGAGATAGACCTATGGATAAACATTTATTATTTTTTGATGGTTTTTTGATCATCGCAAACAAGTTTTTTATTATTTAATATTATGGTTACATATTTGTTAAAGAACATGAATCAAGTTATAATATAAATTTTTAAATCCTTATACACCATTATAATGGTTTTATAATGATTCATGAAGGCGGTAATGTAAAATGAAAACTCATTGTTCCATAAGGCGGTGAATCAAGACATCAAGGACAATGTTTACATTTTCAGAAGAAAATGAGAACAGAAGATGAGTGATGATAAAAATTCCATTAACATAATAAAAATATATTATATATATAATACTATATTTATTATGATATTTTGGATAGGTTATGTGAGGGGATGATAATAAATTTAATGAAATTAAAATTGAATGGAGGATTTTAACTATTGAATGTTGTCTCCATGAGAACCTCATTAATGAACTTGGGATTGGATTTTGGTGAGACCATAAATACCAAGAAATAGGTTAGAGTTTTGGGTGATTAATTGTGAGTAATATAATAAAACTCCAAATCATATAAGGTGTGAGAGGAAGAGGTGGTGAGTGGTGGTATTTATTGTTGGAGGAGACGTCTATTTTTTTATTGTATTACATTATTCAATATTATTTATCAAGACTATAAATAGTGGGGAATACTATGAATAATTACAGTATCTAGTGCATGTGATTTCTATCTAATTGGTTATTACATCATACATGACTGAAAAATTCATGTATTTGGCTTAAAATGTCAAATACTGAATTACTGTATTTAACTCTTCATAACATGTTCAACTATTATAAGAAAATACTAAAAAATAACCCCAAAAATTTTTGACATGTAGATTTCAAAAAATTGACTCCATTGACTAAAAACAAATTACTAAATAAGACAAATTTAATTTTTATTAAAAATTAACTTTTATTAAAAAAACACTTATTTAAATATTAAAACTGATTTTAGGAAACATTGAAAAATTCATTAAGGTTTCATAAAATTATATTATAATCATAAGAAATAAAAATATTAATTTACGAGTCTGATTATGAATATGAATTTTATTTTAAATCATTTTATTAATTATAAATTTTGAATAAACATTTACATTTCAAAAAAATAGAAACACTGAATTTATCATTTTTAAAAAATTTATTTATTTATACAAATATATAAATATATCATAGAATCATTTATAATATGAATAAATTTTATTTATAATTTTATAGGTGAGGTTACTATTCTCTTTCCTGAGTAATAATTCCTAATGTTAATTTTTCTATTCAAATGGTCTGGTAACTATTCCATTAGTATAGGTTTCATAATTTCTATAAATTCAACTTATTTCATTCTTCATTTTTGTGAATAATGTTTTTATTATGATCTCTAGGCGATGCATCTGTTTTATACTACATAACATTATTATAAGAAGGGAAATTCCATTTATGGTATTTTGGGTCATTATATTATGATCATCCCATATTTTCAAATTATTTTTCATCTGAATTAATCATTACTATGAATTATTATTAATATAGATTTGAATATGGGATTAAAGTATTTAATGATGAAACTGGATCATTTAATGAGTATTTTGTTAGGGGGAAAATGTTTATATATTGGAATACTAAGAGTTTTTATTCAAGGGATTCAAAAATTCTAAAAAACTCTAAACAAATAAGGTCTTGGTATTTTATATAATGAAATATTTTCTATGAATTTTATAATTATATATTTTTTATGTTTATCTATTACCTTATTTATATGAAATGATTTATATATCATATGGCATGTCTTTGTATGTTTTCTCCAATTGAAGTGGTAATTTATGATAGCTATTATAATTCAAGTAACTCTTCCATCTAATCTATTGACAAAATAAAAAATACATAAGATGTAACAGATTCGAATAATATTCATGAAAAATTTAAATTAATAAAAATGAGACATTTACACATGTGTTATAACACATGAGTAAATATGGCATTTTTTTAGGATTGCCCTTGGGGATTTATAAATCTTACTATCATGTGATGGAAAGGTGGATTCATTTTATAAAACTAGTCAAATATCTAAATCTTTTATACCTATTCTTAATGTTCCATTATACAAGAGTCACTAGTATTTCATGCAGGCTGGTAGAATCCCATCAATATGATAGAAGATTTAGGTACAACCCATAGATACCTCTAGATGTTGGAGTCTTTTGATTTCCACTCTAATGATCTTATTCAAAGCCATGTTATGGTGATTGAGATTGTTTAGTTTATCTTTAGTGAAAGTAATATGAATCTCATGGTTCTTAATTTATAGTATTTAATGTGTTTATCATTTCTGTGAATGTATATATTGGGAATGGGTTCTTGATAAAATATTTCATCTAATAAGTGTTATTATATCAATAATAAATCCATGAAAACAAATATTCTTTTAATATTCACCCACCAGAATTCCCATCCCCTTTTATCTCATAGGATCTTTTACATAACAAAAATATTTAGATGAGAGAGTAGATACATATTGATCAATAAAAGATAATTTCTATAACAAACATCATGATCATATATCTACTTGTCATGTATTAATCAATTCATAAAAAAGATATCTCACATATGATAAGGACTAGATATCTAATCAACTCCATCTAATAAAGGATACCCCTTGGAGAGTTAATATTAACACGATCATTATTCCTTTAATGATATATCCCATTAAGATTCCATTATTTAATAAAGAAAATTTTTAGGACTGGTCCCTAAGCCACAGGGTAACAAACAATTATAACATGCTAGATCAACAATCAGTAAGAACTAAAATACATTGGATGACCTATGACATTCCAAAAAAATAGTATCAGTCAAGGGAGTGTTCAAATGCATGGGTAGAGGACCCATTCTCTAATTTTTAAGGGAGTGACAACACTTCTCATATAATCCTGACATCAAAATCATCAAGGATTAGAAAATTTTTAGTTAGAGGCTTTACCCCCTATAATGAGTCAAAACCTACTTCTTCTATCATTTTTTTTAAAAAATGCATGGAAATCACTTTACCATGGAATCCATGATATTAAACTCATATGGATGACATACCTCAAGTGGAGGTAGAAAGTATCTGCATTCCCAAACAAGAAGAAAATGGGATCCCCGTGTGCTTCATGATATCCCACACACTGAATACTATATTCTTCTCCAAAAAAATATATAGAAAGCTGATTTGGTAGCCAGAAAACCCATTGTGAGAAAGCCATTTATTTCCCCTTTTGGTTTAGGTATTCATTGTACCTTTATTCATTAGAAATAACATTCTATAGGAAAAAAAGACAAAATATTATATCGTTATGTAGGATTTGATTTGGCTTCTCAAAGAGTGAAACTGGACTTACAATTCAAATGTTATGTTTGTTTGAAGTTGGAAGGAATTTTTAAAAATTAGTTATTCATGTCCAAATCACTTAACCATAGTCTCTAAGTGTGCACTCTGATTTCCAATGCCTAGGTCATTCCCTTGCTTATCTCTTGCCTTCATCCATCCCATGAACTCACCCTGGTCTCATATTTCCTAGGCCATGGTGGGAATATAATTCATTTTGTACAATTCTCAACCATTATTTCACTTAGATCTCATGCCTAATTCCTATTTAGGATAGTGAAATATCATACTTGTATCAATCTCTTTGTTCAACATGTGCTAAATAAAAAAAATTCCAAACTTTCATTCACTATGGTATCTATAAATTAATATAAATAGACCTATTGGGATCCCATATAGACACCTTTTGGAAGATAAAGGGACTATCAAAGATCCTTTCTCCCAAGTATTCATTTATCTTTTAGATATCTTATAAATCATAAAACCAAAGATAAATAACCATAATTATTAGTAACTGAGTGATATAAATATAAAAAATCAATCAAAGTTCCCTTATCCACTAATTCTATATGAATATCGTGAAGGACACCAAATTTCACCAATACTATTGATCCATCATCCCATCACCTACAGGGAGAACCACACTAGGGAGGGATGTGACCAAGTCCCTTTGAGAACATAAAAGTGGGGTACAGCATTTATCCTACCCATATTCCAATTTCACCACATCAACAAACTAAAACCAGGGTGACCACTATTCCCTACCTAAACCAGGGTGACCACTTCACCCTACCAAAAACTGGGATACATATTAATATGAATTCAATAGGGGAAACCACTTCTCTTTTCCTCAACCAAGGAGATAACTTGAACCTTATCCAAGAAAACCACTCTCACCTAACATAAATAGTGAGATACCATCCCCTATATGTCATCCAATGTGGCCGATTATTCCCTCCAAAAGATAGATAACCCTTATCCCAACCCTCAATAAGAGAAAAACCTTCGCTTAATCGTACACTAGGACGAATATGAAACTAGGCAATACACAGGAGAGAACTACTTAAACCATGCCCATTACTTAGTAAAACGACAAGTATCTACCCTATTGAACCTCCTTGGGAAGAAAAAAATACAATGAAGGCTATCCATGGTTATTTTAGAATCTCAAGATGAAGTTCAAATAAAAAAAAGAAAGACAAAATTTTAGGGACCATTGCGGTAGAACTATGCAGCAGACCTACGGGGAGGTATACATTATGTACACCTATGTGGCATAACCACGCAGAGATGTTTCATGGTGGACCTCCACTGACAAATTTCCATCAACCATCCCCCCTTCTTATCTAAAAATAGGATCCTTGGGCTCCTCATTGGACAACTAAAAAAATTTAGTTACTTCTTGAAGCTCCCATTGCGTAGCACGTTCTCCCAGATCCCTAAAATTTCCTCATGTAGATCTCTAAAAACATGAGAGGAGAGATAATTAGAAGGGATAATCATGTTTTGAAATCCATTAAAAATTTCAAGATTCCATAGGCTTGGTTTTCCTATGTTAAAGTATTTTATTCAGTCATCACTAAGGCCTACGCGGTACACCTACACGGCACACGTACCTGAGGTACCTATGCGACACACCTATGCGGGGTACCTATGCTGCATTACTATGCACAGGGCCTATACATCTAGTAAACCCTCTTTAAAGACACTCATGGAATGATATTTTTATCCTTTTTTCCCTTATAAAAAATTTACTAAGTTGAATCCTCCCCGAAAACAACTAGACTTATCAAACCTTAGGTAAAGGCACATTTTTTGTCTCTTATTTGGGTTTGTTTATCTGTAGTTAGAGGATTCAAACATTTGTTTCACAATGGGGTTAGGATTCATGGAGTGTTTGTGGGTTAGTATACCCTCAGTCTCATGGACCTTTATCTTAGAAATAATTTTGTGGACTTCCCAATTTTGAGGATTAGGGCTTGGGTTATGTCCTCCCCTTTTCATCTCTAAAACCCAGATCCTTGGGTCTCTGGTAGGAAAGGTACAATTCACAATTGATTTTCCATTCACGCAAATGATATGTCTCCCTCCTCTCCTTAAATCCACTAGAGTAGCCATCCTAGTGTAAGCCCCTAACATTTTGAAGTAGGAGGTTCTAGTATTACTCTTCTTTACATCCTTCACCTTCACTCTTTCCTTACATTGGACCCTTATCCAGTGTAATGGGAACAGAGGGAAGGCTCATTGCCTTGCCCTTTTCCCCAGTCACCTCAGACTCGTCCACCCTTGTTGTTTTAAGTGCACCCACTTCCACTAGCGGAGGAAATAAAGTGTGGGTGTCTTTGTTGAATCATCCATATCCTCTGGTTTCTCACACCAAGAATTATTCACATGGTTTTAAAGATTTGTGATGACCACAACATCAGCACAATCACTCATCTTTTGAACAACAAGAACAATGACTCCCACCATAATAGGGATATGTATGAAGGTTTTATCAGGTCCTAATCTCACTGGATATCCTACTCATGAATCTAACCCTAATTCCCTTAATCTGTGAATCCTTTTTAGGAGTAAACCCCAAATTATTCCTCCCCTAAATTCGAATGAACTATGATAACTCATATTCCCACCATATTTGGTACACATAAGAAGCATTTCTAAGGCCTGATCTCCATCTCATTTCATCAATAAATGGGAATCCTCCTTATGAGTAAGCCCCAAATTAAACCCCCAAATCACCAAGGCATCATTTCTAGGGAGTAATCCGAAAATAATTTCTCTCAAAAGACTATAATATTCTTTGAGACCCAATCAAACTACATGGGATTTGATTCCAATCCAAATGGGATATGTAAGAATCCTATTTGAGGTTCAATCCCAACACTTCAAATTAACCTTGTTCTTTCTGGGCCATATTCCCAACATGGTATAATCTTACGTGGAAGCCTATATTCTTTCCATTTTTTATAATCTGTTTAGGAATAAGTCCCACACCAAACCTTGACTAAGCACCTTTTCCTTATATTTACTTACCAAATTTCATTAAACTGTATGGATAGGTCCTTATCACATAACTATAAAAGGTATGGCATGTCCAATTAAGAGGCACCGAACTATGAGGGTTCTGATTACATTCACAAGGATATGTAGGAAGCCCATTTTATGGGTACAATCCCAATATCAAAACAAACCTTGATCACCCTAGATGACAATAAATTCCAGAGTGCCCCAATGAGTGGCTTAAATATGAGTATCTTCATAATTATGATTATAAGAATATCTTAATAGTATATCAGATGATACCATTGATGGAGACCCTAGAATACAAACGAATGTCTCCATTAATGAAGAACCTTAAATACATACAGATGATTATTAAATTCAAACATGCTAATAATTTATTGAAAATTCCATTTTAAACCAATTTTATACTTGTTTAATTAATAAGGATTTATGAAAATATCTCAAATCTATAAGACAATCCAAAATTAGAAAATAATTCCCCAAATAATGGTGTGATGAGTCCGACTTCCCATCCTCTCATCCAATTCATGCTCTTAAGTGTCTTATGTTCAAACTCAACAAATTCATGCCTTTGAAACGTGTGTTCCTTTTTTGATAAAGAACTATTGGACGTTTCTAGTTCTATAAATAAATCCAATGGAAACCACATAGAAGTAGTGATTCCTAATCAGAACACATGTTTTGAGGATCTACGAAGAAAAAATGGTGAACCCGACGTGAATCCTTAACCATGTTAATAGTGTTACCCACCTGTCAAGAACCTATCAATTGATAAAGGATATCTGCACAAAATAATCAGTTAAACATTTATTCTTATAAAATATATTTCATTAATGGTGTTCATTGTTTTTCATATTTTTCATATAACTCCAAAAACCCCTAATTTCTTCCATAATGTTTTCACCATAAATGCCACAAAGGCTGCTCAAACTGGATCCTCATCCGCTGGAAGGACATCATCCCCAAATCAGCATCTTCAAAGATGGGTCTATAATGTACTAGCAATGTAATACTATCAAAATGGTACTATCCCAACCCAGTAGGCTCCCCGAATGTCTCTAAAGGTTTTCAAAAACCCTCAATCATCCGGTCAGCAATAACCGCTGGTCTCGAAGTAGACAATTAAAACAACCATATTCAACTGATAGGATTAGATGGTTCTGACTGCATTCATGGAAGCCCACTAATCAATTGTGATGGGAACTGGTAAAATGGAACATACACCTTCATACACTCACTAATTCTTCCAGCAGTATCTTCTATTAGTATTAAAAGAAGTCCATAAACTATTCTTGGAATATAAGGTCCAATAGGTATATACACATACCAGTGTTCATCAAGCCTGCTAATAGTCTCATTTGACAGCACCCTGAGAAGTCATTCGGAAAGCTCCGATTACAAATATGAGGTAGAATCAACACTCTTCCCACATACATGAGTACTGTCAATAACAAGTTATAGAAAAGAGAGGATAAAATCATGGACATAAAAATACTCCAGATAAATAATTGACGTATATTCCCATTCTAGTAGTTGGGGTCCCTAGACATATATTATCAATAGTGAAAGAGAAGACAAAAATTCCAACCCATATTCTAGAAGCATGCGAGAATATCAAAACAAATACTTCAGTAGTACCAAGGTAACTAAAACATAACTCTATCCCCACACATGGGATGAGACATTGGCATGCCATCCCAGAGTTGATACATACCTATGTTCTCATCCAAGAGGGTTATAGGGCATACTCGCCCATATCATATGGAAATTAGATCGAGAACATAAACCCATTCCATTTTGAGATAATCTGCCTATTCTGATAACCACTCCAAGGCATGCATATACACCTACCCATGATAACCACTTCTCCCCGCATGTGGCCCAACAACGTGTAAAATAGGTTCTAAGAAAAAGTCTCTCAAAAAAAAGTTAAAATCAAGAGTCAATCTATGATCTGGATCCTCTTAATGGTGGAGTTCTTGAAGCCCTAAGACATTTGTCTATTGAAACCAGGGATCCTACCCTCTCATTACCCAATTATGGGAGTGGTAGTATTAATTCTGATGTTCCTCATTAGACACTTCATCATTAAGGATTTCTTTATGAAAATTTGGTCAATCTAGAGAGCCTATATCTGGATGAGTTCCAGGGAAACCCTCAGCGTGGCTTCAAGAACATGGGCCAAGAGTATTTATCCCTTGCTAAAATCTATCATGGTGGTACTCCTTTTGATGGAATTTACTGTGAAAGTTATCTCCATAGTTGTTTTTTGCAATATCAAGATAATACCCAAATCGAAAATGTAGTAATGATAAACCCCTTTTATCTAGAGACACTTTCCAAAACAAGTCCATTAATGTATGATGCCTTATTATTAAAGGGTGAAATAATTTCTCAAACAAAATTTATCATAAGGGGACAATCATTCTATGAACCTCCCTTGGGTCATTTGTATTCTAATGTACTAGAGAAAAAATAAACTGATTCTATTGTTTATAATAAAAAATCAAGATACCTCATAAATGGTCAGACGAATTGGAGAAAACACTATTGAATGTTGATTAAGATATGTTGAACAAGAGGAAAAAATGAAAAAAGATGAAATACCAGTCATGTTATGGCCTTTGCAGAACTCTCAATAAAATATTCCATAATTGATGGCTGATGATTTCATTTATGATGTTCATCCGAAAATATGGATAAGTATTCATCATTTTAATGAAAAAGTATTACCATATTATGAATATCAAAGTCAGGTGAAGGTAATAGAAGGGTTGAAATTCCAAATCAACAAGACATCTGCCACAGTTTTCTGACATCCAGATGTTGAAAAGCAGTATAAAAACCTTCAGTTCTCATACATAATTCCACTAAAGGGACTACACCGGTTAATTTCAGATACCCCATATGGTGTTCATATCAGAGGATGGGGTGCACACAGTGTATTTCATTTCACTATGCTCCAAAATCAGAAAAGCCTACCCAAAGTTGTCTCAAGAAATGTTATTTCCCATGACCAGCTACTATCAATGGATTTTGTGTTTAATCATAGATAGGTTAAGAACATGCCTCAGATAGATCTCATCAGAGTCAGGCCTGAAGAGAGAAATATTCTGATATACTTTTGTATCAAGCATATGAATAAATAAATCATTCCTGTTTCTTAGAGGATGCCATCCATAAGTTGATGGGAATGTCTGAAATAACACAATGGTCTTGCAAAATAGGTGATTTGAGTGGTTGTCAGATATGACACCCAACTAATGTCTAAACCAAAATTAATAAAATTAGAAGAGCAGTTGTGTGATTCTTAGCTATAAAAGTTCAAGAGCCACCCCATCCTGTAGGGCTGGGGGATGGTTTAATTCATCCTTCGAATTCAATAAATGATGTTCATGCGTTTGAATAAGAAGAAAAGTAACAGCCCTATCCTATAGTGCTAGTGACTTTTTTACATCCACAATCCCCTCCTCAATAAATGTCAGATTTCTCCCAATTAGGGAAAAATCCACAAAGTGAACATGCTACAAAACTATCTAAGGAGTTATTTCGGGTTACTATCAATAAAAAAGTTCATGAGAATTCAGAATATTGAAGAAAAGAGTCTCATAGAAGAAACAAAAGGATATGATCTTATAAATATATTGATAGAATGCAATTAAAGCATTATGAGTTAGTAAAATTTATTAATAACATTGAAAATGATCCTACAGAGAATTATTATAGTTCAAGGGAGTCAGAAGATGTAGTTATTATCAATAAAACAATACACACTGAACAAAATTAATGAGGTTTGTTTACCCGAAATCAGAGTCTTTCCCCAAATCTAGGTATGCCCTCAATTAACCAACTCCCACACCTTCAAAAGGCATCTAACAAGGGGAAATGTAAAAGTTAGATCACATATCTCATATCCACTTGAGATGGTCAATCTCTTTCACTTGAAGAAATAATTTCTCTGTAAGAAGTGCAAATGAGTGAGTTGAAAAGACTCAATATAGATTTTCATTGAAGCAACATTTCTACTAGATATACTCCCCAGGACGATCCTCAATTTTCATATCTTGTAGAAACTCCTCTTAAAAGATGATTTATTGAAAATAAAGATATAAATGATTAATTCCATCCATTGGGTACACAAACAGTGTAGGATCAGACACATCCTTATATGTCTGTCCCCATGGGTTATCTAAGGAAAATACCAGAAGCACCACCACCAGTAGTTTTTCCTATCATCATGCCTGTTCAAGATCTAGATGATGTACCATTATTGGTCCCAGATCATCCAAATATTCCCCATATTCTAATGAAAAAAGTTGAGGCATTGACAAATCAATTGGAATATGTGGAAGAATGACATGCGCCGATACATCCATAAAAGAAAACATACCTCAAATGGGTGGATCATATCCCTCCCCCACCAAACATTGTAAATACTACATTTACCTTTATTAAGGGTTAGAGAGATCTGGAGAAAATATTAATTAATTTTGTTTCTTATTGTGATCCCATGACTGAGACCCCTCAACAATAGGAACCATTAATGATCAGATGCTTTGTGTAATCATTACATAGAATATCTTTTTTCGGGTATACAAGTTTGTAGCCTCGATCAATTACTGGATGAGAAGACCTCCATGAATTTTTTTCTTCAATTCATCTCTACACTGCCGAAGATAAGAGTTATTGATCCTAAAAATTGAAATGAAAGGGAAAATGCAAAAGTTTCAGATTTAGTTACTTGAGGGAAAGGATTAACATATTACTGAAATCTAGTACTCCCTTAGGATGATTTTCTTCCAATTTGTGTGGAAAATCTACGTAATGAGTTATGCACACCACTGATCCCTGTGAAATACAATGGAGGATTTTGAGACCTTTCTTCAATCTCCCAATAGGTGGAGGGTTCCATTGTGGAAACTAAAGCTAAATCTCATATAATTACCTCTGCTTTGGGATGGAGAAAATAGAAAGATGAGGCTGTTATAGTAACAATAAAACAAGATCTTGTACCTTATTCCACTTAAAATCCATCATCATATGAAAGGGATCTACCTCCCGAGTGTCAACAGTAACGACCACCTCATTAAGATGATAAAAAATATCAATAGTAGAAACTGTTTGTGGAGTAAAAGAAAAAATCTTATACTTTTCAGAATGAACAGTTTCTTGATTACTTCATCTATGATTCAGAAAACAATTGGAATCAGTTTCCAAGGCCGAAGAAACCAAATAAAGAAGCATATGCAAATGTTCTGAATTATTGTCCATTTTACCTAACGATGGGGAATCCCATTTAGTAGTGTTTTGTTTTTAAATACCTCTTTTAGAAAATGGTGGAATCTGAAAAAGTGGAACTGAAAATCTCATCGTCCCATGTAGCATGTGTTACTGCTACTGATCCAGAGAAAGATGGAGAGTGTAAAGAAGTGAAAAGAAAAAATTCATAAAAGTATGATGATTGGTTTATTAGGAAAATGATCAATTGAAATCATGAAATTCACATTTGAAAAAACCAATTTTGTCTTCCACCAATTTCTCAACAACAAAACGACTTTCATCCAAATATCAGTTCTATAATGGTCAATCCTCAAAGTAAGGACATGATCAAAAGGAAAAAGAGCAGTCAGAAGAAGATGAGCTCGTGTCAAGGACAAAGTTATCCTTAGCTATGGTAGATTTATTTCCTTCTATTTCCAAATAACAGGAACCTCCCCACCGAACGACACAACCAAAATTGACCCTTTAAGCAGAATCATCATCAGATGAAGAATTAATCTTTGGTTCCATTAACATTATCCACTTAACAGATCCCTATGGAAATGATTATTATGGTAATGATGATCCTAAATTACATGTACCTAACTGTGGTACTAGTTGAAGAATACAAGGTTGAGGATACATGGGAAGATGTGGGTATGCTAGAAACTACTATTTTAACTCTACCCCAACTCGAACCATATATGAGGCAGAAACTCGTGTGAGAGCCCTTCCGCAGTCTCAACAAGAAGAAGGAGATTCTCGAATGAATGACAAGATCAGTCATGGTATTATGATCTTGGAAGAACAATTAATGGTTACACCATTATTCCCTCCACAAGTAGATAGACTGAGTCAGTCTAATCTACCAAATACAGAAGGATTTCCAGCTTCTAACCCAGTACAAGGTACATCTACATAAGGAAAATCAACATCCAAGGCACCTGCCAAACCGCATCTCCATGCGGTAAAATGCATACCTCTGCACCAAAAGTTCGATGTTTTGAAATAGTTAGCCCATGTACCAGCCATGTTGTCAATCTTAGATTCCTTTAATCTGACAAAATATCTTTGAGAAGACTTATTGAGGCTTTATCATGTCCTTAAGATTTTGAAACTTATGTAACTTCTGCTAAAGTTTACAGTATAGAGAATGATCCCATAGAATTTCTTACAGTTATATACATTACTGATGAAGATGAAGATAATGATGTACATGGACATATTAGGTATTTCTATTTATATGGCAGGGTTAATGGTATAGACATCTGATACGCCTTTATTGATAACAACTCATGAGTCAACCTCATTCCTATATGTACACTTCTTTTATTGGGCCTCATTGAATATGAATTATCTCCTTCCACTTTAACATGGAAAGGTTATTAAAAGAATGAGAAATCACCTCTAGGTGACATTACAATAAGAACTCAGTTTGGAGATCTTTTCTCTAATACATATTTTATTGTTTTCCATCGAGACATAACCTTTATCATTCTGCATAGAAGGCCTTGGCTATATCAACATGTGACTACTACATAATCATTCCACCAATGTATCAATTATAGGTTACATGGTCAAATCAGGACATTTTATGGTGACAACGCTCCATTAAAAACGTGTGAATCTTAGTATTTTGAGAAAAAATTATTTCACTCGAAGGGAATGAGGTCCATGACAAAAGAGGTAACAAGAATCAATGCTCTAAAGGGCATAAAAAATATCCCAACAAACCCATTCAAATATTTGAAAATAGATTATGTTTTACCTATCAATAAAATAGAAAGGATAAACTCAAATCCGAGCACTCATATGGTGACATTAATTATGTCAATTACAACCATCGAGCCTAACAACATGAGATAAATTGTTGATTTACCAAGCAATGGTGAAAGATTAAACCGATATGTCTTCATTTCATCCACTGAACATATGAATGACTACGCTTCACCAATCAGTCTAGAAGAAGTTGTACAAATGATAGAGGAAAAAAGGATATTGATTACAAACCCATCATCTCCTCTTCAATAGTCTAGAAAGACCCTTCATCCTTAGTAGGGTCAGAAATGGTTGCCTCTTCTTCAGGATATTCAACTATTAACTCCTCCCCTATCATTGGATGTTTTGCTTCATCAAATAGTTTGTAAGTAGAAATATATTATTTGACGTGTAAGGAATAAAAAGAAGAAGATATGAGGGACGATCCTCTAATATTTGAGGAAGGTGTATCCACCACTGTGGATAATCTTAGAGAAATAAATCTGGGTACAGAAGTAGATCCACACCCCACTTAAATTAGTGTGGGCATGAATTCTGAAGAGAAAGATATCTACAGTTAATTTATAAAGAAACATCTATATATATTTTCTTGTAATTATACAAAAATGATATGACTTTATCTTGATGTATCCACTCTACACTTGAGTTTTCTAGAATTGCATCAAGGATTCAAGAAAACAGCAAGAAGAACATATCCAACTGATGCCTCTAAAATTGATGATGAAGTCGATATGATTATAAAGACTATCTTTTTCAGGGAAGTAAAATATCTCAAGTGACTATACAAAATTGTCCGGGTTAGAATGAAGAATGGGAAAATCCAAGTTTGCATTGATTTTAGAGATCTTAACTGGAATTATTCCACAAATGTCTTCTCAATTCCAATCACAGAGCTTTTAATTGTTGAAACAGGTGGCTATGATGCCCTTTACTTCATGGATCATTACTATCGATATCATCAAATCTGAATGGCCCTAGAGGATGAAGAATCTACAGATTTTTGAACACATCAATGTGTGTTTTTCTATCAGGTAATTCCATTCGGCTTAAAGAATATTAGTGAAATGCATCAACGTGTCCTGCACCATATCATAAAACCCTTTTTAGGAAAATTTGTTGAATGTTATATGAATGATCTGGTAGTTAAATCTAGAAAATGTCCTGATCACCTGACTGATTTGGAGATCATATTCAATAAACACAAGCAACATAGTTTGAAGATGAATCCATTAAAATGTGATTTTAGGGTAACCCAAGGAAAAATCCATGGTTTTTTTGTACACCATTGTGTCATAGAAGTTTATACTGAGAAGAAAAAAAGAAATACTTGGCATGTAACCTCCTAGGAATTCGAAATAATTAAGATGTTATTAAGGACACTTTGCCTATATTCGACACTTTATCGTTAAGTTGGCAGGTAAGTGTTTCCCATTCACCCAATTAATGAAAAATGGCATCATATATTAATGGAATGAAGGCTAAAAACAGGTAATAGATACCATCAAAAAAATTCTCTTGAGTCCACTGGTACTAATGCCACATGTTGATGGAATTCCAGTCATTCTATATGTGACTGATTTAGAGTGATCAATGGGTGTGTTACTTGCACAAATGAATGATGTTGGGAATGAAAACAATATTCACTATCTTAGTCGAAATATGATTGAAATAGAAACTTGATATTCAAGTATCAATATGTGATGAATGACATTAATCATTACAGTACAAGAAATTGAGGCATCACTTGCAACACCAGAAGGTCTAATTAGTATCTCGTAAAAACATGCTCAAATTTATCCTCATTCTTCATATGATTATAACACATTTTTCATGGTGGATAGTTATTTTATGATAGTTTGATATCCATTTTGTGCCTCAGAAGGCGATGAAAGGACAAGCCTTGATAGAATTCCTTGCTAAGCACCCATTTGTAGAAGATACATCATTGAAAATTGAACTTCCTGATGAAGAGTTCTTATCTATTCAAGATAATCCCCAAACATAATAAATGTACATTGATGGTGGTTCCAGAAGTTCAACAGATAAGAGAATGTAAAACACAAAACTCAAAAAAATTTGGTTAGGAATTGTACTTATCTCCTCTAAAACGGAAGTGTATATATATGTTTTTCCTATTTTCAGAAGGAAGTACCAACAATGAGGCAGAATATCAAGCTCTCATCACAGGCCTGGAATTGGTGCTCTTGGTACAAGTGATCCACCTAAAAGTGAAACGTGATTCAAAGATGGTAATCAAACTAATCAATTGGGGTTATCCAATCATAAAAGAAGAGTTAATGCCTCGGTGTGATTATGATAGAGGGTTAATGGATGAATTTCCCCCATATACAATATTGTCTTATATCCCATGATCACAAAATACCCAAGCTGAAGAATTGGCTCATGCCGGCACAGCTCTGGTAGATCCATACCGGGATGAAATAATCATCATTAGTGCCCATCGTTGTGTGGTTCACCATTCTTTCAAACTGTAATGGTGGAAATTAATGAAACTATCCAAATTTATGAGCCATATGTTCATGCCATTGGATGAATGAAACCCATCATGAAATACCTTCAAAATTGAGATATTCCACTAGATAGATCTAAAAAAGAATAAATCTGATGAAAAGTGACCAATTTTAATCATTAAGATAGTCTATATCACAAGAATATCCTTCATAAATGAGGCTTTGATGGAATCATCTTCTGGTGTATTGATGGAGAAGAAACTATAACTGTCATAAAATAAGTACATGCTAGAGCTTGTGGTGATCACCAGTCTGGGCATATGCTTTCTAATCAAATTCGAAGGATTAGATATTTTTTTCCATCAATGACACATGATTCCATAGATTTTACCAAGAAATTTCATCCATACCAAATGCATTCTAACTTCATTCATTGACCTCCAGAGTTGTTACATACAACTAAATACTCCAGGACATTTTCCACATAGGGAAAGTATGTTGTAGGACCTTATCCTCTATCTACAACTGAGTAGTTAATGTATATTACTACTACTACTGATTTATTATCTAAATAGGCTGAGGAAATACCTCTGAAATAAGTCAAAGCCAAAAGCATTGTTAGATTTTTCAAATCCAACATCCTCACCAGATCTATGGTCCCTTATACTATATTGATAGAAAAAGGAACCAATTTTATTTATGTTGAGGTAAAGTAGTTATATCTAGAGAACAATATCAAATTCAACCATATATCTTTCTATCATGCAGTGAACAATTGGAAGATATAGGATTTCAATAAAACCCTATGAAACATACACCAGATGATGGAGGATAAATATAGGAAATCTAGGTCTGATAATCTTTTTCATGATTTTTGGGCTTATCGAACTACAACCCATAATGCCACTCAGAAAACTCCATATTCATTGGTGTACTAAACAAAATCAAGTTTTGCAATTGAAATTCAATTTCCTTCACTCCGAGTTACAATCTTTGATCAATTATCTACAGATGAAAAATCTCAAAAATGATTTGATGAGTAGGAATAATTAGAAGAAAAAATATTTCATACATTGCATCATTTAGAAGTCTATCAGGATAGAATAACATGATATTTTTACAAGAAAGTTTTCCACCTCTCATTTCTTCATGGATAATTGGTGTTGGTCCTCATGACTCTAATGATACGAGTAAATAATCCTCAAAAGATTTATCCAAAGTGGGAAGGTCCTTATTCTATACATAAGGTATACTAAAATGGAGATTTTTCCATAATATAAATGGATGTAGATATTATTACAACTCTTAGCAATACGATATTAATTCATAAGTACTTTGTATAATTGAACATAAAATAATGTCCTCACTGCATGACTCTAAACTGTACAACACAATGTCATAGTTGTAAGACATTAAACTACGTAACAACCATATGTGTCTATGCTACATGACATTAGAATATGTGGAATCTTTGTCCTTGTTAAAAAACATTAAACTGTACAGTTAGCATCATCTCTATTTGATGTTAAGAGTTTCAATATGAAAGAATCATTGACATCATTTCTACTCCTTAGTGGAACGTTAGTTCCATTTCTCTATATATCTGAATAAAATATTCATAGGGTCCTTGATTCAATTACTATGTGTGGCTTGGTTATCATTTTTAATGTGATATGTAGAGACAATTGGATATCCAATCATGGTCCTAACGACAACCATAATGAAATTTATTTCCCTTTTCTCTTCCTTTGTATGAATCATATCTATATAGAGTTATCTTTTAAGATACATTGTTCAATATTCATACAATTTTTGTGTCTAATGTTTAACCATTATTCTTTAAAAATGGGTTAAAATCCCCTATCTCCGACGTCAAACTCTATTAGTGTGGGAAATGATTGTTCAAGAACTACATTTTTCTTGATTCTAATTTTAAAGGGATACATAGAGATGCCTAGATCTCCAATCTTTGGGCCAACCACAATATGAATAAAAACATTATTCTTAATGTATAAATCAAACCCATATAGGAAATTTCCAAGTTACTACATATAGATTGATTCTAATCTATATGAGATACGTTGAGACACTTAGGTTTAATTCCTTAGTCGAACCACAATAATCCATTATTTTACTTCGGAATCACTTCATGTCCTCGCTACATGACTCTAAACTGGACAACATAATTTCCATTCTACAGGACATGAAAATGAAAAGCACCCAAAGAAATAAGTAAAAATTGATTCTCATACCATTGAGATACGTAATGAATACTAGTCCTTAGCTCCTAGTCCCAACATTGGGATTAATTTATATTTCTCGTCCACGTATGACGAAAAATCTATGTGGGAATATTCATTTTCAGTATTATCATTAAACATCCCACCATGGAAATAATAAATTTTCCAATTTTACATATGAGTTAGATCTATGTAAAGGGCTCCAAAATTTTGGCCAACATTTATTCAAATATTTCTCTAGTACATTGATAAATTCCCCCTTTCCTATAATTCACTCATAATATTAAATATTTTCAGGTCTTCATAATCAATATTATGGTTTTTGGTGGAAATGTTTCTTATAATTGAGAACTCTTTTTCCAGAATATGCAATACGTTCTCCTAGGTGGCCTTGCATATGTTGCCTACATAATGGGCATATTTGTCAAAAGATGCCACTTTTTGACTATGCAGTATATTCCCTAGTATTCCTTACATAATAAAAACCCCCTAATGGGTTTTATAAATAATGGTAACTTCTTTATTCATTAAAATGTATTTCGTTCCCATCAAAAATTGATTAAAATATACAAGAATCTATATGTGAAAGCATTCATCCATGTATATTTTTTTCATTAACTTTCTCTCAATCTGAAAGCCTTTAAGAATATGGTTTACACAATTCCCTCCCCATGTGTTCAAATCAATATGAAATAACCTTGGATCATTTGACCATATATTATTTTTCGTTTCCATTTTAGCCCTAGTTATATGACCTAAAACTAAAGACACCATACTTCCTATATTTGGGAAAGACCTTCATAGAAATCCTATTCCTCTTATTCTTTGGAAATTATGATTGGAAATACTCTTTCTGTATTCTGGTACATTTCTCCATTTACCAAACTCTGTGTTATGGAAACTCTAAATCTCTATAAACCTTCTAAAGTGTTTAGTAATAGAATTTCAAACTTTTGAGAGATTTTTTTTGGACTTTAAAGTACGTTTCCTTAGGTATCCTTGCATAAGATTCATATGTAATAAGCATGTCAGTCAACAGATGCCACTATTTCGATATTCAGTATATTCCCTACCCGACACTATATAATAAAACCCCCATAATAGGTTCTCCAAATGATGGTAACTTCATTATAAGTAAGACATCCTCTAATGCCTCCTAGCCATTTTTCCATATCATTATTCAGATCCAAAGATTCCCAAATCAGAGATTACAATTCTTCCCTTCTATATCAGAATAAGGTAGTATGCTTCCAAAATATTTATCAAAAAATTGGAGAGTCTCAATCCTTTGGTCAAAAATAAATTCCTTAAATTAAATCCAATCAATTTCATCACTACATGACTTAAAAAATCACAGTACAAGGTCTTTAATACATGACTTAAAAATATATAGCATGATATCAGAAAGCCCCTTTTAGAAAATTGTTAACCATTCCTCGTACACCAAATTTGTAAAGAATTGGTTTTTCCGTTCATGATATATGTCGACCTAGGAAACCCTTTATTCTTAAAATGTATCTCCTTGAAAAAACAACCAACTATGGTATTGAGTCACTCAAATATTATTCTTCCATCTTTTATCAATAAAAAAATATTGAATTCCTAATATCTCTTTTGCCTGACTATGTAGTATGCACCCTTAGTTTCCCTTGAACCAGTTTCTTATATAACAGGACTATTAGTCAAACTATACCACTATTTGGTTATGCCGCATATGCCATAGCTATCCCTGCATAATAAAACCCCTGTAATAGGTTCTTCATATAATGTTATCTTAATTCTTATAAGAGACATAATTTATGTTTATACAAGTTTTATATTTGGTAATCATAATAAATTATGACTCAATAATCCCCTTGGAAGTATCTAAAGAATATTAGAAAAATTCCTAGCCTTTGGTACTGGTTTGGGATCTCATTTTAAAATTTAGGGTCAAAGCTATTCAACCTTAAACCTAGCATTTTTAGTTTGACATGCATGACTCTAAACTGCCAGCAACAAGATACATGGTTCTTACCATATTTGAAACCCGAAAAGAAAACTCTAGAAAAACATTGAGTCTCAGCTCACTAAAAATACATTTATAGTATGGTTTATGTAATATTGGGAAATAAAAATTCCAAAGATACATTGTTTGTGGGGTTTTTTATATAATCCTAGTAAAAATAAAACAATTCTCATTAGGCCCATTGGATTAATAACAAAATTCTAAAAATCCATATTCCTATTATTGTAATTATGATTATTTGACATAAAGTTTTTATGTTAAAAATAACCAAAATCATTACCTCTAACATTGCAATTACAAAAAATAAAAAACGAATACATATTTGATTGGAAACAAAATTCCATTCATTTATATGGTAAAACTAGAGGGATGTCCACAAAATAGATCATTTCTATCATATGTTAAAATAAACATTCAACATGACTCCTCATTTTTCGAACAACCTCATGAGCCTTATCAACTGCCTATTTTTGTTGAGACAGTTGTGGAACTTCATCCTTCCCAGCTTGACAAAGTTCTTATTTGGCATTTAAAATGACAGTTATCCATTCTAACTATGTTTCTCTCAATAATTGGTTTACTTTATTGAGTTTTTATGAAAAAAATCCATCTTTTGTTGAATATACATTAGATCCTTCATCATTTCATTAGTTTTTTGGTAGATTTCAATCAACCTCTTTCTATGATTAGCCTCTACCTCACCAACTCTATCTTGTAATCTCTCAAAATTAACAACTAGTTTAGCCTCTTCTAGATGTTTCTATAGATTATTTTCTTTCTCCTATCGGTGAATGGTCTCTTTTATTGCATCGTAGGTTAGTTGATAATAAAATCCACCAAATCCCAATAAAAAATAGTACTGGGATTTTTCCAAAATATGACAACAGCTCATCTAATGGATTCTTAGAAATTATGTTCCTTATACAACTCCATGTATTATTACATGCAATGAAAAGAGATAACTTCATATATGAATCTAAATCTAAGTTACTTCCATGGGGTAGAATGTACTCTGGAAATAGATCACATAATGAGGTACCGTGTTCTGCTTCTCTTAGGAATGTGGATGCTTCATCTTCTAATAATGCATGAGCCAATGCAGAAACATCACTATCCTATATAGTTGTAGGAGATGATAACACTAAATGATGAATCAAGAGCATTGTCAATTTCAAAAAAAATGGTGGAAATAGAGAATGATCTAGACAGATGATAACAATTACCCAATAATAAGTTGGTCGTTTGATTGGATTCATCCCCAGTGTTATTAGCTTTAACAATTCTAGAATATGTTTTTGAGGAGGGGTATTCTACTGAGTTTTCCTAGTTTCCATAATTGAAGGCTCTGGAATGTCTCTCAACATGTGTTCCTCAGGAAGTAATTTTCTAGCTTTAGAAAAAGAATGATAGAGTGGAATGCCCCATTCTTGAAGGACCTTTGCATTATTTTCTTCCAAAAAAGATTCAAATGTTGAGATTTTATGTGAAATATCAAGTACAAGAAGAATGGTATTATATGGAAAATGTGTGAATGAGAACTTAGATCCTTGTAATTCCCCATGAAAATCTCCAAACAACTTGATGGGACCTGGAATTTCACTATTTTGATTAAGGGAATCCATCATTTCAGTCTATGTGACTTGGAATGATATAGAAATCTCACATTTTATGGTATCAAAAAAATGTTGGTTGATACAGAAATTGGCTCCGTTGACATTCTATTCCGTTCTTTCTTCAACTGGTACATCATCATCATATCATTGTAGATTAGTATCAACACCGATATCTAATTTATATTTCCTAGGATCTTCATTCATTCCTTCCAAAGCAATTGGAATATCAGCATTGATTATAGCAAGATCCATTGGAAAGGGAAATTGATCTGAGATATGTGGAAAAGATGAATATTAGCAAAGAATTTAATATTCAAGAGAAATATATTTGATATTAACATGGATTTTCTCTCTCTCAACTGAATCTAGAGAATGTACATCTGAACCATTTGATGTTTTATCTATCAAGGAATCAGATTTATCAACATGAAACTGTGTTTCTTCTAGGGAATCCTTCTCTTCTACTGAGGGACCAACTCATAATCATTTAAGAGAAGAGAGAGATGTAGATTCTACAAGAGGATAAATGTGATTACGGATGTGTATCAAGAAATTCATAATACCCAAGTAATGTATAAATATATACTTATTTGATGAACTCTTCAGACCAATCTCATTGATCCCTTTCAATTCTTTTAATATGCTTGAGGGGAAATTGAAACACTCATCTTGGCAGGAGAAACCTAAGATAATGGATGAGGATTATCTCTCACCATTACCCTAGTCATGATTCTCACTCCTGGAGAACGTTCTTCAGACTTGGGATGATCATTTGATGTGTATATGGGAGAACCTACATGTCCATACCTTGGTGACCAATGATCCTTTACAGAGGTTCCCACCCTGAATTCAATATGCCACATGAAATATCATCCTGATTAATAATGGTGAATAGAAAAGAATAATTGGAACAATAGAAAAGGAAAATACGTCCTCAAAATTAACATAAATGTCCCAATACTCCTTAGGGTTAATAATTACACCTTAAAGTATCCTTATCTCCATCATATCAAATAATCATTTATAGGATGGGATTTTTTTCATCAGTTGCATATATAAAGGCCTTTATCTTCGTAATAAACTCTTGTACTTCAGCCATGTTATTATCCAAATGAAAATCAAAAGGTTCTTTAATTTCACCCACAACTAGTATCCAAAGACCATTTTGGAGGAATTCCCATGCATATCTATGCCCGGGAGTCATACTCTCCCAAATTTGAATGGATGAAGGCTGAACATAATTTCGCCTCGGTATGGTAGGTTGTGGACAAAAGACAATACATTCGGACTGGTGAGCATCTTCATGCCACCCTTCTTCTTCAGAAAGGTCAACAGATAAAACAATAATATATTTTTGATGGTAGCATATGGATTTTCCTGGTGGTGGAGGTGTTTAATCTCTAACCCTAGTCGTTCCTAGAACACATTATGTGATGATTTTTTAAGGGTCTTAAATTTCTGACGCTTCTGCATCATCTTTGTCATTAGACTTCTTACCATGATTACTACGCACAAAATTAATTGTGGCTACCACCTAGTATATTCCTTCTTTCAATGCCCCTTGAGGGTATGAAGAAACCAATGCTTTGGAATATCCATCTTGAAATCCATTTTATGCATCTGATGGTGGTAAAATAATTTAAAATTTGGACATCTCTAAAGCAATCAGAATCCACAATTGTCTCAAAACCATTGGGAGCTTCTCATTTCAAACATACGTGGGAGGGAAAGTGTATGATTTTTGAAGACATCTAAAATGTATATAAAACCTATAGGGTATGTAATCCTCATAGATAATTTCACTATCAAACCTTATCGATAATAAACTATCCCTAAATTATAGCATGCTAAACCTTAGATCATAATTCTTTTCCTTACCGTCATCAATAAATGTTCCAGTTGGTGGGTTACCAAATGGAAAAAATGTGAATTCTGTTGATGTATTCAATACCCCTATCACTACATCACCTCTCACTTTTTGAGGTTAAGTACCATAAAATTTCAGTAAAAATGGGGTGAATTGACCGTTGTAGACTCTAACATAATTCAACACCATGTATGAAGAAACATGGGTCGTGATCCACAACTAAAACACTTTGAATGACCCTACATGTCTAAATAGATCCTTTCCAGGGTATAAATGTTGCATGAAATAAAAAATTCTTTCTAATACATGAGTATCTAACACAATATACATTTCTTCTACCAATTTAGGTGTGATAACAAAATTCTTTGGCCTTACACAGCCTCTGGACTCCTGGACTAGAAGAAAGTAAATGCTTAGCCACATGGCAAGGAAGCCAGATAAGAATACAGTTTCATCAATATTAGTTTTGACTTTATATCCCAAGTTCTTGTAGTCTACGCTCTCCGATGTAGGACAATATGCGACTGGAATACCCTGATTATCTACATAAGGACAAATAGTAGGACGTCCGCAGGTGGGACCCTTCTCTATTGTTGTTTCTTAAAAGGTTTACATCCACACTCTGACGTGAATTTATTTCTTGTATTTGGGAAATTTCATTTCCATTTTAAATAGTTAATGATACAATGTTTGTTTTCTAGTAACATCACCCCATGTTATTACCAACAGAATAAAATCATCATAGATTTCCCGAAAAATGAGAATCCCAAATATTTTGTAGATATACTATAAACTTATGCCAACTTTACTGTGTTTCTAATGAAAGAAAGTCATTTACATACTCTATTGCCTCATAAATTTAGGAATGACATCATTCTTAGAAACATATGTTTTCCCTATCTAGATAGCTTCATAAATATTAACATAAGATAGCTCTTTCCTGAATTCATCACAACTCCAGTGTGCCCAAAATGCCCACATCCATTCAGGTTTCACTCCTCATCCAGAACGAAGCTCCCAACCTTCCATCCAACCATTAGATTGATCTGTTTGGGAAGAAAAAAAGGGTGAATTATAGAAATATGTCATTGGTTCAATAAAATTTTCTTTCATATCATGATTACAACCACTATGGTGCAAGATGCATCAAATAGGGATTGTTCCCTCTTGAACTGGAATACCACTCACACTAATATTAATGAAAAACATTGGAGTACTAGATAACCAATTAATTGGGAAGTATGTCTTAATATATGAATGTGTGAATATTGTTAAATACCATGCCCATACAAGGGTACATATGGACTTTGTGGGTATTCACGTTGCTATTGAATTAAACCTTTCTATAGTCCAGGATGAGTAATTTCAACAACATCATAATAATCATGTTTGAAAATTTTCATCATTTTGTTTTGATAAGTTGTAGCTTCCTCTGTAACAGTCATTAAATGAGTCATTTCCTGAAAAATAATTACCATGTTCCCCCTATTAGGGTGAATATTTGACATAATAAAATTCAAATTTCAACATAAAGGGATTTAAAAATTTTAAAAGGAAATGATTCATGTAGGTCCTTCAATGAGGTCAGTCGCATAGGGAACTCGATGAGGTTCCTGGTAAAAATCCTTCAATAAAGTCCTTCAGCATATTTCTATCTCTCAAGTGTTTTCACCATGAGAAAATTTCAGGGAAACTACATGAGGGAACTACCCAGTAAGGCTGGATGAAAAATCTATGCCACGAGAGCCGAAAAAACTGACGGTGTTGGTGAAGAAAATTGTAATGGATGGGACCTTTTTTTGACATCATCAGACCTATGTGGCATGACTGTGGGAAATAGCTATGAGACATACATACTCGAAATCGCTACATTGAAATCCTGCATGGTTCCGCAAGTACTCTATAGTCTTTTCATTTCATTTTTTACCTCATGACTCAACCTTATTTTTAATTTTATCCATTCCTTTGTGGGGGGGGGGGGTCATTGAAAATCTATAGGAAGAAAAAAAGACTATGAAGATGGCCCCCAGATATTTCAAAATCTCAATATGAGATCGAAAAATTAAAAGGCAAGATAAAATTTCAAGGACCTGCACGGCAGAAATGCATGGCAGACCTACTCAGAGGTGTTGTGCGGCAGACCTCCACCGAAAACTTTCCTTTGAACGGCCCCCTCCTTTCTAATAAATAGGACCCTTGAAATTTTAATTTCACATATGAAAAATTTTAATGAGTTCTTTAAGATCCTATTACATAGCTCTTTCACCTAGATCCAACAACTTGTCTCAGGTAGCTTCCTAAAAACATGAGAGAATAGATAATTATATGGGATATCCTTGTTTTGAAATCCTTTCACAATTTTATACTGGTAGAGGCTTGGTTTACCTATGATAATGAATTTTATTTAGTCATCTCTATGGCCCACGTGGTACACCTATGTGAGGTACCTATACAGCACACCTACGCGGGGTACCTACGCTGCATGACTAGACACATGGCCTACACATCATCTTGTAAAACCTCTTAAAATCCACTCTTGGTAGGGTATTTCCTTCATTGGTTCCCTTATTTTAAAGGTAATAATTTAAAGCCTCCACCAAAACGTCACGACTTGTCAAACTTTTGAGAAAGGCACATCAGCGTGTCACCTATTTGGGTTTGTATATCCACTATCAGAGGTTTCCTATATTTGTTTCATAATGAGTTTAGGATTCAGGGAGTGTATTGGGTTTGTATACCCATAGTCACATGGTCCATTATCTCAGGAACAATGTTGGAGAATTCCCAGTTTTGAGGATTATGGGTTGGGTTCTCTTCACCACTTTTCATCTCTGAAACCCAAAACCTCGGGTATCTGGTAGGTAAGGTATCGTTCAATTATTCTTTTCCATTCAAGGAAATGAGAAGTATCATTCCTCTCATGAGATCCAATATGACATCCATCCTAGTGTAAGCCCCTAACTTTTTTAAGTAGAATTTTTTAGTCTTTCTCCTCTCTAATTCCTTCACCTTCACTTCATCCTTACATTGGACCCTTGTTCAATGTAATGAGAACATAGGGAAGACTCATCACCACACCCAATTCCTAGGTCACCTTGGCTTCGTCCACCCTCTCCACTATAGGCACATCCTCTTCCACCAGTGGAGGTGGAAAAGTGTGGGTTCCTTTTTGAATATTTCACATCCTCTTGTATCCCACACCGAGCATGAATCATTTGGGCATAACGATTTGTGATGATAAAAAAATATACACAATCACTCATCACATTAACTAAGAGAACTATGATTGCCAAAAAAATTGGGATATGAAGGTAGACTTCATCAGGGGCTGAGCTCATAGGATATCCTCTTCAGAAATCCAACCATAATTCCCTTAATCTAGGAATCATCCTTTTAGGTGAACCTTGAATTAATCCCCCCTAAATTAAAATTAACTACAACAAATATAATTTACAAATTAATTGGGATACGTAGGAAGCCCTCCTAAGGCTTGAGTTTCATCTCATTTCATCTATAAATGGGAATCCTCTTTTGGAGTAAGCCCCAAATTAAACCCACAAATCACCAAGGAATCCTTTTTTAGGATGTAATCCCAAAATCATTTATCTCAAAGGACTATACTCTCCTATTATACCCAATCAAACTACGTGGGAGTTGATTCCTATCAAAATGGGATACATAGGAAGCCTCTCTGAGGTTCAAACCCAAGACATCAAATCAACCATATTTTTTTTGGGCCATATTCTAAACATGGTATAATATAACTTGGAAACCCATATTCTTTCCATGTTCCTTGAGATTTTTAGGCATAAGTCCCACACAAAAACTTGACTAAGCACCTTTCTCTTATATGTCCTTATCACATGACATTAAACTGTATGGTTAGGTCCTTATAACATGAACTTAAAAGGTATGATTTTTCCCATTAAGAGTCAATGAACTAAGACGGTTCTAATTACTTTTACAAGGATACATAGGTTGTCCATTTTATGGGTACGATCCCAATATCAAAACAAACCTTCATCTCCCTAGATGAAAATAAATTCTAGAGTGCCCCAATGAGTGTATTAAAAACCATTATCATAATAATGATTGATTAAATGTATCTATAAATAGTATATAAGAGGATAACACTAATGGAGAACCTCAAATACATATGCATGTCTCCTTTAATGAAGAACCTCAAATACATATAGATGATTCTAAAAATCACACAGGAAAATAATTGATTGAAAATTCCAAAGGAAACCAATGTTATACTTGGTTACTTAATAAGGATTAATGAAAATATCTCAAATCTATAAGAGAGTCCCATATTAGAAAATAATTCACCCAAAAGGGTGTGATGAGTCCAATCTCCCATTCTCTCGACCAATGCATGTTTATAAGTATCGTAAGTTCAAACTCAAAGAACACCTTCCATTGGAAAGAAGGTCCCTTCTTGATAAATAACTATTGGTTATTTATGGTCCAATAAATAAATCCAATGGGTACCACCTAGAAGCAGTGATTCCTAATCCTAACACATGTTTTGAGAATCTATGAAACATACCCCCAGACTCAACTAACTTGGGAACTTTAATTATAATGATATAGTATCCCATCACCAAAGTCTCTAACATGGGTACCCAACATTGAAGGACTCCTCCAAAACTAATTAATTCATATGTCCAAGCCATTATTAATATTAAATTACATATACTTGATTACGAATTCCCATTATAATGGGATTATTATGGATTTTATCTCAGTCTTATAAAACGTTCATGGTGATTTTGATCATGAATACATTGATTTTGAGAGTTCCAAACCTATGGATTCTAGTGAGAATTAACATGGATAAATCATCACATATTGGCTACTAATGTTTCATTTTTCCTTAATTTTCCACTCATTGATACATGAGGTGTTGGGCCTCCATCCTTGTTGTAATTATTAATATTGATCTCATTGATAATTTTGTCTCCTTAAAAAATCATTAAACTATGGACAACTACACCATGGAGTATGATGAATAAGGCCCAATCGTTTTCACATGGGATTGTATCCCCCGTGAATTTAGTCATCCTTCACTATTCAAGCATTTAATTAAGGTAATTAGACACACATATTTTCCCCTACCACATATAATCCCCAACCAATCCAAAAAGGAAATCCCATTTGTAAGACACAACTCATTTTCATGGGGCCCCATACTCAATGAAATTATAATAAAATGACTATTCTCCATGTAAAATGCATATCTTGGCCAATAACATTTATTCCTCACTCAATACTCAATTTTATCAATTGTAATGACGTTTATGTCCTTATCACATGACATTAAAATGCATGGTACGGTACTAGTACATGATCTTATATATTGAAATTTGAACTGTTTAGGATTTGATTCATATTAAATAGGAAACATAGTATGTATCTATAAGGATCAAATGTAATATTATAATTAATATCCTTTGCGGGACATGTTTCTTGATGGATTCATTAAAAAAAATCATATTCTTTATGATCCATACAACCCCTCCTTGGTCAATGTTCCCTATAATTCATTTACCCAATCACTACCAAGCCATATTCCTTAAGAAATTCACATCCACAAAAAAATACATTCCATATGAAAATACCCTCCTCAATAGTATATATTCGGAATTATATGAAACAAAATGGTCATCAATTTGTATGTATCACACTAAACAATTTTAAGAACCCTTCAATATAAAGTCTACTCTTCCTAATATTAAAATTATTTGATCCATTCATGGGTGAATGTCTTTAAATGTAACCACATGTTCCTACTCACATGAACCTAAATGGTATAATTTTCTCTTTATGTGGTAAAAAACTATGCGAGTTGTGATTATATTAATAGGGACATGTAGGAATACCTTCTTAGGGGACTGATGCCAACATTACACCCCCATTTTACTCCATGGATAGTTAAAAATTCCCTAGTGCACAACTATTTTTTTTGACCATTGTACTAATAAATAATAAGGTAAATATGGAGAACCTTTTACATATAAACATGGTCACATTAACTGAAAACCCTTAATATATACATATGTTAATATCAACACATTATTTTGAATAAATTTCTTGAATTGGGGTATCTAGTTCCACATATGGATTTAGAAAATAATCATAAATATATCTTAAATATATAATAGTGTCTTATATTACGAAATAATTACATCATAAATGGATTTATATGGACTACCTCCAATCATATAAACTAATTAAAATTCTATGATGTCGAATGTAAAATCTCAGTGACTGATTTCTTTTAAAAGGAACATTCCCAATAACAAAAAACATAGAGGTGAGCCGATGTCAGTGTATTCATAAGAAGAAAATGATTAACCCCACATGAAACATTACTCATGAAAGTGATTGAACAAGTGTTCTCTTACTTGTGATGCTTCACTAACGAGTAATCCTGTTTTTGTTTATTGATATTATATAGCTTCAAGAATACCTTTTAGATATCCCTTCAATATGATAGGATATTATAATGATTTTATAATCCAGTTAATGTTCAACATCATTACCAAAAACATTCCAAGACTCTAATGAATGTTGTGGAATAGTATCATAGGAAGATGAGGTCACATACCAAAAAAAATTCAGCACTATGTGATAAATACACCAATCGGAGAGTATCATTTCAATGGTACCATCCTAGTTTTTTTGAATGTGTGAGGGATCTTCTATGAAATGAAACCTCATAGGTTGTCCTGTCAATGATGGGTTGTAGAGAGGTTTGTTGTTTCTATATCCACCTCCAACTACATTAGGAACCTCTCCTCAAATTACTACGATGAATACCTTCCTTATAATAGAGGACAAATTCATAGGTTGAACACGACTTCAATACTAACCATGATCCAGCTAGGTGGACTCCTATCACCATCCATCTCCATTGGAAAAATAAAAAAACCACCAATTACATATAATTATACTATGGGGGTTACTATAGTAAAAGTGATCTTGATTATTTATGTTAAGTCCCCCATGATGGTATCCAACCAATGGAAATAGACTAGTCATCCATGAAAACATTCCCATATTATATTTACACATGAGGAATTCCCTCATAATATTCATATGGATACTAAATAGTAGAATAACATACCTAATTTTACTTAAAGATTATTCCATATTATTTTGATAGCATCAGGGGGAGTATGAAGGTATATTCTAGCATCCAATAGATGAGAAACCATATTATCTCTCCTACATATAAATAATTTTAACACATAATTATAAAAAATAGAGGAAATAAATGGGTCCATATTTCTATTAAAATTTAATAGTGGGATAGTATCCATATTCCTGATATATAATCATTTCAGTACATCCTAGTGGAAATGTAAAGGTAGAATTATATCCCTATCAACATGTCACAAAACTAAAATCATATTTTAGTAACATTAGAAGATGACCATATACAAATTTGGGCACCATTAATGAGCATGATCATATCTGTTCTTCATTTAATATCAAAACAACCCATTCAAATATCTCAATAGACACTTAGGAGTGGTCCAATGTCCTTTATTCTATTTAGGAGGACCTTAAAAATGTCTTAGTTAACAACAAATAATATGATTGGATGTATATTATCATTTTGACTACTTATTTCTTACATATTCAAACAACAATTTCAGGGTAGGCCCATATCGAGTCTAACCTCAGAAGAACTCACTGGGGTATTTACATGGTCACTTAGAATAAGGACTATATTCATAACACATTTTAGTCTATGGATGTCCATTAATATACCATGATAGAATATATGATGAAGGATGATATTTATATATGTTATGGAGAGTCACATTAGCATACTCGTGTTATGAGAAAAGGAAATATTTATATCTATTCTAAATATCATGATGCTAATAATAATATTTTTATGGTGACATTGAAATATATAAAGATATAGCCCATATTTGAATTTCATTGTACAAAAAGGATGAATCTATAATCTTGATGGATAACATCTAAGAAGAAATATCACTAGGGTAAATATATAAAGAATAATAAGGTTTATATCCCTTATCTATCAATGATGATATTATTTAGTACCTTTAATATCTTATGACATCGATAAAAGTCTATGTTAGTTCATTCCCACAAGTAGAAGTTACTTGTATCCATATAGTTCATCCACATGATTCTATGATTAAAAAGTTTGAGGGTCCTTCATAGAGTATCTACTTAGTGTCCCTCCCTATGGTAGTATAATGAATAATCATGGAAGATTTTATCATGGTGAGAGATATGAAATTCCTCCTTAAAGAAGAATTATCAACTAGAATGAATTCCCTCCACTTGAAAAAACAGTAAGAATTACTAACCATGAAGGTTTTTTTTGGGAATATGATTTATAATTCCTCCTTGTAGATAGAAATTATACCAAAATGGAATTTCTCGCTATATTGGGGAATAATGAGACGACTCTAGAGGTCCACCCCACAGAATCAACTACTAATGTACTCCCTTAGGTGATATGACACCTTAATAAAAAGGTTGTCCCCTAATAAAATATTCAATGAGAATTACCTCATAAAAAGAGATACTCTAATTACTAAGGCTAGCTACACGAATTTCTTCATCACATATATATTATATTTCATTTCATAAAATGGATAGTTTAATGGGAAATTCATAATATACACCACCGTTATTTTAAATATCTTTTAATTCTACCAATGAGATAAAACCCACCCACTCTTATCGATAAGGATTCTAGGAAATCACCTCACCAGTCAGATCATGTGGAAGAATATATCTCAAAAAATGATATAAAAACTATGGTATTGGGGAAGTATATTTTTAAAGATAATATGTAGGTAATTTTTTAAGCATTTTCTAACACACATTAAGAAATTTATTATAATTTGAAAGAGTAATACAGACATGAACTACACCTGAATCTATAGACAACTATATACAACTATAAAACAAAATTCTTATATTATGGGGAGTATTCCTGACATGTCAAATTGATATGTTAACCTTACCTCCAAATTTACTTGATTATACTTTTATCCATATGAAAAAATTTCATTAGGGGAATGTTATGAACTCCCATATTAATTCATTGTTACTTAGAAGACTCATGACTAGTTAATTTCTAAATCCCAAACTAACATTCTCATTAGAAGTTGTGATGATATGAGAGAATTAAATTTTACCATAATCCATATCCAATAATGTCTACCATGAAATTAATCATTAAATGTTATCACCTTGAGCCAAGTATATTTATTAGGTTTTTCATGTTCTAACTAGTATATCAAACATTTCAATGTCATACCTATGTCCAATAAACTACATACTAGATGGGAGAATGTCATTGATAAGATATTACATTAATTAATAATAATTTTAACAGGGAATCACATAAGAGGAAATAAAATCTTACAACCTTAGAATAAAAATTATTGGATCTCATGTGATAAACTATCATTTAATCTAGCCCATTCAGTGATAATGTCTTGATAAAACAATAAGTTAATTTTAGTGGCACTCCCTAAATCATTCTGAGAGAAACTCCATTCCCCATGGCCAAGGGAATTATTACCAACACCAAATACCCATGGGTCATTTAAGACATATTTTCTATAAGACATTGTTGTAGTGGAACTAAGTCAACCCTAGCCTAAAGGGTTGGGGTATTTTATATATCCTTATATGCACCTACTAAGAAAATTAGAGATCTCTAGGTTGAAAGAATCTCTATCAAAATACAAGGTCTCATAGTTCCTCCCATTTTTTGATGTACCTCTTTCATTAGGGTAGACCTTAGTGAAACTCATGGAATACTCTTTTAAAGTCATCATCCATCTAGGAGGTAATGAAAATCCTCACAAGATATGTAATAGAAAATAAAATACTATCTAGGATAGTGTAAAAAGGGAGCATAATTAAACTTATTTATGATTTTTGGATTGTATTGAATCATATTTCTATCATACAGTGTATGAGGTAATGATATATGTTAATATAAATAATTTATTAAGTTTAATTTTTGACTGTGCTTTATATAACATAGAGAATTACCATAACATATATGGGAATGGTGAGGAGATGTCCAGTTGGGGAATGATCTAAACCGACGAAAAGGGTGTG
Source organism: Viscum album (assembly GCA_963277665.1). NCBI lineage: Eukaryota > Viridiplantae > Streptophyta > Magnoliopsida > Santalales > Viscaceae > Viscum > Viscum album. The sequence goes on along the minus strand of OY728166.1, from coordinate 1,406,236,486 downwards.
AATAACTGAATCCAGAGACATTCATAGAATCGTGTGGCTACAACAAGAATCTAGTCACCACCTAGTGAGTGATTTAAAAAAACACAAATGGAAATAGGTGGCTACATCAATAACCCACCCACCACCTATGGAAACTGAGGCCATATCCATCGTATAATGGTTCACCTAATATGAAGTTGATTTGGATGAATTAAAGTATATAAATGTCAATGTAATCAAAGGAAATATTCTTCCTGGCCACAATAATTAGAAAATGACTAATTTCTCCCCTGGTACATATCCAAACAAAAGGATTTTCTCAGCTAGTAAGAATATAGTACATCCAGCTAATCAAGTCGACACCCATGATTTATCTAAATCCTATAGATGGAGAATGTTAGTATTTACCTCTGTTGGGGTAGTTAAAAAAACTACTTCTAGTTAGATACCATATTAATTATACATATAGATATCAATAGAAATAACATTACAAAATATCCTATAATGTTCCTTCAGTTGAATCCATTAGGGAATAATCCAATAAAACACTACCTTAAGATATCATTGATTCCATTGAGCCCCTTGCTGGTCAAATAATAGCTAATGAGGGAAGAATTTCCCCAATGAAGGGAACGAGGCTGTTTCATCCCAATTTTATGAATTTGAATAATCTTTATAGTTTCAATAGTCACACCTTCCTCATTTTGAAAGGAATTCATGTTCTATTGTATCACCGATAAATTTCCACATCTTAGTGTCATCCCATGACGGGAATGTTGGAACAGTAAATTGAAAAAGAACATATTTTATTCAAGTATACCCTAGTAGAACCATCATTTTTTTGGTATATTATTTTTTTGATAGGATTTATTAAAAATAGTTAGGATATTCATTGATAATTCACTTACCAGATCTACTTGATAATAAATAATTAAAATAATCCTTCACCTACAAAAATAAAAACAATTAAAAAATGATATGGTTTTTAACTTCACAACTGTGTTGAAGGAATTTATTTATATAATAAATATTCATTCCCCTCAATAAAATTTTTCAGACATGTGTATATAAATATATAGAATATTTTTCAATTCTTCCATAGTCCCCTAAAAACATTTGGAGGATTTTGGGAGCTTGAAACATTCATACAGTTATTAAAGGATGTTGTATAGTTGTGTAAGGATATGTCTTAACCTATGCTATTAGAAAAAATAAAAAATCATTATATATTATTGATCATGACAGGAATAATAAATAAAAACCTCATATCATATTGTTCTATTGCCTATGAAATACCACATGGTTCCTCCCCTTTATTTAAAATAAAATGGATGTTAACTTGATTTGAAGGGAGGACGGATCAAAATCCATTAATAGTTGATTATATATTGAATACATTTTTTTCTCTAGATTTGATGAATGTTCCAAGATATTCTAATAATATATAAGAACCTCACCAAACTAACAAATATTAATAATCAGAGTAAATTAAATCCAAACAAACACCATAATTACAACTCATTTAACTATATACGAGGATATTATATCAAAATATTATTTATATTCTCGAATATCGAGGAATCCAAATAAAAACATGCAATAAAATTTCATAACATTTGATGAATAAATATCATATTAAACAATAATTCATCCCCCAAAACTGAAATGGTTTAGTTTTTTTGAATACTAGTTACATAATAAAGTTATTCAATGAAATATCATTAAATTATCTTATAAATTTCTTCTATCATAGTCAAATTCTCATAAAAACCAACTAAAATATTCTCCATAACTATGGGAAAATGGAAACAAAAGAATGGGTGAGATCAGACACATAGTAAGGGTTAAAATCGGTGGTATCAAACAATGTGCAAATGATATAGTATTATAATCATAAGTGTATGAGATTAGGATTATAACTTAATTTATTCTTCACAACAATATCATAGATCATAAACCAGGATTCAAAAAATAATGATTTTGAATTTCAGGACATGCGCCATAGGAGTTAATAATCTTCATTAGTCAATTATGATATATTAGATTAAATAATAAGATTAATAATTTTTTATAAACTTTTTTTCACAGATTTAAGAATATAAAATCATATTGTTTTCAATTTTCATATCCAATACCATCATCACATAATGAAAAAGTCATATAATGGATTGGAATCACTCCCTAACCAATTTTCCTCCTTATAATGAGTTCGCTACCCATCCTCTTTATATTATCTCATTAAATATCAATAAAAACCCATTGAATGGGAGGGATTGGACATAACTATCCATCAAATAATGAGAACCACACATATCTGTGACCAAATATCATAAACAAATTCATCAATTCATCAAATTACACCACAAGAAAAATAAATGGTCTTCATAAAGATTAAGAAAACACATAATCATAATCTATCTATAAGAAATAAAATGGGTGATATCATTATATAATATCACTATGAATGAATAATAAATAGTATGGGATATTGAAAAGCATGAAATGACTTTAATATAATATCACATCATAGGGGTGGTAATCCACACAGAAGCGCAGATGGTGTTATCATTTATTATAAGATGTAAATGAGTTATAAATTAGCTAAAAATAAAAATAAAAAACAATAGTGTAGTAGTGATATTTATTTAATTATTTTCATAGGGTTATATAATATTTTAATGAGTGTATGAAAAAAAAATCTCCAAATAGACAAGGAAACTCATTTACCTATTTATTATGAAACGTAATTTAGATTACACATTTAGACATAAATTTATAGTATTTTTGTAATTATATAAGCTCTAATATGAGGTGAGGTAAGTTATATAGAATTTTTTTAGGAATTTTCTATTCCAGATCACTCAAAAGTTATGATGGATTGGGGGGAAGTGGACCTCCTTTTAAAAGTGAGGAGACTGGCAGTCTTGGAAATACATAAAACATTAAAATATATTAAATTAATCTTCAAGTGAATGTGGAAGAAATGAAACCAAAATTAAATTATAATATATGGATGGGTCATAATACACTTAACTAATCACATTTATCCATTTTTTAGAGATATTGTATTCCCTATCTTTATGTTCAACCCCCATTAATCCTTTAAACCATTATAGTTGTGAAAATGTTTTACCATGGTTATTATTAATAATGAAAAAAATAAAATTTAACTTATTACTAAACTTATACATGACTATTAAAAATGTTGATTTTTTTTTACCATATTCAATTTCTATAAATTAATTATATTAATTTTAAAATAAGCTCACAAAATGTAATGATTTTTTTTTGTTTTATGAATTTTATGCATAAAATTTAATTTCTCCTTATTCCATAGTAAAATCCCTTAAATTAAAGTTAAGAAATTTTATTGAATATAATATTTATTAATTTCATTAATATTATTCAATAATAATGATTAATTTAATTAATTAAGAAAAAAAAATTCACACATAAAAGAACATTTTAAAAAACAATAATTTTTATCCTCAAATGCCTTTATTTCAATTTATTATAAATTTATAACCAATTAAATTGGTTAATACAATTGTAAAAAAAATCATATTATAAATACTATGACTTAATATCATTTCTTATGTGAATTATAAATTATTATCTATAATTATATTTTATTCAAATACCAAATATTGTGATTCATTTTTTAATGTATAATAATTACTCACTGATTTTTAGGGTTTCATGATTCCAAAGATATCATGATATTTTTTAAATATTAATATATTCTACTATATTAGTGTGTTACATCACACCCCCTTATAATACTTTTTCCTCAAAAATATATTAATCTCATTCAAAAAAAGTAACATCAATCTTATCAAATTGATGGGTACCAACAATGCTTCATAAATTTTTTGATTCTTCTAATGAACCTTTACTATGTGAGTAGTCTAGTTAAATAGAAATTAATCTCTAGAATCCATGTTTTCTACTGGTTTTTCTTCATAAGATAAATCATGATTCAATACTATGACCTCTAAGTTCAATATATATGAGTACTTTGGTATATAATTCCACTATAAATATACATGGAATGAATCCTAAACATAAAATACGTTTTGAGGAAGTGTAAAATAATATGATAAAATCTAAATGTGATCAAGAATTTATAGTAACTGATATACCTCGGGATAGTTTTCAATTATTTCAAAATATGTTAAAATTATTACAAGGAGAGGTTTGTTGGAGAACCATATCATTATATATGAAGTGTAGATAAAATAAATGATTTTCAGTATAAATGTTATATCAAATCTATTCTAACATGATATGTTTTTGAATTGCTCCAAATTTCTCTTTCGTATGCTCATATTATTCAGGTCCAAATAGCGTTCCTTCCCGAAATTACACTCAAAAAGCTGGATTTACAAACCAATCTCCATAGATGTATTCATAATGATCCATATTAATTCTTAAGGGAATGCCATTGTTTTATTAAAAATTAACTAGGGGAAGGTGTTTATCCAAATAAACTTTTAAATCCATAATGTAATATCTCCACTATCTTCTAGTGTTTTAATTGTCCACTAAGACAAATCATCTCTCTGAGGATGATATCTAGTCCTAAAGATCAACTCTATATTCAAATATTGATGAACACTTCTCCAAACAATTATTTCAAAACATGGATGATGATCAGATATGATTTAGAGTTGTACTCCATGATGAATCACCACTTCTTTAAGAATAATATAGATAATTAATCAAGAGAGATATCTTCTCTAATATTAAAGAAATATGTTGACTTCATAATGTGGTTCACTAAAACCCAAATTCCATTACACCCTTATAATTATTTTAGGCTCCCATGATGAAATCCACACTGATGTTCTCCCACATCCACATAGTTAGAAGTAATGGTTGTAATATCCCCTTATACTTTTTCTGCATTACTATAATTACTGACATTCTAAGAACTAAGTTACATAATCTGAAATACCTTTCTTCATGTTATCAACCCAAAATTTATATTTATCTTCTATATACATATTTTTATTTATAGTACGAATAGATAATGATGATATATGAGCTTCATCGAAAAGATCCTTCTTCAATTATAGTATTAACGAGACACATAATCTATTCCTAAACCTTGTCATTCCATTACATTCATTAATGTACTTAGGAAGGTTCCCCAACTTCTTTTAAAGCTCCACATCTTCCTTCAGAACCTCATTATTCCATACATGAATGGATGTTTTGATATAAATTTTGGAATGATAGGTTCCTTGTACTTTCCTTATGATTTCATTATCCATCCTCTTCAAATCCCTAATAATTATATCTCTTTCAACCCTAATTTTGGAAAACATGCATTGTCCTTCTGACTTAGAGAATCAGCCACCATATTCTCCTTCAAAGAGTTTTAATTTATTTAGAAGTGATAATAAAATATAATTTCTCACCATATAATTTAGTGTACATTCATCACTTTTAGTGTGAATATATACATAAATATTTGATGATTAGAATATTTGTCACACCATTCACAAAAAACTGAAATTATGAATCAACAATGTAAATATTACTGCTGTTAGTTCTAAATCATGAGAATGATTATTTTTCTCCTGAACCATCAATTAGAGGGAGATATAATCTAGATCCATAGTATTATATATTATAACACATCCTATTCTCATAATCGGTTCATTAATATATATCACAAACCATTCTCCATTACCGTGTAGTGTGATTATAGGGTCACTAACAAACCTTCTCTTTAATTCATTGAAATTATATTCATATTCATGTTTTCAGAGGAACTTGGATACCTTCCATATCAACATAGTTAGTGTATTGGAAATCCATGATAAATTTCTCACCAAGCGTATTTAGTATCAAGGTAAACAATATATATATATTGGTCATATTGGTCGGTCTCATCCAATGTTCAATACCTTTTTTCTTCAGAGTATCCCCTAATATCCCCAAAATATTGACTATAAACACCATGAAAGATACTCTTTGTATCAAAAATTCAAATTTACTAAATTATAAATATATTTTATCATTTTTTAGGTACATTACGATCATACTTATGTTATTTTCATTATATTCCCTACTCAAAGAAGATATAAGAAAATATTATATAAAGACTAACACAAATAGACCGAGGTAATATCAAAACACTATATTCATATTGAATGTTTTATTGGATATGTTCTCAATTTTTAACCTCATAAAATGATATCCAAATCTGAGGTTAATCTATGAAAATTTTTGAGGTCCTCATATTTGATCAAAAAAATCATAAGTATGTGGTAAAGGATACATGTGCATGATAGTGGTAATGTTATGTTCTTTTTAATTATTTTAAAGGTTCATTGGACCATATTTATTCAAAACCTAAATCATATGGACACCCTATGGTGACATACACGGATGAATAATTCTTTAATTAAGAATCTCCTCGAGATTATTAAATTCATGTAACTCAATCTAAGCCATTCTATAATGAGTCTTTTAAATGTGTATAATACCATGATTGTGTTTAGTTGGAAACATAACTTAATTCTTTGATGGAATACTGGGAAACTGTTCTTGAAAGACATTTTAATATTCCTACTCAATAGAAATATTAAATATTTTGGGTTTCTCCCAAAACTTTTGAGATAAATACCCATTTAGAATAGGTAATAAGACCAATACAATGGATTTAACTTATGCTGGAAGTTAATAATCATCAGAACACCAATTCAAAATCATTCATTCTTATAAAATATTAAATGTCACTTTCCTTCCATGAGAATTGAAGTTTATTTTATTAAAGAAATATAATCCATTCCAAAAATAACATTTAACTAAACTAGAGGTATAATCCCAAAATTTTAAGGAATCAGATTCCCATACACTTATATTAGAGTGTAGATATGTACTTTTGTTGATATCATCATAAAATTAGGGGTTTTAAAAGATAATTCAAAACAAAACTTATGAGTTATGATGTAAAATAATTATAAAAGTCCTCATATATAAAAGAGTGGGTAGAAACATATTCAAATAATGAAATTTCTATTCTAGAGTTGATGATAATTGTACCTATCACAACATTGTTCTCAAGAACTACTGTGGTAGTTGTGAACAAATTAAATTTCTATTCATCTCTTGGATTAAGATTTTTTGACACTGATTCTTATCATTAACCATTGGATTCATGCATTGGTTAACACAATTCCCATACTCTTTATAGTTATTGCATGATGTGTTAATGTTGCATTTATTTGAGATTTCCCCCAATTCTACTCATTATATTTCCTATTAATAGGTCCTCAAACATTTATTCATATATTCTAATATCTATTGTAGATAATAAATATGGAAGACTTAGTTTTATGACACTAAAAAATCCACAATATTTATTTCACGATCATGGATAAAACCATTAGTGTAACTCACAATTATTGTAAAAAATACCTCATATGTACAAATAGATTCATCATACATCAAATTAATCTCAATTAATTTCCTGTCAATTTTTGTGTGTGAATATTTTATAGAATGTACTTACAAAAAACACCCTACTATGATCATCCAACTTCATAGGTTCAATTTCTTTATATTGCCTCATATTTTTAAAAATATTCCACCATTGATATAATTAGCATTATAAATGATACATCACAGGGAAAAATCATTCATGCCCATAGAATTATAGAATGTAAAATATGTTTTAAATGGAACCAATCCACTACTCGTCCATTATTGGATTAGAGGACCAACTAAAATAAAATGGAAATTTCCTCATGAATTACTTTATAGTGTATCTACCTCTCCTTTTCTCATTTGATAACTCATCATGAATCATGGATTGAGAATGTTTTAAAACTATAAAAATACAAATGTTCACTCTATAATTACTGTTGTTAAATTATTTAGGAGGAAAAGAATTCCATTTTCCTCTATATTCATGCTAAATTGGATTAACCATGGTTATAGACATTAATTAAAACCAAAAACTTATATTCCTTAAACTATAAAAATCTAGGTTAAAAACCATGTAATCAGGAATATCATTCTTGATATGATATAAATTTTAATACCTTCTTATAAATCAATTATCATTTCAGGTTCATTGTATGTAAAGTTTATTCCATCATAGTTTTTCATATGTATTATACTCATGTTCTATATATCCTAATATTTGAGAATATATAAACCTTGATTTGAGTCTAATAGAGGATATCCACGAAATATTTTGATAAATATATCATCATTTTAGATGAAAATTATGGATATTACATAGTAATTAATATAATATAACATTATAGTTTTAGTTTCATTGAATATTGGGTATATAATAAACTTATATATGATAAAATAGGCCAAATACACCACAATTGTATTTCCTCATAGTAACCTTATTAGACATATCTTACTTAAATAATTTATTCATAACCTAGATAAAATTAAAACATAATATAGAGTGATTTCAAATTCACATTATTGGTAAATATATGAGATATCAATTAATGATCATATAAGTTAATAAGATAAGTAAAATGGTATAATATAATGATAAAAACTTACTATATTTTTACCATATTTTTCATAGTTCATAAATCATGAGTCATTTTAGAAACCATTAGCATTTCAGAAGTCATGAGTCATAAGAGCGGGGAATCATCATTAGTCAATTATGATTCATGAGAGTACATAATAATCATGATAACATTTCATAAGAATTTTTTAACAACCATAAGCATAAAAATTCATTTAATAATTCAAGGATAACTTCAAAGATCATCTTTTCATATTGGATAATGTAACATAATGGAATAGGCTCACTCCCCGACCACTTTTCACCCATAGAATGGGTTCACTCCCCATCCTCATCATATTACATAATTTGATATCAATCATTAAAAAATAAAATATATGTATTTAGAATAACTAAATTTAACATATTATAAACAATACATATTGTTTCCATATGATTATAAAACATAACAATTTATTATAGCATAACATATGGGAAATAAAAAAATTTCACAATTATTTGAACATCACATAATAATAAAATAAGTGAAGAGAAATGTCATAGATGTCATCCACATATAATATCACTAGTGAATCATAAGAAACATAATTATATTTTTATATTTATTTTGAGTAACATTAAAATAACATTCAAACCATTCTACGAAAACATGTTAAAAATATAAGATTATTTTTATAAAATGTTACGTAATAGTTTAGAAAATGTTGAGAGAAATACTTTCACTTAAAAATACCAAGTCAAATCATGATGATATCCTAAAATAAAATAATGATTATTATATATAGAAATTCAATTCATTTGTAAAATGTTGACTAAAAAATTCCTTTCACACATTTTGGAAAAAGATATAAATAACCTAATTGGATAAAAATGTAAAACTTAAATTTTATATGGATTAAAAATAAATTAAAATATGGTTTAAAATTAATTTATAATATCATGGGATCATATAAAGTATAATCCTTGATATCATTTTAAAGAATATGTGCATTGAAGAAAATGATCCCTCAGGAATGAGAAAATAAGGTCAACATTTTATAAAACAATCCTCAATCATTTTATATAAAAATGATAATGGAATGAAAGGAAACTTTTAAAATATTAAATATTACTAGAGGATAAATAATAGATATGGTTTAAGAGAAAACTATAATATAATATCCCAAAATGAGATTCTTGCATAAATAATATTGATTAAAAATTAGATTAAAACATAGTCCCCTATCTCAGATCCTGACATTTATATATGTTATCTTAAGAAAATTTATAATAATGTTTTATTTATTATAAAGATTTACCATTACCATAATCATACATATCATTAAATATTAAATTACATTATAATTTCCAATTACCCATTTATTTACTATTATACTTTTCAATTTTCATCTATGTGTTAATTGTTTTATTTCTTATGTATGTTTATATTCAATGATTCTAATCCTTGAACCTAATTAATAGTATCACTATATCAAGAATATTAAAAATGATATGAGTGTAATAATTATTCTTTATATACACATTTATAACAATTTATTTAATGTGGTGTGAAAAAGTGGATTACATCACATTGTGGAGACAGTAGTCCGTATCTATCCAGGGGTAATGTTTTAATATTACAATGAATGGAAAAAAATCAAGGTAAAAAACAAAATATATTTACAGAATCATATTAATATCATAAATAATATATATATTCATTAAATCCAACCATATGGCCAGCCATGTAGCGTGGAAATGAAACAATAATCAAATCACTTGAAGGATGTTTTTGTCCACACATACAAATAAAATATGTAATTATTTATAATGGGATATAAAGGAGGTAGAAAATTAGTGTACCATTAATATAGATATATTTATGTAAAGTAATTACACTAATTAAAGTATGCAAATGAGTTGATAGAATATTTGGAGGAGGATAAAGAATAAAGAAACTCGAAATGTATTGAAATAATAATTACCTCTATTTTTTAAACTACAGTTGGATAATAACTTAAAAATACAATGTATAGTGGCCCAAATTTTTCTTAGATGAATATTAGGACATTCTAATATTAAAGGATAATGGTAATAATTTTTTTAGGAAAATGATTATTGTATTAGTAAACTCTAGCTCATATATGAATTGTACACAATTAAAATTAAACATATTCCATCCCATATTTTTTATCACTATAAAAGTTCTCACATTCCCATTAGTATGTCAAATAACATATGAGTGTACATAAAAGAACAAATTGAGATAAAATCCCATTAAGTTGAGGAAAAAATTTGATGGAACAAGATATATATATCAATTAAACAAGGGGGAGAATAATCAAAATTATCATTTCATAGGCATAAGATCATCATCATAAGTATGAGGGAATCATTTGAAAATACTATAATTTGGAATATACATAATAATTAAACATCAAAATAGGGTGTTCAAATACAACACAAATTCATGAACAAAGATAACGTCACGTTAACACATAACATATGGGAATAAATCCCCACATCATATTTATGAACAAGGATTGAATCATTTACACATAAAATACACATAATCTCTGTAGATATATAAAACATTCAAATTAATTTTGGTGATTTTTAATCATAGGTCCAATATTCACAATATAAAATGATCATAATCTGGAATTCGACATGGAAATAGAATAGATAACAATTATTTTCATGAAAAAATATTATAGAATATAATGGGTTTCATAAGGGTTTCATAAATCATACATTTTGGAATTACATTTGGGGTTTACAAATTAATAAGGGAGAATATATTTTGGACTAAATAATAATTTTTCTATTAATACAAACCAATTCAAAAAGAGTCAAATATATATTTTTTAAAATAATGTCCTTTTTTAAAAATCATTGAATTTTGATTATAAGTCCTTTTGAAAAGGCAAAAACATTTATATCCCTAGAAAGTAAAGGGAATAATGGTAGATAAAAACTTATGGGTTGTATAAGAACATCCATAATAAGAATATTTTGGAATATAATATGACACAAAAATAAGGAATTGGGTTTGAGAATCCCTTGACCTTTAATACCTTCGAATTCTGTCATTTCTTGATCTCAAAAATAATTAACATAATCTTATTAAAACATTGACTAATAAGTGAATTATGATCATGTTTTTTTCACTATTTATCAACTATAATATTTATATTTTATTCATTATTTACCACCATTAATGGAGAACTATTTTGATAACATATTTTCTTGAAAATATCCGATCTTGTTTTGATATCATTATTTTGGTTCAAGGCCATTAATACATAAGTAAAAATAATTATAGAATATTATAATACATTTAATTACGTATTTTCATGTTAAATATAATATATTATAATCAAACATAATTTTGATGATAAGATAAGAATCAACAACATCCTCATTGGTGGTTAACTGGTCGTTAATGGGTCTTTTCCCAAAGAGGAGACTCAATATGTATAATTTGTGCTTATATCAACACTATCATTTCTACAGGGAATTAAAATTATAATGATAATGTTAAAATAATGTTTAATTTATTATTAAGGTTTTCTTCATGAACCCCTCCAATCAAATTTTTCTCAATTATAGGAGATAGATAACAACCCCCAGGTCCCACCACCCATAGGCCTCGTGGTGGAGACAAGCATCGAGCTTATATAAATATCCCATATTGAAGGAGTTACCCTCTATAAATAAAATAGGATTATGAGATATGATAACTGACCACCAAAAACATCCATCATGTACTATATATGTAATAGAAAAACCCAACTATAATTCATGAATATGAAACCTAATATAAATAATTTTTCTAGTGTGAAGTACCAAAAGACATGCCATATAGTATTGAATCAACAAGAGATCTAACCCAATATAGAAATGTCTACATTAGCCCCCAAAATCCAATTTTAACCATGAAAAAAGTTTATATATATAGGGTGATCATAATAGGTTTAATTAGTCAGGACATAACCAACATCTCAAGTGCACATGTAAAAATATCATGCTCATGCACTAGTAAACAAATAACAGAACCAACAAGCACCTATAAAGGTCATATATCTCATCCCAACCTCACCAAGGATCACTCATCAAATCACACATCCAAAATAATAATATAGCATCTAGAAAATAACAAATAAATGTGCCTCACTACTACTTCCCAACTTATTTTCTACTCTGACATACCAACATCGAAATCTATATGCTCCCATTCCTTCCATACCTATCACATCACATCACATCACATACCATACATCTATAATGTGTTTGGAAATTCATACCAACCTACCCCACCCTAGAATGATCTATAATTTCTTACTATCATAATGTATAATAACCTCATGTCTCACCCATAGAACCCAATGCTATAACATAACACCTTTCTCGAAGAAACATGGTCCATCACAACACATCTCAACCACATAACCGGATAAGTAGTGCATCTTGAATGTAAAAAAATCAACCTTGTTCCCACCTCTTACCATTCACGGAACCCACACCATATCATATCACATCAGATCCTCATCATATCAAATATCACTAGAAAACAATTATCACACAACTAAAAATCTTGGCTCAAAACAGTTTGTCCATCACTATTGAAGGAATATTAACAAAGAGGGAGTATCCATCCATCTATATCACCATGATACAAGATATTGGGGAAAAACACTTAGATCCAAGAACCTATGAGAATCATTAATATTATCCAACTTGGATAGGTTCATTAAAAAATAACATTATCATACATGATATATAAATAATAATAAATGGACAACCTATGGGTTCTCAATAGCAACACTAGCACACACCACATCGCAACCACCATAAAAAATTTCAATTATCACAACTACTTCCACCAATATATAAAAAAACACCCAACCACCACACAATACACACAACATTTACCACTATCATTTACTTGTGTCAGCACTTTCTAGATATATTATATTCCCAATAACAATCATTTATTAAACCAAATCATTAAAATTTACACATCCCATTCATTTATTATGTCATTTTTTCAATTATAAGTGGTAAATTTCCATCACATTGTTAATCATTTATCACATTAAAATTTATTCCATGGATAACCATGAAACTAACATAACTGTGCCTCACTACAACTATCTCGTCTCATAACCATCACCACAACACCATGCATCCATCATCATCATAATGCCACTCCACCCAAGCCATCTCACCCACCAACCAGAAAACTCATAAAATGAATTCCATCACTACTGTAAAGGTATAACCATCATGAAACCCCTATTGTACACTACACAACAACACTTCAAATTCTATCCTAACCACACATCATAACCTTTTCATAAAATACAACAACACATAATCACTATTTCACACCACATTGTACCACTACCAATGTCACATATAGAACATAAAACTACTTCATCCTAGATCCAAACACTGCACAACCCATCTAGTCACCACCACCACCCAATAACAAACTATAATATTCAAGGAAACACAAAAAACTAAAAAATCACACAACAACACATTTCACATACCAAAAACAACATAAAGGATTTAATCACCTTACTTTTTTATTAGCTTTGGTACTATCACAAAAACCATGATCTATGGGAAATAAATATATTATCCGAATATATATTCATTAACTTTTAATTTAGGGTGTGATCATATAATTATATATAAAGGGCCTCAAATATATTTTATATAATAAAGACAAGGCTCCCAAAAGACATTTTATAGAGTGTTGGAAATAATCATTCACAATATCGTTTTCCACATAAATCTATGTACTAAATAATGTATTATCTACCCAATATAGTTTAGTTTCATTTATTTCAATTAACTATTTGTATTATGGAAAACCTTAATATCCACCCAAGGGAATGTTGAAACATATATCTCCCTTATATATCATGTAAAAACGATATAATGAGGATTTCTTGCCTTAATGATTCTTTCCAATCACATTACGCACCATAGGGGGAAGTAAAAATATCCTATAAACAACAAATGCACATAGAAACCCTTGATCAACATGAAAAACATCAAAGGGTTATTAAAAAGCATCCTAAAACACTCCCGAAACCAAAAAATCAACCCCACGAAAAATCCTTGGAAGATGAATTGAAGAAAAAATGAGGATTAAGAAGAAGTCACCCACCAAATATCACCAACAAGCATCCATAGAAATGAAAGAATCATGGTTATGGGATATGGGATGGAAGGCCTCCCAAAATTGATTATGTATTCCCAAAAAATTAAAGAGAAAATGGATAAATGGGTAGAAAATAAGATGAAATATGGTTATAAATGACAAAGAATATACCATTTTCAGGGAAATAATTACACTTTGATGTCTTTAAATTCACAATGACTTTGGATTTCTAGAAATGAAACCATTACAGGGCGTGAATTTACTATATATCTAGTTTTCACATAAAAACTAGTTTCATCATCTTGAATTAATATTCCTAATGATATCATCTTTCACAAAATGAATCCATTTTATGGAATCCTCCATCACCGATCACATATCATGAATTTTATAAATAAATAATCCATAAATCACCAACTCATGCTATGAATAAGTTTCATGTCATGAACTACATGTTGATGTACCCTTATAGCTATAGCCATCGATGGACACTCTATATTCCCCTACAGAACACCTCCAACCACCCAAAAATAAACGTAAGGGGTCAATAAGGCATAAAATATTTCATTAGATACTCCTCAAAATATTCTCAACTTTGAGGATCTGAACCCAAAATGAATAAAGGAAAGGGGTAAGAAAAACTACCTTTTGAGAGAATTCTCAAGGGTATCATCTCACCTTAAAAAATACTACCATCCAAACACACCGAAGCAAAAAACCCCAAAACATCTCATACAAACAAATCACCACCTCTAAATATGAGTATCATGAAATCTTCATGTAAAATATACAATCCAACTCCATTTCTACACAACCACATCACCACATATCCAACCATGTCTCAACTTGAATAATCACCACATCACTTTATCATCATCACAACCATCTCAACCTCCACTCATCCAAAACTAACCACTACCATAAATAACAAACATAACATCCATGAGCATAAAAAACCGGTAATATTGATTTTCAATGTCAATATATTATCCTCCATGGGATGTATTTAATCTCCCACATAGTTTTAATTGCATAAATTTATAACACATCCTAATTATGATTCAGGTCCAACCCTTTTCATATGTAAAAAACGTTATAACACCTCACATAACATAAAAACCTAATATCTCATAAATCAATAAGATCACAACGTCACATAATCCCAAAAAATTAAAATAAACTAAAAATCCTACGTGTACTAGGCAGGTATATGTGTCTCTCACTACCATGTTCTCTCCTCTAGGACATCGTGCCTCAACAACACATGAACCAATGGAATGGTTCATCCAAAAAAAACTTCTATTTAAGAACCTATATCTCTAATGGATTCTCCAAGAATTTCATGTCATCCATGATATCCAACTCTACTCAATGAATTAAAAGGGAGAATTCATTAAGATGTAGATGAACATGGGACACATGGAAGACATCATTGATCCTCATTATCTGTGGTGGAAAAACTAACTGACACACCCCCTTAATAGCTCAACCAAGAACATAGAAGGGACTAAAAAACTAGGGAGAAATATTACTACACATGAAAAATCTCTATTACCCATGTTGAGTGGAGACACTCATTAACACATAGTACACAAATAGGAAATACATCGATATCTACCTACGATCAAGATAAGACTTATGATGGTATTACACTCCCCTCGTTCTCTCTCAAACTAATTGGATCTTCTCAATGGTGCTCTGCACCATATCATGACCAATAACTGCTGACCCCAACCTCCATCCATCACAAAAAAGAATAACATGGAAGGCGCTTTATCGTTGATCTTCTATGTTGTGTGACACAATCTCGAAACATATCCTCAACTGTCTAGATGATCTTATCCCTTTTCCCATATGTTTGTGGGTGCAAAGAAGTGACAAGGTGTAGCTAGGATATAAAGTCATGTTGTAATCACCTCTAGAATCAATGGGTAAATTCAATATCCCAATTTGAGATGATGTTAATCAGTACATCGTTAACCCTAACTGCATCATACACATACCGACTGACTAAAACATCCATGAAACTCAACTCATAGATCCCATGGAAGTTATGTATCTTTTTCAGTTGATCCAGTATCACCCAAGTTGTGAGCCAACCTACCTGGACTTGGGTTATCCCTGTGATGAAAAATATTTTTATGTTCTCCCATTTCCCCTCAAGAAGATCTATGTATTTAAACAATCCACAAATAAAATGGTTATATTCATTCACCTACTCACAAAATAGTTTCCTCGCCAAAACCTTTTCCACCAAACATTTAATCTCAGGCAACCAAATATTCCTCATTAAACCATGATACAAAATTGTGGCACTGTTATGTAACACTAAGTGGGAGATGTGAACCCCATAGAGAATTACCTCGTGCATAACTAGAGGAATGAACAACCTCCCCTAGAACATAACCCAGTTTCATCCATCTTCTGAATATCCCCCAGGAGCATCTTCATTTCAAACAAGATCACATGTCGCTTATTCCAATATGTCTCTTCAATAAGACTCATCTACCTACTACATCATATATTAATCCACATTCACATGGCAAAGGCATAATTTATTAATCCTCAATAAGAAATAAAAATTCATGTTTCTTCTCTCCTTCATATCTTTTAAACAATCCATAGACTTCTGGACCACATATCCCTAATACTTTCGACATAATTCATGGGAAACCATATTCCCATTTCATAGGGTGTATGGTATCCCAGAATTGTAATTATAAATAAAATCATACCACCATCTGTGACCTACATAATATCATTTTTATGTATTTTATATTTTATTCTAGGTACATAGTTTCCCCCTTAGTTACCTTTTTATTTTTGGTGAAAATAGTGAATTTTGGGTGAACATAAACAGGAGTATGGTTTACGCATGGTTAGAGATAACCATTTTCCCTTCACAGGAAAATGTATGGTATCTGTCAGGGTGAGGAAGTAGCTACCACACGACCATCTCACAGTCATGCGCCTAGGACCAAGTAATAGTGTGGTAGGTCATTCCTAAGAAATAATGATTTTCATGGTTACCACAAGGTTTACCAAACCGTGTGGACTAACCATGAGCAGTGTCTAGGTTATTATTTGTTTGGTGCTTCTCTCTCCTCTAGAATTTAAATCCCTAATAACAATTTACCTAACCCCATTTATGAGTTTCCTATCTAGGTGCCTCCCCCTAGCCCCCTCCTCTCTTTGATCATAAATTTTATTTCTTATTGTGGGAGGTTCTTCCAAGATCTATTATGTAAGCCATCTCATCCATTAATTTCTCTTTATAATACGGGGTTTTATTCCCTTTCTCTTGGGGTTCCTCTCCTCTATATAATAGGGGTCATTTTCTAGTGTTTTATCTGGACATATTTATTCGATCTATTGGATTTGGCTTAAATTTTTCTTCTTTATGGTTTAGTTAGGGTTCATTTGGAGTTTCACACTGATATCTAAAACCTTTTCCATCCTAGGTATGTGATTCGACAATTAAACATTCTTTGATGAATTTATAATGACTTCTTGTGAATTTTTCAGGTTATATGATTATCATGTGTTGTTTAAAAGTGGTTTAAGAATGTTTTTGATATGATTTTGGTGTTAAAATGTGTTTTTCTGTGATTTTTGGTGTGATTTTTTTGTAAAACCCTATGAAATAACTTTTTAGCATTTTATAAATAGTGAAAATGATTTATTAAATTGTATTTGAGTTTGGAATTATATAAAGAGAGTTTTTTGGTGCATGTTTGTTTGAAAAAGATGAATTCGGGGTGAAAATGGTGGCATTTATTTTTTGTAATCCCTTGTATGGATCATGTTTGTGAATGCACTATATCTTGTGGCATGAGGGAATTGAATGAGAACAAAAAGAGAATCCCAAGTAACTAGGTGGGCAGACTAGAAATAACATGCTAGTGATAAAATAGTTTTTTCGCCCTAGTGTCACTTAGTAGGATTGACAATTATAACCCTAACTAAACATATGGATGATTATCAGAGATCACTATGGTTATGAAAATGTCCCATACTAGTGTCTCGAGCATTAGAATACTAGTTGTTGTGGTTTATATACCACATTTCGCTGTGATGAGATGTTCCTAGGGTCCCATTTCTAGCTGGTGAATATAGGTACTCTCCAATTACTAGTGATCCATGGCTACATAACACTTACCATTATCATATGTTTTGACTTGGATGGTAATTTAAATAGAAACCACATTTTCAGTCAATGTTTTTTTATTTAAATTTGTATTCATGAGGGTGGGTTTCCATGAAATTGTCCAATGGTTTTCTCTTATTTTTAAAACATGCATGTTATTTATCTTATAAAGTTTTAGAATGTAATACTTTTGGGTGGAATCCTACTTTTTCTGGATCACACCCTATATACACCCTTGGGTGTAAGTAAACATGGTTATATTTGATACAGGCTAGGGTAAAACATAGGGATAGGTGGTTTGGGTTGTTAGTGATCTTTCGTGGGTGGTGTTGTGAAGATGGTTTGATGGAGATGACTCCACCCTTACCTTGTGGTAGTCTTTAGTATTTGACTATTGGTCCATTTTTCATAGACTTTTTAGTTTTTTAATTTGACACGTAGCTCAAATCTGGAAACTATTAAGGTCTTGTTTGGTTGTGGTTTTTAGTTTCTTCTTCTTTATATTAATGGTTGTTTTAATATTTCATAACAACTTGAATCATTCCCCCATGTTAAAATTGATAATCATTTACTTGTGCCAGCCCATGGGGATTAGGAACACCCTTCAGGCCTTACTGAGGACTGGGTTGGGTGCTGGTTCGGATGATGACCCAACTTTGTTCATGAAATAATTGTCTCAGAGTAAGTTTAGCTCTTCGATTCATTATACTTGGTATGAGTATTGATAGATAGGAGCTAGGAATGTTGGGGCTCAGAGTTATGGTTGCGGGTAGGTTTCATAGATAGAAAACTATACCTCATCATCAGTTAGAAGTGAAGTGGTTTGGGATTTGTTTTTGTTTGGGCATGTTTTGTTTATTGGTTTTGAGAGTATTGCTAAAATGTTTTTGGCCTAATGTATTAATGGGTTTCTTATGTGACTGTAGATTTTTTTAGCAACATGCCTCCCTATAGAAGTCCCATATAACCACATAATGAATCTGGAGAGAGCTAGACCTCACCACTTGATTAGAGGTTGGTATATTCTGTGGTCCACATAGTTTAGTATCCTAGACAGGGGAAGGTCCTGCTTCTACTGTGGTTCAGGAAGCTGATCTTGGCTCTCAGAAGGATAAATCCCAGGAGCACCTCAAGAGTAAAACTCATTTTTTCTGAGGCATATCAGATCCTCATGAAGTATAAGACTGGTTCAATAAGATAGAGCATATATTTGAGTTCTTAGAAACTTCTAAATAGGTTATGGTGAAGTTTGATTCATTTCATCTAGAGGGTCCTAGTCGAAGGGGGAGGGACTCAATGATTCAAGCTAGAAAGAAAGAGCATATGAGTAAGAAGGACTTCAAGGTGTTCTTCAATGATCAGTATTTACCTGAGGTCTTGGAATATTCTATATCTCTATAATTTATGGATCTTATTCATGGGGACCATTCTGTGATGGTGTATGCCAACTGCTTTTCCAAACTAGTCTAATATTACCCTTAGAAAGTCTCTAATGAATATATAAAGGCTTAGATGTTGGAAACGTTATTGAGGCTATAGATCTATTCTCAATTATTTTTGTTTAATATAATGGTTTTTACTAATGTGGTGTACCAAGAATTCATGGTAGTGATTGGCCATGAGGGATGGTCATGTTTCTCTAGTGATGTATCAGTAACCAGTAGTGGAAGTTCATCTAAGAATAAAATTATATGAAATAAGCAAGGGAAGAAGGGGGGTGGTAGTTCAAGCCACCCTTCAAGTCAGTCCTCATCAATGGTCTTGGATAATGGGTTAGTGGTGTATCACTAGTATGGGAAGGTAGGGAAAATCAAACATGCATTCACTCATCCCCCAAGGACTTTCCATCAATGTGGAGCTATGGGTAACCTACAATAGTTTTGTAGGGAGACATGCCCATATTATAGTTCGGAAAGATCTATGTATTCTTGAGGATTATCACCTTAGTCGTAACCATAAAGGATGGTGAGATCTTAATTTGGTGGTCATTAAGGTAGGACCATATCTTCTTCTGGTCAGCATCAGTCTAGGTAAGAGCCACAATCCAATGGTCATGTTAAGACTCAGGCATAAACTAGGCATCTTCATGTGGTGGATCAGGCCCCAGAGTGATCAAATGTAGCATCATCAACCATTTGAGGTACCATTCCAATGGAATCCTTTATAGTTTTTGATTTATTTGATACATGTTAATCTGTTTATTTCATATCTTATGATCTTGTGAACCTGGTGAATTTTCCAGTTGATCTAATGTTGTTTATGATGGTGTTGGAGATACTTTTGGGTAGGAAGAAGGAGGAATATCATAGGTGCTCTTCTTGTGCACTCTCCATTTAAGGGGTTTAAATGGAGTGGTATTTCAATGTTATGGATGCTGAAATCATTAATGTGATCTTTGGAATGGATTGTATGGAGATATTTTAAGTGGACATTCATTGTTACCGATGGCAGGTCTGTTTTATGGCCCCGGATGAGAGTGATCAAGTCTTTCTCTGAGAATGGGATCCTCAGTTAGGTCGTGTCGGACCTTGACTGCCAGAGTTAGGTAATATTGACTTCCAATTTTCATTCTTCATGTTAAAAAATTGTGGTGGTTCTCTTAAGGGTCGATTATCTCACATAGTGGATGACCTTTTAGAGGTATTCCTAGATGAATTTTCTGGGATACCCCTACAGCATCACATGGAGTTTATATTAACTTGGTATCAAGAAAACATCCAATATCTCTTCCCTCATATCAAATTGACCCACATAATTGTGGGAATTAAATTTATAGTTGGATGACCAAGAATCCAATGTTTTTATTCTCCTGAGAGTCTCTCATTGGGGCACTGATAATTTTTTGCCGAAGAATTTAGATGGATCTCTCCAGTTATGTATCAATTACCAAAAGTTGAATAAAGAAACAATATAGAATAAATACTCATTTTTGTGGACTAATGACTTGTTTGACTTGTTGAAGGGGGAAAAGAGTTTCTCTAAATTTGACTTGTGTATGAGTTACCACCAAGTCAGGGTGAAAGAGGGATATATCTCAAAAACATATTTCATAAGTACATACGACCACTTCGAGTATTTGGTCAGGCCTTTTGGATTGAAAAATTCCCCAAAAATATTTATGAAACTCCAGAATAGATTTTTATACCAGTATCGAGACTCCGTCATTATGGTATTGTTGCATGACATTCTAGTCCACTATGGATCTTATAAAGAGCATGAGAATCATTTATATATTGTGATGGTAACTTGGAAAGATCATCGCCTTTATGAGAAGTTCTCAAAATACACCATCTGAATTAGAGAAGTAAGGTTTTTGAGCCACATGATTTCACATCATGGGGTTTCAATGGAACCTAAGAAGATTAGTGCTATTATGTCATATGAGCAACCAAATAATGTGTTTGAGATTTGGAGCTTTCTCAGCATGGTATGTTATTATAGGAGGTTTATTAGATATTTATTATGGCTTACTTCATCCATGACCACACTCACTAAGAAAAGGGTAAAGATTGATTGGAGCCTAGAATGTTAGGCATCCATTGAGGAGATGAAGTGGCAGTTGACCACTGCACCCATTTTGATCATGATGGAATCTAGAAAGGGGTATGTGTTCTATTATGATGCTTCAAATATGGGACATTAGTTTGTTCTTATGGAAGATGATCATGTAGTGGCATACGGTTCTCACCAACTCAGACCACATGGAAAGAATTTCCCAACCAATGACCTTGAGGTAGAGGTAGTAATTTACACCTTGAAGATATGGCCTCACTATCCTTTTGGGAATTTATTTTTGATTAATCTAATAATAAGAGTCTAGGCTAAATATTATCCCAAAAAGATCTGAATTTGGGGTAGCATTGTTGGATCAAATACCTATAGGGGTTTTAATTTGACGTTGTATCTACCCTGAGAAATGGTAATGTGGTGGTTAACTCCTTGAGAGGATAGTTTCAGTGAAGGCTTTGGGGATGTCCATCAATATGTGGGATTTAATGGGGATTTTTTTCTAGATGCACTGGGAGACCAAAGAGCATAGTTGAGGTGCATTCTTGGAGATAAATCATTTGACTCCTCAGCTAGAGTTGATTCTACTAGAGCAGCATGGTGATGAAATGTGTCAGTGGTCCATGTAGTTTCTTCATAGTGGGGAGACATCTACAGATTCGTCATCACCCATAATACTATCTTGTGCTTAAAGGTCCATTTCATGGTGTTGTGGTATCTAAGGGAGGTGGTGATGTTGGGTAGCCACCAATCTCAGTGGGGGAATTCATCCCTAGGATACCAAAATGTAGTATGATGTTCATCAGCAGTTTTTGTGGCCAAGAATGATATTAGATGCATCTAATTTCATATAAATGTGCTATAGATGTTAGACAGTAAAGGAAGAGCATCCATGGTCCACTATTTTTCTTCATCCATTACCCATTCCTACCTAGATGTGGGATGAGTTGTCCATTAACATAATTATTGTATTACCTCGTACAGCTCAAGGAAAGAATGCAATTTCTATAGTAATTGAATTTTTAACCCAATAATCCCACATAAATGTGATCATAGATTCAATGAATGTGGATGATCTAGGAAAACTATACATTGAGGAAGTGGTCAAACTTCATGGTGTTCCAACTGCAATTGTTTCTAACATAGACACCCTCTTTACCCAATGGTTTTGTAAAGTCCTTCAATGGGAAGTGGGTCATAGAACAAAATCATCATGGCATACCACCCTCAAACAGATTGTCAGATAGAGAAGGAAAATATGATTCTGGATGTCATGTTCCAGGCATGTGTTTAGGATTTCACAGGTTCATGGGATAACCATTTTGTATTGGATGAATTTTCTTACCAAAAACAATTACCAGTATTCTATTCTAATGGATCCCTTTGAGGCACTCTATAGTTGGCCTTTTTGGTTTGTATTGTGATGGATTGAGGTAGGCGAGACCTCACGAATTTGACCGAACCTTGTACAAGAGACATCTGAGAAATTCAAGCTTCTCAGAAAGCAGTTATCGATAGACCAGAGTCACCACAGATCTTATATTGATCAGAGGTTTCAGTATCTAGAGTTCTCTGTGGATTATTATGTATTTTTAAATGTGCAACTGTGTTTGGGTCATAGTCATTCGGTAAAGCAGGGAAAGCTAATGCTAAGATATATTGGACCCTTTTAAATGACTGAGTGGATTGGTAAGGTGGCATTCCAGTTATATTTTCCATCTTAGTAAATGTAGATTCATGATGTGTTTCATATCTCCCAACTAATAAGGTATAATCTGGACCAGTACCATGTGTTTACTTGGGAAGAGTTAGAGATAGAGAATGATTTATCATTGTTTGAACCGATGGTATGAATAATGGATTTACAAGAGAATGTGCTTCATGGGAAGTCCATTACATTGGTTTATATCTAGTGGAAGCATGTGAATGATACACATGAGACTTGTTAGTGGAAGTCTCGGGTCACGTAAGAGTACCCATTTTATTCTGGTCATGTTCCAGGTTGATGTTTTGAGGGAAGATGTTTTTTATGGTTGTGAGAATTGTCACACCTATGAAATCATTATCAGGTATTTTTTTATTTTTCTGTAGTTCTATATTTTTACCCTAGGTTACCTTTTGAATTTTGGATAAAAATGGTGAATTTTGGGTAAATTTGTATTTCCCCGACCCTAGTTACCCAGAGTCAGTGAATTATTACATAACTTTGGCATGATCACAAAAGATAAAGTCTCGAAATACCGATTAGTTTAGTAGCCTTGGAAACACTAGATACATTCATAAGTCTTACATTAAATAATAAAGTAAAAAACTACAAAAACATAGTCTCCATAGTTCACACTCATATCTCCTTAGACTATCCCAGCAGGCCAGTCATAAAATACTTCTTTACATCCTGGGTAAAATAAAACATAGAATGGGGTGAGCTCAGATGTTCATTAAGGATAACAATATAGCAGAAACTGTCATAAATAAGCATAAACATTTAAGGGAATGTATAACTAAAACAAAAGCCTTTTAAACAAGAAATTTAGCATAACATAGAAATATAAAATGAAATAATTACATTTACTTATTCTCATTGATATTACACTAGTAGAATAATCACAAGAAATATCAATAACAACTTTCATAATGATGTAATTCATAATTCCAGACTATCATAACCACATAGTCAAGGCCATGTGCCAAGACTACAAATAAGATTTTGTCAAGGCCTTGTGCCAAGACACTAGTTTTTCTCATGAGACCTACCGATGCATCGAAGAGCTATAGCGGGCTCCACCCTTCACTTACTAAGTCCAATGCATTCTTCATATGAACAGGTTTAAACATATCATAAACATTCGTATTAAAACTAGAAAATGAAATATCAATACATTCTCCACAAACCATGAATGGTATAAAAATAACACATCCACAGTCATACATATCACAAAACCTGCAATACAAATGTAAGTTTTGTATCATAATAAATAAACTTCAAATAAGCTTAAAATCCATCAAAGGATGTTGACATAGATGAAATCATAACTATTTTAGAGAAATATCTATTTTTTTAAATCATTTAAAAGTCACATAATTATAAAAGAAAAAATTTACTTTCAAAATATTCTTATAACTTGTAAGGTAAGATTCAATGATTTTATAATGATGGAAAATAGCCACACCCTCTGTATAAGTTAAAAAATACATTATTACCTTAATTCCGTTGAAAAGGTTAAAAAGAACATTATTTGGAAATCGGCGGAAAGATTCCTTTATAAACATATTATAAAAATTAAAAAAAGGGAATAAATAACTTTAACCCATATTCTATAAAATATTAAGAATGTTTTGAAATACATTTTTAAGAAACATGGATGTGGGTGATAAAGATGTCCTAGTAGATACCTTTGTAAAAACAACCTCGGCTAATAAATAGATTGTGAAATTAGCCCTTACCTTATACTTTTCCTTTGTAGATGGTATGTTAACCTCATGTATAATGGCGAAATAATTGTTATTATGGTATAAAATAATCATATACATTAATATGATACCATATATGATTTTTTAACATTGTTTTGTTAATAATATCTTTGTATTATCGTCATTTCGGGTGTTAAAAGATTTGTTTTCTTTTATATTATTTATTATGTGAGTCATATGTTTTATGGATGGGATGTATCTTATTCATATCAAGAATTATATCAAGTATTTAAACATTATTTTAATCATCTAATGAAAATTATACTTGAATGGATACGCTAGGGAATGAGTCTCATCGCGTTCGTGGAGACGTTAATCCGTACGTACGCACGAGCGACAATATCATTCTTTTTATATTAAAATAATATATAATTGGATGGTATATCATATATACAGAATCATTATCATGTTATATTTATTATTTACATGAATTACACATCATTATTATACCCATCCAAATAATAATGTATTGAATAACAATTTCACCATGATGTGGAGAGGGTAATCCGTACGTATAAACCTATGGTGACATTTCATTCAAAGGATGGATAGAATAATGAATATGGCTGTAAAATATTTATAATAACCTCAAAATATATATAATATACTGGAGTTATTATTTTATAATGGAAATAAAAATGAAAGAAGAAGTTGAGGAAGAAAAGAACATGAAAGAGGGTGGTGAAATTATTACCTCTTTTCAGGTTCTTCCATTTGATTTGATAAAAAGGGCTCCTAAAGATGGATTTATGACTAATAGAGGGCATATAGGATTAATTTATGGAAGTTTAGAGGATAGTTTGGCAGGGTTTGGCCCATCAAAATGGCTTTGAAGGTGTGAAATAGAGAGAAGGTTGAGTGCCCTTTTGTAAGAGGGGTGAGGGGCACCTGAGGAAAAACTAGAAATATTATTTTATAATAAAATACTTTTAGGTTTATAATGGCTCCAAAATGGATTATGAAATGGATACAGTGATTATGGGTCGAAAACCACTCAACCAATATGTTTTAGATAGGATTGGGTCACTATATTAACTTTATCTTTTAGATTTAACACTTAGTTAAGTAGTTTGACATTTACCATGTCTATATGTATTTTTATATTATATGGTTAATAACATACAATATACTTCTAAGAGAACACCAATTGGTTAATTAATGATACACCTATAATTATATAAGTCCTTCATCCAAACCTCAGCTTTTTAGAAATAGAATATCAATTAATAATATATTATTTGTTTTAAAACCTCTTTTATGTCAATTTTGACACTATTTGGTATTTTGTTTTTTCAAAATTTATAACAGAATTATCACGTCGATAAAAATTCATATAACCGACCCTAATATGTCATATTAACCAATAAAATTAGTGGAATTCCTAAAAGGTCTCAAATTACATTTATTTGGATATTAATAATATCAGTTATTCTAATATTTCATTAATTAGCTAATTACTGCATCACCAATGTGTCCTAAATATATTAAATTATTTAAAGTCTAAAAATTATAAATAAAATACCATCATGTAGGAAATATTTTTATCTTTCTAATTAATATTTATAATCGAATTTATATTATGTATAATACTATAGTAAAAATGTCTTAGTTATTAAACTTTGATTTCAATACTTTTAACTCTTATTTGAATTAAATAATAATTAATTTCCTATTCTAATTCATTTGGACCAAAGAGGTTCATATTTTATTCCTAAGGATGTTATTGTCCAAATTATACTTATCCAATAGGATTATGACATGTGTTAGGGTAATAATAATGTCATTTTTACCCTTAATTACCCTATTTACTTTTAACTGTGATAAATAAAAGTAATAAGTTACTATTCACCAAAAATTATTTTTATCTTACTGAAGCACATTTTACCCTTTGATATTAACTGTGTCTCTTTTATTTTTGAAATCCAACTCAAAGAAGTGGTAAAATTATGTTTTATATGAATTTATAAATTCCCCTATGAGATGGGTAAAAGACAGTGAAAAGTTCAATAGATTTTTTATATATCTAAAATTATTATAAACTGACTCTAATGAATTACATTGAAATTATATAGGTATTATGTATCTATTTTGACCTAAAATAAATTTAAATAAAAGAAATAATTATTTAAAAAAAATCAGTTTTAAACTATAACTCACTATTTTTCACTATTCATCAAAAATTGAATGTTTTCAGAAAAATACCAAAAAATCACCCTATGCTAATTTAGATATTACTAATCCAAAATTTAAGTCCATTTTAAAAGATAAAATTTATAAAATTTCAAAAAAGTGGGTATTACTATTCATAACGACTAGTTTGATTGGTTGTGGTGTGTGTTAAAACATGAAGTTGCGTACAACACATGCTACTGTATTATTCAAAGATAAGAATACCATGGATGTTTGAGGTGTTACATTCTCCCCTCCTTCAAATAATATTTTCCTTGAAATTTTTAGAATATTACTGCATAAAAAGACTTGGGTGGTTCTTCATCATATGTTCCTCATGTTCCCATTTTGCCTCTTCCATCTTATGGTTTCTACATAGAAATTTTACCAGAAGAGTCATTCGGTTTCTCAGCACTTGTTCTCTTCTATCAAGAATCATGACAGGATCTTCAGAAAAAGAACGATTGGGTTCCAGTTCTAATTCCTCATAGGTGAGTACATGTGTTGGGTCAAGAATGTATTTTATCAACAATTATACGTGGAACATATCGTGAACTTTGGATCGTTTTGTCAGCATTTCCAACAATAAGCTACATCCCTAATTCATTCTAGAATTTTGAATGGTCCTATATACCTGGGATTAAATTTTCCCTTCTTATCGAAACGTATAACACCCTTCTATAGAGATACCTTCAAGAAAACATGATCTCCTACCAGAAATTCCAAATCCTTCATTCGGTTATCGGCATAGCTCTTCTGCTTACTTTGAGATGCTTTGATGTGGTTTTGGATTACCATCACCTTCTCCATTGTTTCCTCTACCAGTTCAGGGCCTATGAGTTTTCTTTCACCAACATCATCCCAACAGGTTGTTGTGCGACATCTCTTTCCGTATAACACTTCATATGGTTCCATCTATATACTTGAATGTAAACTACTGTTATATGAAAATTTTACCAAAGGTAAATATTGATCCCACATACCCTAAAATTCAAGTGAGCAGGATCTCAATATTTCTTCTAAGGATTGAATAATTCATTCTGATTGTCCATCTATTTGAGGGTGTTAGGTAGTGCTCAAATGAAGTTCAGTGTCCTGGTATTTCTGAAGAATTTTCCAGAATCTTTATGTAAAATGTGGATAACGATCAGAAACAATCGATATGGGTACTCCATGAAGTCTCACAACTTCATTAATATATAGTCTTGCTAGAAGTTCAAGTGGTAGATCTTCTCTTATAGAAAGAAAATGTGCTGACTTGGTAAGACGATCAATAATGACCCATATTGCATTGTTCCTTCTAGGAGTTGATGTTAGTCTCCTGAAAAAGTCCATCGTGATATTATACCATTTACACACCAGTATGGGAAGAGGTTGCATGACTCCTCCAGGATGTTTCCTTCTAGCTTTCAATTATAGACAAACCATACATCTCGACACAAAATCAGTAATCTCCCTCTTCATTTTGTCCCACCAAAAATTTTCCTTCAAACCTCTATACATTTTGGTGCTCCCAGGGTGTATAGAGAAATTGTAAATGTGCGCATCATCCAAAAATTATATTTTTAGATCAGGAATATTGGGGACACAAAGTCTCTTCCCAAATTTCAAAATTTTCTATCTTCATACACAAAGTCACTCAATCTACCATCATTCACAACTTTAATCTTCTTTTGAAAATCTTCATCATTGGTATGAGAACTCCTTATTCTTTCTATTAATGATGGTTTAGAAACCATTTGAAAAGTATTGATTTTTCCCCTTCCATGGTTATTCCCATATCTATCTTTACTAGATCCATGAAAATAGGATCCATTTCAACTCCCATCTTGTTCAATACTCCGTGATCGTTTTTGCTCAAAGCATCTACCACATTATTTGCCTTCCCCGGGTGGTAGTGTATCATGAACTAATAATCCTTGAGTAGTTCAATATATCACCTTTGCCTCTTGTTTAGTTCTTTATGTGATAAAATATACTTCTAACTCTTATGATCGGTATATATCTCACATTTTTCACCATAGAGATAATGTCTCTATATCATCAAAGCAAATATTAAAGTAGATAACTTGATATCATGAGTTGGATAGTTTTGATCATTAATTTTTAGTAGTCGTGATGCATAGACAATAACCCTATCATTATGTATAAGGACACAACCAAGTCCTTTCATTGAAGCATCACTATAAATAAAAAACACATCATTCCCCGATGGTAGAGTTAACATAGTAGCATTGACTAATCTTCTATTTTTTTCTTCAAAACATTATTCACACTCTTTTGTCCAAACAAATTTAACCCGTTTACGTGTGATATTTGTTAATTGGTTAGCCAATCAGGAAAAATTATGGATTAAACATCGATAATGACCTGTTAAACCAATAAAACTACGTACCTCAGTTATACTCGTCGGTGATGGCCCTTCTTGGATTCCTCTTGTCTTAGAAGGATCGGCAGAGATTCCCTCCTTAGAGTCAATATGGCCAAGAAAAGAAATCTCCTGAATCCAGAATTCACACTTGCTAAACATCCCATATAATTAATGTCATCACAGAGTCTTCTGGATAATACGCAAGTGATTTTCATGATCCTCATAGATTTTGGAGGATACCAAGATATCATCAATAAATACCACTACAAAGTCATCCAAATATTCCATGAAAACATTGTTCATTAGATCCATGAAAACAGATGGTGCATTAGTCATCCCAAAAGGAATTACTGTAAACTCGTAATCCATGTACCTGGTTCGAAAATCTATTTTCAGAATGTATTCCTTCTTCACACACAACTAATGATATCCAAATTGAAGGTCAATCTTTGAAAATTATTGAGCTCCATGTAGTTGGTCAAATAAATCATCAATGTGAGGTAGGGGATACTTTTTCTTTATTGTTATAGCATTGATCTCCATGTAGTCGATACATAACCTCATAGATCCATCATTCTTCTTAACAAAAAGGACTAGGGCTTCCCATAGAGAAACACTAGGGAGAATAAATCCTTTATTACTCAATTCCTCTAGTTGATTATTTAGTTCCACTAATTCCACAGTGGCCATTCTATAATGGGTCTTCGATATGGGTGTTGAACCAAGAATTAAATCAATTGAAAACTTAATTTCTCGTTCTAGAGGATTTCAGGGTAAATCATCTTAAAACACATCAACATATTCTCTCAAAATAGTTACATCCTATATTTGAACATTAGTTTCCTAACCCACAGTAATTACATTCTCTTCCCCCCCAATAATTTAATTTAGTTGAGCTACTAGGGGTGGATCTAGATAAGAATTATGTGGTGACAATTCTTCTCTAAATAGAAAGTTTTCTTTATCATCATCCTAAAAAATAGTAACCTCATTCTTCTTACAATAAAATTTTTCATCATGGTCTGAAAGAAAATCCTTACCAATGATTATATCAAATTCAATCATGGGTATGATGATGCAATCAGAAGATAAATAACATTTATATTCCCTAATGGGAACTAATTCAAAGAACTTTGTGGAAATGATACTTCCCCTAGGAGTTTTGACTGAAAACTCCCTTGTTAAATCAAATTGTAAATATCTAATTTTATTAGCAAACTAGGATGATATGAAATAATGCAATAATACAGAATCAAATAAAGCATTCGCTAAACTTTAGGAAACCATCAAATTACCTGCCAACACATCTTTCAGAGCATCTACCTCAGTAGTAGTGATAGCATATGCTTGGTCTTGATCACTTATCCTTTTTGAGGTAAGTTCCTATGACTCTTAGGACATTCATTTTTACAATGTTCCATTTCCCTGCAATTTTAGCATTGAACATTGGTATCTTCTTTCTTCCCCTTGAAATCATGAGATTGGTGGCCTTTTTCACCACACTTGTTACTGACACCCATTCCATTCAAGAAAGTACCAGGGTGTTTCTTCCCACATTTACTGCAGGATAGATATTCAACTTTTCCATTCTTCCCCTTATTTCCATTTCCAGAGTGATCATCGGGTCTCTACTTCTCTTTCTTTTCTTTAAATTCATAAGAGTTATAGAATTCATTTTCTATCTTGATAGAATATGAGAAAATTTCTTCGTACGACGAGAAGTATTGTGAGAATAGTTCTCAACGGAGAAATGGTTTTAACATATCAATGAAACAATCAATCATATTTATTGGGTTACATATATAATCAACAACATGACTTTCTAACCTTGTAAAGTTAAACTCATACTTTGTAACATTCTCGTCCTCCTTTTCCCATAGACTCAGAAATTGTATTTCCATATCTGTTTGATGGTCATGAGGAAAGTATTTTTCTAAGAAAATATCTTTAAACTCCCTCCCTTCCATATTTGATACTTAATCATCTTACTTCATGTTTCGAATCAATGACAACCATTGATCAACATCTCCAATGAGGCGATAAAATGCCCTGACAAATTTTTCCCTTTCGCTACTCCCCAAGGCATGGAATATTTTTCTATGGAATTTATCCATTTCTCACCAACTAGTGGATTTGTACTCCCATTGAATGTTAATGGTTGTTTCCTCATGAAGCGATATAACATTGATCCTATACATTACAGATCAGGGTGCTCCATATGGGTAAGGTTATTATTCATATCCTGAGTGAGTTGTCCAAGTATGGTGATAAACTGGTCAGCACTAGTTGTATCACTAGCTCCAATATAATTATCTTGAGTAGGAGGGAAATACCTACATGGAGTTTATGCATTGATACAGTTTCCATTCCTTCCACTAGGATCCATTTCTAAATAATGGCATACACTAGATTAGTTTATGAATCAAAATACGTAAATCCAAACGTGTAAAACACATAATATAAATTGAATAGTTTATGGATATAATCCCTAATAATAAAAACATTTCATTTGAGGATGTATATACTCATAAACCCTTCATAATGGTTTGTAAAGAAGATGAGAATTATCCTATGTATATCCCCTGGAAGTGTCGCAACCAAGAGTGCAGTAGTGACCGTTGTCATGCACCAGTTCTTGTTAGAGTCTAGATCAAAGTGGTGTTTTTAGGTTTTACCCCTAGGTACATCTATTCTAGAGCCGCCTCTACCATCTCGTATCCATACAGGGATGTATAGCTCATAAAACTCACAAAATATCTATAATACCAAAATTCTAGAATGTTCTTCTATAATAATCCACAAATTCCATCATAGGTCTATGTGCTCTATTCAGATTTTATCTAAATCTAGCTTCCAAGGTTTGTACTAAACATCCTATGATACCAAATGTAACGCCCTGACCCCAGTTACCCAGAGTTGGTGCATTGTTACAAAACATTGGAGTGATCACAAAAGATCACACCTCGAATGAACGATTAGTTTAGTTTCCTTGGAAACACTAGATACGTTCATAGGTCTTAAATTACATCATAAAGTGAAAAACAACAACAACATAGTCTCCATAGTCCACACTCATATCTTCTCAGACTATCCATACAGGTCAATCAAAAAATACTTCCTCACATCCTGGGAAAAATAAAACATAGAAATGGGTGAGCTAAGATGCTCATTAAGGATAACAATATAGATGAAACTTTCATAAATAAGAATAAATATTTAAGGCAATGTATAACTAAAATAGAAGCCTTTTAAACTTGAACTTTAGCATAATATGGAAAAATAAAATTAAATAATGCCATTTACATATTCACATGGATATTCTACAAGTTGAATAATCACATGCAATATCAATAACCACTTTCATAATGATGGAATGCATAATTCCAGACTATCATAACCACATAGTGAAGGCCTTGTGCCAATGCAACAAATAATATTTTGTCAAGGCCTTGTTCCAAGACACTAGTTTGTATCATGAAACCTACAGATGCATCGAGAACCTCTAGCGAGCTCCACCCGTTACTTACTAAGTCCAGTACATTCCTCATATGAATAAGCTTTAACATAACAAAATCATTCTTATTAAAACTAGAATATGAAATGTCAATACATTCTCCATAAACCATGAATGGTATAAAAATACTACATCAACAGTCAAACATATCACAAAATCTTCAATATAATATGGTAGTTTTTTATCATAATAAATCGACTTCAAATAAGCATAAAATCCATCAAAGGATGTTGACATAGATGAAATCAAAACAATTTGAGAGAAATATCTCTTTTTTTAAATCATTTAAAAGTCACATAATTATAAAATAAAGCACTGACATTTAAAATATTCTTATAATCTTGTAAGGGAAGATTATATTATTTTATAATGGCGGAAAATACCCGCACCCTCCATATAAGTTTAAAAAGATATTCTTACCTTAATTCTGTCGAAAAGGTTAAAACGGACCTTGTTTGGGTAATGATGGAAAGATTCCATTATAAACATCTTATAAAAAGTAAAACAAGGGTATAAATGACTTTAACCCATAGTCTATAAAATAGTAAGAATGTTTTGAAATACATTTTAATAAAACATGGATGTGGATGATAAAGAGGTCCCAGTAGATACTTACATAAAAACAACCTCAGATAATAAAGAGATTTTGAAATTAGCCCTTACCTTATACTTTTCCTTGGAGGAGGGTAGGTTAACCTCCTTTATAATGGTTAATTAATTGTTATTAAAGTATACAAGAATCATATACATTAATATGAAACCATATATGATCTTTTGACATTGTTTTGTAAATAATATCTTAGTATTATCGTCGTTTCGGGTGTTAATAGATTCATTTTCCATTATATTCTTTTTTATGTGAGTCATATTTCTTAGGGATGGGATGTATCATATTCATATCCAGAATTATATCAAGTCTCTAAAGATTATTTTTAATCATATAATGAAGATTAGTCTTGAATGGATACGATGGTGAATGAATATCATACCGTTCGTGGAGACGGTAATCTGTTCGTTTGCACGAGCGACAATATCATTATTTTGATTTTAAAATAATATGTAATTGGATGGTATATCATATATAAAGAATAATTATCATGTTATATTTATTATTTACATGAATTACACATCATTATTATACCCATCCAAATAATAATGTATTGAATTACAATTATACCATGACGTGGATACTGTAATCCATACATACACATGTATGGTGACATGTCATTAAAAGGATGGATTGAATAATGAATATGGATGTAACATATTTATAATAACATCATTTTATATATAAGATATAGTCTTTATTATTTTTTATTGGAAATAACAAAGAATTAATAAGTTGAAGAAGAAAATAACCTGAAAGAGGGTGGTGTAATTATTACCTCTTCTTCAGGTTCTTCCTTTTGATTTGGTCAAAAGGGCTCCTTAAGATGGATTTATGACTAAAGTAATTCCTCTAGGATGAATTTAGGGAATTTGAGAGGATAATTGGGATGGGTTTGGCTGATCCAAATGGATTTGAAGGTGTAAAAATAGAGAGAAGGGGGAGTGCCCTTTTATTTGAGGGGTGAGGGGCACCTTAAGAAAAGCTAGAAATATTATTTTATAATAAAATAATTTTCGGTTTCTAATGGCTCAAAAATTGATTATGTAAAGGATAAGGTGGGGATGCTCGAAAACCACTAAAACAATAGGTTTTATACAGGTTTGGTTCAGTATATTAACTTTATCTTTTAGATTTAACTCTTAGTTAAGTAGTTTGATATTTACTACGTCTCTTTGTATTTTAATATTATATGGTTAATAACGTACTATATACTTCCAAGAGAACCCCAATATGTTCATTAATTATACACCTATCATTATATAAGCCATTTAGCCAAACCTTAGCTTTTTAGGAATATAATATCAATTAATAATGTAATATATGTTTTAAAAACTCTTTTATGTCAAATTTGACACTATTTGGTATTTTGTTTTTTCTAAATTTATAAAAGTATTATCACTTCATGAAAAATTCATCTAACCAACCCTTTTATGTCATAGTAACATAGAAAATTATTTGAATTCATAAAAAGTCTCAAATTAAATTTATTTGGATATTTATAATATGAATTAATTTAATATTTCATTAATTAGGTAATTATTGTATCACCATTGTGTCAAAAATATATTAAATTACATAATGTCTAAAAATTATTAATAAAATACCATTATGTAGGAAATAATTTTATCTTTATATTTAATATTTATAATCTAATTTATCTTATGTATAATCTTATATTAAAAATGTTTTTGTTATTAAACATTGATTTCAACTCTTTTAACTCATATTCGAATTAAATAATAATAAATGTACTAATCTAAAACAAGTGGACCAAAGAGGTTCATATTTTATTCCTAAGGATGTTTTTGGTCGAATTATACTTATCCAATAGGATTATGTCATGTGTTAGGGTAATAATAATATCATTTTTACCCTTAATTAACTTATTTACTTTTAACCGTGGTAAATAAAAGTAAAAAGTTACTATTCACCAAAATTTATTTTTTATCTTATTGAACCTTGTTTTACTCCTTGATATTAACCTTGTCTCCCGTATTTTTGAAATAAAACTCATAGAAGTGGTAATATTATGTTTTTATGTGAATTTTCAAATTATCCTATGAGATGGGTAAAAAACGGTGAAACGTTAAATAAAAATTTTATATATCTAAAATTATTATAAACTGACTCCAATGAATTACATTGAACTTATACAGGTATTATTTATCTATTTTTACCTAAAATAAATTTATACAAAATAAATAATTATTTAAATAAAAATGGGTTTTAAACTATAACTTACTATTTTTCACTATTCATCCAAAATTCAAAGTTTTTAGAAAAATACCAAAAATTCACCCTAAGATAATTTCGATATTCCGAATGCAAAAATGAAGTCCATTTTAAAAGATAAAATTTATAAAATTTTAAAAAGTGGGTATTACTATTCATAACAGCTAGTTTGATTGGTGTGGTGTGTTTTAGAACTCGAAGTTGCGTACAACACACACTACTATATTATTCAAAGAGAAGTGTACCATAGAAGTTTGGGGTGTTAAAAAATTGATCCAAGTGAATGGTTTTCACATGGTTAGAGTTTACTGCGCATCTTTCCCAGGTAACTGTGTTGTTGCTATTTGGGACATACAGTAGCTACCACACGACCACCACATGGCCATGTGCCACAGATTAGGGAACCGTGCAGTAGGTCATTCCTTAGAAACAACACTTTTCATGGTTACTACACAATTTATCAAACCATGGAGAAAAACTATGTGTGGTATCCATGTCATTAATTTTATTGGACTTCTCTCTCTCATCTCGAATTTAATGCCCTATACCAATTTTAGTCACCTTATTCGAGATTTTTATCCCTAGGTGCCTCCCCTAGCCCTCATCATATCCCAGATCTTTGATTTTGTGGCCGATTAATGGTCCTTCATTCATAATTCTTCATGTAATTCATCTCCTCCCTTGATTTCTCCCTATAATATTGGGTTTTTGTCCCCTTCTCTTAGGGTTACTCTTCTCATGTGGCGAACATTCCATTTCTCAAGTTCTGTATTGATGTTTCTGGTTTGACATCTTGGATTAGGGTTCAATTTTGCTTCCTTGTGGTGCAGTTTGTGTGTGGTTGGAGTTTCACACCGATTTCCGATACATTCTCTACCCGAGGTAGATGATTATGTGCTTATACATTCATTGATGAATATATATTTCTTTATTTTTCATTTTTCATGTTCTATGATTATCATGTGTGGTGATAAGGTGGTTTACGAATGGATTTGAAATGATTTTGGTGTAAAAATAGATTTTCATGAGAAGTTTTGGTTGATTTATGTGTAAAACCATGAATAATAACTTATTATCATTTTAAAAAATGTAAAAATGTTTTATTAAATTTTTATTGATATGTGAATCATATTATGGAAATTTTTAAAGTGAATTTGGTTTTAATAGAGGATTTTGGTGCGAAAATGGTGAAATTTTGTGTGTCTAAGGACTTTTATGGTCATGTGTGTGAATGTGGTGTATCTTGTGGCATGTTGGACTTGATTGAGAACAAAAAGGAAATATTGGAAAACTAGGTGGGTGGACTGTGACTAACATGCTAGTGATACGATAATGGATTTCTTCTAGTTTTACATGGCATGATAAAAGATTACAACACTATCTAAACATATTGATAATGATAATAGAGCACTACGGTTACAAGGGTGTCCCCTACTAGTGTCACATGAAGGATAATTTTAGTTTTCATGGTTTCTATACCACATTTCACTAATATATAAGGTTTCTAGGGTCCCATTTCTAGATAATGCCTGTAGTCCCTCTCCCATGACTATTTCTCCTTGGATATATCACACTTACCATCAGCATATGATATGAATTGGTTAGTAATTTCAAATTCAAGCATGTTTTCAATCCTATTTGATTTCATATAAGGTTGTTTACTTGAAAGTGCTTTCCTTGAAATTGAATCTACCTTTTTATTTATTTACAAATATTGAATGTTAAATATCTTATAAGGTTTAAAGCATGGAATTATTTTGTTTGGAATCCAATTGGGAATGGCACACACCATAATTTCCTCGTTGGGTTTAATTAGACTTTGTTATGTTTTATATAGGTAAGGGTAAAGCATATGGAGATAATGGTTTGGGTTGTTAAAGATTTTTGTGGGTGGTGTAGTGAAGATGGTTTGAGGGAGATTCCCCCTTCCTTGTGATGGTCTTTGGCCTATTTGTTTTACTTTTTGGTCATAGCCTTTTTGGTTTTTGAATGGAACTTGTAGCTCAAATCTTGAAAATGTTAAGGGCTTGTTTGGTTCTGCTTTTTAGATTCTGTTTCCTTGTATTGATTATTGTTTTATTATTTCATATTTGGGTAAATAATTCCCTGTTGTTAAAATGGATACCCGAGCACTTGATCTAGCCCATGGGGATCATGAAATGCCCATCAGGCCTTACTAATGTCCGGGTCAGGCCCCAGTTCAAATGATGACCCAACATGGTTCATGACACATCTACTATCCTAGATTCTGATTCCACTAAGAGAAAACATATGTCATTTTATTGTGGTATGTGAAAACCACAAAGCGCAATCCAATGAGATAGTGTCACCACAAATTTAGGGGAGAGACATTAACCAACAACTCTATACCAAGGTTGTCATATTTTCACTAGTGTAAACATAACTACGTATACCAATAAGATATCACTATTATCATTTTCATCAAAACACATTCCAATACCTGGCGGGATGTATGAACGAAAATCTCAAACTATTCACCATTTTCAAGCAAGCGAAGCACTGGAGGACTAGACAATTTATCCTTTAGCTAACCAAATACTACCTAGAAATAATCATTCCACTAAAAATACATATCATTCCCTATAAAAAAAGTTATTTGGTATGTAAATAATGTGAAATTGGGTTGAAACCTCTTATAATATTCTTTGAGACCAAGGACACTACACACCTCTACCACGTTATAGGGTGAATCCCAATAAAACCCAACCTAGATCATCGACATGACTTCTACCAAATTGTCTTAAGGCACCAAATGTCCAATGAAATGCATCTCTCATGTCCACAACTCACACATGGAAACCATTACATTGGTTTAGTGGTGTTAAAGGACTTTCAAAATTGCTCTGAGATTCCCAACATGCTCAACCTATAACTTTCCCAATGTAACAAAGAGCTATACCACAATAACTTTTAATAATGAATAGTTTCCATGGACCTTAATATTCTTAATACACATCAAATGATGAATTAACTTCATAAAATATTTAAATTTATTCTCTATAACACATGTACAGATGCAATTTTGGATTGAATAAAATGAGGATTAAAAATAATTTTTTACATTGATAACTCTTTAAACAAATCCCCAGATCAATGTGGGAAAATAAAATTTTTAGTATACATTTAAAAATATTCCATCCAAGTTTTTCATTTAAATTTTAAATAAATTTTTTCAAAATATTTAAATAATTTTCATTAAAAACATTTATAAAAAATTCAAATCTTCCTTAAATTGTATTTAAATATAAATTATTAATTATTAACAACACAATTGAATCACTAAAAATATTATATATACGGAGAAATTATAAAAAAACAAAACTTTTAGAATAATTATTTTATTAAAAATACCTTACATTGAGTATGAGTCACCTCATATGTATTTGAACTCTTCTTTTTTCTGATCCTCCTTTAGGTTATACTATAACCCTTCTATTTTTAGTATTTTGGTGATAATAGAGATAATTAAACACTGTGAGAGACGTTATGGAGAGATTTGGGTATGTATTGGATGAAGTTGAGTTCTCAAAAGGTACTAGGAAGAGATGAGTAGGGGGTCCACATTAATAAATTAGGGTAGTGGAATAATTGTAAATAGTAAAGAAATTAAATTATAACAAATATCATAATCACATCTTGTGGAACTAAATGGAAAATATCTAGATAGTTTGACATGATGTGGTTGAAATACCTTCATCCAATAAAATTTATTCATTTTTATATTTCATTTTAATATATATATATATATTTATTTATTTAACAACCATCATTAACCCTTTTTAACAGGAAATGTCTTAAGACATTTTATAATATTTATGTTTTATAAATTTAATTATACGGTTTAAACATCATCCCAAATGGTCTAAAGATAAAATTTGATACCATTTTATAACATAGTTATCCACTTTAAATTGTTATAATTAATTTTATAAAATATTAATTATTATGAAATATTATTGAATTAATTTTAGGGACTATTAATTTAATTTTAATCAAATGAAATCTAGATACAAGTTTAATTCATATGTAAAATCATAGCACTTATATATAAATTAAAACAAGATATTAAATTTATTTAATACACCAATTTATCTAAAAAACATTAATTTTATTATGTTAAAATAAATTACAATCATTTTTCTAGTTAATGGGAAAATATTGTATCATAGAATTTAAAGTAATTATATCATCACTAAAAATTAAAACAATTACTACCATAAAAAATATGTATTTATTTTTAAAATAACTAATTATAACCATATATAAATTCGTTCTATACCTATGTCAGCATATGTGTGATGTTAGAAGAAAGAGAGTGACATTTTTCAATTAATAGTTACATAAAATATTATAAGGGTCATACTCCCTAGAAAATGGGACATAAAAAAAATTAAATTCGAACATAATGTTATATGGAAACAAATACTCACATCTAATAATAATTAAAATACGGTTTTTGACATTATCACTTAATTCTAATCAAAATTATCTATTTTTAACCTTTTCTTATGGTGATACATTACCATGGTTAATATTCATAACAACCATAAAATTATGGGGACATATTTAAAAAATATAAACCACCTAATTTCAAATATAGAATTGTCATTCTAGTAGTCAATTTATTTAATATTCATAAATAAATTTGAATATTAATTTGAAAAATGTCATGAGATGTAGTTTTTTTGATAAACTTGTTTTTTAAGAAATTAATGAACTTGTACCAAAATAAAATATATTAATGATTTTTATGTGAATAATGATATTCTGAATAATTTATGTTTTATTATATTTATAAAAAAAAATAAAAAAAAGGGCTTTAAAAATATTGTTTTAATGAAATGAAATGATTTTTTGTTTCAAAATTAGTGTTTTAACTATTCCAATAAAATAAATTTCTTTCATAAATATTCAAAAAATATTATCCTAAGACTAAAATGAAATTATAATCCTAATAATTATTTCCATTTTGTTAAATAAAATTTTCTTGTGTGGCATTAAATAATTATAGTATCCATGAACACAATGTACTAAAAACCATTATAGAAGATAATGTATTTTTGAAGCATAAAATAACCCTATTCCCAATCAGTTAAAAAAAATATTTAAAAAAATATTAATTATAGTTATTTATATTCTATCTATTCATTTAATTTGGATAATTTATTAATACTATAAAATCAAAACATAACATATTAGTTATTATTCATGGTTTATTTTGTCTGACGATGTTCTTTAAATTGATATTAATTTTCTATTATTTAATCATGGTTGTTTCACCTATATTGTAAAATTTGGAGGTTAATAAATGTATTATTTATCTATTTTTTATAGTCAATGACATGGTTTAGGGATTTATCATGGGAGTGGGAATTTATCTATTATTTGAATAGCTATAAGGGATGTACAATCCATCCGGTGGGAGGAAGGAAGTTGGGACTTGCCTTAGGAAGCCCACTAGGCAGTTGGTGAGCTCCAAGAGTATGATTATGTGAGGATGGAAGAAGTTGAGTTTCAATATTAACTCCACCATCAATCTAGTGGGGTTCCCAGGTCCCGAGGAATTCTTCCAAGCACCACTGGTAACCCTATGGGAGAGACCAGTTACCAGGCAACACCAATGGGGCCCAGGAATGTAAGTGTTTCATCATAATTTTAATTCTAATCATTTTTTTAATTCAAAATACCTTTCCAATTAACCTATTTGGATTATAGTTAGCATTAAAAAAATTTATAGGTGTTTTTGGCCAATCCAAACTCATTTATTTATAGATATAATTTATTTTCGAGTTGTTCATTCTCTCCGGTAATCAGAATATCAATTTTTTTTGTAATTATCTCATCCTTACCTCTATCTATCCTGGGATAGTGTTAGAAACCATCATAATAAATAGATCTACATATTTAATTTATGAATTGTGTTAGTATTATTTTCCCTAGTTTTTTTATTCCTTCCTCTAATTTTGGATCTTGTGGTGTGTATTGGTGTTATCACAATTTGAGGTATGTTGGTTCGTAAAGAAATTCTAATCAGTTTAAACATATGGTGCTTGTTTATTTCAAATTAAATTTCTAAATTATTCCAAAATAATGTTTTGAGTTCATGATAAATTTCTTTGAAATGGAATCGTGTGTGTGTCATTAAATAAATTTGACATTGGCTAGTAAAAATAATGTGTTAATTTCAATGAAGCAAATTTTAAGTGAAAATAAAAGATTTAAAATGAATTAGTTTTGATGAATAATATTTAATGAACTATTGTTTGAAATGAAATTGAATTTTTTGAAATATAAACATATACCCAATTGAAATAAACATTTTAAATGGATTTTGATTGATTGAAATTAATGATAACTCCTTACATGATTTCTTACCTTGAAGCACATGAGAGTCTAGTTAGATAAGAGGAGGATATTAATGATAAGTAAAATTGATTATATATATATAGATTGATGTTGAAAATGATAATAAAATATCATAGGGGAAGGGAGTCTATTCTTTTATATTCATTCATATTTCCCAATGGAATTATTTTAGGGAATTTTGTGCACACCATGATCCATATTTCAGAAATAATGTTTTTAACCTCATAACTCTAACTGAAAACTCCCAATAATAATAATCATGGTGATGTGATTTAAAATAATTATAACAAGCCAAATGTTTGTTTACTAATTAATTTATTTATATTAAAATAGAAATGATTATTCATTCTTGTTTTGAAAAGCATTATTATATAAGTATGTTTAAATATAAATGAGCATTTATACCTATTTTATTCTAGACATTTATTTTTTAAATAATTTTTAGTAATGGA
This sequence comes from Viscum album, assembly GCA_963277665.1. NCBI lineage: Eukaryota > Viridiplantae > Streptophyta > Magnoliopsida > Santalales > Viscaceae > Viscum > Viscum album. The sequence goes on along the minus strand of OY728166.1, from coordinate 1,406,192,975 downwards.
TTAAGAAAATATTACCATTACAAGTATGATTTGAAAATTATCATATTTGGTTTATTTGATATGGATATTCATATTAAATTCTTAGTGATATAAATCATATAGTTTTTATTATCACGCCTAAACACTATCTTCATTCATTATTAAATTTTATTGTACCATGTCTAGGGAATAAAATGCCACTTTTTGGAGGTAGTTTATGTTCATGATTTTCGGGATGCTAGGAGTTGGTAGTGAACAGTGGATCTTTTCATCCCCTTGTCATGTAAGATGATGATAGGATTTATTGATGGCTATATATGACTACATGGGTTGAATTTCTATTTTTGACCTATATATGTATTCTTGGTGTAATATTATCTTATATATAATTTTCACTACATGTTAATTGTTTTGTCATTTTCATTACATTTTATTTAAGAGATATTATTGTGGGGAAATAATTTCCTCTTGTCGAGTTAGATTCCCATTCTCTAGCATCTATCCCATGTGGAATAGGAATGTTATTCAGGAAATGTCAGAACTAATCTGGTAACCATTTAGGTTGGTTATCCAAGTAGGTTCATAAAAAATTTGTATAAAATGTGGTCCTATACTTTATTTATTATCTTTATGTAGATTGGGATGTAATTTTATACATGAGATATGATTTTAGGGACATAAGGTTGTTTAACAAGTACGATTGTCTTGAAAAAATCCCATTTTATTGAGTCAAATGTTACAAGGGGTTGTGGGAAAAAGGTGTATTTGAGTAATTATCTTGATTAATCCTGAGAACTATCCAAATCATTGACAAGATACTTGTATTTTCACATTGAATTATATTTTATACAACTGATTTTCATATATATCATAAAATATGATGCCTCATTTTTTTATTTAAATGTTTTATTCCATTACCATACAAATGATTTTTGAATAGAATTTATGAGGAAGAAATTCATGAAAAATTTCTGGTGATTAATCCTATTAACCAAAGCCTTGTTCTGGTTGTAGTGTGTGTCGTCCTTGATCCGAGCCAAATGTCTAAATTTATTATTATTCAGTATGTTATAGTGAAACCTCCAATGGATGATTGCATAGTTTTTTCCTAACAATTTGTTATAATCTTCCATATTATTGGGGAATAAATGATCCTCATGAGGTAGAGGATTGGTTAATGAAGATTGATTAAATACTATAATTGAAGGTGGTTCCATATTTTATAAATTATAAATATTATATCTTTAGTATTCTAGGTCTTATTAGGAGATGGTTGGATACTCTAGTTATAGTGAAGATGAATGAATTTTGGGAGTGTAATGACACAAGGGTTCTTTTAATAGAGTAGTTATATATATAATTTATATTATATTCTATTTATAGGGAATTTTTTGGGTATAATCAATGTTATTGAATATTAAATCAGTATGAAAATTGATTTTTGAATTATATCAACACTCACCTGAGGCATTGTGGAATGAGAAGTTGAAGGCCCATAGTGTTTATTCAATATAATAACCAATATAAAGTATTACTAATGAATATTACAACTTAAATTGGATTATTAGATAGGTAATTAACTTTTGTGATTGACAAGGTTAGTAATTCATGTTTAATGGGAGTTCTTCCTGCTCCAAGTTGCTGTTTATGTGGTCCCTTTAAATGGAATATAAATTGGGATTAGATTTATGATTGAAACTATATTACTAGTTCATAATAATGGTATTATTATACATTATGTATTATTCTTGGAAAAAGACCATTGGATTTTTTTTAATGTGGAATGTTCAGGCATGGGGAATGTGCTTTCCTAGAGGCAGATAATATTTATAGATCCTACAAATTATCTGGCCACATAGAGAGGTTATTCCATATTTTTTCAGTTCAACATAGTAATAGTGTGTTTTAATTACTCAAAAAACTAATAGATATATCATATGCTTCAATAAAAATGGGATTCCAGTTATATTCATTCGGAATGAATCTTCTCCACACAGTGAATGAGTCTACATGGGGAACTGATGTGGTTCGGTTAGTGGGCGAGATACCTTTTCTATTGTTTTGTAATTAATGAATACTATATTAGATAATGGTTCCCCTAATTCTTTGTTATCTACTTATTTTATGTACATGTCTAATATAACAATATATATTATTCAATATGTTATAGAACTGTCTACTCCACTTGGGATGAAAAGAGAGCATGGCCTTCCAAGATTGTCTTGTGAATTCTATTTATCAAAATTATGGATTGTTTTGGAATTTTTAGTACATCATATAAGTCCTATTAATGTCATTATATAGATTTATTTTATGATCCCTCATAATATTTTTACAGAATAATATATGTAATGGGTATCTTTTATGTCCCATGATGGGTAGTGCCATATTTTTTAGAGTGAATGGACCCTAATAGCTAGTATATCTAAACATTATCATCTTTATTTATATAATAATATATAATTTAGATAATTTAAACTAGGGTAAATATATCTAATGGTGAAATTCCTCCAATTTTTAGTGACATTCTAAATTATTTTCCATTAGAAATTGATGGTTTTCCACTACTATGTGGGCATACATTTCTGTCAACTTGCTACCAGGTACCCAAAATATTTCTATCTAATTTAAACATGTGGAACATTCCATTCTATTAGAGTAAAAAAGTCAATTGATTGAGTTTATACCAAAGTCTTAATTCCTTATATTTTTTCATATTGGTAAGAGCATTTGTTTTCATAAAAAACTCCAATGGAACCTTTCAACTATGTGTTTATTACTAAAAGATAAATACGGTTGTGGTTTGTAAAAGTTAATGTTTCCCTATTTTGTTTTTTTTATTTTTGAAAGGGGAAAAGTGGTTATAAATGATTTTATATAAGTCTTTTACCACCAGAATAGGATCAAGTATTACAATAACTCTTTGGTCACCATCTTGAGAATGTTTGGTCATTACAAATACCCTATTTGGGTATTCTTTCCGACAGATTATCCTATTTTGTTTGTGGTTTTGATGATAAAAATTTTTTTTCATAATAACCTATATTATTTTGTTTTTGTAATCATGGATGATATATTTGCTCCTCTTAAACCATTTTGGAGATTGTTCTTATTTTGACAGAAGTTTGGGTCATTATTAGAAATCACCAGCTATATAGAAATCCATCTATATTATATTTTGGATTTGTGTTTTAGTTTTCTTTATATATATATTTTCCAAAATTGGAAGTTATATTGACAGTGTGAAGGTGAAATCTATTATGGAATGGATGGAATCGTAGAACATCTTGGAGATTTATAGCATCATGGGCTCGGTAGTTTATTGTCATCATTTCATAAACTATTTATCAATATTGGATTTTCCTTTGACTGATCTTACTCAAAAGGGGATGATGTTCATATGGGATTTCAATTTTTAGTCTTCCCTATATTATTAAAACAATCATTGGACATCATATATTGGGTTTACTCTTCCATAGGATTGGAAGGGCTATGCTATTTTCTATGATGCGTCAGGTTTTGGTTTTGGTAGAATTCGTATACATGGTGATCATGTGGGGTATTATGGTTCTCTCTAGATTTAGATTCATCAGAATAATTATCCTATATGTGATCTCAAACATGGAGGTATTATAAAGTCTATTATGTGTTGGATGTATTGAACTTTGAGAGAATGGTTTTATATTTATTTTGATAAAAAATATTTTGTTCTATGATCTCATTTTTTTGAATATTTATCAATGATAAAGGTTGTAGTACATGTAGTCTTTTAAATTTTACATTCCATACACCCGTGGTAAAGAAAATCTTCTTTTTATTTTCTAATAAGAAAACTTCCATTAGAGGTCATGATAGAATATTTTGAGCCTTGGAATTTTATGGATCTATTTATATGCATGAATTTTGTAAGTCTGAGGGCATAACACTAAGGTTGTGTTCAAGAGTTTTTAATTTCCATCATTCTTTATGGAGTTGATATTAATTGAAAAACACATTTATGATGAGTTTCTATGAATTGGGGATTCCTTATTGGAATGTGATACCTTCAGTGAATGGTATCTAACTTCCAATGGTATTAAATACTTCTACAAATGATATGTGGTTTTATAACCTTTGTGAATGGCTATGATGGGGGTTGACATAAAACTAAGATATTGGTACACCCATATAGAAATAATTTGTTTTATTATATAAGGTGATGATTCTAGTGACTATGTATAAAACATGAAATTTTGTATTTTGTTTCCCAATATTATCCATGTTAGAAGATTAAGGTAAATCAATATAATCCCCCGAGACTACTTCAAAAATTTCATGTCACATTATGGAAGTGGGATAAGAAATTGATGGATTTTATTATTTGGTTATTACATACACCTTATAAAAGAATGTGATTTGGGTGGTGGTTGACCAATTGATGATGTCCTCTCACATTATTCAAATTTGGGATATGACTAATGTTTAAATTGTTAGAAATTAGAATGTGGAAGAGATAATCAAATTACATGGTCTTCTATATGCCATTTTTTATAGGGAACCTCATTTCACTTGTATATTATTAAAATACCACTAGGAGGTGAAGCAATCCCATGTAAAGTTGACAATCATGTACTATGATTAGAAATATGGTCAGAGGGAATGGGTTATAAATATTAAATAAGAAATTACTCATTATTTTGTTCAGAACTATAAAGGAGGTTGTAATTTTAGTTTAGAAAAGGTTGGGTTATAATATAACTTGAAATACCAGTCATCCATTAAGATAGTTCCATTTTAGCGATTATATCATTAGCATTGTAAATCATTTCAATGCTAGGCGGGGATTGGGGAAGCTTCCCTTATTGGATCTTGTTTGGTTTGTGGGATAACAATAGATATTAAATTGATTAATTAGAGAGTTGTAACAACATAGATACAGTATAAATATTTTCATGATTTCATTTGAAACCCTATTATGATCTCAGTTGGTGACTATGTATTTTTTAGAGTCTCACCAAAATTGGGTAATATTTAGCTATGAAAATAGGTGAAATTTCCACATTGATACATAGTGCCATTGGAGGTTATAGAGTACATTAAGAAGGTTTCATACTATTCTACTATCCCACCTCATATGGAATCAATCTATGGTTTGTTTCATGTATCATGGCTTAATAAGTGTCTTCTTAACCAATACCTTGTCTTGAGTTTGGAGAAACATGACATGGAGAAATATATATCTATGATGAAGCTACTAATTCAGAGTATTTATTCTCAAGGAAAAGAACCTTCATAGAAATTCCATAACCCATTTTCAGATATTATTGAATAAAATTCATGATTTTCATTGGAATTTTTATCATGAGTCATTGATAAGAGATATTTGGAATACTCTTTATATAAAATTCTTATATAATATATTTCTATGGGAAAATGTGTTTATGTTAGGGATATTTGTAACTTTTTGAACCCTTTTAAGGTGGAAATATTGAAATATATTAGGTTACCTTGTTCTTTTCTTTGATATCTCATTGTTCATATAGATTCAAAACTATTTTACCGTGGTTGATCCATTAAAGAGTTATAGAAGGTTGTTTTCATCTATGTTTGAGAGTCCAGGAGACTATTAGGGGATTGAACATGCTACATGGAATGGTTTGAAAGCTTGAAAAACTACATGAGTACCATCATCAAGATAGTGAGGTCCATCATCCTTACAGGGGAGATTTGGGTGTAGGTTATTTCTATATAATGCCAATCTAGTAGCTGGTGTGGTCCTCTAGATTGCTGGTGGAAGGCTGGAAGATGTTGGGTTACTATATGAACTCTTTAAAGTAGTGGTGGTGCCATAGGTTCCCCTTAATTCTGCAAGGTACCACCTACAAACATGTTAGATCTAGAGAATGGATGGTGACACCAATGGGTATGTGAAATTGAATTGGCAGATCATATATGTTATACGTTTAATATGGTTTTTAATTCCAAACCCCTCTTCCTTTGACTAATTTGATTCCCTTTGCCTTGGAGACACACTTGAGGTGTTATTCTTACACCTGACCTCATTTCTTCATGTATAATGTTTTGGTTTTGGCATTCATTCTCATATTTGAGTGTACTAAAATATTTTCTGAAATTCTCTTTTCCATCTATATCAGTCCATTTTGGTATCTTTGGTATTCTCATTTCATCAATGGATATAAATATTCAATTGATAGATTGTGTATATAGTTTTATTCCACAATTATTAATTCATTCCTTCATTATAGACCCTATATTATATTTTGATGTTATCAAGCATTGGGGTAGGTAGTTTTGTAATGAAATTCCAATAATTTCAATCCCTTGATGCTTATCTAATTAGAATTGAATTTATAAATGATTCAAAAATAATTATTTTGATCCCTTACTATTTTTTTAAATGACCTATTGTCATTGAGTGTAATGAAATAACTTTTATAGTATATTATGAAAATAGAATTTCAATTTACTGAACATTTTTTTGGAAAAAATTATTTTATTAGAAATTCATGAGTTTTGATGAAAACAATTTCATGATTTGGTTTATGAAATGAAAGTGTTTATTTTAAAAAATGATCATGCAGATGATTCAAATTACTATTTTTAATGATTTGATAATGATTTAAATAAAAAATATCCTATTATATGATTTATTAGCTTGAAAAACATGAGATCATAGTTAGTTATATGGAGGATATTCATGGTAAGTAAGACAGTTTACAAAGATAAGGATTGGTGATTAAAATGATACACAAATATCATGGGAGAATGGATTTTATTCATTGAGATTCACTTATATTACACATAATTTTAATTCTAAGGATATTTTTGCACACCAAGATCCATATATCAACTAGATTTTAATGAATCATGAAACATGATCTAACTAACTATCAAGGCCTATATTCATTATGTTATGATTTAAAATCCTTTTCACATTCCAAATTTTTATTAAATGACTTCTTCCGGTATTTTTTAATAGAAATTAATATTTAGGTCTATTTTTTAAAAGGTTATTATATATTCCTTTATAGGGTAATGAAAATATAAAAATTTTATTATATCGATTGATTTTATTTTGAAAATCATGTTTATAAATAGATTTTGAAAAGATAAACATGCCATGTTTTATTTAAAATTGAGCATATATGGTTTATTTAGTATTGAAATTATTATGAAATTATTTTGTAAGATTTTATTGGGATATTATTTTTGCACTATATATTTTCCTTCATTCATTTGCATATTTTCTTTTTATAGCTATAGGGAATGTAAAGGAACCTCTTGGAGTTTGAGTATGTTCTTTTTTAGAGGGAACTTTATAGTTAACAAAGACTAGTGAAACAAATGAAACACTTTATGCATGGGATGTTGTGATGTTTTTGATGCGAGGTTTGTTTTTAATTTCTTTTCTATTATTTATTGAAAATATGCCTATCTTAATTTAATTCATGTGTAGAATAGTAATTTTTGGTGAATTTTAAATCTAAACATAATTGTTAAACATACCAATTAATGTTTTTTATTGATTTTATTCATCATTGGAATTTAATTGAAATCCCTATTGTATTTATTTTGAAAATTATTTTTTAAAATGAGATATGAAATTATAAATATTTAATATGGAACATGGAATTAAAATTCTTATTAAAATTTTAAATTGTTTTAGTTTTTTATTCAACCGATTTAAAAATTATTTTAATTAAATGGAATCCTTATTTTCAAATTAAATGAATATGATTTTATACTATAGAAATTTATTTTAATGTGAAAAAATAAAATTATTTGTTGATTGATTTAATTGATTCTAAAATGATTCGTGAATTTATCATTCGATGGAGTCAAGTATGATTTCAATTATTTTATCCATTTTGAAATTAATTAATTAGAACAATTCTATACTGAAATGTATTTAGTTTCTGTAAATGAAGGTAACAAAATGAAAATGGAAGAATTGAACGTGATCATCAGCATTATTATGTCTTCTTTGGAACCCATTCATGGTCATCCTAACAACCATATATACATACCATGAGTTACCTCGCGATGTACCTGCTATTAGGCACTAAATTCCATGAAAACCCACACTCATGTTATCAATTCCTACCCTAACCTCTAGCAATGACCACCTTCTCTATTTACCCTGATCAATGGTCACAGTTACCTCCTTCACTCATAACCACCATCAGCTAACTTAGATCCCTTCCTTGATGAAACTATATAAATATCAATAATGAATCTATTAATGGAAAATATTCTATGATGAGTTTGGTACCTACCTCAGATGAATACGTCAATGCGATTGTCTATGACATTAAGATGACTTGATCCATAAACCCTACATGTGTCCTTGTAGGATAAGTTAGCGAAATCCTCCATTGAAAAATACTAACCAACAACCACTATGATTCATTGATTCCCTCCATTCCAAACAAGTCAATGTATCATCTTGGATAAACTGCCGAATCCATCCTATTATTAATGAAAGTCAAAATATGATTGAATAATAAGACACATTACTGATAATGTATCCTTGAAGACCCCATTCCACTACTGTGGAACAATATTGGAGTCTTGAACTTCCATTAATTCTACCGAGGCCAATTCTAACCATACACGTTTCATAGAATCCAGTCAAACCAAGCCACTACTTAACATTGTTTCATGAAGCCTCATTTTCGAGGAAGATAAAGCTATATCCCACCATAAAAAATGATAATAAAAATAAAAAATGATAAATATATAAATATTCATCATTGCATGTAAAATTAAAATAATAAAAAAAGAATAAATATTATATAAATAATAATAACAATAACAATATGTTTACACACACACATATATATAAACATATATATATATATATATATAATAACTTCTTGATAAACATAATTCTGTATTTTCTTATATTTTTATTCACATCCATACCTGAGTCTATTTCTAAAGACTATATTAACTCGAATTCCAATTTTGATAACTATCTTTTGACAATATGACAATACCAGATCTGCAACACATATGCCTCCTTCTAAAAGCATTGGAAACACATGTTTTTTATTTGATCCAAAATGAAACTAAGAAATAAAACACTAAATAATCTGGAAGGAATAATCACATGATCATTGGAAAGATATTTTTTTCAATTACAAGACCCTAGTGATACAGATCCTGACATTTCATCAGAGCACAAGGCATCCATCATTGAGGCTCGCATGCACACTAAATTTAAGGATGAATAATACCATCATGCATAATTATTATTTTGATTCTCCTAAGATATTATCTTTATATATATATATAGTTGAAACATAGTTTTATTTCTACTATGGATTTATTTCTGAAATTTATTTCCATAATTATAATACAATTTTAATCTATTGTCTCTTTATATTCTTGATTTTGTTCTTTTCTCCCCCAATTTTACTCATTTTCTCTCAAAAAATCATTCTGTAATCGTAAATATGATCCTTATAGGTCAATATATATTATAAACAATTGTATGTTATAGTTTCCTAGGGTATATCACAATGGTATAATCATTATTTTTAAAATTTTAAATTCCATCCTTGTGGGAAAGTGCATCCTACAAATGTAGATGAATGGTATTAAACTACATTTTTCTATAAAATGATAAATATTTAAATTTATCAAATATTGTTTTCCTCCATGTATCAGTTCACAGTGTATAATAATGGAGCACTATTTATTGAAGGTTAAACAACATAGGATGAATTTGGGTGTTGAGATAGTAAATTCTTTGAATTTGAGTTTTTATTGGGTCTTCAATGTGGAGGATCCCAAACTAGATGTATCAGGGGAGATTTCTTATGAGTGTATTAAAAAAACAATTATATAGGAAAGTAGTCAAAGAGTTAAATTGAAATGATTATTGGTTAATAATGATATGATGATAAAGAATTTGGGTGTTCCATCATGGATCCAATCACTCTTCACTCTATATGATTCATTTATGTTTATTTTTTAATAAATGAATTAATAAAAAACAAGAATAAATAATTTTTTTATACTTTTAAAAATTGGAGAAATAGAAAAATATATATTAATAAATGATTAGAATTTTAATAATAGGACCCATGTATGCTTCATGGGAAATGATCTAGGACAATCCTATTCTATATTCCAATTTTAATAAAAATATAAACTTCTTTTTGGCTAGATACCCTGAAAACCATATGATCAACATGCCCCAATTATTAAGGAGAATGATCAGTGACTTACTAAACTTTTCAATTTGTAAATATTTTTCAAATTTTGAAATTTAAAAGAAAAAATGGATCCTCATTTTGTTTCATAAATAGTAAAAGAACTTATTGTTGCACCCAAACAAACAAATTTAAATTCTACAATGGATCATTTTGATGAAATACTCAAAATATATGAGGAAATTATTTTATAATTTACTATATATAACATTGAAAGTTGAGTAATGATGAATCATGTGCCAAAACTGAATGAATACATTATAGAGTTTGAATTGCTGAATGATCTTTCTCTCCCACACAATTATGATATCACACATGAGGTGATCCAATTAAAACATGACAAAGCAGTTGAAAAATTGAAGGGGTTATCAATTTATTAACAAACCTACCATAACTTATTTAAAAACACAATTATAACATGAACACCCTAATTTGGATGATACATTTTCATCTCTATTGGAGTATGATTTAGAAGAACACAAAATTTACATTAATTCTATAACACCTTGAAAAATCTAAAAGATTATATTTTATTTAATAGCTTATATCATCTTGAGACTTCATGGTATATTTAATATTCTAAATAAAAATAATAACTTATATATCCATAAATTCATGCAATACAATGTCAGCTTACATGTAACGGAACAATGAGTTTGTTCGATAGCTTATATAACACATAAGACTGAGTTATACAGAACAACAATATAATAAATTATTATTATTTAATATAATAAGACATACACTGGCCTTTTAAATATATATTATGAATGGTATTAAATAATATGAAAGAATATATATATATATATAAAAATTAAATATCCAATAAAATTTTGTGACAATCATCTATTATTCATAACATAATAATAGACCCAATATTACACATAAAAGCTATATTTTTATATGGGTAGATTTGTCACTTTCTAATTATTAACCAATTAAAAAATTAAATTTTTACTCTCATATAAATTAAATATTTTATATTTAAGTAAATTTTGTAAATCATAACTTACAAATTATCATAGGGTGAAGTTTTGTTTTATTTTTTTTAGAAGTTTAATTTTTTGATGTATAGTGAAAAATAATGAATTTTCCTTGAAATATGAATTTACATCTCAATAATTGACAAGGATTAATTTTTTTAAAAGTGAAATTATATAAATTATAGATACATTATTCCAATTTATTTCGTTGGAATCAATTTCACATTGATATTGGATATAAAAATCCAGCAAACTATTGAACATTTTCACTTTAAAATCTTACTTTATCACCCTGTATGCATGACTACTTTTAAAATAATTTCTCCACTGTTGTGATTTTAAATTTGAAGTATTAAATAAATAATTATAATAAAAATTATTTTTTATTTCAAATAAGGTAAAATGATTTTTTTACAAAAACAACAGTGAAGATAATTAAAATTAATTACAGTGATGAGGTGAAAAATTAGTTTAACAAGATACTAAACCTTAAAAATAAATTCCAAACTGACCTATAAAAAGTTCAAAATCAATTCGATGGAAATATTTATACCATGAAATACATTTTCTCCAATTGGTTACATTATTTGATCAACTTTACATAAAAGAGATATTGGTGAAATATCCTTTTAAAAAATTTACCAGAATTCCACTCCCCCTTCACTATGCAAAGACACTCACACCTCCAACATATTCACACATCTCAAGACCTTTTTTCTATCCCTAATATACCTAAATGATAAAAATAAATACCACTCCTCATTTTATAATCCCATATTCTTTTATAAATCAAACCAAGTATCTTTTTTGGTATAAACCAAAAAAATTACCGAGTAAGAGGTAATGTTCTTCAACGATCACTTTTGTTTCATTTACTTATATTACCATTAAATTATTTTTATATTATTTTTGAATAATTATCTAAAGTTATTAAATATAAATTTATGTTTTTATTCCGATAGTTATTCCTGAAATTTTACATACATCCATCAAATGGGATACACAATATGCGTTCGTATGTACAATGGAGTACCACTTTGAGAACCGTTATTGTTTGTTATTTAATTTACCACATTTAATGGTTGGATGTAATTATTTATTTATATTTTATATATTATACATATAGTATTTAAAAATTTAATTATTATTCTAGGAATTTTTATATAACCATAGATTCATTTCTCTTTTTGGGAATACAATAACATCTTTTGTGGATGTGAGGACTGCCTCCTATTTAATGAGATGCGATTCATTCCAAAATTTCATAGAATGTATTTAAAATGGTTTAAATAAAAATATGGAATAAATATGAACTTAATATTATAATATATTTATAATATACATATATATATATATAATTAACATTTCTTCATTTTAAATATGATATGGAAATCTAATTAACATTCATTTGTACATAGGGGTTACCGTCTCCATGAATGGTGCAATTAATTTCCTTCATCAAAATATTATGGATCATCATAAATAAAAATAAAATGAATATATATGTTAATTAAACCATTTTTTACATTTAATATATTATTTAATCAGGATCTACATAACAATTAAAAAAATCACAAGTCCAAACATACTCGAAAAACTATGTAATTAACATATGAAATAATGAAGATAATGAAATATTGTTTAGAAATGGGTAATAATATATTATAAAAAGTTAATATATTATATTATAAATATTATTATGGTTCTATTATATGTTAGTTAAATTATTATGATCCTTATATAATAGGTTATAGGATGTTTACCCAAAAGGGAATGAGAGGTTAGTAATTCTTGTCTTATATTTCTTTCTGCAGGTCATACACCATTTTCACCAATTTTTTTTGTGGTGTATATATTACCAATATTTTATTTAATATCATTAATGAATTTATATTCATGGTATTTAGTGTTTCATTTTAATTTTTTCCTTTCATGGGTATTATAAATCAAATGCTTCCAAGTAGTAAGGGACTTCGTCTCAATTTCCTTTATCTAAGGAATACTTTATCATTTTAAACCTAATTTCAAATATATATATATATATATATATATATAATCCCAATACCTCATTACATGTAATATTATGAATAATTAATTATTCATGGTATCTTTTTCAATTTTAATTATTTATTACAAGGGGATATGAACATAAAATTACACCGTGATAAATAAGGATAATAACTCAATTCCTTTTAATTGGGTTATATAACTTCATCATTGTCATTAATAATATATGATTATGTAAAAAATTAATTTGACTATATTTTAATGTATTTACACTTATTATATATGTATTAAATGATGATAAACAAAAAATATTCTTTGATTAATTCTCGCATCATCATTATTATCATTTTAAGGGTTTATTTCAAAATCTGATTCTAATTGATATTTCTTATTCTTGAAATATAATTAAATAAATTCATATAATAATAGTTGAATAAACCCTTTAATTATATTCTCCCCTGGTTTTTTATTATTTTTCAAGTAATTTTTCTATTTTCCACTCATTCGTAATGAAAAGGATTTAAAAAATATTTTTATGAAAACCTGACAGTATTTCTCTCTTTATTCAGAAATCCTGTTCTTTTCTAAAAACCCTAAATTCTAAAAATGTTCACAAATATGTTTTTATCCATTAAAAAATTATTTATTAAATAATTGTTTATCCTTTTTTATTTGAAAAATGTTTTCAATAGAATTTTTTTATCACTATCAAAATTAGGATTTTTTTTATTCTTTTTTACATTGCAAAAAGAGTATTCTTTTTACCCTATATAGAATGTAAAGAATTATCTTTATTAATTTATTTGAAGCTTCCATTGCAAGTTTAAAATGTTAATTTTTAATGAAAATGTTTTTTAAAAGGTATTTTCAAAGAAAAGGACTTCAAACTAGTTTAAAAGAAAAGTATATTACCCTCAATAATGTTTTCAAATGATCATTTTATAGTATTTTCATTCATTATCTAAAAACCCTTTATTTTTAATCCGATTATGACATTTTTTTAAACTATCCTAATTCATCATTATTAGGGGTTTTATTGATTTCTATAAGGATTTTAGTGATATTAACATCCATGATTCTTTTTTAGTCCCCCTGAAATATTAAAAGTATTATGATCATTTGCCATTTAATTTCCCCTTAATATTCATATAATTTATCATGGATGAATTCATTTCCTAAAACACACTGGATTTCAGAATAATATATTTACATTAATATTTGTTTCATTATCTTGGGAAATATTGAAATATATATATCATTTATTCAATACAAAAATTTAATGATAAGGCTTATTGTTCATTAATTAAATTGAATATTTTATATAAGTGGAATTATTTGCAGTAGAAGTGTTTGGTGGGACATAAACATTATATATCCCCACGATGGATCAACTATTTATCATAGGAAAATTTAGTTGTGTAAATGAAATGGTTTTTTTACCTATATTCTCAAACCGTATTGTAAAAGGTCTTGAGGGTATAGGTTTTCATGTTCCTTATACATGAAAACCAATAACCATGAATTTCCGTCATTCAAAATTTAATTATTTTTATTATTTACCCATGATATATTTAATTTGAAATTAGATATGGAGGTAATTAATTATTAATTTATTGAATAAATGGAATGGGTTTTAGTATTTTACCTTTACATACAAATTATTCATTCTCCATTTCCTTAAATCAGATGTGTTTTTAGTTATTTACCTATCCATATTATATACTCACTTGCTTCTCCTTTATTGATTACATGTTATGTGTTATTAGTTATTTAAATTTTTATATTTATTATTCTCATTGATTCATTATTTCTTCTAATGTAGTATAACCTTTATAGGTATTTGAGATCACCCATATTTATTTCCATTCCCTAGGATTTTGTGAAGTTTACTAAGAATGATATGCAGGGAGATACTAGATGGAATATTGTTATCCTAAAAAAATATATTTTAATTTATATACTCAATGTTAATACTAGACCCAATCATGTATCTAGTTTTCTAAGACTATTAAACTTCTCAGTTCTTTGGGATGTTATTTACTTATATCTTATACAAATGTAACAGTAGTGGGATCTGTCTAAGGGCTTTCAGGGTTCAGGTTTCAGCTGTTGGTTTCAGAAAGGTTTTGGTAGAACCCTTAGAATCTACATTTAGAAAACATAGATTATGTAATATAAACATAAGATACACATTTAGTATAAGTCTAGAATAATATCCTTGATTTTTGGTAAGGTTGAGATTATGTGATTCATCCTAGAAATATGTCCATGTCTGGATTATAAATGGGCAAATGGATATAGAATAGATGTACCTAGTGGTAACAACTCTGAAAAGGGAATGTAATGACTGACTTACGATTAACTAGGTACACAGAAATGGGACTTACTGTACATATTTTATGACACACTCGAGGGATATTCTTAGGATAATTCAAATTCTCATTTCAGACCATTATAATTAATTTTAATATATAATGAAAAGAAATGTCCTTGGTTAAACCTAATGTGTTTTATATTGAAAATAATATGTAATGATTTAGATATCTTATAAATGAATATATATTTTTTCACTATGAATATTGTTACTCACACTGGGATTTTTGGTTTCAGTCAATGGATGGAACCTGAAGGAGTCATGTTAACATCGAACATGAAGGAAATGGTAGTGAAAATGGGAAAATAAATGAAGTTTTTATTGGAGTAAATTATAACATTATTATTCTAAATCATTATTTTTGAAATATGATTAACAAAGCACAACTTAACCAACTCCCTAACTAACTAAAGAATAAAAGGATGGAGGTTTCCAAGAGCCTGAGTGATGGATGCCATATAGAAAACAAAGGATCAATTTCCATCATTGAAGAAATTTAGAATGAGGAACCCATGAATGTGTCTCAATGGAGTAGGGAAATATGTTTCTTCTGGGAAATAGGTACATGAAGAAAATAATTTCTGTGAAAAAATGAAGAGTACGATGGAAGGAATTAACTCTTATCTCGAGGATCCGTTTATCGTTAGTTTCCTTAACTTTGGGGAACCTAAGAATTACCTAAGTCACTTCCCCATTCTAAAGTATAAACCATAGACCAAGGAAAGAGATATGTGGAAATAAATGGATTATGTATTTATGTATTGTGTTTTAAATGAAAGGACTAGTAAAAATGCAATTTAATGATTAAATTTTAAGGATTTCCATCTTAATTATTTTCAAAAGTATATTAATATCGTTTTAGAAAATGAAAACCTATATGTCAAGTGAAAAAACATAATGTTTGGCATGACCTTAGGACATGAACCCATGACCAATGGAAGGTAAAGATTTTATACCAACCATCAGCCTATGTAATGTCCTGGTAAAAATTCCATTGTATTTGGTTAAAAAATTTGAAAAATAAATATACTTGATGAACCAATATTGTAATGTTTTTGTTTATAGATAAATGTATTAATCATATTGTTTTTGTATATTTTTTATAGAAAAATGTAAAGACATGTAACTCTTTTATAGGACTTATGATCCGTTAAGAGTGTAATTCAGTGCTTCGGGCATCAAGGTTGATTTATTGATATCCATTTTATAAAGTAATAGATGAATTATAAAATGATCAAAGAACAAGAAGAAAAGGAATTTTTTTTTGAAATATGTTATATAGGTATATTTACTTATATATTTAGGTAGTAAAATAATTATCCAACATTCGGAAAGTTATCATGAAATATATTTGTCATAATACTATAATTTTTGTTGAATGTGTGGACTTTTCAATCAAAAACTATTTAGGAC
This sequence comes from Viscum album, assembly GCA_963277665.1. Classification (NCBI taxonomy): domain Eukaryota; kingdom Viridiplantae; phylum Streptophyta; class Magnoliopsida; order Santalales; family Viscaceae; genus Viscum; species Viscum album. Next base: position 1,406,175,999 of record OY728166.1, on the reverse strand, counting down.
TTTATGGCCCCAAAATATATATTGATCATTCACTTGTTTGTGATAAATGACATCAATCACTCTCTATAACTATTTTTACTTATCCTCTTTTTTCATATGTTCACTTACCACTAATGATCATCTCTGTAAAATACTAGTTATATATTATTTTATATGACCATTATATGCCTTACTATCTCGTGTTAAGAAGATATTTTATACAAAAAATCATTGCATGTGTTTTTCAAAATAGAATTTTTAAATATTAATCCATTGGTTACATATATTGAGATTAAAGTTTTAAGAAACAACTTATTTATGTTGGGTAGAATTTAACCCCCCAAAAAATTCGAAAAGATTAACTTTTATTTGATAGCTTACAACAACTTGAGAATTTATGGTATATTTAATATTTTTAATAAATTTAATATATTCAATATATTTCAATTCACATAATAACAAGTTATCTTATAAAAAACATAAAAACGAGTCTCTTCAATATCTAATATTACATGAAAGACTGAGTTTTACAAAACATTAATATATTATTAAAATATTAATACTAAATATAATTACAAATAACCTTGTCAATAAATTTTCGGTTATGAATATTAATAAATATATTATAATAATATAAATCTTATATATCTAATAAAGGTTTTTACATTTATTTAACATATATTATATTCACCGGAATAGAACAAACCCAATATTACGCTTAAAAATGATACATTTCTATTAAGGTAGTTTTTCAGCCATTAAATTCTGTACCTATTTTAAAACTGAATTATGAAAATTTTATAAATTTAATTTTTTAAAAATAAAAATCATTTTTATGAAAAATTTCTAAAATATCTTAGAAATATTTTTGGGCAGTTTTCTGGGTAGTTTTTTATAAAGAGTAAAAAATAGATAATTTTAATTGAAAACTCTCTTATTATTCTCATTAATTTATAAGGTTAATTTATATTTTACATATTGAAATTAAAATTCTTGAAATAATACATAGATTAATATAATTTTTTCCATTGGAAACAATTTCACTTTGAAATTGTATATAAAAACATTTCGAATATTTTAATTTTAAAATTCAGATTTGTCATCCCGTCTGTGAGATTTATTTTAAATTAATTTCGCCAAAATATGTGATTGTAATTTAAAAAAATTGATTCCATATTTGGAATAAGAATAATTTATGTTTACAAATAAGTAAAAAATAATTTTTTACCAAAATTATTGTTGAATGTAAATAAAATTAATTTCAACTATTAAGAGAAACATTATCTTTATATGAAACTAAACCGTAAACCTAAGAGACAAAATGACCTAAACAAATTTTCAAAATAAATTGTATGAAAATATTTCAACCATATCCACTCATTGATAAATTTTGGTTCATTATTGGATTTACATTAAATTGAAAAAACATGTGTGGGATTCCTTTTTAAAAAATTTACAAGAATGCCACTCATCCTATACTATAAAAAGGCATGCGACCTTTCCAATTAGTCAAACAACACAAGGATTTTTGGCTCATCCAACCTATGCCAAAATAAGCTCCATCTAGCCTTCCATCATCCTAAAATACATAAATTTGGCAAAAAGGGTTCCAATGACCTCTTTTGGTAAAAACCAAAAGGGGTTACCCGGATAAGATGTAATGTTCTTCAACGATCACTATTGATTTATTTAATTTTCGAACCCATAAATTAAAATTATATCATTATTATATAACAATATTGGTATATTAAATATACTTAAATTTTTTATACAATGAGTTCTGCCTAAAATTTCACACACATCCATCCAATGGGATACACAATCATCATTCAAGTGTATGGTGGACTACCGCCTCATTATTTGATAACATTGATTCTTACACATACCACTTTTCAGGGTTGGAAATTGATATTTATTTATATTTTATATGTTTTATATATATTATTTATTATGTGTTTATAAATATATCATTTTTACATAAACATACCTTGATGCCTTCAATTTTGTGGGAATATAAGAAAATCATTTGTGGATGTGTGGACTACAGCCTCCTCAATGAAATGTGATTCGTTCACACATTACATAGAATGTTTTAATAATGTATTCAATAAAATTATGTTACATATATGAAATAAATATGATAATGTAGTTATAAAATATAAATATATTATTTGATTTCATTCTTTTAAATATGACAAGGAAATGGAAATAGTGTTCATGTGTACGTACGGCCTACCATCTCTATGAATGGTGTAATTCATTTCCTAACTACAAATATAATCAATTATTATGAATTCCTATATATTATGTATATCTTATAATTAAATATTTTTTACACATTGAATATTATGAAATCCTGATCAATGTAGGTAGAAAAAAATAACACGTTAAAACATATTTGAGAACCTAGGTAATTAACACAAAAATTAGTGAACATAATGAAAGATTGTTAGGAAATAGGTAATAAGATATTATAAGAAGTTAATATATGGTATTATAAAAAATATTACTGTTATGATATAATTTATAATAATGTTTAAAACCATTATATAGAATGTTAATGTATTTTCACCTAGAAGGAAACACATGGTAAGATATTTTTATCTCATTTTCATTCTGTGAAGAATATACAACATTCACCACTTATTTATATTTTATAGTGAATATACTACATATATTGTATTTTATATCATGAATAAATTTAAATTCGTATAATTTATAGTTTAATTTGAAATTATTTCTTTCATGGGGATTAAAATAAAAAAGATACCCAGAAGTAAGGAACTTTGCCTCAATTTCAATTCTTTGAGGAATACATTATTGTTGTAAACCTAATTTCATATATATGGTGTACATACAATTACATAGAAATGTAATTCCCTGAATAATACATTAGTAATTTTATATTTGTGTTTCAATTGGAATTATTTCATCTATGAGGATTTGAACATAAAATTTCAATTTGGAAAATAAATTTAAAAACTAAATTTATTTTCATTAGGTTATATTACGTCCTCATTATCATTAATATTCTACGATTATGTGTATAATGACATTGATTATGAATTTATGTATTTAAATTTATTATATTTTGATTTAAATTATTTACACACAATCAATTAATTGATTAATTATCACTTCTACATTATTTTCAATTTAAGGTTTCATTTCAAAATCTCATTCTAATCAAGATTGTTGGTACTTGAATTTACATTAAAAAACATTTACATGAAAATTAATAAATAATCCCTTTAATTTTATTGACATCTTTTTATTTATTACCTTTAAAAGTAATAGTGATATTTTCCACACCTTGGTACTCCAAATGTTTTTGAAAATTTTGATATATTAAATAAATTTTAACCCATTTTGTCTTTTAAAAATGTTTTAAATGGAACCTTATTGTCGCTTTCTGATCAAGGAAATTTTCTAACCTATTTGCCTGGAAAATAGAACTTTGTTTTTACCTTTTATGAATTGTATGGAATTTCCAATTATCATTTCTTTGAATCTTTCTTTACATGTTTAAAAGGTTTCACTGTAATGGAAATGTTTCTTAAAAATGATTTTCAATGAAAATAATTTCAATTTTTTTCAAAATAAAAAAATATTTCCCTAAAAAATATTTTTAAAATATAATTTTATAGTATTTTAATTCAAAAATACGAATTTCCATTTATTTTTACTCTACATGGGATATATTTTATTGATACAATGCTTTTTTCTACTCTAGATGGGTTTTGATTTATTTGGCCAAGGATAGTATTGATATTCACTTCATTGATTTATTTTTGTAGTCCCCATGAAATATTCAATTTCTTATAAACATTTAAAATTTAATTTCATATAATTATCAATAAAAAGTATCATGATTATGTTAATTTACAAAATTTTATACCATTTATACATTCCAAAATTAAATTGAATGTTATTTCATTATCTGGGATAATATTGATAAATATATATCTTTTATTCAAAACACATCTTTGATGATAAAGACCATTGAACATTAGCTAAATCAATTATTCAATATTTTAGGAAATCATTGGATTAGAAGTGATAGGTGGGGCCAATAATTTATATATCCCCATGATGCATCAATAGGACCTCATGAGACAAATTATTTATACATGTTAAATGAGTTTCTACCTATAGTTTAAACCCATTTTTTGAAAGGTTTTAACGATATAGGATTTCTTGTGCCTCATACATGATGTTAAAAAGTAAGAATTTCATTCATTTAGAATTTAGTTATTTAATTATTTATCCATGAGATCTTCAATTTAAAATTATATATGGATTTATCTCATTTTTATTTTATTGATTTTATGGCATTTGCTTCAGTTATTTACCTTTACCTATTGATTATTCCATATCCTGTTATTTATTTGGATTTTGTTTTCAGTTATTTAACATTAAATATTAATTACACACTTCCTTCTCAGTTATTAAATAAATGGGATGGGTTTTTAGATATTTTATATTACATATTCCATATTATCATTGATTCTTTATTTCTTCCACTATACATTACCCATACAAAGCATTTGATCTCACCCTTATTTAGTTTTCTTTCCCGAATATTATGTGAAGTGTACTACGAATTATATGAATGGATATACATGATTGAATGATGTCATCCCAAAAAAATTGTGTTTTAATTTTTATATTAATTTATAATACAAGACTCATATATGTATCTTTTTTACCAAGACAACTAAACATTTTGAACCATTGTGATGTGATTTACTTGTATCTTATACCAATGTAATGGTAGTTGGCTCTAGTTCTAGGATTTATGGGATTAAGTCTCTAGATTTAGTATCAAATCATGTTGGTAGAAACCATTGAAATGAGATTTTTGAAACATAGATAGGGGAAAATAAACCTATGATAAACATTATGGATGTGTTTAAAAGAATGTACTAGTATTTTGGGAAGGTTGAAATTATATGGGTCTTCCTAGAAATAGGTCCATTTCTTGATACTAAAAGTGGAAATGGGTCTAGAATAGATGTACCTAGGGGAAACAACTCCAAAAATCTAATGTTGGTCCCGAATCGTTCATAACTAGGTATATGACAATGGGCATTATTGTACACATAGTTTGAAACTACAAGGGGATACACTTTGGATAATTTACATCTTCATTACAAACCATTATAAGGGATTTGAATAGATAATTACAATGAATGAACTAGGATAAACCTGAATATTTTTAGATTAAAAATAAGTTGTCATGATTTAGATATTTGAGTAGCCTTAAAATCATTTTATTTTCCAAATATTTTTATTATGTTATTAGTAATTTAATTATTAATTTTTCACTTTTAGGTGATAATTAAAATTCTCATTTAAATATTTAATTCATTAATTTATAATTTTTTCATAATTTATTTTTTATTTTAAGTCTTAATTTTTTTAATATTTCTCGTTGTTGTTTTTCATTGACATTAAATATATTTATTCAATTCTCATTCTAGTTCACTTTTTAAATTTACGTCGAGTTTATTTATTTTACTAAAAGAATCATTCATTTATATCAATTAACTAATTTAATATTTTTGTTCGTTTGAGTATTTCTTTTAATATAATTTATATTTATTTTAAAATTATTTTATTTAAGTTGATTTCATTTATTAATTTACCACATTTAAATTTCAATTCATTAATCAGTTTAGTTATTGATTTTTAATGGATTTTATTTTCATTACTTTTCAATTTTTTCTAGATATGAATTTAAGATTAATTGGAGTTCTATGATTTGAATTTATTAATTAGTAACTAGTTCTCATTTATATTAATTCAAAATTTTATTTAAGATTGATTTTTTAAATAAAATAAATAGTTATTTTTTAATTTTATCATTTTTTTGAATTTTATTAATTTCTTTTCTAAGTATTCAAGTTAATTTTGAGACATTGTTACATGTATCACACCACCAGTGCATCAATGAATCCCCCTTCTATGAGTCACCATTATATTTGTTTATCCCACCGTTCTTTTGTCCTTTTACTTATTTTAGTCCTCCCTATGGAATCACTGATCGTACCACTTACCAACATAGCTTCTAACCGATGTAGTATCTCACTGATGCTCTCTCTCACCGAAGAAACTAGCACACCGGTGTGTCTAGACACCAATGCACCAGTAGATCTTTTCCTAGTGACACTATTCTCCCAACAATTCACCTAGATCAATGGTGACTTTCTCTGCTCTTATCACCACTCTCTTGCATCTTACTGACACTGTCAATCTATCTCCTATAGATTTATTATCCTAAAACAATCTAATTTAGAGGAAAATATTCTCAAATGAAAACTATAAGTTAAACTGATAACAAAACAAGAAATTAACCCCCATTAAATTGAAAACAAAATCATATACAATTTACAAAAAAACTCTTTCCATCGCCACTCAAGTTAGATCAAAAACCAACCTTTAATTTGAAATCTCTCTAACCACCACGACCAGAGATGAGTCCACCATCGTTACACAATCCTCTACTATGAATAGGGAAGACAATAGAGCCACAAAACATGGATGTGGACCCACTGTACTTGGTTGTTTTATAATGACGCTATAATTTTTCGAACCTTCTTGGAAGAGTAGCTGCGATACCAGGCCATTGGAAGAGTCCACCAGCCGCCGTTGGCTACTAATAGCAGTTTTTCAATGGTGGAGCAGATCCTTACATAGAGGCTTTCAATTGAATCTAAAACACCCATCTACACTACATATAACAAAAATATAGGGGGAGATAACAATAAAAATAGTAATTAATAAATAAAATGAAATAAATTAATATAATATAATAAATGACATACAGTTTATAATATTAATACTAAAAATAACTAGAATAATATAATATAATCTTACATACAAATATATAATATTAACCTTTATAATTTAGTAATAGTTATTATAAATTAACTAAATCAATTAATATCTTTGAAAATAATAATATTAACTTTAAGACTGCATAATTAATAATAATTTATAAAAGTTTCACATCGAATTAAATAATTAAAATAAAAAATATACATAATGGAAATAATTCTTATGAAAAAATATTAAATAATAAAATAATTAAATAGTAACGTATTATTTACATTAATCTAATTATTATAAGATTTAATTTTTTGTTTGTTTTTCTATTAAAGTGACATTTTTTATACTTTATTACTCCAAATAATTTTCTTATTTTCAGTGTACTGATTCAAACAGATCATTGATTCAACTCCAGGTACATTCCAATTGTTTTGGGAATTATGTTACAGGGGTTCAGTTAGTATGACAATCATATTAAAGAACAAATATTTTTTTACGATGCAAAAGATAATGAATTAAGTAAGTTGGTGGAAATTATTTGTGACTTACAATAGATTATGGAGAACATTAAATCACCATAGCAACATGGGACTAATCACTAATCAATACACATTCATTCATTATTAGACACTTCTCATTCACTCGACAATCGAAGAGTAGATCCATGAGACCTATTAGAGATAGAGACAAGGAGAAACACTTCTTATACATAGAAGGACCAGCATAGCAGCACAATTTCAGTTTATAGGGGAGATCAATTGCCTCCTATTATTATTTATTTATGTGATGATTTTGTTTTCAATAATATCATATTTATTTTATATGAACATGATCATATGGTAAATTTATCAGTTCTGGAATTTAAATAGTACTGGTTTTTCTTTTAGATTTCTTCATACACATTCCTTTTTATAAAATCATAATCAACCGATGAGATCAATTATAGTTCCCTTTTTAATATTCACACCTTAATATTATCAAATTCAAAACATTAAGATCAATCATCAAGATTTATCTTGAATAAATTTATCTAATCTTTAATGTTATTAACATTGGAATTTTTTTCATTTTATATTCTAAGTGTTTTCATTGTAAAATTCTTAAGAAGCATGATTGATTTTTGGAGTTTCAAACAACAATATTCAATCCTCAATCTATTCAATATTTTGGAATGTGAGATCATTTATCATTATTTATGGTTCGATCCAATAAAATGTATTCAATAAGTCATTCATTTTAAAAATTAGTTTCCGAATTCTCTAGTATTATTCTTGATATGTGGCTTCTCAGTCCTTATTTATGTGTCTTAGTTCACTAGTATTATGATAGATTAATATAACATAGTTTTAATCGTAATTATTTTTTGAAAAATATTGTCTCTCAAATTGTTTTCATGAAAAAATTACCGATAATATAAAAAAATTAGAAGAATAAATAATTTTCACCCACTGTAGACAATAGTGGGATTTTTATAGAAATTTTGGTCACTAAACTCTACTTTGTCCTTCCATGTGGGTTGAAACCGACCTTCTAGTATACATTAGTAAAAAAGAAAACTAAAATATTAAACATATAAATTTTAGTCAATGGGAATATAGTTCATGTTATCGGTGCTGTTTTCAGGGAAGACACAAGTAACCACTATTAAAAAATATCAAAAAAAAAACATATAAAATAAAAAAATAGAAAAATGAAATGTTAAAAACTACTATAAAAAAATTTGGTTATGTCATGTTCTATTTGATTCTATTTTTCTTGTTATTTTAAATCATATTCATAATACTATTTTGTGTTGAACTAATTCTATTAATCCTATTTAGGCTGAAAAGTTTATGTTATTACCCATTACATGAGTCCAAGATCACTAATGATACAGTAGAGCCCCTGATCTGTGAAATTCATAAACATCTTACACCTCTTAACAATTAAAATTAATTTGTTATAGAAAATATAAGTGAAATATGTCCTATTAATATTCAATAAAAATTCCACCAAGAACTCTTAGAGGAGAATGATAGGCCTAGGATGAGGGGGTTAAAACTACCTAATGTTTCAACAAATCCATCTTAAATTAATTTAACTCTGAGATCTAGAAATTAAGAACTCAAAAAATCTCACATTTCACTGATTACATCTTTCAATGAACTCTTTTATGAGGACTCTTTAGAATACATTATAGATTTCTATAATAGAATATAGAATCATCCACTCTTAGGATTCCTAGAAAATGATTTTAGAATATGATCATTTCCCTATTCTCTTAAAGGGAATAAATGGAATTAGTTTTCAAGTATTGATGATTTTTTTTGAGAATGTGTAACAATATTAGAATTAAATCATAATGAAATTTAATCTCTAAATACTAAAAATAGATTTAAAAACATGAATATCAAGTTTTTACCAAGAGGATGGAGAATCCTTTCACAAGGGTTAAGATAAAATTAGGGACTAGATTAGTCAGTGTCCCCATCATCAACTCCCATCCCATATTATCATGGACACCTTCTATGAAGGGCTATCATCCTATGGTCAAAAACTAGTTGATCAAGATACTGGGGGAAACTAAAATGATAAAACTGATTTAGTGTGAAGATGGATTTTTAAAAAACTTTCTTTTAACACCCCATATAAAAATTTAAGAAGAAAAATAGTGAACATAAATGCAAATAATGTTTCTTGAACTGGAATGGATACTCAATCCCATGTAGCTAAAATCAAAAATCAACTTGAAACTTTAATGAACCAGAATTTCAAACAGACTATTAACCAAGTTGGATTTCAAAAATAATACCAATCTTTTAGGGAACAATGTGCCCAGTGTGGACTCTTTTGGCATATTGAGAATTTATATCATAACATTGACATGTCATCCCAATAAAAATAGAAGTCAAATTTTTTCAATTACGGTCCTAGGATTCCTCCAAAAGAAGACCCATTTTAAAAAATTACATAAAAGCATATAAGAACCATCTAAAAATGTAATGGATGGACCAAGGAATGATCTAGAAATCCACTTCCCCTAATTACCAAAACAAACCTAGTAAAAACATTCAAAACCTACAGAGGTAAGAAACTTCTAATTCATTATGAAATTATGATGGCCTTGTGTCGTAAAAATTGGATAAAATTATAAATATAATTCACACTCATGAATAAAGTATCAAAACACATATTAATAAAAAAACCAATATGAATCTATAATGCTCAAAATGATGTTATAATTCAAAATACGGAAACTGAATTGGGCCTTTCTAGTGATAGATTTGACTTCTATGGATACTAGAAGGATTACCATCACAACTAAACATAACCATAGAGAGAATACTAGGGATTTTATCACTAGAAGTGGGATAAATAATAAATCTATAGCTGAAAAAGTGTGTAAAAATAACCAAACTAAAAAATAATGTGATCATGGAAAGTTTTTTTATTGTATCTAGAAATCAAGTAAAAAATACAAAAAATGAATAAAATATAAAATTTTCACTTGGAATTCAAGCATTAAAATTTTCAACTAATAATAAAAATAAAGTGAAAGAGAAATATGTTAATGATATGAGGTACATAACTTCTATTCTAAAGAATTATTTCCCACCCATCCCTTTCCTAGAAAAGTGAAACCCAAAATTCATACCAAGGATGGAATTCTTCAATTAATTAGGATTTTGACCATACTCGAAGGGAATGTTTGATATATCTAATATTTTCCTAATTAAATATATGCATTTAAATTATTTAAATCCTCCCAATTTATCAATTTTATCTTATTTACATCAAATTTGGATTTATGGGTTGTTTTGGAATAAAACAAGAAAAGTGATTAATTCTGGAATTTTGATAGATTTTGTATGCTGAAGGATATTTTGTAGATTATTTTTAAATTGTTAATCCAATTTGGGTGATTTTTTTTTGGATTCCATGATTTAGTTTCTTCAACTTTCTATTCAATATAAAGATCTGATTCAACCCTATTTATGGCTTAAAAATTATTCATTTTGGAAAAGCCTCTGGGAAGATAGTGTGGACCTTAACACTGCAGTGGAACTAGAAGTTAGGATATACAACTCCAATTGGGGATATTCCATATTAAATAGAATTAGGACACATAGGATATTTTTGGTAAAAGATTTCATGGAGTTTGGAAACCATTATGATGGAATGTTTTTGTTATACATTGAAGGATGACTCTTTGAAATCTCAGACAGAAAACATATCAATCAATAAAAAAATTTAAATTGTACATTTGGAAAAAAATTATGTTAAAATATGATGTGTGTACTAAATTGTTTTTTTATCATTTCTTATGAAGGATGGAATGCGTGAATCGTCCATATGTATATATTATAATGGTAGATTCTTGCATATAAAAGAAGGAGATCTTCTCCTTCCCAAATCATTCAATTCCATCTCATTATTTTTTATGCACTGTGGGGGAGATCTACACAGAGGGAGGCCATCCAAAAATAATCACTTTTATTCTTTTACATTTATTTTATTTCTTTATTTGTTTATAGTTATTAATTGTATATTAGATTTCTAATAATTTGATGCATCATTTATTTGTGTCCATCTTATCCACCCATATTTTTCATCCATTATTAGTCTTCTCTTCCATTATTATTCTCAACATACAGTCATAAACTATATACCCATTATCATGAGTTACTGACTCGTGGAATATCCAAGTGGAGTAATCAATTTCTCAAACATGAGACCATGTTTTTTTATCTTCATTGAGTTAATTATATGGATAATTTATAGTGGGTGTAATCCTCATTGTTGTTGTCTGAATTTAAATTTATTAATCTAAAACCATGTTAACATGATTTAAGAGGTGAATATAGGGTGTTCTTAGTGATCTCTAAGTAGAAATGTTATTCATAGCCAGGGTAGAATGAAGTGTGCACACATATGGTGGAGTGTGTTCACTATGGATATTTGAAGCTGTTCAGGGAAGGTTCCCCCTTAACATTCTCTTGGGAGAAATTCCCTTATTCTCTAATTACATATTTTTTTAGTATTCCAGGTTATTTGAATTTAATTTTTCATTTCATTTATTTTATTATATTACATGTCATTAATACAATATAAAAACAACAAAAAAAGGAAGAAGATTTTGAGTGAATTAGATTAAGTTGTTGAATAAACATGGAACGATCCTCAAGTTAGATGACCATGTTCATCCATTGTGATGCACAAGGAAACTGTATAAATATAGTTATTCAATGAACTATTATAGTAATGCATCAAAACCGGCACTTTAGCTATGGATCCAGAATATTATTCATTTACTTTTTACTTTTTAAAATCTTAGGTAGATTTCACTTCTTTTTATTAAAAAAACTAAAAAAATACATCCCTAATGTATTTGAATACATAATATTATGCATAGATAAATTACTCACATGTTAAATAAAATCAGAAAGAAGATGATTAATATTATAGTGGAGCTCAATATTAATAACATAGAGAAAGAATAGAAACAATTATAAGAAAGGCTAATAGAGAGTTTTATTGTGTTTCTTCATTAATAGGAAAACCCAACCCTGAGCTGGATAAATTACCTGAGAATGTGGTGGATGAAATTTTACCACTTATCATTGAAATTAAATAACCCTAAGATTCAAGAGGGGAAAAATTTCATACAATTCCACATGTGTGAGAGCAACCAGAATTAGATGAATTCTTGAATAATTGTGAGTAACATCTTGATCTCCTGAGGCCTTGAAAAGAAGAAGATCCAACACCACTAATGGAAGAACCCACCCGAGTTATGGAATTTAAAGTCAAGATAGAGTATATTTACTACCTTCCTCCATTTTCTAACAGTCTACTCCAAGAGGAACTTACCACGGAGTCGGATATTTAAGCTGAACTCACTCAGGTTGTTGAAAATTTATTTGAATCTATCTCTTATAATTTTATTGGATCTAAATTATACATCACTCCCTCTTGTTTTTATTATACTGAATTAGACATTATTTATTATTCATTGGAAGAAGAAACTATAAATTCAGTTGTTTAGGAACATGTAGAGCTCCTTGATTTCATTTAACATGCATTCAAAGAGCCCCATCAAGAGATCTATGTAGCTGAGCCTGAAGAAGTTAGATAATAGGCTACTTTTATTAAAGCCCTAATTAATCCATCCCTGGAAGAGAATAAGGTTTCACAAGTAGAAAACAATTAAGAGAATGGTCCATACTTCATCATACCACCACCATGCAAGCTATACCTCATTATGTAGGGGAGGATATGTTGTACTCTATCAATGGATCTTCCCTCATGAACATGTATGAATCACACACTTGGAAAGGCCACATGTGGTGTTTCAAATTAAATAAGCATCATCCACCCTATGATTTTGGATTACAGATTGTACACCCCTCCAGAGGCAATGAAAATTCAAGGCCCACTTGGGGGATCATACCAAGATTTATCCATTACTTTCTTTATAGTACATTCATTTTTAATAGTATCAATTAAGATTTTCAAATGCATTCTTAGCAATTATTCATGCATTCCACCCCTCCCTCATTTCTGTTTGAGCTATAATGACATGATCCATATGCTTAATTGAGTTTTTTCCTTTTATAGGTTCATGATGGTAGCATGAATCCTTAAAAAGTGGATGTTAATAAATAAGATTCACAAGAAAGGGAATTCATTTTTATTTTTTATACTTTTAACCTCCTTACATTTTCAGTCCAATATATTTTTTGAGCGTTAATGATAAATATTTCCTGACAACACTTGAATTAATTATTTACTTGACTTATCTAAGAGATAAGAGTTTCTTAGGAATCGAGTGATTTGATGTTTTAGAATTCAATTTCATTGATATTTAATGAGTAAGATGGAGAATTTAATGCTTAAAGTGAAGCATGTATATTGAAATAATGACTAATTATTTGAAGAAATTCATGGATTCAAGCAAAACAAATTTCCCAACCATTTTACATGCATTGAATTTCGGAAATTTATGTTAATTTATTTTTTATTATTAATCATTCCATGAGTGATTTTTCAATATAATATATCGCATTCCTGAGAGGATTTATATACTAAGTACTTTATATTTATCTTGAGCATATTTTTTGAGTGATTTTGGGACCTGTCACATTCTAGAACATGTAATGAAATATGTCAAAGCTATGACTATGAAAAAACACATTTAAAATGATTAATTAATCATTAGAAAAGAACTTATCCTTAAATATCACCTTTATTTCAATCTTTTATTAGCCCATTGAGTACATGAATGACCTTAATAGGGATGATCCATGTTTCAATCCATTTTTATCCATTCCTACCAAACTCGTAGTATTTTCAAGATATTTTAATGTTCATGTGTGGGGGTAAAGTGAATCATGGTGGAATGGATGATATATATTGTAAGGAAGAAGTGTTATGGTACTATATTGAGTAATGAAAAATGTAATTTGATTCATTCATTCTACTTTTTATTGCAGTACTTCCCATTAATAAATAATAGGAAAAAAATAAAACAAAAAAATAAGATAAAAAATTGTTCTAATTTGATAAAACCAAAAATCACAATTATGAGACTATTGATTTTTATAAAATGTGGTTATTTTATGGATGTGAGGTTTATTTCAAGAATACATTTTGAAAAAAATAAAAAAATTAAAAAAAATATATTATTTGAAAATAAATAAATAGGTTTAACAAATCATTCATTATGCTTTATTTGTATCAATAACCATACATTGATTTTAGGGGAAAACTAGACGTGATACATTGAAGGTGATAATTTCATTACACTTTTTGATATCATTTATTGTACTCATGAGATAAAAATACTTCTTGAGCCTTACTTTTTGAAGAATAAAATCCTACTAACCTTAAGCCTCATAGTCATTTGAACCATTATTGAAAGGATCTCATAATATTATCTTTCTTTGGTCTTCACATAGTAGGGTAAGTAGTTAATTCACAAGTATAGAGACATGGAGCATGTTCTCATGATATGATAATAAAGCTAAGTTATTTGTATCATCAGAGTTGAGAAACAATATTTAAAGGTTAGGTAAATTATTATGTGGCATATTTAAAAATAATTAATTGAGGAGTTTGAATGAATGAAAGAACAATACTATAAAACTAACCTATACCAACAGTTTAGAACCATTGGTATAGGCCTCCAAACCATTGGTATAGACTATACAAACGGTTTGGGGAACCGTAGGCAAGTAAGCCATTGGGATAGGTCTATACCAACGGTTTTTGGAAAACCGTTGGTATAGACATATACCAGTAGTTTTGAAAACCGTTGGTATAAGTAATATGAAAATCTATACCAACAGTTCCATAAAACTGTTGGTATATGTATTTCAAAAAAAACATCTGCTGGGATTTGATCCCAGGACCTCCAGTTTATCATTGAATGACCTAACCACTAACCTAACATGACTTTTGTGAACATAATTTCAAAAATATATACATATATGTATTATCATAATTATTTTAAATTATTATTTATAGAATGACTTGGTTAAGAGGATTCGATAAAAAATCAAAGGAACTATACCAACGGTTGTCAAAACCTTCGGTATAGACCTATATCAACATTTTTTACAACCATTTGTATAGGTCCTTAGAATCTGGGAAGTGATTTTGATATATTGGGGACCTTTCCCAATGGTTTGGACAAAACGTTGGGAAATCCTACCCTTTCCCAAAGGTTTGGCCAAACAGTTGGGAAAATTGGCCATAAATTAGACCTTTCCGAATGGTTTGGCCAAACCGTTGTGAAAGCCTACCCTTTCCCAATGGATTTTCCAAACTGTTGGGAAAAGTGGTCAAAAATTGGACCTTTCCCAACGGTTTTGGAAAACCATTGCGAAAAGTTGCCACAAAGTGTGCTTTCCCAACGGTTTGGCCAAACCGTTGGGAAAGGGGGTATAGAAGTGTTGGGAAAGGTCACATTTCTAGTAGAGGAAGAAATCTCATCATTTTTCAAAGGGAAAAAATAAAATATAAGAATTTATTGTTTCATTGAAAAATTAGAAATTAAATTGATATTTTTTTGTAGATTTTGGAAAGTTTGATTTGAAATTGAAATTTATTTGATTTTATTACTTTGGACAAAGAATATTGGTTACATTGGTGTCCTTGAAATTCTATGTAGAGATTTTATGCTTGAGGATAAGCATAATTTAGGTGTGGGCGAATTGATAGAGCTAGTATTTTAGACATTTTATATATGAATTTCAATTATTCAATCCTTCTTAATTTATCAATTTGATATTTTTTACAACAATTTTTTATCTATGGTTTTTTTTGTAATAAAATGTAAAAAGTTATTAATTATGGAATTTTGACTGATTTTCATGGAAAGGGAATTTTGGACATGACATTTAAATTATTAATCCAATTAGGATGATTGGTTTTGTCTGGATTACTTTATATATCTTCATCATCATTGAATTCATGAGAATGATTATATTTGATCATCTTAAGGCCCAAAAAATCATTTAAGTTGGAAAATCCTTCGGACAGATAGTGTGGAACCACCTTTATAATAGAAGCACCGGTTTTGATACCCACCTATAATTGAGGTGATTACATCTGGAATTGAATGGAAAAAAAGGATCATTAAATAAATAAATTAAATGGATTTGGTATCCTTTAAGGTTACATGTGTACGTTATAAATGGAAGGAAGATTCCTGGGAATCTCTGATAAAGAAAGTAATAATCAATAAAAAATTAATAACTCCTATATCCGGTGGGAAATTTAGTTTATCATTGGAGGTAAAACAAAAAATACATTTATGAATATATTTTATGAAATATGGGATGTGTGAATCA
Organism: Viscum album; assembly: GCA_963277665.1. Lineage (NCBI taxonomy): Eukaryota > Viridiplantae > Streptophyta > Magnoliopsida > Santalales > Viscaceae > Viscum > Viscum album. The sequence goes on along the minus strand of OY728166.1, from coordinate 1,406,159,356 downwards.
TACATTTATTGGGTCAAAACGCGTAAATATTAGGAGAAGGATTTGAGACTATAGAAGAAGAGACCCCCTTAAAAAATCATTCCATTCCATCCCATTTCTTACAAGGCACCAAGGAGGAGACCTCTACTGAGGGAGGATGGCCAAAAATCATACCTTTTATTCACTTTCATTTATTTTTTTCTTTATTATTATTTTATATTTCAATTTTAATTTCCATTTATAATAAATTCTTGTATTGTTTTTATTTTTGCGTCCATCTCATTCACCGATATTTTTAATCCATTATTCACCTTCTTTTTTTTGTTCTTCTCATATTACCACTATGAACTATAATAATAATGATCATGAGTAACTGACCCAGGGAATATATCAGGGAAATAATTAGGATCTAGAACCCTAAGACCATGTTTTTATCTTCTTTTGAGTTAATTCAAAGGATAATTTATAGTGTGTCTAATCCTTTATGTGGTTGTCTAAACTTATACTTATTAATCTACAACCATTTTCCCTCGATTGAGGATGTGAATAGAAAGTGTTCATTGAAATTGATAAGTATAATTTTAATTCAAATCAGGGTTAGATCGAGGTGTGTGTATATACAATGGAGTGTGTTCACTAAGGAGATTTATAGCTTGTCAATGAAGGTGATCCCTAAAAATTCTCTCGGGACAACATCCTTTTTTCTCAAATTACATTCTATTTTGCATTGTATGTTATTTAGATTTTAATTATGAATTTAATTTATTTTATTAAATTAAATATCAATAATAATATATATAAAAACAAATAATGAATAAGTTCTTAGGTTAATTAGAATACATAGGTGATCAAACTGAGAAATATCTTAAAGAAAGATGACCTCCGTCAGCCAAAGATTTTCACTAGTAAAACACAGAAATATTATTTTTTCACCCTTATAATAGTCGTACTTTAATATTTATTTCACTTAATCATTTATTATAATACCATTTTACTTTAAGTGCCTCAAATATTGTTTTTAAAAAAATATACTCTTGAAGAATCTAGACCTACAGCTTCATTGAAGTGTGCAGTTATATACTCCAAAAGAAAATCCAACCAAAACTCAAAGATCCACTTTGTTTTGTCATACCTTGTACCTTAGGATATTCTATTCAACTCAACATCCTATGTGAATTAGGTTCAACTATCAACCTGATCTAATAATGAATTTTTCAATAGTTGAGATTGGGTGGTCTCTAACCCACCATAGTCATCTTATTGTCAGTAGACCATTATTTCACTCAACCCGTGGGAAGGGTAGATAAACTACTAGTATGTGTTGATATTTTTTATTTCAAAATGACTTCTCATTATTAGATATGTAGTGTGACCAAGAGGTTCCCATCATTCTAGGAAGACCCTTCTTTTCCACTAATGGATCTCTCATAGAAGTGTCTAAAGGTCAGTTATTATTTAAAATTGGTGAAAAACAAGAATATTTCAATATATTTTAAAATATTGAGGGATGATTTTTTTTTCTAAAAACTGTTCTATGATATAATTATTTAAATATCGAAATTAAATTTAAATTCTACAAGAGTTTGAAAGTCAATCATGTTCGGAAGAAATAAACATGGGATCTTAAACATACCCTTTATATTGTAATCGATCATCTTAAACTAAAAATGTGTGAAATTTTCCAAAACTGGAAAACTATCTAGTTAATACTGCTCCAAGAGATGATCAATCTATTTCTGAACTTAAATATTAATCAAGTGAACTTGTGGTTGAATATGATGATAATAATAATTCTAAATAATTTGTTAATGTATAGGGATAGATGATTGAACTAATTTATGTTTCTATTTTATTAAATTTGAGAAATTATGAACTGAAATTCATTGAGAGTGAGTTTTCCCTATTGGACAACAGTTATGAAAATCCTAATTCCGGATATGAAATTGAAAATCTGTCAATATATCAAACACCATAAAAGAGATATGTTGAAAAAACATGGAGCTCCTATTCATAAGAGAATTTTATAAAGTGAAAAAACACACTTCCTTGAACAGAAACCACATCTGTTATATCTTAAATATTCATTTTAGGTGAAAATTCCCCACCTAATGTTATCATCTCTACGGAACTGAAAGATAAAAAAGATGAAAAAATACTAGGTGTTGTTAAAAAATTCAAACATACCATAGGTTGTACCATAGCTGATTTGAATTGAATAAGTCCTTCATTCTATACGAATAAAATTCTTATAGCGCCAGATCACAAACCTAGAGTAGAATTTCAAATAATATTGAACCCTAATGAAAGAGATGTTATTAGAGAGGAATTCATCGAACTGCTAGAAACTGGTAACATATAACTTATATATAATAGTATTGGGTTCAGTCTAGTCCAAGTAGTCCATAAGAATATATGTTTCAAAAATATAAAAAATGAGAAAATTATGAAATGAAATTTATGAAAGCCACCAAATGGAGAGACTCTATAGAAAATTAGAAGCTCAATTAAAGAAAAAGGAAGAACCATTTTATAATGCCCTTCCATGATCAAATGATTAAAATGCTTATTGGAAATGAGTTTTTCTTTTAAATGGTTAGATATTCTCTTCACAACCAGATTTTAGAAGATACATAGGATCCTAAGAAAACTAAATTTACATGCCACTTTGGTTCTTACCGGTGAATACCTTTTAAGTTATGTGGATCCCCTGCAACCTTTTAAAGGGGCATGATGGGAATATTTTTTTACATGTTTGAATAAATCATAGAGTTTTTCATGGATGATTTATACATTCTGAGTAAGACATATGAGACATGTCTAAAAAATATGGAATTAGTTTTTTAGAGGTGTTTATAGACAAATATTTTCATTAACATGGAAAAATGTTAATTCAAGTTCATTAAAGGGATATTTCTTGGACATAAAGTTTCAAAGAGGGGTCTAGAGGTAGATAGGGCCATGATAAAAGTTATTCAAAAACTGATATCTCTTGAACATGTTATTGGTGTTAGATGTTTCGTAGGGCCTATCAGTTTCTACCATAGGGTTTTAAATGATTTCTCAGAAATCACTAGGATATTGTTCTCACTTATTTTTAAGGTTTACACATTTATGTTTGATCAAAAACTACCTTGATTAATTTAATCTAATTAAATAAAAACTTACTTCATCACATATCCTCACTTAACCTGATTGGAAAATTCATTTTGATTTAATGTTTTATTCTAGTGATATGGTTGTTGGAGCTCTCTTAAGAAAGATAAGGTATGCAAAGAATCATCTGAATTATTATTCTACCAGGCTACTAGATGAGTCTCAACGGAATTATACCACTAGTGTAAAGGATTTTTTAGAGGTTGTTTTTTATCTTGAGATGTTTAGGCAGTATCGTTTCAGATCTAAAGTCATCATATTCTCGGACCATTCTACCTTGAAATATTAGATGTCTAAGAAGGATCCTATAAACAGATTTATTATATGGATTCTGTAGTTACAAGAGTCTGAAATAAAAATTACAGATAAGTTGGGAGCTAAAACATTAGATGAAAATAATTTTATAGGCTTCCTCACAATCATTGTGATGATCCTAGGGATATAAAGTCATCATTTCCCAATGAAATATTACTCATTTTCTCAATAAGGCTGACTGTATGGTTTTTAGACTATGCCAAATTCTTATAATCTAGTATTATTCCCAAAGATATTTTTTTAATGAAATAAATAAATTCAGTTCATAATAGAAGTATAACCATTGTAATGATCCTTTTACTATTGATGAGGTTTTGTGATGGAATTATTAAAAAGTGTATTCCAGAGGAAGAGATGGTTCTAATTTTGGAAAGTTATCACTCATCACCATTGGGAGGACACCACGGTGGTGAATGGATAGATGAAAAATTCCTTCAAGGTAGTTTTTATTGTACTTCCTTATTCAAGGATATTAGAAGCATTATTACAAGATGTGATAGATGAAAAATATTGGGAAATGTTGGGAGGAAGAAAGGGTTACCCCATAAGGGTATTTTAAAAGTTGAAAATTTTTATGTTTGGGGTTTAGATTTCATAGGTCTATTTCCATAATTTCATTGGAATGATTACATAATAGTGTTTGCAGATTATGAGTCTATGTGGGTAGAGGTAGTAGCCCTACACAATTATTAATCCAATAATGTAATAATATTTGTTAAAAATAATATCATATCTAGATTTGGAATCTCGAAAGACTTTATAACTGATAATGGAACTCATTTTAAAAATTCTAAGATTAATTATTTAATGGACAAATATGGATGCACTAATAAGACTAGTACTTTATACCATCCACAATATAGTGGATAGGTAGAGATATCACATGTGGAGATGAAATGAATTGTGGATAAAACTATCTCAATCTCTATGAAGAAACTATGTCTAAAATTATATTATGATTTATAGTTCTATTAAACAGCTTTCAAGACCCTAAAAGGTATGTCCTTTTATAGGCTGTTATTTTGGAAATGTTCTCATTTTCCTATGGAGCTACAGAAAAAGTTGTATTGGGCTATTAAGGCCAAAAATTTTGATTTTTTGTGTGATGGAGAAAGGATTTCTCTTCAATAGAGTGAGTTAAATATGATAAGGATAGATTCTTACAACAACTCGAGTATATAAAAAAAGAGGCTTGAAATATTTCATTATTCCATAATTCAAAAAAGAATGTTTAGACCAACACTAAATGTCCTTCTCTTTAATTAAATACATAATCTCTTTCCAAGAAAATTGAAATACAAGTGGTCCAGAACTTTCACTATAGTTAGAGTTTTAATGAATGGTGTTATAGAAATTATAGGAGAGGATAATAAGTCTATTATTATCTGCAGTCAAGGAGTAAAATTATATTTTGAAGGACAACTAAAGGTCATTTCTACTATCTCTGTGTTTGAAAATTGATTATAAATTTTTTCTAACTGAATACTTAAAACTCAATGCTTCATGGGAGTTAACCCATAGTCCATGATTTGTTTTAATTATTTACTTTTATCATGGTTTTTTTGAATAATGTGTTGTTTGTAGCTGTCATTGTACTCAAATTTTTATAGATTCGTGGTCCTGGTTATTATTTTTAGAATAATAACTATGTTGTTATTGGTGTTAATGTGAATAAAATCCTAATGTTTAGGAATTCATATAGTGTTTCATGATTGTGAATTAATGGATAAAAATTTATCATGGAATTTCATTACTTTTTATTTCTATTTTAATTTTTTTCTCCACATATACTTTAAAAAATTCATTGGTAATTCCCTAAATAACGGTGTTTCTTTATGTCTCATTTTTCTTTCAGTCACTATTGTATGTGAGTTACTATTACACTACTAGAAGCGAGTCATCCCGATAGTGTCTCATTGATGAGTTATGAATGGTGAGTCATTTATTTTATATTTGCGGGAAATTTTAATGATTATTGTGTTTCTTCTAAAAAATTCTATTTCATTTCATGGTTGTTAAAAATTTTGATGCATGTCTTGGTTGTTAAAAATTCTAATCCATGTACTAGGCTTCTAGAAAATATTATGTTTATATTTTTGTTGCTGAAAAAATTCTACTGTATGTGTTACTTTACAAATTTCTTTTCTCCTTTGCTATATTGTTACTAGAAATCCAATTTCACTATTTTAGAATCACTTCACTGCTAGAATTTATGTATGGAGGGGGGGTATATTATGGTTGGTTGTTTGTTTTTATCTTAATGTTCATAATTTTTTTGTGTGTTTAACATTAATTTATTCCTCTCTATTGAACATCTATTAGAATCAAATTCTCAAACTTGCATACACCCTATTCAGTATGCACCCTCATGTATCACAAGAAATTGATTGAACTGTATTGAAAATATATTTCATTGGATTAAATGTAAATTAATGTGAAACATTCTGTAATTGAAAATGATTCTTGTGGAAAATATGATTTTTACAAGAATTTGGCCCTTATACATGTCATCAATCAGCTTCAATGAAATATTTGATGTGATATTAAATAGTTTAATTGTTCTTCTCCATATTTTTAAAGAACTGGATTTCCAGAAGAATTTTTTTTAAATAGATGGGAATTTTTCGAGTTCTCAATTTTTGACGGCGCTTGATTCTGAGACCGGTGTGCCTGGAATCAATTTTCGAAGTTTTTCTCGTGTACATTCAGTAAACGTGTTAGTGGGATTTTATAACTTTTGAACCAGTGCTCAGAATAGAAATCTGAGGGCACCGTTGAACTTGCAGCGCCCGTTTTCGCTTATGAAGACATTCACCTCGATGACTGATGATTGAGAATAAAAGATAGTTTTTGTATTTTTATAAAAAAAATTAATAAAATAAATTGTATACACACATTATTTTATTCCAGCAGCCATGTGAGTGCGGGTAGTTGGAACGACCACTTGGGAGTTGGTGGTGGGCCCACCACACCCTAACCTCCCATGAGAGGTTATGGTGGTGGGGCTTAGCCGAGCCCAACCTGCCATGTGAGGTTAAATGTGGTGGGGACCACATGAGGCCACACGACCCCTCATTAATGGTAGGATACCTTAACCTATAAACTCTCCCTCGTTAATGAGGGAGATCCTCTCCACCTTTCTGCACCTTAGTGAAACAAAACCCCCCTAATTAATTCAGGCCATATTTCATGAATTAATTTGGGGGAGCCACTTAATTAAATCACCTATTTGAATTATATGACAACAGAATAATAAGATAACCTACCTGTTATTTTAATTGGAATATATCATTTTGGGGGAATGGGGGAAAAGAAATCTAAGGAGAAAAAGCTCCCAATGAAGAACCCCTCTCCCAACGAAGAACGCGAAGAACACGAAGAACGCCTGCGATGCTATTCTTCTCTGACCTTGTTCCTCGTACCCCTTCGATGTGGGACGTGATCGTTTACCATAGATTGATGGCCATCCTTCCATGACGTCAATGATCAACTACCGGTGACTCAAAGGTAGGGGTTTGATTTCTTTAAAGTATGAACTTTTTCCCCATGTTCATCATTTATCTCAAAATGAAGAATGGTGGTAGTTGTGCTTCATACTAGAGAGTCGTTTGTTATCGCCTTATACGGGGAGGATTCGGGCCAACCTAACACGACCCGACATCCTCCGTCAATTTTTCATCCCTCATGTGTCATTATATGACAAGGCAATGAAGGCAGAAATAACGAGGCCACACTACCCACAGACTCCACGAACCGCGCCGCCCCCGTGGCGCACCGGTGCTCCCGGCCAAACATCTTCGGCCAAGCGGTGCCCGACCCGCCTACCTACGGCGCACCCCGTGTTTCCCGTGCCCCAGGACACTGCTCGGTGCCCCGGTACACTTCCAGCCTCCCCGGCACCCTGACCGGCGCCCCGCGCCCTGTCGACGGACTGCCCGGCACCCCTACGCCCTGTCGCGGCTTGCCCGACGCCCCCGCTGCCGGCCACGCCCTGCCCAGTGCACCCGCAATGTGCCGGTGACTGGTCGGCTTGCCCGCACCCCAGACGGCCTACCTGCTAGCCTCTCTGCCACCATGCTTCCGAGCTGACACTCGGCGTCCCCCACGATGTCGCTGGCCAAACCGGCCCGGTCTCTCGGGCCGAGTCACAATGATGCCTACGTTGTGACTACCAGGCCGAACCACCCTCGCGGTCCGCTGGGCTGGGTCCTGTGGACCAGGTCAAAACATATTGGGATGACCCACCCAACGGGCCATGTCAGACCCAGCGAGTCTGACCGGGTCGGCCTAGACTGGGTGGGACCACGTCGGTCTGACCGGGTCGGACCATACCAAGGCCCATTACTGACCTATAACCTTTTGTGCTATATCTTTTGCACCGAATGTCCATTTGATGAACCGTCAGTGTTGCTAGTATTCTTGGAGCATAGTCGTCCCTTTGAGTATACCCTACTAGAGTTCGGGGTATAGTTGAGTCATGGCCAGGTTGGTTCGTACAAAAATTCAATCAGGCCCACGGAACTAAAATGCTAATAGATCACAGGCCGGTCGCGCCCTGCCAGGTGCACCCGCGGCATGCTGGTGACTGACCGGCTTTCCCACGCCCCACCCAGCCTACCTTCTGGCCTCCCAGCCACTAGGCTCCCGATCTGACACTCCGCGTCCCCCACGGTGTCGCTGGCCGAACCGGCCCGGTCTCCCGGGCCGAGTCACAAAGATGCCTACGTGGTGACTATCAGGCCGAACCGCCCTCACGGTCTGTTGGGCCGGGTCCAGTGGACCAGGTCAAAACATAGTTGGCTGACCCACCCAATGGGCCATGTCAGACCCAGCGAGTCTGACCAAGTCGGCCTAGACTGGGTTGGACCACGTCGGTCCGACCGGGTCGGACCATACCCAGGCCCATTACTGACCCATTAACTTCTTGGGCCATATCTTTCGCACCAAATGTCCGTTTGACGAACCGTCTGTGGTGATAGTTTTCTTGGAGCATAGTCGTCCCTTTGAGTATACCCTACTAGAGTTCGAGGTATATTTGAGTCATGGTCAGGTTGGTTCGTACACAAATTCAACCGTCAGGTTTAGAGCATAGCCGTCCCATTGAGTATACCCATCAGGTCTGTCGCGTTGAGATCCCTATGACATGGTGGTCTTTTGAGATACTTCTACATGAGACTTCATGAAACTTGGATTATCGAAAAGTAGCTCAAGGATTTGATCCTCTTCGTGACGAGCAGACAGAGTGTGGAGACCTAGTAGCTAACAGACCTGATGACTACTTGACTGATTCGACTCGGAGTGATTTGACTAGCCCAGTGGAGAGTGCCTGGTAGTTCGTGGCAGACCCATGGCAGAGGAGTGCCCGATATTTGGTAGCAGACCCGTGGTACTCGAGAGGAGGAGTACCTCTATAGGCTACTAGGGGGAGCAACCGATATTTGGGGGCAGAACCACAGTGGACGGAGCACCTGGTAGTTGGAAGCAGACTCACGATACTCGATAGGAGGAGTACCTCAGCAGTCTAAGGTTAGTGAGAAGTGCCTCGGTGTCACGAATGGCCCACTATACCCGATAGAGGAGGAGTCCTCCAGCAGCCATGGTTTTGATAATAAAAATCATGGTTTGAGCTGATTCAATTACCTTTATGTTTTCCTCATGATTTAGATGGGTTACTAAATAACTTAGGTATATGTATGGGCATATAACTAAGTAATGGTTATCCGTTGATTTCATAATTTTTGGTTAATCCTTATTAGATTCTGTGAGACATCGAGGGTCTCGGGTCCCTACTGAGTATCGTTATACTCACCCCCTGCACGGGCTATGCCCGCACCTCATTGTGTTGGATGCAGACGATAGACATCGCTGAAGGGGTCTGAGAGCACCAGGATTGGACGATACTCGGAGGAGGACCTTACGATGTATCGGTACACAGTGTAGTCTGACGGTCATGGAGTTCTGTGGAGTCCACATGTACCTACCTCTCAGGTAGGAACCCCGGAGGACGATCCATGAGCTGCTTTCACCTTTCAGCAGTTTTTCCCTTTTCAGTTGTACTTTCTTTCAGTTGTATTTGTACTTTACAGTTGGGTTTGTATTCTGTCCCCCATTACTTTCAGTACACTTTTTTATATAACATTTACTTACTGTTTGCTTCTTCTTGTACTCTTTTTGTCTGTGTATATGATTTATAAAGGCAATGCCTTCCCAGGTTTTGGGAATTACTTCTTTGGTGCTAGTAGCCAGCCCCTGGCCTAGGGAAGGCAGGCTTGGGGTAGTCACAGTACGAGCCCTGGGGGATGGGTCGTGAAAAATTGGTATCAGAGGTCGTCAGTTCCACCACAGAACATAGGAATATGATATTTCTTTCTATGAAGCAATAGTGTTAAGGGTACTAAGTGTGGTTTTCAATTTAAGAAGTCCACTGTTTGTGGGGGCGGATGAAGTATCCATACACCAGGACCCTGACTTCAGATTTCCGACTCAGTGCACGAAAACACTTATTGCATGTGTGTTTTCAAAAGTATTTCTTTATGTCAACTCAACTAGGTTATCTCACAAGGTATAGTCTTTTGACAATGTCGCATATGTTTCATTCATGATGCCTCCCCACTGATGAACAGCTAGAGCCCTAAGAGTTGTACGTACTGACAGCCCATCGAGCGATGAGGCCTCAGTACATGGTCGTCTTCCAACTGAGGTACCAGCGGTAATAATTACCGTTGGTCCAACGATTCCACCATTCCCAGCAGCAAAGAGTGCACGCCGCTTGAGCACGGTGAACGAGTTCCAACGCCAGAGGCCACCCGGGTTCAGGGGAGGGACAGACCCACAAGTGGATGTGGATTAGATGGAGGCTATGGTGAGAGTCTTCAGACTATTAGGGACCCCATGAGACTTTATGGTGAAACTTGCTACCAACCTCCTTCAAGAAGCATCAGGCAGATGGTGGAGCTTAATGCTCCAGATGCATGACGAGGAAACACTTCTATGGGCAGAAATCGGGGGCATGTTCCATGCAGAGTTTGTACCAGCCATCCTTCGAGCAATGTGGATACAGGACCTACTTCATCTAAATTAGGGCAGAATGAGTGTAGCTCAGTACTCAGTGAGGTTCACTGACTTCTCGCGCCACTCCACTAAAATGGTATGGGGCCCGTTCATCAGGGCTCAGAGCTTCGAGCTGGGACTCAGGCGAGACATCAGAGCTTCAGTTATCTCCCACAGCATCCCGACACAGATGGGGGTGTTGGAGAAAGTCCTCATAGTGGAAGGTTTCATTTATGAGAAGTCTCTAGAAGTGATACCCACCACTAGTCGACTTGCAGTAGATTCTTCTTCAGTGGGAAGTAGACAGATGACGCAGAGGACCAAGAGGACTAGATCCATAGGTGGTCGACTGCACGACTCGAGATTAGTTGTTCGGGGAAACCAGAGTGGAGACAGAGCCAGTCATGCCAGGAGCGGATAATGCTACTCTTGTGGCGGGCTTGGTCACATGGTTCGTGACTATCCGACCCACCCCTCTAATGATCAAAAGACAGTTGGGGGACCTCCCAAAGAGAGGAATAGGTTCGATCGAGGAGGTCTGCAGGGTTGAGGCATATGTGGAAGAGGAGTTGGACGTAAAACTGGCAGTGGATGACTATATGAGGTTCTACTTCCACCACCACCAGAGAGTCCACCCCGACCGTAGGGAGCAGGTGGACAGGGCAGAGCACAGCTTCAGGAAGCTAAGGCCAATGATCAGGGCACTATGGAAATGATTTAAGGTACAATCTATGTTTATTCCACCTTAGCTATAGTTATTATAGACACGGGTGCCAGTCACTCTTTCATTTCCACTACCCTCGTTTGGATCTCGAAGATTTTGAAGGAACTATTGGTTCGATCCTTATGGATAGAGACTTCTACAGGAGATTATTCAATGATTACACACTAGTTCCAGCAGTGCGAGCTTAGTCTAGGAGGAGAGAGCTTCGGCTAGGATCTCCTAATATCGGCGTCGAGACCTTATGAAGTCATCTTGTGTATGGACTGGTTATCTACAGTACATTCTCAGATCATCTGTATTAGGAGAAAAGTGAGGTGTGTCTGCACAGATGGGACCAGGTTCACCTTCACTAGCGAGAAGGGATCCTTTTCAGCACATGACAGACTTACTCTAAGGAGGGTGCATCCGATCACTCACATGTTGGCTTTCCTTACCCATGGAGTAGTTGATGTGGAGAGTCCGACATATCCTATAGTGGTGGACCAGTACTCGGATGATTTCCCTGATGATGTTCCAGGACTACCTCCTCATAGAGAGGTGGACTTCTACATTGACCTGTACCCCGGGACGACACCGATATCTACTCCGGCGTATCGGATGGCTCCCACAGAGCTTTGTGAGATGCGGGTACAACTAGAGGTCTTGCAGGGAAAGGGATTCATATGGCCCAATGCTTCTCCCTGGGTAGCCCCAATATTGTTCTTCAAGAATGCGGAAGGGAGCTTGAGTCTCTGTGTCGACTATCATTTCCTGAACGAGGTGACCTTGATGAACAAGTTCCCACTTCCGAGTATTGACGATCTCTTTGATCAGCTCAGGGGATCACGATGGTTCTCAAAGATTGACCTCATATTAGGCTATCACCAGTTCAGAGTTTGAGATGAGGATGTGTAGAATATGGCCTTCAGGTGTCGTTACGGCCACTCTGAGTTCTTAGTTATTCCCTTTGGCATAACCAATTCTCCAGCAGTGTTCATGAGTCTCATGAACAGGATCTTCCAGCCATACCTCGATCGCTTTGTCATAGTCATCATAGAAGACATACTGATCTACTAGACTAATGAGGAGGAGCATGCCTACCATTTGCGGGTAGTACTGGACACACTCCGAGAGCACCAAATTTATGCTAAGCTCTTGAAGTGCCAGTTTTGGGTTCGAGAGGTTAACTTCTTGGGACACGTCATTTTAGAAGCTGGTGTTGCAGTGGATCCAGCAAAGATCAAGGCGGTACTTTCTTGGGATCCACCCAAGAGTGTGACAGAGGTTCGGAGTTTCATGGTCCTGGCTGGATTCTATCGAAGATTTGTTCCAGACTTCTCCAAATTTGTAGCACTACCTTCTACATTGACAAAGATGGGGAAACCCTTCGGGTGGTTGGAGAGATTTCAGCAGAGCTTTCAAGAGCTAAGGCAGAGTCTGACTAGTGCCCCCATCTTGAGGCTTCCATAAGAGGGCGTAGGGTATGTAGTATACTGCGATGCATCAGGGACCAGACTCAGGTGTGTCCTGATGCATGGGTGAGCAGTGATCACGTATGGTTCTTGGCAGCTGAGATAAAATAAATAGAACTATGCTACCCCTGACCTGAAGTTACCAGTAGTGGTCTTTTCCTTAAAGATGTGGCAGCACTATCTGATGGGAAAACTTTTTACCATGTACTCTGATCATAAGATTCTCAGGTATAACTTCTTCCAGAAGGAACTAAACCTGAGACAATGAAGATGGCTTAAGTTCCTCCAAGACTATGAATTTGAGATAGTCTATACTCATGGGAAGGGGAACATTGTTTGGGATGCTCTAAGTAGGAGATCTGGTATACAGATGCTAGGAGAGGCGATAGAGCAGCTGGATGCCTTACAGATATCCATTGTGGATAGAGATGGGGAATCCTATCTACAGTCTCTTACAGTCACTCCCCCACTTCATCAGTGAGTTAGGGAAGTGCAATATGGGGACGCTGAATGCAAGATGTGATGTGATCAAATATCAAACGGCCATGAACCTGATGGATTTTCCGATGGTGGGGAGAATGTAATCCTCTTCAGAGGACGTACCATGGTACCAGTTTCACTTCAGGAGGAAGTGTTGAGGGAGTTCCACACTTCCCCTATAGCAGTACATCCAAGAGTGGCGAAGATATACTAGTACCTTCGATGAAAACATTGGTGGCTAGGTATAAAGAAGGCAGTAGTGGAGTTTGTCTCACGTTGCCTTACTTGTCTGCAAGTGAAGGCAGAGCAACAGGTATGAGTAGGTTTGGTTCATCCCTTAGAGGTATGAGAGTGTATGTGGTAAGGGATATACATGGACTTTGTGATTATTCTTCCACGTACATCCAGGGGTCACGACTCTATTTGGGTGATTTTTGACCAACTCACCAAGTCGGCCCACTTCCTATGGATCAGATAGATGGTCTCAGTAGAGATATTGGGATGCCTCTACGTGTAGGAGATTGTGTGGTTACATGGATTAACTTCTTCCGTTGTCTCTGATTGTGATTCCCGGTTTACATCACGACTATGGAAAGGGTTGTAGGATGATTTCGGGACATAGCTTCACTTGAGAACCACCTTCCATCCTTAGATGGATGGTCAGACTGAGAGAACTATCCCGAACCTCGAGGACATGCACCGTACATGTTTCCTCGACTTCGGTCGCAGTTGGGAGGATCACTTTCCTTTGGTGGATTTTTCCTACAGTAATAGATATCACTCCACCATCGGTATGGAACCTTTTGAGGCCTTGTATGGACGACCTTGCAGATAGCCACAATGCTGGACAGACCCAGGGGAGTCCGCACTAGTGGGACCAGAGATGATACAAGCTACCACAAAGAAGGTGCAGATCATCCAGAAGAGGATGAAGACTGCATAGAGCAGGAAAAAGTCGTATGATGAGAGAAGAAGAAGACCTTTGGAGTTCAAGGATAGAGACCATGTCTTCCTCTGGGTCTCACCTCGATGAGATTTGCAGAGATTTGGCTGAGGTGGCAAGCTATCTCTAAGGTTCATCAGACCTTTCTAGGTCCTTAGCAGAGTAGGCGAGGTGGATTGCTACTTGGATCTTCCACCTTAGTTGCATGAGGTTCATGGAATCATCCATGTATCTCAGCTGAGGAGATACGTGCATGACCCATCCTACATCATCGACCATAGGGAGATGGACATCGATGACGGGGTGACATTCACGGAGGTTACCATGGATATTGAGGATCAACAAGAGCGGGTCCTACGTGGACAGTCGATACCTCTGGTTCATGTTCACTGGCAGCATGGTAACCTCTAGGAGAGCACATGGATGCGGGAGGCTCAGATGCGTGCTCAGTACCGCATTTGTTCCCTTAGTTCGAGTGGTAGCTTACAGGGATGTAAAGAACTGTGGTGGGGAGAATGTAAAGACTCTGATTTCTTGTGGATAATTTCAAATACATGGGAATTTTACGAGTCCACAGTTTTTGACGGAACTTGATTCTGAGGCCCAGTGGGCCCGACATCAATTTCAGAAGTTTTTCTCAGGTATGTTCAGTAAACGTGCGAGTGATATTTTATAACTTTTGAACCGGTGCACAGAATGGAAATACTAGGGAACCATTGAACTCACAACGCCGGTTTTCACTTATTAATACTTTCACCTTGACGACGGATGGTCAGTAATAAATGATAGTTTTTGGATTTTAATAAAAAAATTAATAAAATAAAGTGTAGCTACACTTTATTTTATTCCAACCGCCATGTGAGTGTGGGTAGTTGGAACCTCCACTTGGGAGTTGGTGGTGGGACCGACACACCCTAACCTGCCATGAGAGGTTATGGTGGTGGGGCTTACCTGAACCCAACCTCCCATGTGCGGTTAAATGTGGTGGGGACCACACAAGGCCACCCGACCCCTCATTACTGAGAAGAGACCTCAACCTCTCAACTCTCCCTCGTTAATGAGGGGAATCCTCTCCACCTTTCCCCACTGTAATGAAACAAACCCCCCATAATTAATTTGTTCCAACTTTCGTGAATTAATTAGGGTGAGCCTCTTAATTAAATCACCAATTTGAATTCTATGCCAATAGAATAATAAGATACCCTACCTATTATTTTAATTGTAATATATCATTTTGGTGAAACGGGGGAAAGGAATCCTACAGAAAAATGCTCCCAACGAAGAACCGTTCTCTCAACGAAGAACATGAAGAACGAGATGAACGCGAATAATGCCAATGATTCTCTTCTTCTCAAACCTTCTTCCTCAGACCCCTTCGACGCGGGAAGTGATCGTCTACCTTGGATTGACGTACATCCTTCTATGACGTCAACGACTGACTACATGCAAATAAAAGGTAGGGGTTTGATTTATTTAAAGTATGAAAATTTTCCCCATGTTCTTCCTTTCTCTCAAAATGAAGAACAGTGGTAGTTGTGCTTTATACTAGCGAGCCATTTGTAATCGCCTTAAACGCGGAGGATTCGGGCCGACCTAACACGACCCGACATCCTTTGCCTATTTTTATTCTCTCTTGTGGAATTATACGGTTGGGTGACAAAGGTGGAAACAATGAGGCGGTTCTCCCCACAGCCTCCGGGTACCGCGCCACCCCTACGGCACACTGGTGCCCCCGACCAAACATCGTCGGCCAAGCGGCGCCCGACCCACCTACCCGCAGCAGCCCCATGCACTGGTCTTGCCCTAGCGCGCTCCCCGATGCCTTGATCGGTGCCCCGTTCCCAGCCGGCTACCTACCAGGCACTCTTGTGCCCCTACTGGTGGCATGCCCAGCCCCTGCCGGCGCCCCCGCGCACTGCAGCGGCATGCCCGGTGCCCCTGCGGCCAGCCCCGCGGCCTACCACGCCCTGCCTAGTGCACTCGCGGCCTGCCGGTGACCAGCCGGCATGCCCGCGCCCCGCGCAGCCTACCAGCTGATCTCCTGGCCATCGGCCTTCCGAGATGACCCACGGCGTCCCTTGTGGTGTCATTGGCCGAACCGGCCTGGACTCCCGGGCCGAGGAACCGAGCCGCCTACGTGGTGACTATCGGGCCGAACCGCCCTCGTGCTCCGCTGGGTCGGGCCTAGTGGACTAGGTCAAAACATAGTGGGCTTACCCGCCCAATGGGCCGAGTCAGACCCAGTGAGTCTGAATGGGTCGACCCAGACCGGTTCGGCCTAGACTAGGTTGAGCAGAGTTGGTCTGACCGAGTCGGACCAGACCGAGACTCATTACTGACCCATTACCTTCTTGAGCCATATCTTTGGCACCAGACATCAGTTTGATGAACCATCAGTGGCACCTGTATTCTTGCAGCATAGTCGTACCTTTGAGTACATCCCACTAGAGTTCGGGGTATAGTAAAGTCACAGTCAGGTTGGTTCGTACACGAATCCAACTGGGCCCCTGGAATAAAATGCAAATAACTCACAGACCG
Organism: Viscum album; assembly: GCA_963277665.1. Classification (NCBI taxonomy): domain Eukaryota; kingdom Viridiplantae; phylum Streptophyta; class Magnoliopsida; order Santalales; family Viscaceae; genus Viscum; species Viscum album. The sequence continues at coordinate 1,406,142,723 of OY728166.1, read as the reverse complement.
GGTGTTCGATTGATGAACTGTCTTTTGCGTTGAGACCCCTATGATGTGGCGGTCCGTTGAGATACTTCTACGTGAGACTTCACGACACTTGGAGTATCTAAATGTCAATCATGGAGAATATCCTCTCGGTGATGAGTAGACAAAGTGCAGAGACCTTGTAGCTGACAGACCTGATGACTGCTGGACCGATTTGACACAGAGTGATTTGACTGGCCTAGTGGGGATCGCATGGTAGTTGGAGGTAGTCCCACGGTGGAGGAGCACACGATATTAAGTGGCAGACCCGCGGTACTCGATAGGAGGAGTACCTATGCAGGCTCTTAGTGGGAGTGCCCGGTATTTTGCGGGAGACCCACTGCGGACAGAGCGCCTGGTAGTTGGCAGCAGAAGCGCGATACTTGATAGGAGGAGTACCTCAATAGTCTAAGGATAGTGAGAAGAGCCTAGGATTGATGATAGGCCCACTGTAATCGATAGAGGAGGAGTTCTTCAGCAGCCGTGGTTTCGATAATGAAAATCCTGGATTGATCTGTGTCAATGAAATTTATGTTTTCCCCAAGATTGTGATGGGTTACTTGATAACTTAGGTATATGTATGGGCATATATCTATGTAATGTTTATCCGTTGATTTTATAATTTGTGGTTTGTCCTTGTTGGATTTTGTGAGACATTGAGGGTCTTAGGGTCCCTACTAAGTATCATTATACTCACCACTGCATGGGCTATGCCTGCATCTCGTTGTGTTGGATACAGAAGATGGACAACGTTGATGAAGGCCGAGAGCACCAGGATTGGACAGTACCCGGAGGATGACCTTACGGAGAATAGGTACATGGTGGAGTCTGATGGTCATGGAGTGTTGTGGAGGCCATCTATACCTACCCTTCAGGTAGGAACCCCGGAGGACGATCTAGGAGCTACTTTCACCTTTCAGTTGTTTTTACCTTTTCAGTTATATATGCTTTCTGTTGTATTTGTACTTTACAGTTGGGCTTGTATTATGGCCCCCCATTACATTCAGTACACATGTTATATAGATTTTACATAGTTTTTTCTTCCACTGGTACTCTAGTTGTGTGTGTCTACGATTTATAAAGGTAATGCCTTCCAAGTCTTATGGAATTACACCATTGTTTCTAGTCGCTAGCCCATGGCCTATGGAAGGAAGGCTTGGGGTTGTCACGATCGGGCCCTGGGGGACGGGTTGTCTCAATATTTAAATTCATCATTGGGGACAAAGCTGCGTTTTAAGTGTGGGGAAGGGGGTTAAACATTGGCTGATCTAATTTGTGCTTTAATTGAAACTCATCAACGAATATAACCGTTTAAAATTTTTGTTAAAAATTATTTATTTTTTAAAAATTATTTCAGAATTTTTGTTTCTGTAAGGATCACACATTATTTCAACTAAGTATTACCTAAGGATAATTCCCTACTAGTAGTTACAGTTTTCCTTGAATCTGAAACTTGTGAGGATCAATGATTGATGAGTAAATGTGCTTATTGATTATCTGAATGTTCTATTTTGGAAAATTATTTTAGAGTGATATAGGATACTTGTTTGTGGAATTATGATGATATCCTTAAGAAACTAGATGTTGGATCATTTTATTAAGGGGCTGAAATTAATTTTTAATTTATAAATAATAATAATAATAATAGTGGACCAATATGAATGTTTTTCTTATAGATCTTTTGAAACTAGTGGAAAATGGGTATTTGGGAACCCACAGTGAACCTCCGAGACTCGAGGCACTGGGTGTGTTTCTATTAACTGAATCCATTTTCAAATTTAATATGTGATATGCATAATTCTTTTCAGAAAAAATTTGGATGGGAAAAATAATATAAAGTGTATAGGGTTAAAAACGAATTCATTAAGATGAGAGGAATAATTAACACTAGAAGAGGGAAGGGAAAATTGATTTGACTGAAATCATTTAAATGGTATCAATAAAGCGATTAAAAAAATTAATTTTTACTTTTGGAACCTGGTATAGAGTCAATGATTAAAGATCATTTGGTTATGTTTTTAATTCCCCTCATTTTTATCATTTTACCACTCTTAGACTTAGAACTTAAGCATGGATTGAAATAAGTTAGCAGGAAGGTTCCTGTATGAGGCATGACATTTTCAACAGTAGATGATTCACAACCTTCTTGATCTCCAATAAATAATTTTTTGGGAAGAATTTATTTTATAAAATATTTGAAATGTCGTATCCACATTGTTTGGTTCCCTAGTTTTAAACTGTGTAATAAGCTAAATTTTGAACATAATGTCTAAAAATAATTTTTTTTCTTTTTATAAGAATAATTAATCAAGGTATTGATTGAGGACAATCAATAATTAAGTGTGGGGAATTTGATGTGGCCTAAAAATCATTTGATTTGAATGAAATTTTTATTATAATTTTCATAATTTAATTATCTAAATGTTTAATTTTAGATGATAATTACACATTTGTTATTTAAAAATTTAATTAACTATTTAATAATTATTTGTCATTAATTTCATATTATAATTATTAAAATTATTTATATTCATTGTTGTATTTTTTCTTTAACATTATATATACATATTATATTCCAATTATTCTTCACATTTTAACTTTATCTCGGGTTTGGTTATTTTAGTTAAATAATCTTTTAATTTTTTCATTTAATTAAATTAATATTTATTTTCATTTGAGTATTTGTTTTTATATAACTTATATTTCATATAAATTAAAATTATTTTACTATATTGAATTTATTAATTTAAATATTAAAAATGTTCTATCTTTAATGAATTTAATTATGGACATTTGAAGTTATTTATTTGTTTTTCTTTTCAATTTTATCTAGATATTAATTTAAGTGTAATTTTAGTTCTATAAAATGAATTTAATAATTATTAATTACTTTTAATTTTTATAATTTCAATATTTAATTCATGATTAATTTTTCTAAATAATTGAATTATGTTTTTTAAATTCAACATTGTTTGAAATTTTATTATTGTCTGTTTTAGGTCTGTAGGTTAATTTTAAGACACCATTGCATATATCACACCACCAGTGCATAGGTTACTCCTCATTCAGTGAGTCATTGTTCTATCTGTTTATCTCAAAGTTTGTTTTTTTATTTTTCCATATTTTCTTCCTCCCTTATAAGAAACTGATCATACCACTTAATGACACTACTACTCACCAATGCAGTGTCTCACCAATGAACCGTTTCACCGAAGCAACTGTCTCACTAAAGAAAGTGTCTAACCGGTGTTTCCACTCACCGACAAACTGGTAGCTCTTCAGCTACCAACATCGTTCTCCGAATGATTATCCAATATAACCAGCCTCTAGGTCATGTATTCTCACGACTCCATTAAATCTTATCAATACTATCAATCTCTCACCGATTTGAAAACCTCAAACCACAAAATTCAGAGATCAAAATCACTAATTCAAAACCAACTATTAAACTAGTCATAGAACTAGAATTCAACCTGCTTTCAATCAAACTCAAAATCAGAAATGATTACTAAAAAAACTCATTCCATCACTGCTCAAGTTATATTTGAAGCCCACCTTGAATATTAAGTTGTTATCACCACCATGACCCGTGTTTAGTTCACCATTATTTAATGAGCCTCTACTATGAATAAGGAAGATAGAAGAGCCATCCATCTTAGACGTGGAGCTACTTACTTCGGTCGCTTAAAAGGTACGCAATCATTGGTCGAACCTGTTTAGAGGAAGAGCTACAATACCATGCCACTAGAAGAGACCACACACCAACATTGGATTCCGTGGAATGGTGGAATAGATCCACACATGGAGGCATCATGTGATAGCCAAAACACCCCATGTGTGATGTGTGGAAGATGATTATAGGGGGAGATAATGATAATGATAAAAATAATAAATAAAATAATATAAATAAATAAAATAAAATAAAATAAATAATTATTAGAGTAATTTTGATTATTTTGAAAATAAAATAAAATAATGTAATAAATAAATATAAAATATTTACTATAATAATTTAATAATATTTATTATAAATTAAAATAATAAATTAACAGCTTTAACAATAATAATATTAACTTTAATAATATATAATTAGTAACAATTAATAAATGTTTCTTATTAAATTAAATAAATAAAATATAAAATTTATTTTATGAAAATAATTCTTATTAAAATGAAATATTAATTAAAAAAATTAAAAAAATATATTTCCTTTAAAATAATTTTTTGTAATAAATAATTATTTGTTTGTTTTTCAATTAAAGTGAATAGTTTTAAACCTCGATACTTCTAATAAATTTCTTCTTTTAAGTGCGTTGATTCAAACAAAACTTGGATTGAGATTCAGGTACATTCCAATAACGTCTAAGAATTCAGTTACTAGAATTCAATTAGTACGACATATCTTTCAGAGAAAAACACACGTATGCATTGTGAAAGAGAAGGACATACCTATGTTTGTAGAAATTGTTATAGACTTGTGGCAGATGACAGAGGACTTTAAATCAAAGCAGCAGTAGGAGACTAATCACTAATAAATCTTCATTAATTCATCATTTGACACTTCTCAATTACTCAACATCCGGAGAGTAGATTTAGGAGACCTCTCGGAGACAGAGACCCAAAAAACCACTTTTTGGAGGCATAATGACCGTCATAGCAGCACAATTGGTGTTTGTAGGGGAGATCTATTATTTTATATTTTTCATTGCCTCTCTGATTCTCGTGTCTTTGATAATATCATATTAATTTGACTTTAAAATGACCATAGTATAAATTTATGGGCTCGGGAATTTAAATTCTATGGCTTTTTCTTTTATATTTCTTAAGAAACATTCCTTTTTAGAAAATCAGAATCAATCGACCAGATTGACTATGATTCTATTTTTAATTGTTCACAGATCAACAATTTCAAATTAAATACATCAGTATCAACAAGAAAGAGTGATCTTGAATAAATTTATTAATTCTCTAATGTTATAAACATTGGAATATTATAGCGAGTTATATTCGAATTCCTTTCATTATAAAATTCTTAAGCATTTCGATTTATTTTTGGAGTGGATAACTCCAAGATTAAATGTTTTGTCTCATCAATATTCTGGTGAGGGAGATTCTTCATCATTTAATTGAGATGTGATTTAATAAAAAGTTCTGAAGAAGAAATCCTTTTTAACCAGTAATTGGAGAATTCATGAGTATTATTTTTGATATGTACATTCTCAGTCCTTGTTTATGTGGGTTAGATCACTATTATTCTGATAGTTCATTATAGTTTTGTATTAAAACAAATTCTTTTAAAAAAAATATTTCCTCACCCATTTTTTCATGAAAAAATATATAATAAATTATAAGTACTTTTTTTTCTCACCCACTGCTAAAAATAGTGGATTTGTTTTGAAATTGTGTTCATTAGACTCTACTTTGGTCTCATTTATGGATTTGACCCTACATGCCACTAAACAATAGTTAGTAGTAAAATTAAAATCCTAAACTTATACATCATATAAAATTAATATCCAAGTAGTTATACTATAAATTATTATACCATTTTCTCCCTATAAATTTTGTTACTATCATTATGATTTCTAGTTTTAGTAAATGGTTGGAACCAGAAGGATTCATGTAAATATTTAACATAAAGGAAAAGGTGGTGATAATGTGTAACCTAATGAGTTATTGACAGTTGTGAATGATATCTTGTTTAGGCATAATTAATTCTCAATACATATGATTAAAAACATAAACCTTAACAAAATCCATAACACACCAAAGAAGATAATGATGGATGCTATATAGAGCTTGAGTGGTGGAGACCATAAAGAAAAGAAGGATCAACTCACATCATGCTTAAAATTTAGAAGGGGTCACATAAGAAAGTGTCTGAATAGAGTGAGGAAATTCATTATGCGTGGGAAAGAAGGAAACAAAGAAAATAATTGGTGAGGAAATATAAAGAGAATGATGGAAGGAAATAAATATAATCATGAGGATCCAATTATATTTCATTTCCTTAACTGTGGGGTCCATATGAAATACCCGAGTTGATTCTATCTACTACATAGTATACCCTAGACCAAGGAAGGAAAATTTAATAATAAAAGGTGTGTGTATTTATAGATTGGGGATGTATCAAAAAATATAATTAAAATTATATTTAATGATTAAATTTCAAATATGTCCCTCATATTTGTTTGGAAAACAATATTATTTTTGATTTAGAAAATTAAAAATTTTATTTTTTTTGAAAACCCATCATGATAGATAAGTATATATGAAATAAAAGAATGACTGAAAGACGATAATGGTTTAATTCCAACCACTAACCTACGCAATTTCCTCATTAAAAAGTCATTATTTTTAGTTAAACAATTTGATGAATAAATATTAATGATGAACCGGTATTGTTAATTCTTAAGGGTATTGATTAGTGTATTAACCATATTAGATTTTTTAAATATTTTGAGGAAAATGGAAAGTCATTTCACTCTTTTATGTTCACTATAATTTATTAAAATTGTATTTTATTAGATAGAGAATCAATATTAATTTTTAGATATCCATTTCAAAAAGTAATACCTAAATTAGAAATTGAAAAAATCACAATGAATGTTTGAAAATTGTGTTTATAAAAATACATGAAGTATGTATATTTACTTATATTATTAGGAAATAATATAATTACACAAAACCAAAAATGATCAAGAAATAAAATACTATCCTAGTATCATAATTTTCATCGAATCGATAGTATTTTAAATCATCACAAATTTCTGAATTTGGGGACCTTAATTTTCCATAGATCTTTCACTTGTGTGAGATTAGTGACCTCAATAACCCTGTATAATTTCTTACACTTATATTAAAGAACATATATCCACTTTAAACTAATGTTCCCATACATATAAATATAGAAAAATGTCATTCCATGTGAACTTTGTACGTATATTTCAATCTTATTAAGAGGATAGTTTATAAAATCTTTTATGATGTCGGTTTTTTAAGAGGGTATTCTAAAATATGAAGTTCTTAGTTATAGATATCGAGTTAAAATTAAGAAAAAAATATTTATTAAATGGAGGAAGAATGTAAAACCAAGAAAATTATAAAAGTTTAACATTAATCTTATAGTGTGTAACCCCATGAGACTTTTTGGTAAATTTAATAATTGAAATTATTTTAATATATTCTATAACATTTAACCTGCACAATACCGAGAAAAGTAGTGTCACATGAATAAAAGAGGTTCATAAATAGCTAACATTACACCCAAATCTGTTATAATGGTTCACCTATTTTAAAATATAATTTTGATGATTTTATAAATTTTATTTTTCAAAATAAATATAATTTTTCAAATTGGAAAATACCATGTATATTAGGGTGATTTGTTTTTTATTTTTGTGAGAATTTTCATTCTTTGTTGAATAGTGAAACATACTGAATTTTAATAGAAAAATAACTTTTCTTCTCAATAATTTATAAGGATAAATTATATTTATAATTTTTTTAAAGTAAAAATATATCCATTATAGATAAATTAATACAATTTATATCATTATAAACAATTTCACTTTGAAATTGGATATAAAAAATGAGGCAATCTTTTGAAAATTGTTACTTAAAAACCCATCTTTTTCGTCTTAAATGTGTGACAAATGTTAAACCAATTTATTCTACTAATGTGATTTGAATTTTGTAAAATTGATGAAATTTTTTAATAATAATAATTTATAATTAATATAAATTTTAAATTAGTTTTTTACATAAAGAGATAAATGAAAGTAATTAAAATTAATAACAACGATTAGAAGAAAAATTTGCTAAACAAGGGACTAAATATTAATTGTAAGGGAAAAAATTCCCTATAAACTGGAAAAAAAAATTGTGGAACTATTTAGAACATGTATTCTATTTTCTCTTATAGGGTTACTTATTGGATCATGATGACATTGAATGAATATGGGTGCTATTCCCTTTTCAAAAATTTAGAAAACTATCAGTCCTACTCCATAATAAAAAAGAACTCTCCCTCCCACTTATACACACCTGTAATGCCATTTTACTCACCCAAACTATATAAAAATAATCTGAAGACATCCCTCCCATCATCATAGATTCCTATAATTGTGACGAAATCAATTCCAGGTAGTCTTTCGGAATAAACCAAAGAGAATTATTTGAGTAAGGGGTAATACTCTTCGACGACCACTTTTATTTCATTTACTTCTCCATCCATTAAATTATTTTTATATCATGATTATATAAAAACATTAGTACAAAAAATATAAATTGTATATTTTATTATAATATTTCCAACAACACCTTAATACACATCCATGAAATGGGGTAGGTAATCATCGTCTGTGTGTATGGATAACTACCACCTCATGAACTGATGTCGTTCATTCTTCTACTTAAAACCATTCATGGTTTAAAATATTGATGGATTTAAAGTTTATATAATATATATATACATATATTTTCTATAAATCCTTTATTATTATGGGACTTTTTATATAACTATACCTTCTTGCCTTCTATTTTGATGGAATATGACAACTTCATTTGTAGACGTGTCGACTACTGCCTCCTAAAAGTGATTTGATTCATTCAAACGTTACATGTAATGTATAAATAATTGTTTTAATAAAAATATGTTAAATATTTGAAAATAATATTTTTCTTGATTTATAATATACACACATATCATTCTATTTTAATTATTTTAAATATGATATGGAAATGGATGTCGTAGTGTTGTGTACGTACAACCTACCATCTCCATGAACGATGTAATTAATTTCCCATTACAAAATAATATGTATTATTATAAATACATATATAATTAATATATATTATCATTAATTCATGGTTTTAATTATATAGATGATGGAAACATGATTGATGTAAGAAGAACTAAAATAACATGTCAGAACATTCTCAAAAAAATAGGCAATTAACAAGTGAAATTTTGAAGATAATGAAATATTAATAACAAATGGGTAACGATATGTTATAATAAGATAATATACAGTATAATAAATTTTATTATGGTTTTTATAAGTTATTATTTTATTTAATACCCTTATACCTGAGGTTAAATGATGTTCACCCAAAGGGAAATGCAAGGTAGTGGATTCTTGTCTCACGTTTCTTTCTATGAGGTATATACCATTATCACCACTTGTTTCTTATTTGTGTGAAAATAATTACCATATTGTATTTTATATAATTAATAATTTTATTTTAATGTTATTTATATTTTAATTTTACATTTTAATTTTATGGGGATTACAATTCAAAAGCTACTAAGTATTAAGGGACTTCATCTCAATTTTCATTATTTAAGGAATACATTATATTTTTGTACCTAATTTAATATATATGGTATAAATAATTCCCAATTTACAATTAATATCATTAGTAATATATTATAAAAGTATTTTTAGTTTCAATTTAAATTATTTTATATAAGGGGATTTGATGTTAAAATTACTAAGTGGCAAAGATATTTCTTAACTCAATTCATTTTCATGGGGTTATAATAATTTCTTGGTGTCATTAATATTATATGATTATGTGTATATTGAATTTTGAAATATATTTAGTTATATATACTTCATATTTTTGGATTTATATTTGATACCCATAGTATATTCATTTACTAACTCTAACATCAATATTAAGATCTATTTAAGGGTTTATTTCTCAATCTCATTATAATCAATATTTCTTATTCTTAAAATTACATAAAAAGAATTTATATGATCATTATTTATTAATCCATTTATTTTAAATATATTATGGTTATTCATTACATTTTCTTGAAACATAACCATTTTTTTCACTCATAGGTACTCAAATATTTTTATAAAATGTTTTTAACTAAATATGACTTCATTTCACTCCTTAATCGGAGAACCTATTTTCTTTTGAAAACCTTATTTTATAAAAAAGATTTCAAAAATATTTTAAACCATTAAAAAATGATTTAATAAATAAAATTTTACTCTTTTATTATTTGAAATTTATTTTAATGATTTATTCTATTTTCTTTTTTGATAAGAATTTTTTTAAAAAAAAGTTACCTTGAAAAATAATAATCTTTTTAACTTGATTTACATGTATGAAATTACCCTTTATAGTTTCTTTGAATATTATTTTGAAATTTTAGAAGAATAAATTTTAAATAAAAAGATTTTTAGAAAATGATTTTAAAATAAATTTAAAAATGGATGGTTTCCCACCAATAACGTTTTTAAAAGATAATGTTATAGAATTTCTATTAAAAAATGACAAAAACACTTAATTTTTACTCAACATGGGATATGTTTTATTGATATCAACCTCATTATTCATCTATATGTTGTTTTATTGATTTGGATAATGATAGTATAGATATTCACTTCTTCGATCCATTTTTGTAGTCCCTTTAGAATATTAAATTTCCAATGATCATTGAATATTGAATTTCCCTCTATTATCCACATCATTGATCATTTATAAATTCATTGTATAAACAATATATCATTTCTATATACCATAATCACATTGGTAGATATTTTTTATCATATAAAATATTAATAAGTTTGTTTCTTTTATTTAATATGGATATTTGACGATAAGGTTCACTATAATTTATTTATAAATTTTATTAGATATATGAGGAATGATTTGGAATTATTATGATGGGTGGGGACTAGACATTATATAGCCAGTGGATTCATCGATAGACTCTTAAGAGAAAAATGAGAATAAAAAATAAAATGGGTTTCTAACTTTAGTTTTAAACATTATTGTGATTGGTATTGATGGTATATGTTTTTCATGTTTCTCAGACATCTTGTCTTATAATTATGCATTCCTTCATTCAGAATTCATTTACTCTTATTATTTTTCCATGAGATATTCACATTGACAATGCATAGGGGTTCCTTTCATTGATATATTAGTTATTTTAGTTGCATATGTTTCTGTTATTTTCCATTCCATATCACTTATTCTTTATCCTGTTTTTTAAATGGTATGTGTTTTCAGTTATTTACCCCGCTATATTATTTACTCACTTCCCCCTCACTAATTTATTTCATGGAATATGTTATCAGTTATTTAAAATTCCATATTTATTATTATCATTGATTCTTTATTTCTTCCGCTATAATTTACCCTTAATAATAATTTGAGATCAGCCTCATTTTGTTTTCTTTCCCTAGTATTCTAAGAAGATTACTAAGAAATATATTCAAGGATATACTATATGGAAAAATGTTATCCTAAAAAACAATTTTGTTGTAAATTTTTTATTCATTTATAATGTAAGACTCATATATGTACCTATTTTACCTAGACTACTAAATTGTTCAGTCTTTTGGGATGTGTTCTACTTGTATATAATGACAATGTAATGCTAGTAGGATTCATCTCTTGGATTTCTAGGTTCAAATCGCTAAAAATTATTCCTATCATAATCCCATGCCAGATGAATTCAATTATCAATTAATATGTGTTAATATTTTAGAGTTAGATGTATACTATATAACCTCATTATTGAAGAGGAATATATTCCTCTAGAATACCTTAGATACAAAATTTTGGAAGATACAATACATAAAAGGTTCCCAGTGGTCCCTCATGAATATATTTAGGAAGAATCTACATATCAATGGAGATATTCTAATGTAAAATCATCTCATTATGAATATTTTAAATTTGAGATACACATTGTCTCCATATTGTTGTAATATGATGAATCAACATAGGTAGAGGATTCACATGAAGAAGGATCCATAATAGATATAAAATAACCTGAGGAGGCCCCATAAAATAGTTTTTCTTTCCCCATATTTCATTCATTTTTCACTACCAGTGGACGGGACATAGTAGACTGACTATAACACTTTACCAAATGGGATTCCTAAAAATTATAATTGAAGTTCTATAAAATAAAACACATATTAATGTATTTACTATATAAAAATCTTCCTCATGTATACAGGGGATAGTCACATGACTATCAACCTGTGGAAAGTCAAACCATGTCCTTTATTAAGAGGGAAATCCTAAGTCTATTGAACCTCTCTTTCTTTTTTGGTTTAATTAATTTAATTTATCATTTTTTTAATATTTTATTTGGTTTCTATAGGATTTCCTTAAGTGGTAAGAAATCAAAGAGAATACCTCAAGCTATCAACATGTTAACCAAATAAGTACTTCACTGGTACATATAGGACAATAATCACAAGTTTATGAATACTCCATTTCACCACATAATCATTATAATTTTTATACTGAAATTTGGAACACTAATTTGATGTGTGGAACACATGTGGGGGAATAGATTCAAATATGTTTAGATTAGTTTTATATTTATTATAGTTTGTATATTAATGTTTTAAATAATATTAATATACTATTTAATATTTTTATTTTGTTTTTCGTGAATATGTAAGTGAAACAAAAGAAAATAAAAATAAATAATAACCAAATAAAAACAAAAAAAATAAAAAAAATGTTCCTTTTTTTAAAAAAAATTGTATGTTGATTTTTTACAATTTTAATTTAACATTTCTTGAAACTTAACAATCCCTAGATTTATTATAAAATATTATACCAAAATTGATGTAATTCAATGGTTCTTAAATAATGAGACTAGAATTATTTATATGTAAAATTGACCAATATTTTTATAGATGTATAGTATTAGAACTTGGTTAGAGTTTAAGTGAAATTTTTTAATAGAATCAATTTTATATCTTATCGTCACTAATAATTTGGAACATAGATAAAAAATTGAGAGAGCCAAATAAATTGAAAATTATATAAGTCCTTTTATTTTTTTTAATATGTAAAATATAGATCCCAAAATGGATCTCTAAGATAATGATATAGTGCGCATGATTACCCCCAATAAATTTTAATATATTATTTTGGACATTTCCAGTTCACATACATGGTTGAGTTAAAATTATAAAAATAATCAATAAAAAATGGATAATGAGTGTATGTGAACAAAATAACTAAATTAGTTGTGGTGAATATTGATCCCATGAAGGGTACAATGGAATTATAGAAAATTCATTTTATTTTTATCAGAAAATTGGGAAATCAAACTCTAGATTGGGAAACATAGGAAAGAATGATAAGTGGAGCTGTTTTTGTTAAAAAAATGTATTCCAATTAAATCTAATCCTTTCGGCTCATGAACAAAAAGTATTATTGATGTAAAATGAGGATGTTATTTAACTCAAATATGATTCATGATTTTTCAAAATCCAGATTAATATATTATTTGATTCAATTATTGATTTTTTGTTTAAATATAGGCGATATTAGATTATTTTTTTCTTTCAAAATTAAATTATTTCACTAATAAATTTCAAAAGAGTAAAATACTTTTTCTATGTGATAATAATGTCTGTTAATTTATTTATTTTTTCTCTATTTTTGATTCTAAATAACCAAATTTTAATTTAATTCTTGGGTAAAATAGATTTTTTTTGTGAATTGTTAAAATCTAAAGATAATTATTAAATGGATAAATTAACAACTTTTATTAATTTTATTCATCATTGTAATTAAATTGAATAATCCATACAATTTAATTTGATAATACTTATTTAATAATTTAAAAAAACAAAAATTAAATATTCTTTCAAGAACTTAGAATTGAAGTTGGAATCTGGATTTTAAATGAATTTAGTTTATTGTTTAATTTAATTAATGTTTATTTAAAATAAATGATATCAATAATTTTAAAATAAATGGATAAAATATTATATTTTTGAAATTAATTTTATTTTGAAAAAATAATATTATTTTTTTAATTTAAATAAATCTATCATTATCTTAGAATTCATTGTTCGATGGTGTAAATATTGATATTAATTATTTTATCATTTATTAAAATTAGTTAATTTGAAAAACTATGCAATAAATGATTTTATTTTTTTTAACATATAGTTATAAAATGTAATTCCATGAACTAATACTCTTTGTCCATACATTAATAATGAAAAATGTGACTGTAAGTACTTATGGTGAGTTCCACACCATATGCCTCTCGACCCCCTATCATATTATACATTCCACCTCCTCGGCATATCGTGAGCACTTTTCATGGTCACCTTCCTCCCAAGTTGTGACCTGCAGCCAATCCAGATATGGTATGATGAGTTTTTCGGCTTCCTATCTCAGACATCGAGAAGTCCATATTGGAAAATCACACATATAGCCTTAATAGAGAATCCTTTGTGAGCCTCCCTTGAACATTGGGGCAACCAACCTTCTCAATTCACTGATTCACTCCATTCTGCCTGAGTTGATTTACCACTATTCTAGTTTGAACCAGTAAAGCCATCAAACTATTGAATACAAATCTCTATTTATGAAAGAATGTTTTATGTCATTGTTAATAAAGAACCAAAGATCCCACACCACCATGGTTGACTCGAGATGAAATTTTTCATCGCTATAGGTGCCGCTAAGGTCAAAGATGAAAAATCATGTCCTTAAGATGACATCCCAATTGGGTAGATTCTAACCACTAGTTAAATAACCCACACTACCGATGATGAAGAATATATCTCCCACCAAGAAAACAACTTTAAAAAGAAAAAAATATATAGATATACTTTAAATAATAAAAAATAAAACAATATAATATATTTATATATTAATAATGATAATAATATGATCGTATATATGAACATATATATATTAATTTCATGATAAACTTACTCCTATATTTTTTCGGTTGGCTGTGACATCCAGAAAAAATACACACAACATAGTTTGAATATAGTCGATGCCCAATATTGAAATCCATCATAATCCCAAATGACTCTTCCAATATGAAAGTATATAATTATCCTTCTAGAGTCACCATTAAAAACCTGTTATTCATTGGATCCATTGTACAGTAAAGAAAATCATTTATAAATAATCACGTTGGAATATGAACACCATTGTGTGATAATGAATGTTTTATTTAGACGACTATTGTGATGCGGATCAAGACCCTCCATACAGACACTTGTAATCCATCTAAGAGACTTTCGCGGGAAATATAAGAAACGAAAAATAAGTTTATCATGTATAAATATTTTTCTCCTTCACCTTGTAAATTAAATGATACTCTTATCGATTTCAAAAGTAAATTTTCTGGACGTTTTATTTCATTCTTTAATATCTATCCACAATTATAATTCAAATTTTGAATTTTTTCTTTTTATGTTCCTCATATTTTTTATTTTCTCCCTTAATATTTTACATGTTTTATCAATCTTTATTCTGGGATCATATATGCGATCTAAACAAGTCCATAGCTATAGAGAACGAACAACGGGTCTAGGTCACTGGGAGAGATCACACAATCTCTATCATTCTGTTAATTTATTAAATTTCATCCTTGATGGTTCAGTGCATTAGAATTAATCTTCTAAATGATAATTTCTCTCTCTGTCCAATGAACTACTACATTTATAACTTTATCAAATCATTTCACCCTCCCATACTCATTTCATAGTACAGACCAATAGAGCACTGTCTATTGAGGGACAGATAACATACAATGAAGTGAGGTGTCTATATTGTGGATACCTTGATTGAGTATGATTATTGCCTCTTAACTTTGGAGGAATTGGAATTTAATATACCAATAGTGATTTCTCAAATATATTCACCACAAATTTAATAATAAAAAGTATTAAATAAGGATATAATCTTGATTGTTGGATAATAACCATATGATGAAAAAGATCCTTTCTGTACCAACATGGATCCAATACCCTTTCATTGTGAGTGTTTTCTTTTGGATTAATTTATTTTAAATTCATTAATAAAATACCAAACAAAAAAAAACTAAAAAATTGTGGTCGTTTTAAGTATTGAGAAAAGAAAAGAAAAAAATACTAATAAGTTATTAGAATAGTTATAATATTACCCAAACATGCTCTCTGGAAAACGAACTAGGCTTTCCCTATGTTACATTATATTTTTTATGAATGGTAAATATTTATTTGAATGTGGATCGAATAAAAAGCGATCATAAGTCATGATGATCTTTTTGAAAACCTTAGTTGATGTATCATTTTGGTAATCGTATCTATGTTCTATTTTTAGTATTCTTTTATGGATCATTTGGCATACCAAAAATTTTTTTATGGTCTACTAATATTTCAGGATGTGTTATTCTTATAGGGAAAATTTTCCCCATTTTTTTTAGGCCCAGGTGCTTTTCACTTACTCATGGGGATTTAAAAAACTCTATTATCTTAGAGATAATTGATTTCAATAAAATTTTGGTTATTTTTTCTTGTTAGTTCAGGAAACATTCCCATTAATATAATACATTATGATCAATATACATTACTCATATAAAAACTAAATTTCAAAAAAATATCTCACTTACCATTTAAAATATTTTATATTCATTTCTAAACAATGAAAAATAAATGTATTACTAATTATTATATTTATTAAGGAAAAATATTCAATATTAATTTCATAATTCCATTATTCCTTTGCAAACCTTCAAACCCAATGTCAAATTCATAATGTTTATATTTAATTAATAGTATATCGTAGTTTTTTAAGCTCAGTGGTGTGTATACCACACAATATCGATTATATGGCTTAAATAAAATAGATTTCAATATCATGATATGTTACAAAAACCAGTTTGTTACACTACCCAAAATTATTGGTATACTTAGTTAAGGAGTTACTTGTAATTTCCTAAGCTTCTATGGTAGGCTTCTCTTTTAATAATACAATAACTTGTGATGTACGCAATATAGAGTTCTAATACACTACGGCCAATCAAACTAGCCGTTATGAATAGTAATTCCCACTTTTTAAAATTTTATAAATTTTATTTTTCAAAATGGACTTCATTTTTGGGTTCAAAATATCAAAATTATCTTTGGGTCAATTTTTGGTATTTTCTGAAAACATTCAATTTTTGATGAATAGTGAAAAACGCAACGTTGTTGTTTTAAAAATACATTTTATTAATTAGTTTCTTATTTTATGTAAGTTTATTTTTGGTCAAAATAGATATTAATAACTATATAATTTTAATTTAATTAATTGGAGTAATTTTTTACTAATATTAGATGTATAAAATTTTATTGAATTTTTAATGTCTTTTACGACATTCAAGTTACATTTGCAAATTTGCATAAAACATAATTTTACCACTTCAGTGAATTGAATTTCAAAAATTCGAGGAATATGGTTTAAATCTGCAAGAAATATTTGGCTCAATAGGATGAAAATAATTTTTTTTGTGAATAGTAAATTTTGAATTTTATTTTCCACGGTTAAAAGTAAATAGGGTAATTAAAAGTAAAAATGATATTATAATTACCCTAACACGTGTCTTAATTATATCAAATAAATTTATTTCGACCAAAATAAAAATTAGGAATAAAATATGATCTTTCTTGATCCACTAGGATTAGATTAGGACATGGATTATTTTTTTTATTAAAAGAAGTGTTAAAAGTGTTAAATTCAAATTTTTATAACTAAAAAATTGTTCATATAGGGTAATACATAATATATATTCGACTATAAATATTAATTAGAAATATAAAAATATTTCAAAAATAATGATATTTTATTTATCATTTTTATACATTAAATAATTAAATTTATGTATGACATAATGATGATGTAGTAATTACCTTATTAATGATTGATTAAAATAATTGATTTCATAAATATCCAAATAAATATAAATTGTTAATTTTTATCCATTATACTAATTTTTAGGATAATATGACATGTTTGGGGTGATTAAATATTTTTTTTCAAAGTGATAAAGGTGTTATAAATTTCACAATAACAAAATACTTAATAGTTTCAAAATTGTCATAAATGGGTTTTTAAAACAAATACTGTATTATTAAATGATATAATATTCCTAAAAATATAAGGATCACAAAATGGACTTAGATAAGGATATATATTCAAATAATGAACCCCATGGGGTTCTCTTGTATTTTTATTGTATATTTATTAAAAATTTATTATAATAATACACGAATACATTGTAAAAGTTAAACTATTTAACTAAGAGATAAATCTAAATGATGAGGTTAATATGGTGACCTAAACCTATCTAAAACATATTGGATGAGTGGTTTTCGACCCATCCTCACATTATCCTAGAAATAAATCCTTTTAAGACATTAGAAACTGAATATGATTGTATAATAAATTAATATTTCAAGCATTACCTAAAGAGAGCCTCACCAATCTTATAAAAGGGTTCTTCCCATTTTCTTAATTTCACACCACCATAGCCATTTGGCTTGGCCTAACCCAGATAAAATATCCTCCCAACTACCTGAACATAAACTAATATTCCTTACAATGATCATAAATCTAACCTATGGATCCCTTTTGATCAAATCAAAAGGAAGCACCTGAAGAAGAGGTAATAATTTCATCACCTCTTTCAATGTTTTTTTATACTTCCACTTTCTCTTTCTTTTTTTCCATACCAAAGTAATAACTCCAGTAACTTCTACATAATTTTATGTTAATATATATGTGGTACAACCATATTCATTATCAAATCCGTCCTAAAAATAACAAAGTCACCATACTTGTGTACGTATGGCTTGTCGTCTCTACGTTGTGGTGTAGTTTGTTATTCAACACTTCATTATTTGGATGGAATAATAATGAGTATAATAGATTTAAATAATAAATATAAAATTTTAATTATTCTGTATATATGATATTCTATCAAATTACATAATATTTCACAATTAATATAATGATATTGTTGCTCTGGCGTACGTACAGATTACTATCTGCAAGAACGTGATGAGATTCAATCTCCATCGTAACCATTCAATAATTAATTTCATTTTATGATTAAACAATAATGTTTAAGAACTTAATATCATTCAAGATATGAATCAAATACATCCTATCCATAACAAACATGACTTATTAAACAAAAAATATAAAGTAAAACAAATCCGTTAACACCCGAAATAAATCTACAACTAAAATAGTATTAAAAAATTTAGAAGATAATATATGATATCATATTTATGTATGTGGTTCTTTTATAATTTAATAACAATTTTTTCACCATTATACATGAGGTTAACCTACCCTCGACTAAGTAAAATTACAAGTTAAGGGTTAATGTTCTAATATCTTTATTTATCCGATGTTTTTTATACCTAAGTATTTACAAGGACTTCTTTGTCATCCACATATGTGTATGTCAAAAATATATTACATTTTTTTTAATATTTCCTATAATATGGGTAAAAGTCATTTATACTTTTTTTTTGACTTTTTATAATATGTTTTGATAGGAATCTTTCTGTCATTTTCCAAACAAGGTACATTATGACGTTTTGGACGAATTAACATAAGAAATTTTTTAACTTATACGGCAGGTGCGGCTATTTTCCACCATTACAAAACCATTGAACATTACCTTATAATCTGATAAGAATATTTTCAATTTAAATGTTTTATTTTATAATTATGTGACTTTTAAATTATTTTAAAAAAAAATATTTCTCTCAAATAGTTTTGTTTTCATCCATGTCAACATCCATTGATAAATTTTTCACTTGTTTGAAGTAGATTTATTATGATAGAATCTTCTATGTTGTATTTAATTTTTTGTGATATGTATGAATATGGATGTGTTATTTTTATTCCATTCATGTTTTGTGGTTAAATTTTTTACATTTCTTATTCTTGTATTAATTTTAATATTTATGTTATGTTTCAACCATTTCAAATGATGAATGAACCGGACATAGTAAGTGACTGGTGGAGACTGCTATAGCTTATTGATGAATAAGTAGGTCTAATGAGACAAACTAGTTCCTTGGAACAAGGCCTTGAAAAAAATTATTTGTATTATTGGAATGAGGTCTTGACTAAGTGGTTATGATGTATGGCATTATGAATTCCATCATTCTGAAATTAGCTATTGATTTTACATGTGATTATTCGACAAGTAGAATATCAATGTGAATGGGTAAAAAGAATTGTTTTATTTATCTTTTCCATATTATGCTGATGTTTAATTTTAAAATTCTTGTGTTTTAGTCTTATACATTGCCTTAAATATTTATTCTTATATATTATAGTTTCTGCGATATTGTTATCCTTACTAACCATCCAAGATCACCCCTTTCATATGTTTTCTTTTCCTAGGATGTGAAAAAGTATATTATGATTAACCTATAAGAATATGCTAAGTGATATGAGTGTGTTCAAAGGGTATACTATGATTTTGTTTTTTCACTTCATGATGTAATGAAAAACTTATGTATGTATCTAGTACTTCCTAGGATACTAAACTAAGCAGTATTTCTAGACTTAATCTTTTGTGATCATAAAATTGTTATGTAATAATGCACCGACTCTAGGTAACAAGGGTCGAGTTATTATAGTTGGTATAATAGAATTTTTAGTACAAACCTTAGAAGCTAGATTTAGAAGAACTCTGATTAGAGAATATTACTCTAAGATAGACTTTGAGGATTAGTATCGAATAAATTCCAATAATTTTGGTACTGTTGGGATTTTGTGTATCTTCTATGAATTATATCCTGGTCTGGATACAAGTAGGTAGAGGCGGATCTAGCATATATGTACCAAGGAGTGAAAACTCAGACAAGGAGTTTCGGGCTTGACCAGGGGTATCCTGGTACACGACAACAGGCCTTGCTACACTCTTGGTTAAATAACTCTAGGGGGATATGCTTAAGGTAATTCACATAATATTTACATACCATTATGAAGTATTTATGAGTAAATACTTTCTAAAAGAATTTTTCTAGGATTATGTATTATATGCATAAACTGTTCAATTTATGTTAGTATTTTAATTATTTGGAATTTTTTATTATGATTCATAAACTAATCTAGTGTATGCCATTGTTTAAAAATGGCACCTAGTTGAAGGAATTAAAACCATATCAAGGAACATAATCCATGTAGGTATAGACCTCCTACTCTGCATAATTATAGTGGAGCTGGTGATACAACTGGTGGTGAAAAACTTATAACCAAAATGGGACAACTCACTTAGGTTACGAATAATAAATTTACCCATATGGAGCACCTTGATCCACAACGCGGAGGATCAATGATAGACCACTTTATGAAGAAAAAAACACCAATAATAAATGGGACCAAAAATCCAAGGGTATATGAGTAATGGGTAAGTTCCATAGTGAAAATATTTTAGGCTTTGGGGAGTAGCAAAAGGGAAAAAATGTCTTGGAAGTTTATCACCTCACGGGAGAAGCAGATCAATAGAGGTCATTAATTTAAAAAAAAGGAGGATGAAGAAGTATAAAATATAGAATGCATGTAGTTTAAATATATTTTCTTATTAAAACAAATTCCTCGTGACCATCGAGCATATATAGAAAGTCAATTTCTGAGTCTAAGGCCAAAGGAGAATGAGAATGTCGCAAAGTATAAGGCTGACATTACAAGGTTATGAAGGCATGCATTAGATTATATACAAATCCCAAGGTGTAAATTTTTTCAATTCATTTATGGGTTAAAACAATTTCTCAATAGAGAATTAGTCTCAAAATCTTTCTCATTATATGTAGATATAGTCTCATATGCTATCAAGACATGAAAAAGAATTATCTAAGTCTTACAACTATAAAGCAAAGAAGCACAAGAAGAGATCTGTTAAACACTCTATAAATGGAAAAAAGGGGAAGAAGGGAAAATTTGAATTTCCATCCTACAGTAAATTTGGGATGAAACACCCCGGTATATACCTAAAGGGAATGAGAGTTTGTTACATGTGTGGTGAAAAAGGCCACCAAGCTCATGATTTCAAAGGAAATAAAGAGGCCATCAATGTTGAATGACATAATTTTAGAGAAATGGAGCATTATTCAAATGAATGTTATAAGAACAAAGGAAACATACCTCAGAAAATGCCAAGGGATCAAGGCCAAGATTATGTTATCACTACTGCTAAGGTTGAAGCTCCAAATGACATGGTGGAAAGTAATTTAATGGTTTCCACAAATTTAGCCAATGATTTGTTTAAATCTGGATCATCACATTGTTTCATATCTTCCCAGTTTTCAAGTAAAATTAGATAATTATAATGTGTTTTAACAAGAAATTTTTTAATAAAAACATGTACGGGAAGTATCATTGTAATAATGTTTTTTGAATTAGTTCCCATTAGTGCAAATAAACGTGCTTTATCTACTAATATCATCATCATACCCATGATTGAATTTGATATAATCCTTAGTATGGATTGGATTTCAGAACATGATGGGAAAATTTATTGTAAGAAGGAGGTTACAATTTTAGATGATGATAAAGAGTACCATATCTTTATAGAAGAAATGTCACCATTCGATTCTCATCTAGATCCACCCCCAGTAGGTCTACCAAATTCAATTACTGGGGAGTTAGAGAGTGAAATAACTATGTGTGGGGAAAGGAATGATTAAATAGAGGATGTACCTATTGTGCAATAATATTTTAATGTGTTTCCATAGGATTTACTTGAACATCCTCTAGAACGAGAAATTGAGTTTTCCATTGATTTAATTCATGGTTCAAGGACTATATCGAAGACCCCTTATAGAAAGACCACAATCGACTTAGCGGAACTACAGAAACTACTAGTGTAATTGGGTAATAAAGTATTTATTAACCCCAATGTTTCTTAATGGGGAGCCCCTATTCATTCTATTAAGAAGAATGATGGATCTATGATCCTATGCATTGACTACATAGAGATCAATGCTATAACAATAGAGAACATGTATCCCCTACCTCAAATTCATGATTTATTAGATCAAATTCATGGAGCTCAATATTTTTCAATGATGATCCTTCGATCTGGATATCATCAATTGTGTGTGAAAAAGGAAGATATTCTAAAGACAATATTTCATACCAGGTATGGGCATTATGAGATTACAGTAATGCATTTTGGACGGACTAATTCCCCTATGTATTCACGAGTCTAATGAATATAATTATCGAGGAATATCTTGATGAATTTTTAGTGGTATTTATTAATGATATCTTGGTATAATCCAAAAGATATGAATATCATGAAAATAAATTGGGAACTATTCTAAAGACACTAAGAAGAAATGAATTATATGCGATGTTTAGCAAGTTTGAAATCTATCTTTAAGAGATTTCATTCCTTGGAAATATAGTCTCTATGGATAGAATATCTTCTAATCCTTATAATAAAAGAGCGATAAAAGAATGGTTTTCACCAACGAGTATAACTGAGGTACACAATTTTATTGGTTTAGCAGGTTATTATCGACATTTAGTCAAGAATTTTTCCTGATTGGCTAACTAATTAACCAAGCTCACACGTAAAGGGGTTAAATTTATTTAGACAAAAGTGGGTGAACAATTTTTTGAAGAACTGAAGAGAATATTATTCTATTATTCTATCTTGACTATAACATTAGGGAATGATGGGTTTGTTATTTATAGGGATGCTTTAAAGAAACAAATTGGTTCTGTCCTTATACAGAATGACAATGTCATTGCCTATGCATCACGATTGCTAAAACTTCATCGAACAAACTATCCAACTCATGATCTTGAGTTAGAATCTATAATATTTTCTTTGAATATATGGAGAAACTATCTCTGTGGTGAAAGATGTGACATATATACCAATCAAAAGAGTTTGATGTATATTTTCTCACCAAAAGAACACTACATGAGGAAAAGACGATGGATTGAACTACTCATGGATTATGATTGGACTATATAGTACCACCTAGGGAAGTAAAATCAGGTGTCATATGCTTTGAGAAGAAAGGATCATGGAGTTTTGAACCACACGAGAGTGGAAAGGGATACCATGTTCATGGATCTAGTAATTATTGATATGGGAATAATAATGGAAGGTGAAACATCAATACTTTTTCAAATGGTTTCCAAACCATCTTTAATATAAATAATAAAATGTTATCGAAATGATGATGAGGAGTTTCAAAAGAAAAATAAATCAGTGAATGATGGGAGATTGATTGATTTCGTATATGAAGATGGAATTTTGAAATTTGGGAAGTGAATTTGTGTTCCTGACACACCTAATCTAAAAAGGGAATTGTTGGATGATTCTCATAGCTCTATTTCCTCTATACACCCTGGTAGAACTAAGATGAATATAAATTTGAAAGAACATTTCTGGTGGGACAACATGAAGATGGAGATTCCTGATTATGTGTTAAGATGTATGGTTTTTCAACATGTGATGGCTGTAAGACAACATCCTAGATGATTCATGAAACCTCTTCCCATACGTGAGTGTAAATGTGATGATATTACGATGGACTTTTTTTGGGAATACCAATGACTCCTGGAAGGAATGATGAAATATTGGTCATTGTCGTCCGTCTTACCAATTCATCACATTTTCATACTATATGAGATGTTTTACCACATGAATGTTTAGTAAGACTATATATTAATGAATATTTAGGCCTTTATGGAGTACCCCTATCAATTGTTTCTGATTATGATCCCCATTTTACATCAAGATTTTGGAAAAGTCTTCAGAAGGCCTTGGATACTGAACTTCATTTGACCACTGCCTACCACCCTCAAACTAATGGATAATTATAAAATAGTATTCAAAACATAGATTACATGTTGAGATCTTGCTCGCTTTACTTTCAAGGTATGTGAGATAAATATTTATCTTTGGTAGAATTTTCTTATAACAACTTCTTTCATTAAAGTATTCAGATGACACCATATGAAGCATTATATAGAAAGAGATTTTTCACCCGAAATTTTTGGGATGATGTTAGTGAAATAAAACAAGTAGGCCCATAACATTTTTAGGAAACAATAGAAAGGGTAAATATTATCAAAAACCCGCCCTCAAAGCAGCTCAATATAGGAAAAAGAGTTAAATCAATAACTGAAGGAAGGATTTGGATTTTCTAATAAGAGATCATGTTTTCTTGAAGGTATATCTATGGAAGGGATTTATATGATACAATAATAAGGTTAAATTACATCCTAGGTACATCAGACCTTTTGAAATTCTAGAACAAATTGGAGTTTTAGCTTATCGTTTGGAAATGCCTCCAAGTCTCTCCTAAGTTCATGATGTGTTCCACGTATCATTATTAAGAAAATACATGCCTGAGCCAATGCATGTAATCAACTATGAAGAAATAAAATAGTAAGAATATCTTTTTTATTGGGAAGATCCTGTCAAGATTTTTGATACTAGAGAACATGTGCAGAGAAACCAGATGACTCGTCTAGTAAAATTCAATGGAGAAACAATGAGACGGAAGAAGCAATGTGGGAACCCAATAAATCTATGATGAAGAACCACCCAAATATTTTTATGCATTAATATTCTATATATTTTTAGGTTGATATTATTTGAAGGAGGGAGGAATGTAACACCCTAACCTTCCACGGTACGCTTCTCTTTGAATAATACAATATCTAGCAATGTACAAAACTTTGAGTTCTAGCACACCACGACCCATCAAACTAGACGACACGAATAGAAAATCCAAATTTTTTAAATTTTTTAAATTTTATTTTTCAAAATGTACTTCATTATTGGATTCAGAATATCAAATTTATCTTTGGGTGAATTTTTGGTATATTTATGAAAACTTTTAATTTTTGATGAATAGTGAAAAACACTACGTCATTGTTTGATACCTACTTTATTTTAATGTTAATTATTTTATTTAAATTTACTTGAGGTAAAAATAGATACATAAAAACTATATAAGTTTAATTTAATTTACTGGAGTCATTTTATCATAAAAATAGATGTATAAAATTTTATTGGACTTTTTAACGGCATTTACCCCAATCTAGGCACATTTGCAAATTTGCATAAAATGTAATTTTATAGATTAATTGAATTAAATTTCAAAATTTTGAGAGACATGGTTGAAATTAGCAGTTAATATGTGGTTCAATAGGTTGAATGTTTTTTGGTGAATAGTTACTTTTATATTTTATTTACCACAATTAAAAGTAAATAGGGTAATTAAAGGTAGAAATGATATTATAATTACCATAAAAAAAGTCCTAAATCTATTGGTAAGTGTATTTAGACCAAAATCAACCTTAGTAATAAAATATGATATCCTTTGACCCACTTATATTTTATTAAGACATTTATTATTTATTTTATTTAAATATGAGTTAAAAGTGTTAAATTCAAATTTTCATAACTAAATCATTTTTAGTATAGGGTTATCCGTAAGATAAATTTGGATATAATTATTTATTATAAATCTAAATATATTTATGATATAATGGTATTTTATTTATAATTTTTATAAATTAAATAATTAAATTTAGTTATTACATAATGATGATGAAATAATTACCTTATTAATGAATGATTAAAATAATTGATATTATAAATATCCAAATAAATGTAAATTGAGTCTTTTGAGTCATTCCACTAATTTTATAGGTTAAAATGACATTTTAGGTTTGATTAAATAAATTTTAATCGATATGATACATTTTTTCTGACTTTCTCAAAATCAAAATACCAAATAGTGTCAAAATAATCATAAATGTGTTTTTAAAATTGATGCTATATTATTAAATGATATAACATTCCTAAAAATATATGGTTCAGCCAAAGGACATAGAAAATGTTATATATGTAAACAATTAACCACTTAGTGTTCAATTGGATTTTTATAGTATGTTTATTAACAATTTATTATAATAATACAAGAATACATTGTAAGAGTAAAACGATTGAACTAAGAGTTAAATCTAAATGATCAGGATAATATAGTGACCTAAACATATATAAAACATATTGGTTGAATTTTTTCGACCCATCTCCACCAAATCCTAAAAAATAAATCTTTTTGAAAACTGAATATTATTGTAAAATAAATTAATATTTCAAACTTTTCCTAAAGTGACCCTCGCCTCTCTTATAAAATGGTACTTCAACTTCTCTTAATTTAAGACATCCAAAGCCATATTACTGGGACAAACCCTTCTAATATCCTACAAACTACCCTCACTTCAACCTAGAGGCCTTACTATTATCATAAAACCTACCTAAGGATCCCTTTTGATCAAATCAAAAGGAAGAACCCAAAGAAGATGTAATAATTTCATCCCCTATTTCAAAGTTTTTTTTATTCTTACACTTCCTCTTTCTTTGTTGTTTCCATAACAAAGTAATAAATATATAACATTATACATACTGTGATGTTATTATAAATATGGTACAAAAATATTAATTATTCTACACATCATATGAATGAAAAAGTAACCATACATGCATACGTACGTATTACCATTTCCACGTTGTGGTGTAGTTTTTTATTGAACACTTCATTATTTGGATGGGTATAATAATGTGTATAACTAATGAAAATAATAAATATAACATGTTAATGATTCTTTATATATGATATTCTATCCAATTAAATATGATTTCCCCATCAATAGAATGATATTGTTTCTCATCCGTACGTACATATTACCGTCTCCATGAACTTGATGAGATTCATTCTCCATCATAACCATTCAAGAATAAATTTCATTTTATGATAAAAAATAATTATTATGAACTTATTATCATTTTGGATATGAATAAAATACATCCTATCCATAAAAAAAGACTTTCTCATTAAAACTTATAATGTAAAATGAATCAGTTAACACCCGAAACGATGATACTTTTGAAATATCATTAACAAAGCAGTATTAAGGTATCATATATGATTTAATATTTATGTATGTGGTTATTAAATAATTTAATAACAATTATTTCACCATTATAAAGTAGTTTAAACTACCCTAGACTAATAAAAATTACATAGTAAGGGTTAATTTTACAATCTCTTTATTTAACCAAGGTTGTTAATATGTAGGTCTCTACTTCGAATTCTTTATCATCCACATCCGTGTTTCTTAAAAATTTATTTCAAAACATTTTTACTATTTCCAATAATATGGGTAAATGTCATTTATAACCTTTTCATACTTTTTATAATCTTTTTGAAAGGAATTATTTTGTCATTTTCCAAACAAGGTACTTTGTGACCTTTTCGACGAATTTAGGTAAGAATGTTTTTTTAAATATACAACAGGTGCAGCTATTTTCAACCATTATAACACCATCAAAAAATCCCTTACAAGATTATAATAATATTTTCAAATTAAAGTTTTCCTTTGTAATTATTTTTCTTTTAAATGATTTCAAAATAGAAAGAGATATTTCTCTCAAATAATTTTGATTTCATCTATGTCAACATCATTTGATGGATTTCACACTTTTTTTGAAGTTGATTTATTATGACACAATCTTCCATATTGTATTGAAGGTTTTTTGATATTTTTGAATGTGGAAGGGTTATTTTTATACCATTCATGGTTTATGGTTAAAGTATTAACATTTCATATTCTAGTTTTAATATGAATTCTTAGGTTATGTTTCAACCTTTTAATATGAGGAACGCATTGGACTTAGTAAGTGATGGGTAGAGCCCACTATAAATCCTTGATGCATCAATAGATCTCATGAGACAAACTATTCTCTTGACACAATGGCTTGATAAAATCTTATTTTTAGTCTTGGAATGAGGCCTTGTCTATGTGGTTATGATGTCTGACATTATGCATTCCATCATTATGAAATTTCCTATTGATATTACATGTGATTATTCGACAAGTAGAATATCCATGTGAATAAGTAAATTGCATTATTTGATTTATATTTTCCATATTATACTAATGTTCAATTTTAAAAGGCTTTTGTTTTAGTCTTATACATTGTCTAAAATGTATACTCTTATTTATGAGGGTTTCTCTTATATTGTTATCCTTACTGCGCATCCTCGCTCACCCATTTCTTATGTTTTTTTCAAGGAGGTGAAGTCGTATATTACAATTAACCTATAGAAATAGGATAAGGGATATGAGTGTGTTCCAAGGGGACCCAATGTTGTTGTTTTTTAATTTCATGATGTAATGTACAACATATGTTTGTATCTAGAAATTCTAAGGATACTATACTAATCAATCATTCAAGACTTGACCTTTTGTGATCATGGAAATGTTATGTAGTAATTCACTGACTCTAGGTATCTAGGTTCAGGGCATTATAGTTGGCATCAGAGGAAGTTTAGTATAAACCATGGAAGTTATATTTTGAAAAAACACTGTTTATGGAACATTAACCTAAGATATACTTTGAGGATTTGTATTGAAGAACTTCTAAAAATTTCAGTAAAATTGAAATTTTGTGTATTTTCTATGAAATACATCTCTGTCTAGATACAAGAAGGTAGAGGCAGCTATGGAACCGATGTACGTATGAGTTAAAATTCCAAAAACGAGTTTCAGGCTTGACCTGGGGTATCATAATACACGAAAAAATCCTTTCTATACTCTTGGTTATGATACTCTCGATGGATATTCTTAGAATAATTAACATTTTCGTTATAAACCATTATGATGTATTTATGAGTAAATAATTCCTCAACGAAGATATTTCTTATGATTATAGATTAAATGCATTAACTGTTCAATTTATGTTCAATATTTTACTTGTTTGGAATTATGTATTGTAATTAATAAACTAATCTAGTGTATGCCATTATTTAAAAACAGTGCCTTTTGGAAGGAATAAAAACTGTTTCAATGCACACAATCCATGTATCAATTTCCCTCTAACTAAAGATAATTATAGCGGAGATGGTGATGCAACTGGCACTGAACAGTTTATAACCATAATGTGACAACTCACTCAGGTTATCAATAATAACCTTACCCGTATGGAGCACCTTGATCCACAATGTGGAGGGTTAATATTAGACCAATTCATGTGGAAACAACCACCAAACTTCAATGGGACTAAAGATCCCTTTGTTGTTGAGAAATGGATAAGTTCCTTAGAGAAAATATTTCATGCTTTGTGGAGTAGTGAAAGGGGAATAAAATTCAAGGTAGTTTATTGCCTCACGGGAGATACATATCAATGTTGGTCATTAATTCAAAAAAAAAGATGAATAAGTATCAAATATGGAATGGATGGAGTTTAACAATATTTTCATTGAAAAAAACATTCTTCTTGACCATTGAGAAGATATGGAAAGACAATTTATGAGTCTAAGGAAAAATAAGGATTAATATGTCACAATGTATGAGGATAACTTTACAGTGATATCAAGGAATTCATCATATTATATACATAACCCAAGGAGTAATAATGGTAAACTATTTGATGGGTTAAAACCATTTCTATTTTGAGCATTAGTCTCAAAATCCTTTTTATCATATGAAGATACAGTCTCATGTGCTATAAATACCAAAAATAAATTCTATAAGTCTTACAACTTTAATGAAAAGAAGGAGAATAAGAGATCTTCCAAACAATATGAAAATGGAAATAAGGGGAATAAGGGAAAAGATTAATTTCCATCATGTAGTAAATTTGGGAAGAAACACCCAAGTACATGCCAGAAGGGAATGGGAGTCTATTACAAGTGTGGTGAAAAAGGCCACAAAGCTTTTGATTTCAATGGAATGAAAGAGACTATCAATGTTGAATGAAAAACTGTAGAGAAATGGCAAATTATGAAAATTAGTGTCCTAACCGCCTAGTAAACTAACCTTAGAAACGGCTAAGGAGAAAATGCCAAGCTTATGCGATCACTACTACTGAGGTTGAAGCTCCGAATGACATGTTGGTAGGTAATATAATGGTTTCTTCCAATTAATACAATGCTTTATAAGTTTATGGATCATCGAATTGATTCATATTTTTCCAATTTTCAATAAAAATTAGATATTTACAATGTGATTTAACGAAGGATTTTTCATTCCAAACTCTTAAAGGAAGTATAATTATAATATATATTTGTGAATAATTTCCCATTAGTGCATATAAACGTGATTTATCTACTGATATCATTATCATACCCATGATTGAATTTGATATAATCCTCTCTATGGATTGGATTTTGCTCTATGATGCAAAAAAAAATTGTAATAAGAAGGAGGCTTCAATTATCGATGATGATATGGAGTACCTTATTTTTAGAGAAGAAACATCACCATATGATTCTCATCTAGCTCCACCCCCAGTATCTCTACTAGAATAAATTATTAAGGAGAAAGGGAGTGAAATAACATTGGGTGAGGAAAGGAATGTAAAAATATAGGATGTACCTATAGTGCAAGAATATGTTGATGTGTTTCCAAAGGATTTACCTGGACATCCTCCAGAATGATAAAATGAGTTTTCCATTGGTTTAATTCTTAGTTCAAGGCCTATATCGAAGACCCCTTATAGAATGGTCTCTGTGGAATTTGTGTAACTAATGAAACAAATATAGTAATTGAGTAATAAATGATTTATTTTCCCTAGTGTTTCTCCATGGGGAGCCCTTGTTCATTTTTTTAAGAAGAATGATTGATCTATGAGATTGTGTATTGAATACAGGGAGGTCAATGATATAATAATAAATAACAAGTATCCCCTACCATGCATTGATGATTTATTCTATCAACATCATAGAGCTTAATATTTTTCAATGATTGTCCTTCGATCTGGACATCATTAGTTGTGTGTGAATAAGGAAGACATTCTGAAGAATGCATTTCATACAAGGTATAGGCATTTTGCGTTTACAGTAATTCCTTTTGGACTGACTAATGCACCCATTTTCCTCAGAGCTATAATGAATAGAGATTTCAAGGAATATCTTGATGACTTTTCAGTGGTATTTATTGATGATATCTTGGTATAATCCAAAATCAACTAAGATCATGATAATTACTTGTGCACTTTTCTAAAAAATCTTAGAAAAAATTAATTATATGGGATGTTTAGCAAGTGTGAATTATTGATTCATGATATTTATTTTCTTGGAAATATCGTCTCTAAGGATGGAATCTCTATTGATCCTTCTAGGACAAGAGTAATACCATAATGGCCAACACAAAAAAGTATATATGAGGTATGTCGTTTTATTGGGTTAGCAGGTTATTATCGTTATTTCGTTTCAAATGTTTCCCAATTGGAAAACCCATTAACTAGGCTCACATGTAAAGGGATTAAATTAGTTTTGGAGAAAAGCGTGTGAAGAATTTTTTGAAGAACAGAAGAGAATATTTGTCAATGATCTTATCTTTACTCTACCATCGGGGAATGCTGGGTTTGTTATTTATATTGATGCTTCGAAGAATGGACTCGATGGTGTCCTTATGCAGAATGACATAGTTATTATTGATACATCATGACAGCTAAAAATTAATGAAAAAAACTATCCCACTCATGATATTGAGTTAGCAGCTATAATATTTTCTTTGATGATATGAATAGACTATCCCTATGGTGATAAAATGTGAGATATATACCGATCATAAGAGTTTGATATATATTTTCTCACAAGAAGAACTCAATATGAGGAAACGACAATGGATTGAACTACTAAACGATTATGATTTCACTATACACTATGACTCGGGTAAGGAAAATAAGGTGGAAGATGCTTTGAGCAGAAAGGATCATGGAGTTTTTAACAAGATGAGAGTAGGAAGGTATCGAATGTTCATGGATCTAGTAAAGATGGATATGTGAATAATCATGGAAAGTTAAACATCAATATTTTTTCAAATTGTTTCCAAAAAATCTTTACTAGAAAGGATAAGAATATATAAGATTGATTATGAGGAGTTGAAAAAGAAAATTAAAGCTGTGAATGATGGGATACTGATTGAATTCATATATGAATATGAAATTTTGAAATTTGAGAAGAGACTTTGTGTTCCTATCATAGCTGATCTAAAAATGGAATTGTTGGATGATTCCCATAGCACTAATTTATCTAAAAACATTAGTATCACTATGATTTATAGATAATGGGAGGAAACTTTTTGGTGGGGCAAAATGAAGAGGGATATTTTTAGTTATGTGTCAAGATGTATGGTTTTTCAACAGGTGAAGGCAGGAAGACAATATCCTAGAGGAGTCATGCAACATCTCTTCATACCTGACTGGAAATGGGATGATAATATGTTGGAATTTTTTATGGGGCTACCAAATAATCCTAGAAGGAATGATTCAATATGGGTCATTGTTGATCATCTTACCAATTCAGCACATTTTCTTGTTATAAGAGAAGGTTTAAAACTTTAGCGTTTATCAAGACTATATATTAACAAAGTTGGAAGTCTTCATGAAGTACCCCTATCAATTTTTTCTGATCTTAATCCCCATTTTACATGAAGATTATAGAAATTTCTTCAGAAGGCCCTAGATACTGAACTTCATTTGAGCACTTCCTACCACCCTCAAACAATGGAAAATTAGAACAAACTATTCAAAACATAGAAGACATATTGAGATCATTCTCACATGACTTTCAAGGTATGTGGGATCAATATTTACCTATGGTTGAATTTTACCATAACAATAGCTTCCATTAAAGTATTTATATGGAACCATATGATGCATTATATGAAAAAGGATGTCGCAGCCCAACTTGTTGGGATGATGTTGGTGAATGAAAACTCATAGGCCCAGAACTTGTTTAGGAAACAATGGAAATGGTGATGATGTTCCAAACATACATCAAAGCAGCTAAAGTAGGAAGAAGAGATATGTTGGTAATAGAAGGAAGGATTTGAAATTTAAATTAGAAGATCATGTTTTCTTGAAGGTATCGCCATGGGAGGGTGTTACACGATTTGTTAAGAAGGGTAAATTAATTTCTAGGTACATCAAACCTTTCAAAATTCTTAAACGAATTAGATCTGTAGCTTACCATTTGGAAATTCGTCCATATCTATCCAAAGTCCATGATGTGTTCCACATATCACTATTGAGAAAATACATGCTTGACCCAACGCATGTACTCACCTATGAAGAAATATAATAGGAACCTGATCTATCATATTTTGAGGAGACTGTCAAGATTTTTAAGACCACATAACAAGTGTTGAGAAACCAGATGACTTGTCTAGTAAAAGTTCTATGGATAAAACATTAGATGGAAGAGTCAATGTGGGAACCAAATGAACATATGATGAAGAACCAACTGACTATTTTTATGCAATAATATTCTAGAAATTTATAGGATGAAATTATTTGAAGGAGGGAAGAATGTAACACCACAGGCTTCAATGCTGCCCTTATTTTTGAGTAATTCATTAAATTGCAATGTACACAACTTTGTGTTCTAGCACAACACGAAAAATAAAACTAGCCATTATGAATGGTAATACAATATTTTTGAAATTTTATATATTTCATTTTTAATAATGGACTTCGTTTTTGGATTCGTAATATCAAAATTAGGTTAGGGGGAATTTTTGGTATTTTTCCAAAAACATTCATTTTTTGATGAATGGTTAAAAACCCTGCATTATTGTTTAAAACCTAATTATTATTTAAATAATTATTTATTTTATTTAAATTTATTTTAGGTCAAAATAGATACATAATATATATATATATATGTGTCTTATGTAATTCATTGAATTAATTTTATAATAAAATTATATGTGTAAAATGTTATTGAACTTTTTAAAGTCTTTTTACCCCTTCTAGGCACATTTACAAATTTTCATAAAATGTAATTTTACCGCTTCTGTGAATTTAGTTTCAAAAATTAGAGAGAAAAAGTTGACATCAGAATGTAAAATGTGGTTCAATAAGATGAAAATATTTTTTTTTGAATAGTAAATTTCAAATATTATTTACCACGGTTAAAAGTAGATAGTGTAATTAATTTTAAAAATGATATTATAATTACCCTAACATGTGCCTTAATTCTATTGGATTAGACTATTTAGACCAAAATAAACCTCAAGAATAAAATATGGTCTCATTTTATCCACATGAAATATATTAGGACATTTATTATTATTTTATTTAAGTAAGAGTTAAAAGTGTTAAATTCAAATTTTCTTAACTAAAATTTTATTAATATATGGTTATACATAGGATAAATTCTACTATAAATATTAATTATAAATACAAAAATATTTTTGATATAATGGTATTTTATTTATAATATTTATACATTAAATAATTAAAATTATTTATGACATAATGATAATTCAGTAATAACCTTATTAATGAATGATTAAAATACTTGATATTATAAATATCAAAATAAAAGTAAATTGAGAAATTTGATTCATTATTATAATTTTATAGGTTAATATTACATGTTAGGGTTGTTTAAATAAATTTTTTTCTGAATAGACAATGTATTTATGACTTTCACAAAACAAATTTCCAAATAGTTTCAAAATTGACATAAATGATTTTTTAAATCGAATACTATAATATTAAATGAAAAAATATTCCTAAAAATATAGGGTTTAACCAAAGGACTTATATAAGGTTAGATATATCAAAGTTGAACCACTTGGGGTTGACACGGCTTTTATTGTAGATTTATTAACCATTAATTATAATAATACTAGAATACATGGTTAAAGTAAAAATATTTATGTAAGAGTTAAATATAAATGGTAAAGTTAATATAGTGACCTAAAATTATATAAAACCTTTTGGTTGTGAGGTTTTCATCCCAGCCCCACCTTAGCCTGGATATACATCATTTTGGAGCCATTATAAACCTAATATGATTTTATAATAAATTAATATTTCTTTCTTTTCCTAAAGTGACCCTCACCTCTCTTATAAAAGGGTACATCCCCTTCTCTTAATTTAACACCTCCAAATATATTTTGATCAGAGACACCCCAAAAAAGTATCTTACTAGATAACCTCAATTCATCCTAGATGCCTTAATTTTATCTGAAAGCCAACCTAAGGATCCCTTTTGATAAAATCCATAGGAATCACCTGAAAAAGTGGTAAGAATTTCATCACCTTTTCAATGTTCTTTTCTGCTTCCACCTGCAGTTTTTTTATTTTTTCAATAACAAAGTAATAAATACAATACCTTATACATAATGTTATGTTATTATAAATATGTAAAAACCATATTGATTATTCTATCCATCTTATGAATGACAATGTCATTATACATTCGTATGTAGGACTTTCTGTCTCCACGTCGTGGTGTAGTTTGTTATTCAACACTTCATTATTTGGATGAGTATAATAATGAGTATAACTAATTTAAATAAAATATATAACATGTTAATTATTATTCAAATATGATATACCACCCAATTACATTCAATATCTCTATCAATAGAGTGATATTATCTCTTGTGTGTACATACAGATTACCATCTCCACAAACGTAATGAGATTTATTCCCCATCGTAACCATTCAAGAATAATTTTCATTTTATGATTAGAAAATAATGTTTAAGAACATAGTATCATTATTTATATGAATCTAATACCTCCTATCCATAACTAACATGACTTACATAACAAAATATATAATGGAAAATGAATCACCTAACTCCCAAAATGATGATACTATTGAAATATCATTAATAAAGAAATAATAGAATATCATATATGAAATCATATTTATATATGAGGTTCTTGTATAATTTAATAACAATTATTTCAACATTATACAAGATATTATCCTACCTTCAACTAATGAAACGTAAAAGGTAAGTTTTAGAGTTACAATCTCTTTATTTAACCGAGGTTGTTTATACATAAGTATCCACTGGGACTTATTTATCATCCACATTCAGATTTCATAAAAATGTATTTCAAAATATTTTTACTATTTATTATAATATGGTTTAGATACATTTATACCCTTTTTTCAATTTTTATAAAATGTTTTGAAAGGAATATTTCCGCCATTTTCCAAACAAATTACATTATGACCTTTTTGAAAACCTAAGGTAAGAATGTTTTTTTAAATTATATAGTGGGTGCGACTATTTTCTGCTGTTATAACACCTTCGAAGCTTCCCTTAAAATATTATATGAATCATTTGAAAATAAATTTTTTATTTTATAATTATGTGACATTTAAATTATTTCAAAATAAAGAGAGATATTTCTCTCAAATAATTTTGATTTCATCTATTTCAACATCCATTGATGGATTTTACACTTGTTTGAAGTTTATTAATTATGATGAAATATTCCATATTTTATTTATTTTTTTGTGTATGTTTTACTGTGGATGTGTTCCTTTCAGACCATTAATGGTTTTTGGTTAAATTATTAAAATTTATTATCCTATTTTTAATAGGAATTTTTATGTTATGTTTCAACCTTTTCATATGAGGAATGCATTGGACATAGTATGTGATGGGTGGAGCCCACTCTAGATCCTCGGTGCATCGGTAGGTCTCATGAGATAAACTAGTTTCTTGGAACAAGGTCTTGAAAAAATTTTATTTGTAGTCTTGTCATGTGGCCTTGACAATGTGGTTATGATGTCTGGAATTATTTATTCCATCAGTAAAAAATTATCTATTGATATTACATGGGATTATTCTATTAGTAGAATATCCATTTGAATATGTAAATGGAATTATTTGATTTATATTTTCCATATTATATTGATGTTTAATTTAAAATGGTTTCTATTTTAGTCTTATACATTTCCTTAAATGATTATTCTTATTTATGATAGTTTCTCCTATATTGTTATCCTTACTAAGCATCTGATCTCACCCTTCCTTATGTTTTCTTTTTCCCAGGATTTGAAGAATTGTATTAAGATTAACCTATAAGAATATTCTAAGGGATATGAGTGTGTTGAAAGGGGACACAATGTTATTGTTTTTTCTTTTCATGATGTAATGTAAAACATATGTATGTATATAATACTTCCAATTCTACTAAAGTAATTATATTTTTGATACATTATCTTTTGTGATCATTGAAATGTTGTGAAATAATCCACCAACTTTGGGTAACTAGGGTCGGGGCGTTACATTACTCATATGAAAATAATATATTTTTATAGAAGGATTTTTCTATTGAAAGCAATGATTGATTATATTGGGATGTTCATGAAGGTGAGATAATGTTAGTTCTAAACAAGGTTTTCTAATCCTTTCATTAGTTTGGTTTTCGGTTTAGTTAGTACCGGCCCACTCATGGAGAATAAGGCATTGAAAAGTATATATAGAATCACATTTATATCAACCCTTGACTTTTAAAAATACTACTTCATGAGTTTTCACATAAATATTGAATAAATTAAAAATGAGGATTTAAATAACTATTTTTTGTATACTGGATACATAAAACATCAAAGTGAGAATAAATATAAAATCATTATTTATATATAAACAATGACATATTAAATCCATTTTCCATCCAAAAAAAAATATCATAACCAAGGGAATAAATAAATTAAAGGGCTAAGTTAAAAATCCACGTTAGAGAATAAACATGATAATTAATCGTGAGATGTGATTTATACAAAATATAATGACATCACCAATAAAAATTTTCATAATTAATAACCTGGGATAGTTAAAAAAATTAAAATTGTATTGTATGATCCCAGAAATAATAGAAAGAGTACGAAACAAAAAAAAACAGAACACAATATTATGTCATGAATAACCATAAAGAAAACAACACGTGTTGGATAGAGCGTCATCAAGGATTGGGTTCACTCCCTAATCCCATATATACCATATCATGAGAAAAAATATATTACCTAATGATTTTGAGGTATAACTATAAACAAACAAAAATTACAAGTACATATATATGTTTTCCATAAAATAAAATCAATAATAAGTCATAACCCTAATAAATACCCATGAAAATAAATGGGTTTCATAATCTTTCCTCATATCACAATCATTGGTGATTTTAGAAAAGTTTTATTTCATAAATTAACATAATGAATATATTATCCCATCCATGTAATGGAGAATAAGCTATAAATATTTATGAAAAACATATATATAGAACTGTTAATCATTCCATAACATTAAATAGAGTGATATGTTTAGTTATATTGGGAAATTTCATAACCTAAATAAAATTAGTGGTTTAGAGATATATGTTACCCTATGTATGGATTATTTCTATAAAAAAATTAAATTACTAGATTATAAAATTAGGTTCATTAATAAAATTATTCATATAATATTCCATATATATTTTATTTATTATAATATTATTAAGTTAATGGTTTATCATTTAAATTAGATATTTTGTTTATGCTCACTGTCCTGTGGTTGTTTTTCTTATAGTTTGATTGTTAGATCACTTGAGGTTAATTGTTGATGTTTTTGTGAAATGTGTCCGAAACATAATAAGGGAAATGAAAAGGTATACACGTAATTATAAAAAATTAATTTCTCCCAAATACTCATATATGTTCAGACATAGGGATAAATAATTGAGTAAAAATGTTAACATAACATAGTTAGTTCATTTCGCACATTTTACTGACTGTCACATACTAGATTAAAATTATTTGATATTGTGGACATTTATTAATTATGAAAAATTAAATAAGATATAATAGAAAAATTTTAATATTATTTGACCATATAAATAATTTCATGTATAACCTTAAAGGTGGAGGAGGAAAACGAAATGTGTTTCTCATGGAGGTAGTGAACCACATGTTTTCTAAACTATTATTTAATTTTAGAAAAAAAATAATGGAGGGTATAAGATTAGAATTAATGCATAATAATAACTTATCAGTGAATTTGAGATACATGTGTTACAATTTTTATGTGAATTGGGATCATATGGTGCTATATAAATAATAATAATTTAAAAATAGGTTAGTCAACCTTTTTACCATAATTTTTTGTTTCCTTCACATAGGTTGTCAGAAAACTCCCTTTAAAATTCTTTTTTCATGAGACCAAAATCACTAGGATATGGTGGTGATGATTTCAGAGCGATATTGTAAGATATTTGTGAAGATAAAAATTTTATAGGGTGTTATGAGATGGGGTGGTGAGGTGTGGAATTCATAAGGGAAGGATAAGGGGTTCTTTTTAATATTATGTTCATTTGATTATTTTATTTCCCAAGACTATCAATGTTATTAATTCTTATGACGTTATACTATAAATGGTACATTAGAGTTTGAGGTAATGGGTTATTATATAATCCATTGCTCAAAAAATAATTTTTTTATCTTACGGTGTTATATACTGTATTTTAGAGTATTTCCCTATTCAAAATAAAAAAACTATTCTATAGAAGTACTAAAAAATCACTATCATGACCCAACACATCATGGCCCACCTGGACAGTGGAATTTCGGGTGTGACCATACGATTATCACATCCAGTTGGATATGGAATGTTTAAATTTTCCAAAAATAAATAAACTAAATGGTATACCTTATCCTAAGTACCTGTACACTGACACACATAACGATCTCCATTAAAAAGTATATATATACAATAAAAACTGATGCTTCTAGAGTAAAACTATAAATGAAATAAACTCTTTCAAATACATAATATTATGATAATATGATTCCAAATAAAATGAAAAAAATACATGGAATTTCATAATTGAGGTCCCAACCTAACAGAAACTAGATAAAAAGGTAAACTAAAGAGGTCCTCTCTCTAATTCACATTTCTAACCACCGAACAAAGTCAATGAACCCAATGTTCCACTAATCTATGGTGATGTCAATGTGGATAAAACATTCATCTACATATTAAAAGATGTGTGTGGGAAAATCCCATGCATGGGTGAGTACATACATACCTAGTAATATTCGATGAAAACTAAAAAATGAGTAATAGAATGATACAACGATAGTCAAATCCACCCAGAAAAAGAGGTAAATGAAAACCCAACATATG
This sequence comes from Viscum album, assembly GCA_963277665.1. Taxonomy (NCBI): domain Eukaryota; kingdom Viridiplantae; phylum Streptophyta; class Magnoliopsida; order Santalales; family Viscaceae; genus Viscum; species Viscum album. The sequence continues at coordinate 1,406,101,935 of OY728166.1, read as the reverse complement.
TACATTTTTATAAATACTCAAAATGAAACTAAAATTAGGGATATTGGGGGTCTGAATATCCATATACCATGAACAGATGATAAGTCATCCTATAGCTCCAAAGGTCCTTCATTGATTCCCAACCTCATACAAAACCTCACCATAATTTGATTGGAGGGGCCCACTCCTTTGTAGTGAACTCCACAGCCAAGGGAAAACTCACACCCTTATAGGACCCTCTTGCATATGGATTCCCAATAAAGGATGAGTTCTACTCAAATTATATATAACTCACTCCATGCATTAGTATGGGGGACTAATATATTTACATGTATAATGTGTATGGGGGACCCATGCCCTAGTGAAATAAAGGAGTAGTAAATCCATCATTACTATGTGGGTAGTGTGTCATCACTTCAATCTGTCATGTGTCTCCTAAAGAAGATCCATACATAGAAATATCACATCATATCTAAACTTCCACAATGAAGGATATTGACACATTTAATGTAGAAACACACATATGATAGGTTACCCACCTTCCAAACTCTATAATAGAAAATAAGACATATAAAACATTGATATTCATTAGATAAAGGCATGGCATGTATGTGGGGTCACATGGCTTATGACCTCACCATATAATGATAAATGTTTCTCCCATTGACACATATTTAGTACACATTACATAATACATGATATGTATAGGTAGTACACAGTGTTTCAAAACCAACTATAGTATGCATATGTCCTCACGTCCCATTCCATTGTATATATGTTAATGTACATGTACATCAAGACATGCCCATGTACTCATGGTTATGCTTGTGTGCAATCCATGTCTATTCATATGTACTTCTGGAATACATTACATGTCTTAATCATGGAGTCACATCGAGTGTAAGGTCCTCACATGGTGTGAGATCCTTTTCATCACCCAAAACCCTTTCCACCACAGCTGTGTGACTACATGGTGAGTGTTCTTATGTAAAGAATGCAATGTAATGTGTTTTTTCATAGATATTAAAGGTTGTTCTTTCCATGATATCTAGGTCGGCCTTCTCCAACAAAAATCCTATCATTTGACCCCCTAAAAATGAAGTGAAATGAATTTGGAAATCAATTTCCTTCTGTAGGTGAGTGGATATTGGAAATTCATTCCCAGTTCTAGAATCTATTATGCATCCATCACAGATTGTGGTTTTCTAACAAGAATCCATCACCAATAAAAAATTAAACATGATCTAAACATAAATCATTAAAATTTAATGTGTTCACATCAACTTCATGTGTCTGAAGATTAAACCATGCACAAATCCAACCCCAAAAGTCAAACTACAACATCATGGTCTAACGATGATGATAATGGAGTATAAAGGGGAAATTAATTAGAAGAAAGGTAAAAATAATCGTTAAAAAATTCGTTTCTATCCTACAATCCTATTATATAAGTCCAATGGGGTCAAATATTGTAATAATAAGACAAATTGGATTCAAAATTATTTTTATAAAAGGCTCATGTGAAGGGAGGTTAATGGTAGAGCATTAAAATGTAGGTATAATAATAAATAATCTTTGATTAAATTAATATAAATCAAAAATAATTATTTCTAACTCAATTATATAATGAATGGTAGTGAATAATACTTCTTTTAGTGATATATAATATGATATTCTCTTCTCACAATGAAAACCTCACTCCACCTTGATCTGTTGATCAATTCATGTCCATGGGTTTGTCAAAGTCAATGAAGATTGCTCGTCATCCTCTAAAATCAACCTATGTCTATGTGTCTAAAACTAGAGATTTACCATAACTATGATTTAATAAAGGGAGATATATGTTTTGACTTCTAATATTTTATAATTTTTTTTATTTATTATTCTAAATGAAGAATTGTTGGATGCCTTCCACCAAATTTCCAACGATGACAAAATTTAAGTCATACCTAGGGTAAACGTTGAATTCCATAATCAAATGTTGTATTTGATGTCCCATACACGGTCCCAAACAATAGGAAAACCATTTAAATTGAAACATTGTGTGTGAATTAATTAATATATATTAACATTTTTAATATGTTATTTTTAGGGTCCTAGGACATGAAAAAATTATGCCATCTTTGAGAAAAAATCATGATATATGTATAGAAGAGTTCAAAGGACTTATCCAACTCCACAATATCATGTATATTCACACAAAAAATCATAAGACACAATATATTATGTTGGTAATAAGTCCACATATGAATCTCATACTCTGAGGATCTCTGCTATATGATATTTTAATGCTAATACACACAAACTAGAGGGACATACAGTCTATGTCAGATCCTCTCTTTCTACTCCACGATCACCATTGGGTACCTGATGAAGGTGGATATATCCATGATTTCTATCTCACCTAATCAATAATTTTCATAGGTTTATGAAAATATAAGCTCATCTATAACACATTTAAGATGTTATGCACTTGGTATAACTATAGGGGAAAGTATTAGGTGTAGGAAACCTCACCAACACTTCATTAAAATAGAACAGATCAATAAAACTCATATATAGCTTTCTATGATAACTAAATATAAAAAATCATTATCTTTGGGAGACTCTCTAGAAAACATTGTCTCTGATATTTATCTCCAAGTGACTATGAAATTTGTATACATAATATTTATTCCTACTCTAATCTATCCTCAGGTTCTCACAAATCACCTAAACTTCTCTTTTATTTACTACACCATCTTTGGACCAACTAGAAATTTATTTCCAATATCTTTATAGAATATGGATGGCCTACATGGCCTCTAGTTATGGGACTCAATATTTTCTATGTTCATAGTATTGTTATATCTATTATTATAAAAATATCTTCCAATATTATGTGATCCTTCCAGCTACGACTGTTTTCTGATATATAGACCCTCAAAATATTATCTAACTCTTGGATAATATTATCGGTTTAATCATCTATATGGGGGTAAAAAAAGGTGCTCATCCTAAAACTAGTCTTAAATATTAAAAAATCCTCTCCACAATCATTACAAAAACCAATCCTAATAATTAGATAAAGTTATTGAGGGCACAACATGAAGCCTAACGATCTTCCATTCATACAAATTTACTATATTATTAACCATGTTCTCTTCTAAAATGGAAAAAATTCTAAAAAATTTGTATTTTATTCCACAATATCGTAGATATCACCTTGGAGTATCACTATTCATGGGATCCCTATTATAAAGACTATTCATATTTCATCCCATTTCTACTCCTGGATTTCAAAATGTTTTTTCAAACCTATTAGATCCTGATTAATAGGATTTACTTTATTTAATTTTAGAAAATAAGAGAAAAAATTGATGATACTCTACAATATACCATCTGAAAAAAACTACTACTAATGGTCCCTGTAAATAACTTCCCACCTGGTATGTATTGAAAATGGGGAAGTGTAAAACTCACTCACTAACTCTTTTCTAATCCTAACTCAGTTCATCATCCATTCTTGGAAAAGTATACAATTAATCTCTCCTTTAGTAAATACATATAGTTCATCTCATAGTGACAATCAGTAACATAGATCATCAAATTTTATGCCTCTCAAATAAAGCTCTCTCGGATGATAAAGAAGCTGAGGGGTGACCACCATCGAATGAAGAAAAAATTCACCCCTTCCTTCCAATGGGTTCATCTAAAAAAATAAACCTTGTCAGATACCTCCTACACTAAGAAAGAATGAGATTTACTACTAAGGGAATCTACTAACAAATTTTTATTCCCAAGGGTTTAGAATAAATAAAATTCATGGTCTTGTAAAAATGACAACAAAATCCTATATCCCTAATTAGTATATCCCTAGGTGAAGATGTTTATGATACTTTGGTGGTCTAAGTAAACACCGAAAAACTAACCCAGAAGATAGTTCTACCTCCCCATATAACTGAATACTAACACTACCTACTATAGGTCATGAGTCAAGTATTTATAATCATGGTGTCTCAAGTTACCCAACACATTTTTGATCACTTCATTCATTTTAATCAAAATGAAAGTGATCCAATATTAAATGGAATCAAAAAACACCGCGTACTCAACACCCTTATCCATTTCCTCAACACTGAAGCACTAGTAAACCATTTACTTATCTTTTTAAAGGATTCCTGAAACTCCATTGTCTAGTTAAATAATATCCTATTATATATAAAAGTTTTCAAAGGTGTTTTAATCTTGGTGAATTCATTCATGAACCTCATGTAGTATCCCATCAATCAATGAAAAAATTCCACCACTCACATGCTCTTTGGTGATTCCAAAACAATTACCACATCAATCTTTATCATGTCCATAGGTAAAATATTCTCAGAAATTACATTTTTCAAAAATGGAACCTCACAAATCTAGAACTACCACATTTAGAGATTACAAAAAATATTTCTCTCCAAGAGTAAGTCTAGGAACACCCACAATAATTCTGCATGATCCACCTCAGATGTCTTGTATATGATCATTTATTTAATGACTAAAACCAACAATGGATCAATATATGTCCTGATTATCCAATTCAGAAGATGTATAAACACAGTGGGGGTATTCTATACATGAAAATAAATCACTCAGAACTGATTGTTACTACAGTGACATTGAAATTCCTTCTTTGTAATATCATCCTAAAGAACCCTCAACTTGTGGAATCCAGAATTGGTATTGATATTTGAGAACCATCATACACCTCTCAACTAGTCAAAGAGATTATCAATCCTTGAGAATAGAAACTTTTTCATAATTGATACCTGATTTAGGTGGTAATAATCAGTGTAAATACTCATGATCACATCCACCTTTTTCATTCAGAAAGCAAAACTAGTGATATATAGTGAGACACACTAATTATGAATAAACCCTTATCTCAATGGTTCATTAATTTCACCATCAACTATCGAAGAAATATGGGTCTATTTAATTTTCTAAAAATATATCATTGTGGTCCCATGGTGAATGTAAATGAAGTATTCAATGTAACACCATATAGGTAGTACGTAAACGTCCCTAGGGTAGATTTCTAGGAATTCCTATACTATTAAAGGTTGTTATATACCTAAATAGCATAATACAATAAGATATAATCATGAGATACCACTCACATACAAAGTATTATCTTGTCCAATCCATCTAAAAGATTATATTTCTTCTATGTTGATAGTCAATATAAGTATAAAACAAGGATAACTATTCCATACCCAAGAATAAAATTAATGTATTCATTATGATGACAATGATTTCACATTTTGTGATCTTTTTATTGAGCCCAAACTTTTACTACTAACATATATGGTATATTGAATAATCTCTCCCAGTAAGAACAATTATAAAAAGATGTTGGGAAATATTCTCCATGAGGATATCCATCTCTCACATGAGGTATATAGAGATAAATGAATGACTCAAACATATTTCTATAATTACTGGGGAAATATTAGAAAATATATAGATAATAACTTTGATCATCAAATGATATGCCTAGTCATATCCCTCTATAGTCTATTGTGGCCCACGACCTCGAATGCTAAATATATGTGGTTTGTGGGACTCACCTATTAGTGGCGGTGGAAGTAGCTTGTAGTGTCTCTAATTATTGAAAACTCCTCCCTCCAGAGTTCCATATTATTATATGTTAGCATCACATCCCTTGGGTCCAACCTAACTATTCTTAGGAGATCCTTGATTAGAACATTACATCTACTATGGAAGTCTACGCACTTTCTATCTACCCTACGTAGCAACTCCAATCATGAAATCTGGAGCCATGTGACCATTACCACCTCAAGAATATAGTCATCCCTCTCCATGATGACTAGATCCTCTACACGATCCCTGATCCATGGATCCACTGTTCTATTTTCAGGTATGAATATCCCCCTATTCCTAGACCCTTACATATACCACCAACCAGTTTCTATGAATGAATCAACCCCATGATGGCCAATAATGGCTCTAGAAAACCAGTGTCCATGTGATACAAATTTATATTCCATTAGTTCCCTATCTATCCCACCATCATAGGTAAGAACTATTAAGGTGATTGTAATGTCATGAATTTCTGTATAGAGACCCTTCTTTAATGTAAGAAAATAGAGGAATCCATATCATAAAATAGAGGGATAACATATGATGTTAGTGGTCCCCAAACTATAATATGTGACTATCAGATCACCCAATTGATGCTCAAGAATATCCTAAATCATCAATGATCTTACAAATGAATAGAAATTATCATCTTAAAATTGGTGATGGAAGTATTTTCATGAGAGAATCACTTCATCATGGGTTTCTATCATCATAATCTGAACGATATATAATTCTCCCTAAAAAGTATTGATGAAAAAACCATTTAATTGATTGGGGTCTAAACCAGATTGGTAACTCAATTCACCATCCCAATCTAAACCTCTAATACCTAAAGATATAGTCTAACATGGAATCATTCCAATTTCTAAAACTATAAATCATGTATTGAGCTAATACATTGTTAATAATCCTCATATCCTATTGGAACCATCGCTTTCTTGATAGGTGGTGGCACTACTCCCTTCCCACTAAAAGGAAAGAGCATATTAGATGGCCCTTGAACTAAAGCATCATCAATAAACTAATCTTTATAACTATATTTTAATAGTTACCTAGATGGATGTACTTGTGGAGGTATCTTAAATGTAATCAAGATAAAATACTATTATATGAGAACCTATATGGGGATCTTACTTAAAATGGGAAGTCAAAGGGATCAATCATATATAATACATGTACTATTATTTCCTACATCCTATGTCTGGATGTTCTTAGTGAATAATAAAGTAGTTATATTCATAGTGACTGTCTACATCAGCTGACACACCAAAACAAGTTTCTCTTAGATGAAAGACACAATCAAGAAAATAAAACACTATTTCCAAAATATTCCAACCAATTATTATAATTGGTCTAATTACAAACATGGTCATGAGGATGAACAACCATTTTTACCACTCTAACATGAACCTACCCATAGAGACCCTCCTAATTGGAAACAAGGAAGGCATGACCAACCCAATCCCACCTCCAATATAGTTGGTTCTATTGAGAAGCATAAAAAAAGAATAAATTAAATATGGGGAATTATCCTAAGAACATGAATGCAAATTCATGTAACCTTCTCCATGAAAACGTTTGTATGAATAATACGAACTGTAACAAATAGATTATAAAAAAGTATGAAATGAATATTAGGGAATACATAAGAGTACTATAATATAGATCCCAACTTTAATGGGGAAAAATATACACGTTTCCAGAAATTTCTACCCGAAAAAAGTGATAAATTAGAAAAATGAAGTGAGACTAGTTCTGAATATCTATTTAAGACCATCAAATGTAGTAAATGCACCCACGATATAACTATGCTATACCGATTCCACCACCAATCGACCCACCATATTCACAAGACATTATATGTTTTTAGTAAATACCTTTATAGGGTGAGTGTGTTTATATAAATATCTATTAAGACACCCTAAAATTGAAAATGTAGAAGTAGAACAATATAATAGTAGACAACTCATCCCGTAAAATAAGGAAACAATACGACACATATATATGCTCTTAAAGAAAACTAGATCATAGATAAAGGGGGTTGTTATCTTCACATTCCATCCAAGGATGATGAGTCTATAAGAAGCTTCCAATATCGATCACAAATTCCCACCTTTATAAAAAAACAACACCAAAATCCTTGTTGAGGGTATTTTTCCTCACTATTACACTCAATAGTCGACGGACCACTCACTCTCAAAGAGGAGAAGTTTGGTGAGAATCAATCCATAGATGGAGAAACCCAGACCTATTGTAATTTTGGGGATTACCGACTCTACCTATATGAATTTTTATGTTCCTTGGGAAAATATATGTCTTGTATGTGGGGTTACATGGAATATGACCTTGATTTATCGTAAGGACGTGTTCTCCCCATTGACGTGGATTTGGATAGATTCTCATACTTTACATCATTTTCATAGGTTTGAGGAATATATTCAATACCCAAGACATGCTCATGTCTTCCTGAACAATTACAATGTATATGTGGTTGTGGAAATTCAAATTAGGCCCTCCACATATTTTATAGTTGTGTTTGAGTACTAAGTAATGCACATGTATTCATGTGAAATCCTGTTTACTTGGAAATACCAATGCCTATATAACTATGCACTACATTCTAAGCCACTAGAATAGGGGAACAGACTATGAATAGTCCTTACTTGATGTGTGATATTTATGTTCACCTGAATCCCTTATCACCAGAGTTGGGGAACTCGATGCTATGTGTTCAATATGACTATCCATCATGTAGCCAGGTTTTTTGAATATAGTAAGAACTTTTCATCCCATTTTTTCTAGGTCCAAATTCATCACAAATGAAAAATCACATCATTCTACCAGATGAAACTGATGGTAAATTCCATTTCTTATAGATTCCCAACATTTGGGGGGAGGAAATTGGAAATCTTTTCATAGTGATTGAATATGTTGTTCATACGTCATCACCTAGGGTTCTGAAAGACCAATATATCATCCACAAACAAAATTAAATCATGATCCATTTTAAAATAATACAACCATACATTTCTATCATCGCTATCACTTATATGGGGATTCTATTGGGATCAATTCCAACCAAACTACATCATTGTGGGAAAACAAAAATACAGATTAAAAATAATGGTCGAAAGGCACAAAAACAAAGGTGATGACTATTATTATCTAATATGATCCTAGTCAGGACCCTGAAGTGTAAAATCAAAGTGGTGAAATCATTTTATATAAAATTAAATTGTATTCATCAATTTAATTTATTAAAATAGATAATGAGAAGGGTTGTTAAACAAAGATAATTATAAAGAGGATATATAAATCCATGCTCATCAACAAAAAAGGGATGAAACCGCAAATAATAGGTCCTTCCTAAATTATGGAATTATTTTTTTTGAATAATTATACTACTATAAATAGAGAAGATGATCCCCTATGTTCATCGGCTATACCTTGGTCTACCTCGATGAGTTTGTCAATCTGATATATCATGTTTATCAACACTAAAGTATTATAATCCTAATCCTCTCGAATACTCCCAGGGTTATGAGACTAACCCTTATAATTTTCCAAAATTTGGTACTTATATATGGAGAGTTATGTTTTTGAATTTAAAATGAAATAAAATAATTTTTAATAAATAAACTACAAATGACTTATTTATATCAAAAATTCAATGTTGATGGACATTAATTCTCACCTAGGGTAAACCTCGTATTTAGAAATCACCGTGGTCACTTATTTTCCATCTAATGTCCTGAAAAATGTTAAAACCATTTAATCCAATAGAATTCACACAATAGAATTAAAATATTTTAATATTTTTAATATATAATTTTTGGGACACCTATATACCCAAACATCCCACCAAGATTGAGAATAAATCCTTATATAAACATAAACATATTTAAGGACTAATGATATAAAACTATAGTCATTACATTCAACACAATAATTTATCAAAATGTAGATTCTGAAAATGAAATCTATTTTGTGAAAATAATTTTATAAATTTGAAATTTTTTAATAAAATCATAATTTATCAGTAAAATACCAATTTTAAAAATATGATTGATTTTAACACCCTTTGAAAATTTTATTACGGTAAAAAAATTATCATATTATTATAATAAAACAGAATATTGATTTATAAAACCATCTTATAAAAATTAAAATTATTAAAATCATTAAATTTGTTATAAAATTTAAATTAAATCATTTATTTCTTAAAAAAAATAAAAAAATGTAAATTTATCATTTTTAAATCATTTATATACTTATAACATGCTTTAAATATATAATATTTTCATTTTATAAGTTACCTAAATATTATTATACACATCCATAAGTGAGGTCAATATTTTAATGGTTTGATTACTATTTATAGTGGTCAGATTACTATCCTAATGGAAAGATTAAAATTTCTAAAGGTGGATAAATATTCTATTGGTAAGATTTGTAATAGTCATATGAGTTCTGTACTACATACAAATACCATATATTTCATTAAATATTAATTCAATTCAAATTCACTCAGGTTATATATATATTCATTTTCAATATGATTGTTGGATTACATATGTTTTTCCTAATTTTTATAGTGTTGTTCACAATTTCAAATATTCTGGTAGATCGAGCGGATCCAAATATTTATATTTTACTAGTATTTTATTTTTATCCCCTTTAAAAAATTTCAATTATTTTTTCCATATAAATTTTATAATTTCAATGATAAATTTAATAATATAATATTAAGTTGGATTTATCATCTAGTGTGTGTACATTATTCTATATTACTTAATATGACAGAATTTTAAAAAGAGAAATTTTATTTGAAATATTCTGGGACATTACATTTTTACACCTTAAGAACCTTCACACTCAAAATTTCCTTTTAAATACCATTGAAACAAATGTAAGGACATATATTTCCACGATTCCTTTAGTTCCTAGGTTTCCACCTCATTCATTTCGTTCCACCATAGTACATTAAATAAGTGAGTATTTTTTCGCATAGAACATTTTATCAATGATATATAATCTTCCAATGGGTTTTCTCATATGATAGATCATTTTCTAATGGTACATCTTATAAATTTAGAAAATATGTGGGTTCTTCAAGGTATTTTTTAAGGGAGATACACAAAATACATCAAGTAATAGGAAAATGGTCGGTGTGTGTGCTGGTTGATATGACACATCTCTAATTAAATCAGGCATTGGAATGGTCCCGATGTGCATATGATATATCATACCATTATCCCTACACCTCATGAAACATTTCTATGGATATATTTGGTGGAATACATTTTTTCCAACTACAAACTCAAAGTTTCATAGATGATTTTCAGGATATAACTTTTATCGACCCATAAAGACCCTGATGTGTTGCTAAATGGTGTGGATATTTTATATTATTTCTACAATAATTTTAGGTCAAAATGATTTACATTAATATACATTATCCTAGTATTTATTATTCCTACATCTCTTCCCAAAAATGGATTCATACGGACTAATTTATAAGCTTCAGTGAAATTTGTTATAGTATGATAGCTCTATAAAATGAATATTATAATGTCATAATACCTTGATGTTTATTGAGAATAATCTCAACACTTTGACCAATGCCTTGAAAGTTTTCTCATATTGGACATAAATTTTGTGGTGATAAGACATGTTGTATTTTAACTCGATGTTTAGAATATTATGTAAACTCATCCAGTATATATAGTTAAATCTTGTATCTTGATCAGATATAAATGATACATTTGTTCCATGTGATACCACCACTTCTAAGATGTATTTTCTTACCATTTTATTGATTGGGAATTCCTCATGAATTGAAATTAAATGAGAAGTATTTATAAGAGGATCAAACATAACCCATATAATTTTGTTTCTCTTTTATGTCTTCTAAATAATAGTGACAATATTGATAGTGATTGTTTCCCATTTCCATTTAGGTATGGGTAGTGGCGACATCATCCCATTTTATTTTCCTCTATTCATTCACCTACTAATATAAAATTATTTTTGATATATATTATAACATCTCAATATTCATGTTCTCTGAAAAATCGTTCTCTTCAAGATATTGATACAACTTCATGCTCTTTAGGTGGATGGACATGGTTATGCTATGTGACTAAAAATTAATTTTTTTTAAAACATTTATAGTTAAGTGAGAACCCAAAAGGACAGATCCATTTCCAAGATAATGGGGAACTCGAACAAAAAAACCAAAATAGGCCTGTTAAGGATCCCTTCCCTTCATCAGACCCGCCGAGCTGCCATGGACAATGCAACCAACCAAAAGAAAACTCAAATAGTTCAACCTTCACCAAATCCACCTACAAAATTCAAAACATTATGGAATCCATGGAACCCTACCAAATTGGGGTTGTGTGTGAAGTATCATGATGCAATGTAAGAGGTTACTATGAAAATATATAACTATCCAAGAACATAAAACCTCAACATCCATCGGTTCTAGAGTCTTGTCCAAAGTTAAACCATTGTTGGACGTGTATGCACCAACAAGTGTCCCACAATGTGGATCACCATGAAAATGTTAGGCAAAGATCCTATGCACAGGAGGATAGAAAAAAAGTTACTAATTGTATGGGGAAAAGGGTCAATCCTATCCAAATAGTGACAAATCAAGAAATAAGGAAACCAAACACACAGAACCAAGCCCCCGTAAAAAAACATGAACCAGTAAAGAATCATGAAGTGATTTGGAGAACGGAAGAAGCGCCACCAACACTGAGCTGTATTGTGATGTCCAACTAAGTCCTCATACAATCCTAGGTTGTTGATGAAGTTTCACACCCCGACTAAAACTTATTTTTAATTTAATTATTTTAAGTCATGCTTTTGATATGTGGTTTGAACCGGTTCTATTTTAGAAGAAATTTGAATCTTATATTGGTTTGCAACAGTACGTGCTACTGGGTGTAATTACCAACCTTAATAAGGGAATGTTTTATGAATAAATTTATTATTACATGGATGCGTGACTATGCATTGATCACGCACGCGTCTGTGTACACAGTCCAGACTCAATAATTAATGCAATTATTTTGTAACTGGTTTTATTACTTTAGTATTATTATTAATATTATGATTATTTAAATTAATGTTTCAATTAGGTTATTATTATTATTATTATTATTTAAATTGATATTTTAAATTTTTCATGGATGTTAACTTAAAGTTACAATTATAGAATTATTAACTTATTGTTATTATTATTATTATTATTATTATGGTTTAGAATGGATTAAGATTCCATTTTTCTTTTGGATTTTGGTTTGTTTTCAATTTCGTTTTATCCTCTTATATATTATTTATTTTGTTTTTATTCTATTTTACAATCATTATTATTATTATTATTCTTTTAATTTTCATTTTATTTATTTTACTTTCTCCATTTTTTCCCTTTTCCTCCCTCCATCTTCCGCCCAGGTCGCGCCTCACCTCTCCTCTCCCCCATTTCACCCTCGCGGCCCTCATCTCCCATCACACCCTAACCCTAGAGGATATTCTCTTCACAAACCTCCTTCCCATCATGTATCCCTCCCACCATCCCTTCGGCTGCACCCAAACCGGAACCCTCCTCTCCTCTTACGGATAGCAGCCCCGCAATGCCACTGACTCGCGCCTCCTTTTCCAGCCGCAACAACACCCCCTTCCCGCAAAACCATGTCGCGCCGCACCCTCACCCGAACACCTCCCTCTCAGATGCACCTTCCTGCAGACCCCCTCCCCTTGCATTCCCCTCTGGCATGGCCTCCTCCGGCGCAACAGACCACCGCCACATAACCCTCTCCCCCACTACTTGACTTCGATGCACTGCTAACCTGATCATGCCTCATGCCAGTGAGAACTTCGGTTTCTTCGGTTCCGATCTCCCACATGGCCTCCCTCCAAGTAAAACCTCCTCCTAATTGTGGTTTTGATTCATATTAATTGGGGTTTTAGTTTTCATTTGGTTCATTTATGGTTTATTGATACGATTCCTTGTTTTTAGGGTTTATATTATTTTTGTATAATTATTGATTCAATTATACAATGTTTTGTTTTTGGGGATATATATTGATGATTCTGGTTAAAAAAATTTATTAGAGTCAATTGAGGTTGATCATAGTGCACTTTTTGTGCTGAAGAAGTTTCACGCCAAACTACAAAGTCAGTCTACACTAAGGTAGGTGGTTCAATGTTTAATTATTATTTGATTAATTAATTTTAAAGTTTAATTAATTTATTATTTTATTTAATTAATTTGTGTCGTGTGAATTTGGTATTCTCTGAGGTTTGATTTGCAGTTGAATTGTTTAGTAGCATGTTTATACTATGTGTTCACTTTCTTCTAAAGTCTTATTTGTAGTTAATTGTTAGTGAATTTTTGTTGTTGTTGTACAATTAGCTTATTAATTTGTTAGTTTGGTGTGAGTTTGATTTTACTTGAGGTTTACTGTGTTTTGATGTGTTATGTAGGGTGCCTCATTATATAAGTATGTTGTTGTTGTGATAACTCATGTTGTACTGCTGATTTTGTTTTTCTTTATTAGGTAGTTAATTTTTTAGGATGTGCAAAAAGGGCGCAATTGGTGTTTTGATATTGCATCTGGTTTTTTTTAGTCAAAAATGAGCTTTTTAATGATTCTTTGGAATTTAAAGTTGTGCAGCATATTTCAAAATTGTTTGGAAAATTTTTCTGGTAGTTTTCTTAATTATAGTAATGGTATTTTTAACTGTGCTGGTGGTTTCTTAAATTGCGTGCGTGATACAGATTGTGTTTCTGAGCTGACGTTGTGTGCGTGTGATCGTGTAAGGGGGTTTGGGTTAGTATAGTGTGTACATATGTATTTTTCACTTTAAAATTTATTTATAAAATATTAGGTTTGTTTTTATTAAATAATTATTAACGGTAAAAAAAATTGATTTGGTTAAATTGGGTGAATATTTTTGTTGCTTAAAGTCATGCGACATGTCAAATATTTGTGGAATAAATTTTTTTAGTGGTGTGTTTGATAATAAAAGTGATTTTATTGACTGCGAAGTCTTTATGTTGGTTTTGTGAGTGATGCAAATTTAGTTTTGGGATATTCTTAGTGTGCATCTTATTTCAAATGGCCTTTTGTGTGTGAAAATGGTGGTATTTGGCGTGATTATTGTCTTGTTTTGTTTAAGAGTATGATTATGACATGTGACATGATCTCTGAACTACTTGAGCACAAACAAGAAGCATGGGTACTAGGTGGGTGGACTAGGACTAGTGTGCCAGTGATACAGAAGTGGCATCAGCCCGGTTTCACTTAGCTGGACTTGAGGACTACAACACTAATTAAGCATTTGGATGATCAGAGACCACTAGGTTATGGATGTGTTTCCATGTCTAGTGTCTTGTGTATGAGAACGTATATTGTTGTGTTCTTGTACCATTGTTCACCGAGACACGAGGTTCTAGGGTCCCACTCCTCGATAGTATCTTTAATTCATCTCCCATGTTTTGTGCTCCTCTTTTGCTTTGCGCTCACCGTCAACGCACGGTGTGATGTTGTGGGTTACCAAGGAAGTGTGTGCGTGTTTGTGTGTGTGTGTTAATTTATGTTGTTTTACATTTACAGTAGTTTTCCCTTAAAAATTGTTTTTATTATGAAAAAAGTATGCACTTATTTATTTTTAATTGGTTAAATTGCAAAGGTATTTGTCATTTAATAATTATGCATGGATCCTTTTCTTGGTGGAATCCTACTGGGCTTCTAGCTCACACCCTACATAGACCCTCGGGTGTATGTAGATTCTGTTTCTTCTGCATTTCAGGTTGAGGCATCATGCACAACATTGGTGTTTCGCGTTGTCAGCGGTGTCCCTGGGTTCACTTGGTGAATGTAGATTGAGGTTCTTGCACTTCATGGTACTTGGAGGTTTGAGTTAGTGTTTTAATTTTTTTTATTTATTGTCGTTCCTTTTGGATTTTTGGTTCCAATTGTAATCTTAAATTTTGACTATAAATTGAGGATAGTTTTTGTTGTATGCTTTTAGTTTTAAATTATTTGTATGGTCATTTGTTTTATGTCTATATATTCGGTTAAATCATTACCAATTTTTATTTTTGATACCCGGACACTTGTGCCATTCCGTGGGGATCAGGAATGCCCTTCGGGCCATGTCGCGGACCGGGTCGGGCATCGGGCCGGATGGTGAACTATTCTGGTTCGTGAAAAAATGGTATCACAGGAGGTTTTTGTTCTTGTTATTTGTGGTGTCAGGTACATCATAGATATGATTTTCAGTACTTCAGTGGTAGGTGCAGGAAGAGTGTCACAAACTCTTGCTCGTTCTGATGCTTGAGTAAACAAGGGTAGTCTGAGATTTATGTTTTTGGATTTTTTCTGTGTGGATGGGTGATTATAGTAGGAGTAAACCTATACTACGCGCGGTCTCACAAGGAGTAGCGACCCATGTGATACCCGAGAATACGGTTCGACACTCCTGGTGGTTGGTGTTTGCCTATGGAATGGTCTGCTAAACCATGTAGCTGGGTTAGACATGACCACTAGTCCTCCATCTAGGTGCTTTAATGATTGTGATATCTTGCTTCAATTTTGGTATTGGTGCCAAATTGTTTTCCATTAAAAAGGAAATCATATTTTGGTGTTCTTATTATTTTATTTTGGTGTGTGTTTGACATGATTTTTGGGGTGCTTTTCTCTTGGACTTTGTTTTGGGAATTTGCCATTGATTTTTCGAAGTTGAATTCCTAAAAGGATGTCTTGGGTTATCTGAAATTGAAGCGGGTTGTTTTAGAAATGGAAATCATTTTGAAAATTTGTCTTGAATCAGTCAAATGTTTTTTTGAAAAAAAGAGACTATTTTTGGAATATTGAAAATGTTTTCTTCTTGAAAGCAGAAGAACCTTTCTTTGTCTAGTGGTATTCTTATGGATTCTCGCGTGGGCACATGGAAGTGATTAATGGATATTTGGTGGATTGTGTGTATGGGTGCCTGGGTGGCACGAAAATAAAAATCCGTGAGGCATCCAGGAATATCAGTGGCGAGTGACCGATTTTAAAAGATGCATCATGTTTCCGAAAAAGTTAGATTTTATCAAAAAGGGGTTTTTGTGCTTAAATGGTTTTGGAATTGGAAAATGGTTTTGAGTCCGAAGTGAAAGTGGGGGGTCCGAACGAGTTGTTGGGTTTTATTGTATTGTTCTTGGTTTTTCAAGCGAGTGTGTTTTTTAAGGATGAATTGATGTTTTACATTGAAATTGTTTGATACATGTCTGATTAGGGGATGATTGATTTGTGATGTGTTTGGATTTGTGGAAGGTTGTTTTGTGTTTTTTGTTTGGGATATTCCCCCTAGAAATGTCCCATGGGTTTCTAGAAAGTCATTCAGTTCTTGGCTCAGCCGAGACATCCAGTGGAGTGGCAGAGTTGGGTTCTGCTCGGTGGTGTCGACTGTTCGTAGACGTCGATGTCAGTTGGATGTCGTTGAGTGCTTTGGGAATATTGGAAGTGTCTCTGGTTTTGGAGGAACTCTAGATATTGTGTATGCGTAATTTTTCTCGAGTATTTTTGGAGGAGCAAGGCTAAACCAACAAACGATGATGGTTCCGTTTTAGTTGCGAATAGTGACGTCAAGAGCAACCCTCAAGACTAGTCTCATTCTGCAGTTGTACATAAGTGAAGGAGAAGGAAAGTGGTGGATATTGTAGGTGCTTGACCAATCAACAGAGGGTGAAGGAGGTATGTTGACCTTTCTGAGGAGCTAGTTTCTTGTTCCCCAAAGGTTGTGTTGAATGACCAGTTTAATGCTCGTAATAGTTGTTGGTCCCATTTATAATGTGGTAAGTGAATGCTCATAATCCAATGAAGAGTGTGAACTAATGGGGATTAATCTTGTAGTGCTCCATCTGTCAGTTTGTGTATCTCATTTGACAAAACTCTCAATCTCCTACCTCTAGTGTGGTCAGTCGGACACTCTAAGTCGTTCGCTACAATTCTCAGTTGGTGATTTGACGAAGTGGACACTTGGGGCATGATGAGATGTATGTAGGTTGATTTTATAGTAGAGGAAGTTTCAGTCAGAGGTGGTCAGATTATGACAGTGTGGTGGTAGATGCTTCAGACATCAGGGCCCCTACCATAGGTCTTGGGGTGATGCTTGCGCGTAGTCAAAACTCGTCGGATGTGGTATGAGTTTGGTCCGACTTAAGTACGCAATGACGGATGGGGACAACTTAAATTTTCCAATTGCGATACCATCTCTGAAGGCCTTGAATTCTTGTTGTGGTATTAATTTATGGGAGTTCCTCTTGGGTCTTAAAGAGGTTTGAAGAATCAGTATTCTTGTAAAGACAGTAGGCAGGCTCTGTAAACCATCTAGTGGGTCACTTAGAAATAGAAGTTGTACTCGTCTTGGAGATGCTCATGTCTTGTGGAGTTGAAGTGCACCTATCTAGTTCACCTATTGGTAAAGGGTTTCTGCTATCAAAGCTATCTCATGTGGCAGAGTGTTGGCCACTGTGGTAATAATCAGTGAAGGTCTTCTCGTGTGGTGGGTTCGTGATGAAGGGTTCAGTTATTATTTCTCAAAGTAAACTGGGAATGCCCGCACAGGTTTCGTGGTGTCAGTAAATTTCTAAATGGTTGGGAGACCCACCTCGGGTCTCACCGATGTCCCCTCTTATATTGAATAAATGTAGGGAGCTTGGATGGTCAAGTCAGTGTTAGATTTTTGACTCAGCTTGTGAGTCATTTGGTTGGGAGAACCAATGTTTGACATGAACCCTAATATGGTGGGGAGACCACCATAGGATGAGATTGTGGAAGACTCTGTTTTCAAAGTGAGCTTTGTGGAGTGACCCCCTTGCTTCTGCTCCAACAATCCTCAACCATGCCAATTGGCTTGCTCGGATAGTGGGTCACTGGACGAGTGTTCTGGGAGAACTCAAGCGACCCTGGTGATCCCTACGTTAGGAGTCAGGGTGTTCCATGTTGTATTTGTGTTTGGAGGAGAATTCCTTGCTCTTGGTTATTTTTCGTTGTGATTTGGGTTTCGAGTTCTTTGAAGTTTCGGGTCAGGGGTGCTTTGAATGCCAGATCTTCGGGTGATTGAGGTTTTCTTTTAGGTGTCTTCATGGTCTCCCATGGAACCCTTGGTTGTCCTAGTATTTTGGGACTTTCTAGGGGCAGAAAGTTTCATGATGGGGAGAATTGCCACTCCCCAACTGATACTTATTTTTAATTTAATTATTTTAAGTCTTTCTTTTGATATGTGGTTTCAACCAGTTCTATTTTAGATGAAATTAAAATATTATATGGGTGCATGACTATACGCGTGATTGGGTGTAGTTCCCAACCTTTATATGGGAACGTTTTATGAATAAATTTATTATTACATGGACGCGTGACTATGCCGTGATCACGTACACGTCTGTGCACAAAGTCCACACTCAATAATTAATGCAATTATTTTGTTACTGGTTTTATTACTTTAGTAGTATAATTAATATTATGATTATTTAAATTAATTTTCCAATTAGGTTATTATTATTATTATTATTTCAATTGATATTTTAAATTGGTCATGGATGTTAACATAATGTTAAAATTATAGAATTATTAACTTATTATTATTATTATTATGGTTTAGAATGGATTAAGCTTCCATTTTTCTTTTGGATTCTGGTTTGTTTTCAATTTCTTTTTATCCACATTCTATATTCTTTATATTATTTTTATTCTATTTTATTATCATTGTTGTTATTATTATTCTTTTAATTTTAATTTTATTTATTTTTCATTCTCATTTTTTTTCCTTTTCCTCCCTCCCTCTTTCGCCTAGGTCGCGCCTCACCTCCCTTCTCCCCCATTTCACCCTCGCGGACCTCAACTCCCTTCGCACCCTAACCCTAGAGGATCTCCTCTTTTCCGGCCTCCTTCCCGTCACGCAGCCCTCCCACCATCCCTCCGGCTGCACCCGAACCGGCACCCTCCTCTCCTACTACGGACAGCAGCCCCATGCCACCACTGCATTGCGCCTCCTTCGCCAGCTGTAACGACACACCCCTGCCCACAAAACCGATCCGCTCTGCACCCTCACCCAGCAGTCTCCCTCTTGGATGAACCTTCCGTCAGACACCCTCCCCTTGCTTTCCCCTCTGGCACGGTCTCCTATGGCGCACTGAACCACCACCGCACAACCCTCTCCCCCTCTAATTTCCTTTGATACACTACTAACCTGAACATGCCTCATGCTGGTGAAAAATTCGGCTTCCTCGGTTCCCATCTCCCACACAGCCTCCCTACAGGTAAAACCACTTCCGAATTGTGGTCTTGATTCGTATTAATTGGGGTTTCAGTTTTCATTTGGTTCTTTTATGGTGTATTGATATGATTACTTGTTTTTTGGGCTTATATTCTTTGTTTATAATTATTGATTCAATTATACAGTGTTTCATTTTTGGGGATCTATATTGATGATTCTAGTTAAAATGTTTTCATTAGAGTCAATTGAGGTTGCTCGTAGTGCAATTGTTGTGCTGTGGAAGTTTCACGCCAAACTGTGAAGTCAGTCTACACTAAGGTAGGTTGTTCCATGTTTAATTATTAATTGATTAATTAAATTTGCAAGTTTAATTAATTTATCATTTTTTTAATTAATTTTTTTTCGTTTGAATTTTTTCTTCTCTGAGGTCTGATTTGTAGTTGAATTGTTTAGTAGCCTGTTTATACAATGTGTGTGATTTCTATTGAATTCTTATTTGTAGTTAATTGTTAGTGATTTTTTTTTGTTGTGCGGTTAGCTTATTAATTTTTTAGTTTGGTGTGAGTCCGATTTTACCTGAGGTTTAGTGTGTTTTGATGTGTTAAGTAGGATTCCTCATTATATAAGTATGTTGTTGTTGTGAGAACTCATGTTGTACCGCTGATTAGTTTTTTCTTTATTGGGTAGTTAATTTGTTAGGATGTGAAAAAAGGGTGCAATTGGTGTTTTGATATTACGTCTGGTTGTGTTTAGTAAAAAATAATCTTTTTTAATGAGTCTTTGGTGTTTAAAGCCATGCGGTATATTTCGAAATTGTTTGGAAGATTTTTCTTCTTGTTCCCTTAAATATAGTAATGGTATTTTTAACTGTGTGGGTGGTTTCTTAAGTTGCGTGTGTGATGCAGATTGTGTTTCTGAGGTGACTTTGTGTGCATGTGATCGTGTAAGGGGGTTTGGGTTGGTCTAGTGTGTAAAGCGGTATTTTTCACTTTAAAATTTATTTATGAAAAATTTGGGTTGTTTTTGATAAATAATTATTAACGGTGAAAAACAATTTATTTGGATAAATTGGGTGAATATTTTTGGTGCCTAAAGTCATGCGACGTGTGTGAAATTTCATTAATAATTTTTTTAGAGGCGTGTTTGATAATAAAAGTGATTTCTTTGATTGTGCAGTCTTTATTTTGGTTGTGTGAGTGATGCAGATTTAGTTTTGGGATATTCTTAGTGTGCATCTTATTTCAAATGGCCTTTTGTGTGTGAAAATGGTGGTATTTGGTGTGATTAGTGTCTTGTTTTGTTTGAGAGTATGATTATGACAAGTGACATGAACTCTGAACTACTTCAGCACAAACAGGAATCCAGGGTACTAGGTGGGCGGACTAGAACTAGTGTGCTAGTGATACGGAAGTGGCATCAGCCCAGTTTCGCTTATCTGGACTTGAAGACTACAACACTAACTAAACTTTTGGATGATCGGAGACAAATAGGTTATGGATGTGTTTCCTTGTCTAGTGGCTCAAGCACGAGAACATATATTGTTGTGTTCCTGTACCATTGTTCACCGAGACATGAGGTTCTAGGGTCCCACTCCTCGATAATATCTTCAAGGCCTCTCCCATGTTTTGTGCTTTTCTTTTTCTGTACGCTCATCTTCGACACACAATGTGACGTTTGGGGTTACCAAGGAGGTGTGTGGGTATCTGTGTGTGTGTGTGTCTTAATTTATTTTGTTTTCCATTAAGATTACTTTTCCCTTAAAAACTATTTTTATTAAAATTCATTAAGCACTTATTTATTATTAATTCGTTAAATCACAAAGGTATTTTTCATTTAATAATTATGTGTGGAACCTTTTCTTGGTGGAATCATACTAGGCTTCAAGATCACACCCTACATACACCCTTGGGTGTATATAGATTCTGTTTTTCTGCATTTCAGGTTGAGGCATCGTGCACAACATTGGTGTTTTGCGTTGTCAGCGGCGTCCCCGAGTTGGTTTGGTGAATGTAGCTTGAGGTTTTTTCACTTCATGGTACTTGGAGGTTCGAGTTAGTGATTTTAGTTTTTTCTTTATTGTCGTTCCTTTTGGGTTTTTGGTTCCAGTTGTAAACATAAATTTTGACTATAGATTGAGGTCTTGTTTGGCTGTATGTTTTTAATTTTAAATTATTTTTCTGCTCATTTGTTTTATGTCTATCTATTTCGGTAAATCGTTCCCAAGTTTCATTTTTGATACCCGAGAACTTGTTCCAGCCCATGGATATCTGAAACACCCTTCGGGCCATGTCGCGAACCGGGTCGGGCGCTGAGTCAGATGGAAACCTGACTTGGTATGTGACATGAATAATCATCCATAAATCTACTCTGAAAGAACCAAATCGTTCGTACCACAACGAGACCAAAAAGAAAAGGAAACCATAAAAAATCTACTATTGGTGAGGATACCATGAATTCAGGTTATGAAACTTCACATATGAATATAAAGTGGTTTATCTAAGATAAAATGTGATTAGATACTTTTGTAGTGGATTCCGGGCGATTTAGTGAGCAATAATAAAACTGACATCTTCGATCTCGAAATATCCTTAGATTTGAAGCTGATATCCTCATTCGGGACACCACCAAGGGTGACTAACTAATCCTGCAATAATCATATTTCCATGAGAGGCTGATGACCAATGATAGAGATGTCTACATGGAAGAACCACTACCATCACCTCCCAAACCCAGACGGAGCCCACTAAAGATGAATATTAGGAAAGGGGGAGGGGATGTTCCAGAAAAGAGTATGATTTGATGTGGGATGGTAATAATGATGGAAGAGACTAACCTGGAGGGGTGGGTGGTTCTAGGAAAACCATATGTCAAGCAGGAGCTCCTAAGTGGTGAGTTCAAGCTATTTAAATCATTTAAAAAAAGAATTATTTATCTTAATATTTGATGGTACACAATATCCTATCAAAAAACATACAATTCCTTCTTCATTTTTGAATTATGAGGATTTACCATTTCTTATATCATCCACATTCTTCTATTTTACCACACCATCTCTCTGGGATTTTTTTTATCATCTCTATAAGTGATGGATGATAAATAATTTGATAAAGATATAATGATGTTCCTTACTTTATGTTCCCCATGTCCATACATTGAATGTATAAGAAGATTGGATCCTTTAAAATTCACATTATAGATTAGTTTTCAATATCCTTTATATATAATGTATCATCCTTGTCACTTTGATTCCATGGATGCTCGTGGATTTAGTAGTCTTAATTCTTAATTATCTATATCCGTAATCACTTTCACATGTTAATATCCTCCTATATGAGTATATATTTGATTATATTATTATACATATATAGCTTCAAATTCACCTCATATAGATAATTCTACCAACTTTCAATTAGAATATTATGGAAGGAAAACCTATATCATGTGTTGGATAATTATACTACTAAAATTCAACTGTTTTGTGGTTGAGGATACCACTCTATCATTTTATGTTAGTAAAATTCTGAATAACTTCATTAAAAAATAAATTTACGTAATGAAATGTTCCCCCTTGAGGGTAGTGTCGGGGATAGTTTAGTGATAATCGTCCTTTTAATTCCTCGATTATTTATTCATATTTATTAGTTTAGTTGAACATTACTACCTTCAGAGTCATATTTTCTAGAGTTTTTGTCAACCGTATAAAGTGTCACACATTTTTTCCTATGTTCCCATATCATGGAAGAAAACTACAGACCTAAATTACATATGTAGTTCTAGGATACTCCGCAATTTCTTTTTTGTTAGAAGAGTCCATTGATATGCCTATACCAGTGGTAACATTCCAAAATAATGATACTACCTCTATAAAGAACTCTAACTTAGTGAAAATTTTATATATCATATCCTTTCATAATTTCTTAAGCATGGTATATATGTTCTTCACATGATAGTCTATGATTTATTATTATATCAGACTATCATCTATAAAGATTGAAATAAATTTTCTAGTGTAATATCTAAGGAATCTATTCATTATATCCATGATAAATGATAGACAATTAATGAGTCTGAAGAGGATCTAAATGATATCATTTTATCTAGACATTTTTTGAATGGTATTCTTTGGAATATATTCCTTATTTAACATTAATGGGGGATATCCCAACTAATTTTACACCATAGAGAAATACTATCCCACTTGAATTGGATCGAAAATATCATCTATCTATGGTAGGTATACTTGTTATTTATTATGATTTTTTTTATTTAACGATTAAAAATGAATATGTGAATTGTTACGTCATTTTAAAGATAAATAGGAATTATGAAACTGCATTTAGATGTAATTAGGTATATAAAACTTTATCACAAATTTACTTGTAAATACTTTAATTTTTCTAACTCAATGTTTCATATTTTTAAAGGATTCGCAGACATAGTTAGGGATCCAGGTATAAGATCAGTTGTGAACTCAACCACTCATTCAAGAGGATTCCCATGCAATTATTCATGCAATACTTCAATATAATCCTTCACAATGGTAATTTTCCCATGCATGATTCTATGGGATTCCTCAATCATTTTAGTTAGATATTCTTACTCATTGGGAAATAATTTAAACACATTTGATGAATAACTTAGAAAACATTCATCATCCACCTTAAATTTTTGAAAATCAGGGGATGACTCGGGATGTGAGGATTTATATCCCTCTAATTATAGTGGATATATTATATATATAAGGATAAATTATACATTACCAAAGTAGAAATAAACTCCATAAAATTGAAGTAGAACGTATTTTATTGGTTGTTTAGTCAACATATATTGACCAGGTAGGGGTTATGTAATTGAGATGTAGCAATTTCACCATTTAATATTCTCAAATATAGCTTAACCCCCTTGTCTTGAGGCAGGGTTTGAATAGTTCCACTAAACATTATTGATATGAAATAATTCATATAACTATAATCATATATTTTATTTAATGATAATTAATTGATATTTAGGGTACCTATCTATATTTTATTCTGGATATAATAATTTATCAAAACCATAATAATCTTATGGATGAGAATACATAAACAAATACACATATAAAAGTGAAACATTGAATGTATAAAAAATAATAGATATTTGGAAAGAAAACCCTAACTTATGGTCCTCAAGGATTTCAATATTGGTTATCCATTTTGAATTTCAAATTATGATTTTTAATAAGAATTTGATTCAATCCCATTATAATGGTTCATAAAGACTCTATGAATTTTCTAGACAATATCCAATTGGAGTATCAAACTAGGAATGAATGAGTCCCGTTTTTCACGGACTAAGAGATGATATATTTAAGACCCAATGGTTCCTCATAGAGGTGATTAACCATTGGTATTAATATTGTAAAGAAAAAACATCTTATAGTATCTATATATGGATTTAATTTCATGGAAACTACTCACTCTCTTCTCCACAAAAATTTCAGGATGTTTTCCAATACATAGATGTATCCATAGGGTTATCACTAAAGTAATCATATACTAATCCACAGACATTAATAGAATATCCTAAGATAATAACAATAGAAACCAAATTTCTTGACACATATTGTTTAATTTTTTTCACATTAATATACAATAATTAAAAACTATAGATCAAATGTTCTACTGACTTTAGAAGTCTAAATACATAAAACATCAAAGTGAAAATAAAATAAAAATGTACTATTTTAGTCTCCCTAATGAGATCCTAAATACCATTGATCTCCAAAAAAAATGAGAACCTAGAGAATACATAAACCAAAGGGTTACCTAAAAATCATAGTATTTTAATAAAAATTATAAGGAATCATAACATGTGAGTCAAATGATAGAAAATAATATCATAAAATTGAATTGTCATCCTTAATCCCATGATAGAATAACATATTGATCATTGAATCATATTAATGGAATCATAGGAAATTATAGGGAACATATTACATGACATATAAATAAATTAATTCTAACTTCTGAGACTACATCACATGGTGGACGAAGTCCCCTCAAGGATTATGTTCACTCATTTTTCCCTTATATAACGTATCATGAGAAAAAACATTAAAAATGTATTTGAAAAATATCTAGGTGCACCAATCATAACATGTAAATTATTATGTGTTCTACATATTGATTATAATAATAACTAATAAATATTATAAACACCTATGGAAATAAATGGGTGGTATAAAATATTCCCATATCATAATCATGAGATATTTTTGAAATAATACATTTAAGAAATGTACTTAAGGCATGTACTAGTACATAAAATTTAGGGTGAAAAATATTGGTATATATATGAGAGTAATATATATATATATAATTTATAGTTTTTAGATAACATTTATGAGATATAGAAAGTGGGTTAGAGAGTAAAAGGTCAGGACCCAATGAAAAAAGGTGGTTCAGAGAGATGTTGTACTTTTTGTCTGGAGACATTATTTACTTTCACAAAACATATTGGATTTTACAATTACATTAACTAATTTTCTTATTTCATATATTATTCCATAAATGTTTCAATTATTTTAATTTTTTTAATTATTAACCATTTATATGAGATATAATATTTAATTTCACTATTCATTGCGCGTTCATTTCTTACTTCAAAGGTTGCATCTCTCATGGATAATTAATGTAGTTATTATAAAATGTAACATCAAAACATGATGTTATATTAAAATATATTATTTTACTTAAAAATTTATAAATGGACCCAAATACCCATATGTGTTCCAACATATAGAAAAATCATTGAGTAAAAATGTTAATGTTTTGTGGTTAGTTTATTTAGGCAGTTTTCCCAACCATCATAAACAAGATTTATTTTAATTAATATTTTTTACATGTATTATTTAAAAAAAATATGTTATATTTTACTTATTTTATTATAAATTTACAATAATAGTAATTTTATCTCCATCCTTGAATGTGGTGGAGTAAAAATAATTTTTTTGTTCCAGGAGGCAGTCAACCATCCATTTTGTAAAAAATGAATTCATTTTAAAAATGAAATAAGGGATGGTATAAGATAAATATTACAATATTTTAATAATATAAATATATTTATGATATTTTTTTAAATATTTTTAAAAAATTTGGCATCGTATGGGGTGGAAGAAGAATAATAAAATTAAAAGAGTTTGCAAGATGTTTTTACCTCTTCTTTGGTCACCTCCTATTAGGTCATCCCTGAATGCCCCTCAAAATGATACATGGATGAGGAAATAATAACTATAAAATTTGGGATTGGATTTGATATTCAATTTGGAATAAAATTTTAATGATCCATATCTTAGATGTTCTGATGAGAGTGGGTTGTGAGGGGTGGTATTTATAGGGGGTTTTGAATATTATATTCCTTAGTTAATTATTGTTTCTAATAAATTGAAATGTTATTGATTCATGTGAATATATATAGAAATTATTTAAATTATTTACATCTAATGTTTGATTACATCATTTAGAACTCAAAAATCATTGTATTTTAATATAATTTAAAAGATGTATTTTACCATATTTCATTATTCAAAAAAACTCAACTATTATATAATAATATGAAAACATCCCCAAAAATATTTTTCGATTAGTATATTAAAAAATTAAAGTACATTTATGAAAATAATTTTATAATTTTGAGGAATTTATTTTTTAGTATACTCTTTATTTATTTAAAAAATACCAATTTTAAAATTATGATCAATTTTGTTACACATTGAAAAATTACTAATAGTCTCATAAAATTACCTGATCATTATAATAAAACATAATATTAATTTATAATCCCTTTTCATGAAGAAAAATAATTTACTAAATCATTATATTTATTATATAAGTGAAATTATAGTATTTTTGTTTTACAAAAATACAAACTCTTAATTTTTAAATTTAAATATATTTATTAAAATGTGCCATGTTTTATATATTTTCATCTTCATTGAATTAGATATATAAAATATATTTTACACTTCCATAGGTGACAATACTATTCTAAATTCCAAATTACGATTTCTAATGGTCATATAACTATTCCAACACTCATATTACTATTACATCCATCAAATTTTTAACTAATATGTGGGTTCTGTACTTATTTTAAATACCCCATATTTAATTTATTCATTATTTACATATATTTATCTCATGGAAATATATATTTATTCCATGATCAATATTTTATTACTAATATTGTGTTTCATTTATACAGTGTTTTTATCGGTTCTATTTTTTTGTCGGTTATGAGATCAAATGTTTTAAATTTCATATATATATTTTTATTTTTATCACATTATAATATTTATAATTCGTAGGGCCATCTTCATTCTCAAAATTTAATTATTTAATTAAAATGAATAGTTGGAGTTATCTAGTGGTTTCTATTAATTATTATATTTTTATAATTTTAAAAAAATTATAAGAAAGGATATTCCCTTGATAAAATGGTGGGTCATTACCATATTGAATTGAAATAACATAAAAAATGAAGTTTCAATTTTTAATTTTTCTGCAACACAAGAACATTATTATTTCATCCACATTTCATTATAAATATTTAGAATGAATCTACTTTTCATGATCTACTAGCTGTAATATTTTACACCATTATATTAGTTGTTCATTCAAAATTATTGATGATCACCCCTTATATACCTATTCAACATGTCACACTACACTGTGAATGAGTTGTAGAATGGATGGAATTCTATTACATGATCCCAGATATTTTTCTAGGAGTTTTTCCAGAATAATCATAGATTAGGTTATTACCTTCTCAATAATCCAGCCTTTTTGAATTATCATTATCATAACACATTATTGTTTTCAAAATAGTTTCATGAATAATCGTTTTTTGAATTCTTCTGCATGATAAGTTAAATTTAACTTACTAAAATTCATAAATATTGAATTAAAATAAGTTAAGTTATGTTTAGATAGTATATCTTGATACGTTTAACTACTTATGTAAAATAAACATATTAATAAGTATGTACCATGATATAACGAAGAAATTTGTTCAAATTATTAAAAACTCAATCAAAATAATATGTCATTATAATGTTACATTACTTAAGGTAAAATTGAATTATATTTCCAAGTAATTGTATGACCCAATTCAAGGTTACCTATATTACAAAAGAGATTTTAACATCATTTTTATGTTGAATTAACAATTTTTACATCAATTGTTTATTGAAAAAATAGACATGGTTTTACTTGAAGGAAAGTGTTGTTTAATTCTACATTCATGATTTTACGATGCTTGAGTCCACTCAATGGATCAATGAGTTGGAAATAATGTGGTGGGAAATATATTCCCATGTAAATACCTTTGAGAATCTTACTGCACTCACATTTATATTTTTATAATGGTTATATGGATCCTTTACTATAGAATAATCATACCATATAATATTTTGAAACCAATGGAAAGGGATATTTGATTTTTATAAATGAGTGGGTTTGGGTTACATTAAATTTATTAATTTATATATTTTTTTAATACATAACAAGAATTAAATATCTTCATTTATTGTAAAAATTCTAAACTGCACTAATTTTCAATTGTCACTAAGATCCATACTGGAGAAGGAAAATATTCATACAAGTAATAAATTCGAGGAGAGGAATAAGAGATTTCATTTTTTACTATTCCATGATCAGGATTTTATATATTATAATATCCAATTCCTAAGGCACCGACAATGGAGGCTAATGTGGATGGACCCTCTATCTAAATTATTCACTTGTATATTGTGATAGATTCCTAGTACTTATTTACTTTATCTATTTCCAAAGGGATCTAAATGAGAAAAGTGTAATTGGATGCCTATCTGTGATTTATCAACTTTATGTTAATTATTAAGAGAAGGAGTCAAGGTGGTATTTGAGTTCTATATGGAAATTTGTGAATGAACTATTGGATAGGGGTATGTAGATGGGATTCATGTAATCATGATTATTTTCTACATTGAGAGTATGGGAAACATTCCCTTTAAGCTCCCTGATGAGTTGTGCATAGATAGTTCTATTTCAATATTTTTAAAAATATCTAATATGTTATACCAACCACTATCACATTTAATTATGATCCATTCGATTATATATTAATAATTTAAATGAAATATAATAAATAATAATTTATATTATCATTTTGGTTTGGGGTGATTTTTTTAATATCCCAATTCATTTTTTAAAAATATTTATTTTATAAGGGGATTTACCGTATTTATTTGTAATTATTTGAAACCAGTGTAGACTCAAAACAATTTTTTATTAAATTTAAATAATTTATAATTTTTTGGATGATTATTGTTTATTATAAACATAATTTAATATCCATAAAATTAATACTTCCCATCAATGATTGGGGTTCTACTAGTCATGCATCCGGGCACGTAGTCAACCGTTTTCATCTAAAGGTTATGGATTGCGAACCAATCCCCCACATCCCCATTTCATATCAATTATTATAGTCATAAAATCTCATTTTATTTTTTCAACATTTTTTATTTTTTCTAAACTATGTTGTATTCCAAAAATCTATTTCTTGTAACTAAATATACTGTAATTTTATCGATAACCTTTGGTGGTATTGAATGATATTGAGATATTTTGAAGCTAAATCGCATCCGGGACTATGGATGGTATCAAAAAAAAATTAAACATGAACACAATTATAATTTGGTTTACCAATATTTCCATATTTAATATAGAAATATTTAATGTTTTATCATTAGGGAAATGAGTTTCAATCAGGTTACTATTTGGGTCACCTCCCATTATGATCCTTGTTATCACTTTTTGAGAAAGTGGAGAGCCACATATGATGATCCATTTTTCCTTTATCATGGTTCCTTTATATCTAATTTTAGAAAAATTATAAAAAATTTCCTATGTGTATTAGTCTTATAGTTCTTCACATTCTATTGGAAAACTTTTTGAATCTCAATCTTCTAAAAAATTACATAAGATGATTTCCCTATTGGGTCAATTTACCTTAATAGGTATATTTAATCACCACACAAAAATGTGCATAAATATTGATCTTTATTATTTATTTTTTATGTTTTCATGGTTTTTTTACATTAAAATAATTATTTTAATTAAATTATTATATAGTATTTTTTGTTAAATATTATTTATTAATTCATTTACAGGGTCACAGTTACCACCATTTTAAATTACATGGTACACATATAGAGGAGAATTATTATGAAAACTAAAACAACTCCTTGAATATTGTGTTCATAATTTGTGGTCATTGATGGATTTTTCTATCCTAATATTGCATAATGAATGAATTTATTTATAATCCATTCTTAATAAAATTGTTTTCAATCTTGACTTTTAGGTTATTAAGCCTCTGATTGTGAATGTTTTTGGAATTAAATTCCTCAATCATTGAACATATTGGCCCAATATATATTCCCTAATATGGTTACATCCAATAACTAACATGGGATATGATAATTATCCCATAAAATCTTATATATAAAACTCCACCCTTTCGGAAATTTATGTGGTATTTGGATTTTTACCCCACATTCCTCCCCTAAAGAAAATTAACACACATCTTAGACTCCCTATAAACTATAATACATCTAATCCAAACCTCATACATAATAAATATCTTGAACTATAATTTTAGTAAAATATTCATCCTAAGTAATAATGATGGATCCATAATCTCTAACTTAGAAACTATTAACATTGTTAGAATGGCATGGTCCACCTACATCACACTCATGATACACCATATCCTTGATACAACTTAATGATGTCCAATTTTCCATCGTAAAATTTATAAACCCAAAACATATTTTATTTTATGGTTACATAAAAAACCAATTTTTTTGGGGAGTATATCATCCATATTTATACTCTAACCCCCATCCTTGTGTGAATAACTATAGGATTTTGGATTTTACCCAAAAAAGTTAATATCAATAATGATAATTCACATTATATAGGTTCATCAACCATGTGTCCAAGGATATAGGGGGATACAGATATATTAATCTAGTGGCATTAATTATATTTTAAAAAGAAATTAAATCCCACATATTTTTTCGAACATAGTATTGAATGGAATCAATGGTGGTGGGATCACCTCTTATCAATTTAGTGTTGGTACAATGAATTTGGATTTATTAAATACTAAGGGTATATAGATTTATAATTTAGAGACTGCAATTCATCTTCAGTTAAAAGGAAACAATCATTAATTATGAACTCATAGTAAATAATACATTCGTACTCTTACAATATTTACTATGTTATTAATGTATTCATAATAAGGCATTTTTTTATCCATTTCTGAGAAAAGTAAATCAATCTCATTATAGTGGAATAATATCACTATTATATTAGGTAATGAATCATGATTTCATAATGAATACAAAATCCAACCTAAACATACAGTCACTTAATATATCATACATGGATACTCTCTTAATGGCAATACAAGTCATCCAATGAATTAATATTTTTCAATTTTCATATATAAATTCAGATCACGTTCTCAAGTGTGGATTTAATTAAAAATATGAAAATGATAACATTCATTTTAAATTGCGTTGAACATTTGATTTATAATCATGAACAATTTTTACCAATGTTTGTTGGATCTACATCAATTTCTTTGAAAGTGTTTTCTTAATTTTTCAAATTTGAACCTAAGATCTAAAATGTTGTGTTTCATAATTCCACATTACTAAAATCAAAATTTAAACATTACAGTTAAATGAGGACTCCACCTCAAACATATTATTTCATTTTTTGAATAAATATATGGATGTGGTTCCTTCAGAATAATTAATCCCTTATGGTTATCAATTTTTCACGTTACCTTCCAAAACATATATTTTGGGTTTATACTATGATATTGTTCCCTATAAAAAATTAAGTGACTATCACATATTTATTTTCCTTATTGATATGTATTTCTCTAATAATTTAAACATAATAATACTTATACCATCATTTACATTATATTATCCTTATATATTTGTTGTGATTTCAAACATAACCTTTTTTCATTTGAAAACTCTTATGACTAAATGATGGGTGTTAATATTATAGTGATTGAATTTTAAGCCCATGATTTTCCTTGTGATATACCTTATTATTGATCCTAATTTATATCCCATATATACTATTAAATATTTAAAACATAACCAAATTTTCAAGCCCAAATTGTCTTTTCTTCTTTAAAAATTATATTATTTTTCAAGAAAATTTCCAAGTTATGCCTTTTTTTCACAGCCCAAGTCAGGTATACTGTTTTTTTTTTGTCAAGTATAATTACTTATTTTTGAGATCATGAAATTAATATATGTTTTAGTAATGATAATAAAATATAGATCATAAATGTTTTGATTAATTCACTCAGGTTATGAATATGGAAATCCAAATATGGTGCTTAATTTCCCATTCAATGAAAAATCAGAAAAAAAGAATACTATAAGTTGTTCTGAAACCTATGGTAATATTTTATTTGATATAAAGAGTTTATTACTTTTAATGGTTTAGTTGATTTATTAATCATAATTTCTTATGTGTTTTAGAAATTTTTAGTTTCATATAGAAATTATAATGACAAATCTCTATCTATATATTAAGATATATTTTAAAGATCTCAAAATATAGCTGTTAAATAATATTTGATGATTAAAATGATAGGGTGAAGAGAATATGAATGGAAGTAATTTGGTATGAAAAAATTTTTTGTTTCTAAATTATTTAGTGGAATACAAGTTATTTTTATTTTTATTTAAATATGAGAGTTTGTAAAATTAATTCCCAAAATATTCATGCCACATGAAAAAGATCAACAACTTCAAGTAATTGACAAATGAGAATGAAAAAATTGGTTTCGTTTGTGGAATAGTGGATGAAAATGACTTAAAAGTGGTTTTACAATAAAACAAAAACACTGAGTATTTGTTTGTGCTTATCATTAATAATGTGAGGCAACATAATGTGCCAATAAATCACACTATATCTAATGAACTAGATCGAGCTAGTCGGGAGGAGCTTCAAGTTATTAACTTGAACATATTTTGAGGAAGTTTAAATGTTGTTTTATGGTAGGTAGTATAATATTAATCAAATTAAAATATTCTATATTATTCCATATTTGAGTAATAGAATTATGTTTCTCCGTCAAATATGAACTGATGCAACCCTAGTTTTCTATATCTATTGGAAACAACTGAAGGAGAATCCTAGTAGAGTAATCGAGCTTGGATGATTATATAACCCCAGTTCATATTTCATATGAATAAAGGATGAAGAATAAAATCCTTTACAAATTTTATTATGTAATATGAAATTTTCTAAAGTATATATATATACGTAGTTTTCATGATCCCTAAAAATAGCGAAGACGATGAATTCATTCCACTATTAAGATAAGTTATCTATTGAATATATATTGTGTTGATTTATTTTAAACAAAATGGGTGAATTTGAGAGTAAAATAATACTAAACTGGAAGTGAAAAAGTATTGGAACATAGAGTGTGAGTATTTTATCTAATATCTTCACTAGTGGGAAATGAT
The DNA here is from genome assembly GCA_963277665.1 of Viscum album. Taxonomy (NCBI): domain Eukaryota; kingdom Viridiplantae; phylum Streptophyta; class Magnoliopsida; order Santalales; family Viscaceae; genus Viscum; species Viscum album. Next base: position 1,406,067,455 of record OY728166.1, on the reverse strand, counting down.
GACATAAACTATGTACTAGAAGACATTGTTTATCATGATGAAGTATATGTGTCTTGTATTTTAAATGTAGACCACTATATCAGGGTTTATCCCTAGTGACTATATAGAAATATATTGAATTGAAATGTATAAGATAAGGATCATCAATATTGAATCGTAAATTTTGAACATATTTTTTGTTATAATGTACACATGTGAATGTAGACACCTAAAATATACCATGTTTCACATTCATTAAGAATTTTGAAAAGTCTCAAAAATATATTTGATAATTTAAAATGTGGATAAACATGTTGTGGTGATGAAAGAAGAATCCATGATCAATATATTGGATCTCTTAATGAATAGTTTGCTCTTATTTATGTAAATAAATTTCATGATATGATTTATTATGACACATGATGAATAATAGAGATGGGGGAAGATAAATTAATTGGAGACTCTATACCTTGAATGGTGATGATATTATTTCATATATTTACATGTGAATATATATATTTTTTTAATTCAAGAATAGAAATATTGAAATATATGCATCATGGAATGACAAGGAAAAAATGATAATTCTACACTATTAAGAAGTGGATGTCAATGTGATTTTAATATTCATTTTACATTGGTGCATATGTGGGTATTGTTTAAGGAAGCTATTTTATAGAATTGTTTATTTAGAGTATTAATGGATAAAATAATTTTGTATGAGTTTGAAGTTACTTATCCAATAAATAGTGATATTGAATCAGAAAAACAAAATTCATAAATGAAATATTGATATGGTATTTAATGAATATTGAATTCAAGAAGAGGTATAACATGATGGATGTTACATTCCATGGTGTTATACATATATATTGTTTATTTTGGAATATGATGTATGGAAAATTCAAGATTGTTATAAAAATAATAAAATCCATTTATGCAAGATTAATAAGGAATATTCTAGATAAATCTACAGAAATATTTTTTAATTAGAAGGGAGGAAAGATGATTTTTTCAATGATTTAGAATAACGTTAGAATAAGTTATAGAAGAATAATATGGTTGATGTTAATTATTTCTTTTATATGAATAAGACAAATATATCTATGTCAATATCAGTTTTTATAGGATGGAAGAGAAATAAAATGGATGAAAATCGTATATGTTGTATATGATATTAGAAAAATACATTATATATATTTTTAAGAAAGGAAACACTTTCACATGAAGATATAAAAAACTATAAAATGGGAAGAAGATTTTCTAACATTTTGTTTAGTAAAAAATGAAGAAATAATATGTATTTATTTGAATAATAAAAGATGTTATAGTCTATTATTCTATTGAAGAATAAGAAATAATTGGTAACACACCAAGACCCTATTGGGTTCTTAATTTAGGATAAAATATATGGTTATTATCCTTAAAATTTTAAACGTAAAGGTTGAATATCAGTGTAGAATTAATTAAAATCGTTTTTGGGATAAAAATTCATTATTGTAGGTAAATCATATAGGTTACTACATATTGGGTTTTACTTGTGTTTCATGTGATCTTTGTTTTTATAAGTTCACACAAAGGATAATTCATTCATTTAGAATAAAGATCATTATAAAAAATCAAACCCAATGTGTGTATGTGTGTCTGTTTTCATGGAGGGGATGATTATCCTGATAGAAGATAAAAAAACTTTTAAAAAAAATAATTCACCATAACAAGTGAAAAATATAAAAAATAAAGGGTTTAAATGATTTTTTTTATAAAACCTGTCCAACAATAATTTACCCACTCCACTCTCAGTTTTGAGCCCATACATAATAGGTACCATCTATTAGTATTATATATTGATTAAACTGTGATTGGAATATATTTTTTCAAATTCATTACCTTTAAATTATTTTAGTTTCTCTCAGAACATCTATTTAAGTGATGGTGTGTTGATTTTACATCATTTTTAGGTTAAAATTATTTTTCATCCATGAGTATGATTAATATATAATAGAAATTGAATATGGTGGTGAAGAACCCATCCCACATTTATAAAGAACAAGAATTTTTATAAGAACATTACATTGAAAATTAATGTTTTCATTAAAATAAATAATTAATATGGATAAATATTTTCTCTATCTCCAGAGGATAAAAAGAATCAATCGATCATAAGGTATTTTTCAGTTCTTTATAATGTTTTCCACATAAAAATACTAGTGTGATTAAGAGTGTTTGTATGCACAAATATTTATCTTTAATTTTTTAATATACATAATACATTATTTTCCCCAAGAACATACCTCAGATGATTGTGGGGTTTTGGAAATAATTAAGGATAAGACATTTATCTTGAAGAAGATTTTGAAAATTTGAAAATGTTATTGAAAAAAATTTCAAACATATTAAATTATATCCATGCTAATAGAAGATCGTGATATTTCTTACATAATGAATCAAATGAGAATTAATGATTAAGAAAATTAATTTATTAACATAGTTAAATATAAGGATTAAATAAATATGAATCTTGAATAGAATATCCATTTATCAAAACTACTTTGAAAAATTGTGTTCATGTTAAGAATTTAAAATTTGATGTGAAATTAAAAATAATTTATGAACATCCAATATTACTTCAAAAAAATAAAAAAAATTAATATAGTGGTTATTGAGATCATGGAATTTAATTGTGAATAATAGTTGGAATTAATTAAAGAAAATAAAAATTCTCGTACTGTGAATTTTATAGAATCAAATCAAAACTGGTTAACCTTAAGATAAAAGGTAACTAGTATTAAAAAGAAAAAAATAAATGAGTTTATATAAAAAATATTTCTCAGGATAATGATGAATGAAAATATCTCTTTTATAAATAGAAAATTATATCATCATCTATAAATAATTCACTAGAATACATAAAGAACAAGTTACCTTCAATATTAACAAAAAATATTATAATAAATCTATTTTAAAAATAGTGTACAATAAAATGCTAAATCTATTCAAATATTATATTTAGAGTATGGAGAATCCTATAACCTTGTCCATTGGGGAATGAATAATTATTTTAGTAGTTTTTTAATAAAATCATCCCATCCCTTAATGAAGGATTCTTAAAAAAGTATACCTCAAGTTTTAGAATAATTAATTTTATAATAGAAGATCATGATTTGTGAAAAAATAATTTTATTTAAATAGGTTTATTCATAGGAAATTATTTTTCATGTTTAGTCCATTATTTATGGAGGTTTATAGGAAACATGTTTCAAGGGGGAAGTTTAGAATATGTTTTAGCATTTATATATTAGGATCCATATTTCTTCTTCAAATAGTTTTTAAGTGCATAATTATTTCGTTGATATATGAAAATGTTGTGTTCATTGATTTTATTCGTTATCATCTAAACATGTATCAAATGAAAATGATAGAATAATACCATATAAGTTGGTAGAGAATAGATACATGATCATAAGGATAAATATATATATATATATATATATATATGAATTAATCATAATTCACTGTTAAATATTTATAAGAATGATAGTTTAACATTTTTAAATATCTATAATTAATTTTAGGTTACAAAAAAGTTAAAAAATAAGAAATGAAGTTTTTTAAAAAATTTAAAAGTAACTCTCAAAAATCCATATCAAAGCATCTACTAGGATATGAAAGTATCTAAATAATGTTTAATTATATAGCCAATTTAATAGGGAGGATACAAGAAAAGAGATTAAGTATAAGTTAAATCTTATTCTAAAGGGTAAGAAATTAAAAATGAATATCTTGTATATCCTGAGGCGACATCAACAAGTGAAAACCCTTATTTTAAAGATGTTTTATAGGGATATGTAAGATGGTTGGACAAACTACTTATGTGTTTTTAACAAAACCACCTACATTAATAGAATCATTTAAAAGAGTGAATATCCCATTAAATGTTGTACACAACATGATGTCTAATTAATGGATAAGTAATTCACAAAAAAAATAGTAGATTAAAAAAGATCAATGTTTCCAATTTCATAGTTGGATCTTAATAACACGTTTGTAAACATAAATACTCGAGTTAATATAGAAACATGGTTGGGAAATTCAATCAAAATTTATATCACAAATTGGTATGAGGGGATACACATTTTACACTTACCATTAGACAATTTATTTGTTCTTACTACACATGGAAATAAATGTGATTTATTACCATAAGGGTTGAATCTGAGAAGTGAATGATACCTAAAGTAGAAAACAAGATGAAAACTTATACATCTATTATTGATTACTTAAATGGAATTTCAATGAAAACTAGATTAAAGGATCTTCCTATATGAACATAATATGAATATTTTTAAATATGTATAACCACATGATATTTACCATTTTTGTTCATTCCCAAAATCAATCGAATTAAAATCTATTAATGGAAACATCAACATTTTATAAGATCATAAGTAGATTCTTCATGATGGGGAGTGAAATTAATATTGTTGTAGAAACGTCCAAAATTATCGATATCATATAGAAAACAAAATTTTTGAAGGTACTTAAATGAGAGATAATTGAAAAGGTTTTTTTTCTCTATGTCATGTCCTTAGTTTCTAATAACATATCAAAATATAAATATTTATAAATTAAAGAAATTTATGACATAATATGTGATTTTTGAATAAGTTATAAGGCTATTGTGAAAATTATTTTGTATGAAATAATTAATATATCTATACATGTGGGATTGATAAATTTAGTTTTTATATATGTCATGATAAATAAATATTAGTAGTTATATATCATCTATTATATCCTAATTTATTTTTCAACTATAATTGATGATAGTGTTTTCAATTTCATTTAAATTGGTGTTATATATATTGATAATTGATCAAGAAAACAAATATTAGAATGTTTTACGGTGATTAAAAAAATTTGAAAATGATTAAATAATCCCTATATAAACATTTAATAACCTGATGATGAGGAGTATAAAGATGAAAATTGATAGGTTGATAAGGAAATGAGAGACTCGTGAAGAAAATTAGAATATAATGTATTAAAAATATAGACATTTCATTTAATGTGGGTATTGAAAAAAAATAAAAAATAGGATATTTGTTTATCCCACTTTTTGAATGTTGTATTTATTTTCAATGATTATAGTGGATACATAAAATATTGACATAAATATGTTATTGAGAATTAGTTAATATAAAAAAGAGATTGAATACTTTTTAAATAATTCAATAATGTTATAAATAAAATGATCTGATGATAGTGTTTACATAAAATTATATAATGAAAAATTTTATGAAAAATAAAAGAATATGTTATAGAGTTACTCACTAATTTTTTATTACTTGTTGGTGATATTTCCTTTTAATGTTATATAATATTTACTTATAATAATAAGAAATGTGTTATAGATATTTTTATTTTAATAGAAAATTTTTAATGAAGATTACATACCTATGTGATGAAAGTTATTTTCATGGGTTCTATATATAGTTTATGGATGTTGTTTTAATATTTAAATTTATTGAAGAATATATGATAAAAGGATAGAAGTTGGTCAGTTATAAATTTCACTAAATTAATTAGTAATGGAATATTCTATGTGGTAATTTCGAATAATAGATGGGAGTTTTGAAAAAACAGGGAAACATGGACAATCCATGAGAACATGATCAATTGTTTCCAGAAAAAGATACATGTGTGACTAGAACAATGGATTTTATAGGTAGAATATGAAATTAAAAGACATATTTGGTTCTTTGTGTGAAAAAATGAGTATATTTTGTAGGTTTCTAGTTATCCAAAATCATTCATACTGGTATAATGTTCCTCTGGAGAGCACATGATCCAATAGAAATCATCATGAGAGTGGTAAGGAATTATAGGTTATTTAATATTTTTAATTAGATTGAATATTTGATATGGGACTCATGCATGAGTAAAAATGTTAATTTGTATAAAACATATAAACCTGTCTGATAATTGAGTAATAAAACATCATTCCTCAACTTTCTTCTTCTACAAGTGCCTCATGTTTTCTATATTGGTCGGAAATACATATAGTAACATCTGATTGGAGTAATACAATATGTTTGATCATAGAACCTCATCCATATTTGATATGATTAGAGTAACAAGAAGTAAAAAATATTTAAATACAATGATGAAAGGTTTTGTATACATTATATATATATACCACTATACAATTACACAAATCATTACAAATAATGAAGAGTAGTGAAACGTTGAATGAGTAATAGTTCTAGTCTGTGGAATGTTTGCAATGGTTCATAGTACTACATTAAAATAAAGATGTTAATAGAAAATTATAAAGAAAATTATAGGGTACACTTCATGTTCAATTTTATATTATCATTTAAATTATGAAAATAACCTATGAAAAAATAGATATAGAAACATTGAATTGGAAGAAAAAATAGGGGAATGATGAATAATACAGGGATTATATTCATAATAGGTATTATTGTATCATCATTCGTACATAGTGACCATTTTTCTGGGGAATATGTGGAGAATTATAATATTATGAGCTTTAACATGCATGTATATATTTTTTGAAATAATTTTGGTTGGAATTTAGATATATATGAACCATAAAACTATAAAATATCATGTTTCACCATCAGCTTCCCTTTTATGATTCCTACGATGTAGTGTTAGTGGTTCTATATTAGGAGCAACATGTCATTGTGATAAAAGAAGAAGTTGTGGTCAAAAGATTGGATATGACGATGTAAATTGATTTATTCATAAAATATATAAATATAATGATTATTTTTATCATAATTCATGTAGAATAATAAATATTAGAGAAGATATATTTTTATAAGATTATATGCTATTAACGATGAAGACATTATTAAATATATTTATCAGTATATATAAATATGTTGGATACACGTATAAAAGGAGATTAAATCATAAATTGTTGGTAAAAAAGATAAAATAATAATATTATATGTTGAAAAATAGATGGTTGAAAAGGTATTGTATTATATGTGAGAATACAATTAATATATGGATATTTTTTATGGAGTTCCATTTTTCATTATGTTTTCTGTTGATGCTCAAGCATACTATGAATTGTCGACCTGGTCGAATGTACCAGTAGATGTTCCATTGAGTTTGAATTAGTAAAAATCATGATTATATCAAAATTAATAATAATATTGTATTTTGTGAATATACAATTAAATATGATAGAGAATAAGAAGAAACTGATAATTCATGTATTTTTATATGTATATTATAGGTCAGTGAAGTTGTTTTGTGTCTAATTTGACACTATTATTCAAATATTGTAATCTATATATAAAATAAATGATGACATAATAATGGACAAAACTATATAAATACTTTACAATTATAGAAGTGGGGATAATGAAATTCAATTTGTTTATATGAAGATGATAGAAGTGGGAAAAGATAAAGTGGATTGATGTGTATTTTTCCTTAAATTGTAAGAAAAAGAAGAAATCTTAGTGAATATCAGTTTTCAGCCAAAGGTAAAGAAAAAATATGGAAGAATCAGTTTATGAACCATGCATGCTATGAAAAGAAGAGGTCACTCCTCTATGAAAGTAACACAACACTGTTATTAATTACTATGAAAAAAAGATTGGAAAAAATGAAAAATGTTATTAATCAAACATTTAAAAATTGAGTTACCTTTTAAAATAAAAAACAATCATATTAATAAATCTAGATAGATAAAATAAATTAGGTGAATTGGTTATTTATGTCTATCATATATTTTCATATTTATAAGACCAATAATCATCATAACATTCAATAATACATATTTTTTTATAGTGGCCATTTTGTTAATATATTAAAGGTTATGATAATGTGTACTTGATAATGATTAATAAGGGTATATCCTTGAACAGTTAGATCATACAATATGAAGGGAATTAATTAGAGCATCATGGGAGGTGAGACCACTAGGCTTTCCAAATAAGCAATATCAATGTGATGTCTTTCAACCAAATCATGTGGAAAACCCTTTAAGAGTGACGTTCAATTTTATTATGATCATTATCATGATCATGTTTATTAAACCATACAAATAAAGTACCACAATCACAAAACATAATCCTAGGAATTGTGGTTTTCTAATAATAGATTACGTATCTATACCCTAGTTGTATGAATTTCAATATGTTACTTTGAAATGAAATAATGATTATATTTAATATTTTTTATTATTAATTTATAAATGTTTATATAATTTCTTAACAAAAATATAATTTTTATATAATGACTGTGATATTGTATTTTTTGGAAATATATATTTTCAATTAAGACATTATTTAAAAAAATTATTAATTTTTGAAATAAATGTAGTTTTAATAAAATTTTCATCATAAATATTATTTATTTAAATATAAATTCTAATATAATTTAAGGAATTCCAACATAACTTTCTCAAGTGTCCAAAAGTTGTAAGTGGTGTAAAATCTATTTTTTCTGCAAATAATATTTTTTTGTTATGTTTGAAAATTATCATTTTTATAAAATTATTGTTATAAAATAAATATTATTTTTGAAATTAGAGCATCAAAATTATCCAATGGTGAATTTTTGATAATTTTCTAGATAGCTGAATTTTAGGGTTAAAATTAAATATAGTATAAATATTCAATCCATATTATGAGATCATAATTGACCAAAAGTGACTTAATAAATAATATAATGACTATCCATTAACACAATTATTTTTCTCCATTAAATTAATTTGTTTATGTGTTTATTTGATTAATTTTATATCCCTTTATTTAATCATAAAAATCATATATTATATTTTAACATTTGAAAATCAATTCATTATAAACATGCCATATTTCCACATCACCAATGGTATTATGTTATAGTGTTATGTTCTTATCCACATTAAATATTTTATACCACTACCATTTGGATGAAACCATGGTATGGTTTGTGTAAGGACCCGACCATAAACATTACATAATATTGAATTAAATGAATAATTCATATTGAGAATCTTTTCAGGTTTAGAATTTTAGAGAATTAGGACATAACTATTACATTTTAACTTGAATTTTACAGGTAGACACTACTACTCAGTATCCATTTTTTTCATAAAATAAAAACTCTTAAAAAGGAACATGTCAAGTTCAATGTTATAGATACCATGCCTTTTCCTTTATCCCATCCTTGAAACTATTAATATTTAAGTCCTGTGGGAAACATTTCAAAAACATGGGATGAGCATAAAAATCTCAGTAAGGGTTATAAAATAAAGAAGGAATACATTATCCCATCATTAAATTCAAATCAATGAAACCATACTTTTCAATCATAACAGACCTTATGAAATCATGAGATTTATGAATAACACACACAAATCATAAATCATAAAGGTTACTTATGGAATCCATATCAAACTTACATTTTATCTATCAAATCTACATAGGGAGTTACACTTGTAATACCCATCATGGTATATTCCCTAAATCTCTTCGGAGAAACATCATGTTTACCTCCGTCAGGTTACCAATGCATTGGAGAGCTATCTCGGGCTCACCCACCCTAGGTTTATCATAGAACCACCCGTATATGTAAAAAATACCGAATAACCATAACATACACAAGTATAAATGAAAGATAACAATTCCACATTCCAATATATCAAATGAAGATATTTAAATAAACAGTGCTTCATCAAATAATTTTCAAAACCTTTTAAAAATAGATTTTTGAATCAAAGTGTCGCATACCACTTTCAATCTTTTAAATGAATTATCATTTGAAAACATTAACGTCCATATAAATATTTCCTAAAACCCATTTTGAAAACATGGACATTAATGATAAATATTTAGAAGAATAAATCTTTAAAACATTTATAAAGATATTATAGTTAAAGAGTTTTTTTAACAAAAATAGAGACACTTGAATACAAATAATTGAGGAATAACATTTAATCAGAACATTATAATATCATGAGAATAAAGGGATTCACAATATAATTCGTAAAATAACAATATATGAACCATATAATATTGAATTGGTGCATAACATCAATGAAGTCTTAATGGAAATGTAAATTGAGATGAAATCCCTTATAAATATGGTATTATTAAATTAAGGATAAATCAATCAAACAATTACGTGTGAGAAATATAAATACACCCAATATAAGTGTATATTAAGTGTAAAACAATCAGATGTCATTCACACATATTCATATTATGACATGTTCAAGAAATACAAGTTGAACCCAAAGAATTGAAATTGGGTTAAGAGTTCCCTTATAAACATTCGACAGCATAACAACGTCACTTTAAAATTCAGAAAATGAGTTGATGATATAAAAAAGGGAATCTCATGACTAGGATATAAATTTTACATCAATAAGGATATATAAGAACATATACCAACATAATAAGATGTAAATTAAAAGACATAACAGAAAGAAGTCTTTTATAAAGAGGAGGGTGAATAGTTCCCTTACCGATTTGGTAACTTTCAAAAAATACGCCACATGAAATGAGGATCATACAATGAAGATGTAAATACTCATAAATGATAGTATATTACACAAACAGTACAATCATGGGCAGTATATACACCACACAAAATAAAATAGTGGTAAATATAGCATGAATGTCATGGGAATAAAAAGTGAGACAAAACCCTTTACCACGTTGTAATCAACTGAGTCTTATGACCAAATGTTAATAACCACAAAATTAATCACAAAATACCATGAATATAATTATAATCATGATAATATATATCAAATTTAAGTACACAATACACCACTTTCAATGAATAACTGGAGAACAATTGAAATCTCATGGAATTAAAAGTGAGTTAAGAAAACCCCTTACAAAAATTTGGCAGCCTAACGGCCCCACATAAAAATTCATAAAATGAATTTATGAGAGTAAAAGGGGGTATCTCATAATATGAAAATACAAATTATAGTATGTTTAATATAAAATAACATCCTCCAACATAAGAAAATGGAGCATAAAAGAAATGACATAAAAGAGAGTACTTGAAAAGAAAGAGAGAGGTCAGATCCCTTACCTCATTTCCAACATGACTTGATCGTTCTTTAATCTCTTGAATAATAAACTAAAGTTAATTTATACTTCATTAAAACATTTTTCAAGTTTATTATTCCTTTTATATAACTTATTACCATGTTATAAACATTATGTAATCATTTAAGTTAATAATGTTTGTTTTGTCGATATATGGTACTTGAGTCAAAAATGGACTTCTTATAATTACATATTGTTCATGTAGTAAAAATTTAATTATATCCAGAATTATATTTCTGATTTAGATATCATATATATCATATAAATCCATTATATACATGTATTTATAATAGTACATAACATTTAGAGGTAAGAAATGAAATTCACCGTTCATGGAGACGGTAAGCTGTACGTACGCATGAACACTACTTTCATTTCTATTATCTTATACTAATGGAATAAAAACATATTTATACATAGGTATATTATAATTCCAGTATAATATAATATATAATATCATTAACTCTATCCTTTATACATCCCACATAAGGCATTAACGAGTCATATCACTTTGAGTGGGTGGTAGTCCGCACTTCCTCAAATTAGATTATTGTATTGAACCACTATCGAAACCATAAATGAGTGCTATAAATGGAAAATACATAAGCATAGAGAAACGATAAAAATAATATATATCATATATAAATACAAATCCATCGTAATTTCCACCATGAGAGGCGGTTGGACATATTTGAACAATCATCATTTCGTGAGGCAGTAGTTTTCCATCCACAGAAACATGATGTTCTTAATCTATTAGATGAAGGTGTGTGTTAGTGTAGTTCAAATCCTTCTCCTAACAACATATTAGTATATTTAGGATACTGGTGTTGTTACAAAATAAATTAATAAAAAGATATTTAGGGTTGGAGAAGTAAAATAAAAGAAAACAATTTAAGAGAAACAGTTACCTTTAATCTGGGAAACTCTCTTTGGTTTGAACCAAAGGACATCTTGAAATGCCTTCTGCCTAAGGTAAGGCTTATAAAGGGAGGATAGGGATATAGGGAGATTAATAGGGTAGAGTTTAGACGATCCATATGTAAAGACCCATAAAATTGAAGGAAATTGTTTTTCTTAATTTTCTTGGGAATTTTACAAGAATGCAATTTATGACGGCACCTGATTCTGAGGCCCGGTGTGCCCAGAATCATTTTCCTAAGTTTGGCTCGGGTACATTCAGTGAACGAACGAGCGGGTTTTTTTCTAACTTGTGAACTGATGCTCGGAATCGAATTCTGAGGGCACCGATGTAATCGCAGTGTCAGTAATTGCTTAGAAACACCTTTTCCAGATTTCCGTTTGCTTAGGTGTGGTTTTTAAATTTTGGGGTTAAGTAAAGGAATAAAATAAAAGTGGAGAAACCAATTTTATTTTATGTCTGTTTATCCTAAGCAATATGGATAAAGTGGGACGCACAATATCCTACCCACTAGGTAGGATATTTGTGAGGTGGGACCCACACGAGCCCCACCGTTTCATTTCCTCCTAAACCCCCTCTTTTAATAAAGTAACGCACCTGCACCCCCATTAAGTGGAAGTCAACCCTTGCGTTTTTCTGCTTATGAAACGCCTCTATTAAATTTAGTGGTTTAAACGTTTCTATTAATTCAATTAATTGATTGTTTCAATTTTTAATTTCAAAGGATTTGGATTGTGTGTTAATAAAATAAGACAACTCTTATTTTATTAAGGGTTGTTGAGTTGTGAGAGGCGTGGGATAATTTTGCTCAAGTTCTTGATGTTCTTCCTCCTCGACGAAGAACATGAAGAACGCCGAACTCTGATGACGGATGATGGTGAGAGACACCTTCCTCAGAGATCGACGACCCGACGCGCATCACCTCGTTCTTTATTTCTGCATCAAAGGAAGGGGAGACACCATTCCTCCGTGACCCGACGGTCCGCCTTCTTCCACGGTGATTAATTCCGCGATGTCCCTTTCTGTGACAACTTCATTTGAGGACTATACTCGAGGTATGTGTTTATTTAGTTTTTTGTTCGTGATTACTTCTGTAGCTTTCTTCCTTTTAATTTTAGCCGCCTTATATTGCAATAGCAGGAGGAGGTCAGACCGAACGCATATGGCTGACCCTCCTCCCCCTTGTTGGTTTGATTTTGTTGCAGCACGTGTAAGGCGGTGCAATGCCAAAGCACTGCGCGAGAAATAATAAAGGAAGGGCGGAGAAGCATGGCACCGTCGCGCCACGCCGGAGAATCACAAAGGCATTGTGACCGAAGCAGGGACGCGGCAGAAGGGTGTGGCACCGTCGTGGCGCAACGGGCGGGTCAAGGTCGCGGCATAGGCTGTGGCGGAGCAGGGACCGGTGGCCGGTTCCGGGCCGCCAGCGTCGGAGCAGGGGGACCAGCCCATGCCGGTCCCATGGTGGCACAGCCGGCTAGCCGGTTAGGGGGAAACTTCGGGGGTCATAACCCCTGGTTGTCCAGCAGGAGCGACCCCCCACATGGGGGCCACAGTTTCACAATGCGGGGGGGGGGGGGGGGGGGGGGGCAAGCCCCCCCCCCCCCCCCCCGTCACCGCTCGGCTGTTATAGCCCCGCCACCCGGCCAGCGGGCTGGGCCGCGCCCCAACGGGCCGGACCCAGACCCGGGTCGGGTCGACCCGGTTCGGGCCGACCCAAGGGGTCTCGGGCTGGATCGATCTGGGCCCAAAACCCCCACTTCCAGACCTCTTTTGGTATTTTCCAATAACATGGGCTGCAGAGCTCCGCTCGACACACCGTCAGCTGTGATGTAATCCTTGGATCGAGATGGTCGTTTCGATATATTACAGTCAAGGTTTTGGAGAACTTTGGGTTTGGCCAGATTGGTTCGTACACAAAACCAACCGGGCCCTTGGAGCGGAAATGCTTGTAACTTGAGCTCCGGACATCCGATTGACGTACCATCGACTTTGATGTTTTACTCTTAGTGAGACGGACATTTTGGCTTACTCCGCTCAAGGTTTGGACGCAGTTGGAGTATAGTCAGGTTGGTTTTGACTTAAAAACCAACCGGGCCCCTGGGACGAAAAGGCCAATAACTTTTAGACCGGGCGTCCGATTGACGCGCCGTCTGTGACGTTGAGTTCCTGTTGATAATACAGAACTTTTGGATACATCAACATCGGACTATGTGCCAGTTGATGTATCATCCCCTCGGCTCGTAGAGCAGACCCTCCCGAATGAGCTTGCTGTGTGCGGGAACCCTATTGCTGGCTGCGACTGCAACAACGATGACGACTGTACAGAAATCCACCATGGTTTCAATGACGAAGACTACAGCACTCAGCGATCCTACGTGGATCTGTGCTACCAATCCTGTGTGGGTCATATCTTGTGTGGGTCAGCACTCAACTGTCCTGTGTGGGCCAGCGCCTACAGATCTTGTGTGGGTCTGATCCTGTGTGGGTCATTTTGGGGGTTAGTACCTATCGATCCTCTGTGGTTCATTGAGGGGGTTTGTACCTATCGATCCATTGTGGGTCATTACGGGGCTTAGTACATATCGATCCTTTGTGGTTCATTGCAAGGGATAGTACCTATCGATCCTATGTGGGTCCGACGACTTAGATGAATCAGTAGCTACATCTGATCATCTCTATCATCTTACGAAAAAGTATACCTATGTGAGCTGAATATTGACTTTCAATCATTATCTTCGATATGATTGAATAACATTCCTATGTGGATTGTGTTGTGATAGCCTGTGTGAACGTGATCGAACATGGGCTCAGATATTGGAGCCGAACTGAATTTGATGACTTAGGTATATGTATGGGCATATACCTAAGTAGTGTCGGATGTTACTTCGTGATTACATCTTTCCTTTGTGGGTTATCCTTTGTAAAATATGGGAGACCTTCGGGGGTCACGGAGTCCCTACTGAGTAGCTTATACTCACCCCTACACGGGCTATGCCCGCACTACATTGTGTTGGTTGCAGACGACAGACAGCGCTGATCGTGGTTGAGGCTTGCGAATCAGGTCGATACCTGGAGGTGGACCACTGGACGGGACGTACTCGGAGCGGATGGCTGGACCCAAGGAGCTGTGGAGGCTATCTGTACCCACCCTTCAGGTGGGAATTCTAGTGGACTTCTCAACGTTGCGGCTTTACTTTTCAGTTTTTGTACACCCTTTTTCAGTTGTACTTTACTTTCAGTTTGAGTTTGTATTCTGGCCCACTTACTTTTCCGCACTTACTTTTGCACCCAGTTTCTACTTAGTGTTTACTTCTGATTTCTTGTTATGTGGTGTTTGTTTACTTTACAAAGGCAATGCCTTCCCTTTTTATTGGGAATTACGCCTTGGAGGTAGTCGCCAGCCCCTGGCCTATGGAAGGTGGGCTTGGGGAAGTCACGGAATGGGCCCCGAGGACGGGTCGTGACAAATTGGTATCAAAGGAGTTCGATTCTACCATAGAACTCAGGACTTTGAACTTTTTCTTTGTGAAGCAATAGTGTTAAGAGTACTGAGTGTGGATATCAGTCCAGGGAGTCTAGTGTTCGTGCAGCGGCCGACGTATCCGTACACCAGGACCCTGACTTCTGATTTCCGACTCAATACATGAAATCATTGATTGCATGTGTGTTTTATGTTTTCTTTGTGATTATTTTGTGTCAGCTCACCAGGTATACTGTTTGACTATGGCACACCTATTTCTTTTTAGGATGGACCCACAACGACATCGAGCCAGGGATCCGAGTTTTGTACGTGACGACAGCCCACCGAGAGACAAGGCCTTGGTACAGGGCCCTTTGACAGCAGAGGCACCGGTGGTACCTCTACCCACCGAGCCACCGAGGCTTCCATCCCCAGCCGCTGACGATGCATGTCGCCTTAGTGCACTGCATGAGTTTCAGCATCAGCGACGGCCTAGGTTCCGTTGGGAGATGGACCCTTAGGCAGCCGAGGATTGGCTGGAGGCAGTTGTACATGTTTTCAAGTTAGTGAAGACACCATCTGACCTCATGGTGATCCTCGCAGCGAGCCTCCTGCACGCGACAACAGGAAGATGGTGGAGATTGATTCTCCAGGTGCACGACGAGGCATCTATCCTCTGGACGGACTTTGAGAGACTCTTCCTCATGGAGTTCGTCCCATCCACCCTTCGTGCGGTACGCATCTAGGAGCATCTACAGCTACGGGAGGGCAGCTTGACGGTCGTCCAGTACTCGGCGAGATTTACCGATCTCTCGCGCTATTCGACGGACATGGTAAGGGACCCATTCTTTCGGGATCGGAACTTTGAGCAGGGATTTAGTCATGAGTTCAGGGCATCGATAATCTCCCTCAGTATTCGGATATAGGCAGGGGTACTGGAGCAAGCCCTTCTCATCGAGAGATTAATTGCTGAGCCTACATCAGCAGCGAGACCTACCACGGGGCGGCACGTAGCAACGTCTTCTGCAGTAGGCAGTTGACGGATGACACATGGGTGCAGGCAGACCAAACCCTCAGGCAGAAAACCTCAGGACACTGGCTCAGTGGTGCAGGGCACACAGCGCGGAGCCAGTCTTTTGAGAGGCAGACAGTGCTACGCATGCGGCGGGCAAGGCCACATGGCTCGTGACTGCCCGACCCGCCATGCTGAGGAGAAACAGACGGTTGAGATACCACCCAGGCAGAGGCAAAGGGTCAACTGTGGCGGTCCGCCGGGAGCAGGCGGATAAGGCAGAGGAGCTGGTCGAGGAGCTGGTGGTGGGCGACGCTTTGAGGCTCTACCACCCCCACCACCACGAGGTCCACCCCCGACCACAGGGAGCTGGTGGGTAGAGATAGGCACAGCTCCAGGCAGCGGAGGCCTATGACCACGGTGCGTCCGAGACGATTCGATGTACTATCTGGGTCTATTCCACCCTTGATGCAGTTCTTATAGACACATGAGCGAGTAATTATTTCATTGTCGCTGCCCTTGTTTGGGGCTCGGAGATTCTGACAGAGTCGTTGGCTCGATCCTTACGGATAGAGACTCCTATGGGAGCAGACTCGATGATTACGCATTGGTGCCGGCAGTGTGATCTTACTCTAGGAGGCGGGAGCTTCGACTGAGATCTTCTTGTAGCGGCGTCGAGGGCTTACAATGTCATCTTGGGCATGGATTGGTTATCTACAGTCCATGCTTAGATTGACTGTATTATGCGCAAGGTGCGATGTGTACCCACCGATGGGAGAAGTTTCACCTTCACCGACGAGAAGGGAGACTTTGCAGCACAGGTTGGACTCACGCAGAGGTGAGAACAACCCATCCCTCATCAGTTGGGTAGCCTCATCCTAGAGGCACTTGACATGCAGAATCCTGGTTTTCCTGCAGTGGTGGATCAGTATGCGGACGTTTTTCCCAACGACGTTCCAGGACTACCTCCTCACAGAGAGGTAGACTTTTATATTGACTTGTACCCTAGGACAGCTCCGATATCCACCCCAGCATATCAGATGGCTCCTACCGAGCTTCGAGAGATATGGGTACAACTGGAGGACTTGCAGGGAAAGAGATTCATCTGACCCAGTGTTTCACCCTGGGCTTCCCCGATATTGTTCGCCAAGAAGGCGGACAGGAGCTTGCGACTTTGTGTCGATTACCGTTGCCTGAACCAGGTGACCATGAGGAACACGTATCCGCTACCAGGGATTGATGACTTCTTCGATCAGCTCAAGGGAGCACGGTGGTTCTCAAAGATAGACATCAAGTCAGGATATCATCAGCTCAGAGTTCGGGACGAGGACGTGTAGAAGACGGCCTTTAGATGTCGGTATGACCATTACGAGTTCTTGGTTATGCCATTCGGTGTAACCAATGCTCCAGAAGTGTTCATGGGCCTCATGAACAGGATCTTTCAGCCATACCTCGATCGATTTGTCATGGTCTTCATCGACGACATTTTGATATACTCGACGACTGAGGAGGAGCATTCCTACCACTTGCGGGTTGTACTAGACACACTCTGAGAGCACCATCATTATGGAAATCTCTCAAAGTTTCAGTTCTAGTTATGTGAGGTCTACTTCTTGGGACACGTCATCTCTGAGGCGGGAGTTGCGGAGGATCCTGCGAAGATCGAGGCAGTGCTAGCATGGGAGCCACCCAGGAGCGTGACGGAGGTACGGAGTTTCTTGGGACTAGTAGGGTACTATAGGAGATTTGTGACAGACTTCTCCAGAGTTGCGGCACCACTCTCATCTTTGACGAAGAAGGATAAACCCTTTTGTGGTCAGACAGATGTCAGTAGAGCTTCCAGAAGCTAAGACAGAGATTGACCAGTTCTCCTATCTTAAGGCTTCCGGAGGAGGGAGTTGGCTACATAGTTTACTACGATGCATCAGGGACCAGACTCGGATGTGTCCTAATGCAGGAGAGGGCCGTGATCTCCTGTGGATCACGTTAGTTGAGGCAGCAAGAGAAGAACTACGCTACCCATGACCTGGAGTTAGTAGCAGTGGTCTTCGCTCTGAAGATGTGGAGACACTATCTGATGGGCGAGCGCTTTACAGTCTATTCTAACCATCAAAGTCTCAGGTACATATTCGCGTAGAAGGACCTGAACCTGAGATAGCGGCGATGGCCCAAGTTCCTTCAGGACTATGACATTGAGATAGTCTATACTCCTGGAAAGGGGAACGTGTATTCGATTCTCTCAGTAGGAGTAGGGCCATTTAGCTACTTGGGGAGGCAACAGAGTAGCTAGCCGCTTTGCAGATATCCATCATGGATAGCGATGGAGAAGCCTTTCTTCAGTCACTCCTCCACTATGGCCGGTCAGGGGGAAACGGCGGGGGTCGTAACCCCCGACTGTCCAGCAGGAGCGTCCCCCACATTGGGGCCACGGTTTCACAATGCGGGGGGGGGGGGGGGGGGCATGCCCCCCCCCCTTCACCGCTCGGCCGTTCCGGCCCAGCCGCCCGGCTAGCGCCAGTGCACCGGGCCAAGCCACCAGGCCAGGCCACGTCACGCCCCAACGGGCCGGACACAGACCCGGTTCGGGCCGACCCTAGGGTCTCGGGCCGGATCTGTCTGGGCCCGAAACCCCCACTTTTGGACCTCTTTCGGTCCTTTTCCCACAACTTGGGCTGCAGAGCTCCGATCGACGCACAGTCAGCTGCGATGAGATCCTAGGATCGAGACAGTCGTTTTGATATATTACACTCAAGGTTTTGGAGAACTTTGGTTTCGACCCGGTTGGTTCGTACACAAAACCAATCGGGCCCTCTGAGTGGAAACTCTTGTTACTTGAGCTTCGGACGTTCGATTGACATACCGTCAACTTTGATGTTTTCCTCTTAGTGAGACGGACCTTTTGGCTTACTCCACTAGAGGTTTGGACGCAGTTGGAGTACAGTTGGGTTGGTTTTGACTTCAAAATAAACCGGGCCCCTAGGACGAAAAAGTCAATAACTCTCAGACCGAGCATCTGATTGACGCGCCGTCTGTGAAGTTGAGTTCCTGTTGACGATATGGAACTTTTGGATACATAAACTTCAGACTATGTGTCATTTGATGTATCAGACCCTCGGCTCGTGGAGCGGACCCTCCCGAATGAGCTTGATGTGTGCAGGACCCTATAGATGGCTGCGACTACAACGACGATGACGACTATACAGAAATCCTCCATGGATTCGATGGCGACGACTATAGCACTCAGCGATCCTACGTGGATCAGTGCTACCGATCTGGTGTGGGTCAGCGCTCAGTGGTCCTGTGTGGGCCAGCGCCTACAGATCCTGTGTGGGTTCGATCCTGTGTGGTTCATTGCGGGGGTTAGTACCTATCGATCCTTTGTGGGTCATTGCGGGGGTTAGTACCTATCGATCCTTTGTGGGTCATTGTAGGGGTTAGTACCTATCGATCCTGTGTGGGTCCGATGGCTTATATGAATCAGTAGCAACATCTGATCATCTCTATCTTCTTATGAAAAAGTATACCTGTGTGAGATGAATCTTGACTTTCAATCATTATCTTCGATAAGATTGACTTGATTTCCTATGTGGATTGTGTTGTGATATCCTGTGTGGATGTGATCGAACTTGGGCTCAGATGTTGGAGCCAAACTGAATTTGATGACTTAGCTATATGTATGAGCATATACCTAAGTAGTTTCAGATGTTACTTCGTGATTACATCTTTCCTTTGTGGGTTATCCTTTGTGGAATCTGGGAGACCTTCGGGGGTCTCGGGGTCCCTACTGAGTGTCTTATACTCACCCCTACACGGGCTATGCCCGCACTACGTTGTGTTGGTTGCAGACGACAGACAGCGCTGATCGCGGTTGAGGCTTGCGAAGCAGGTCGGTACCTAGAGGTGGACCACTAGACGGGACGTACTCGGAGCATACGGCTGGACCTGAGGAGTTGTGGAGGCGATCTATACCCACCCTTCATGTGGGACTTCCAGTGGATGGCTCGATGTTACGGCTTTACTTTTCAGTTGTTCTACTCCCTTTTTCAGTTTTACTTTACTTTCAGTTTGGGTTTGTATTCTGGCCCACTTACTTTTCTGCACTTACTGTTGTACCCAGCTTTTACTTAGTGTTTACTTCTGTTTGCTTGCTATGTGGTGTTTGTTTACTTTACAAAGGCAATGCCTTCCCTTTTTATCGGGAATTACACCTTGGTGGTAGTCGCCAGCCCCTGGCATACAGAAGGCGGGATTGGGGTAGTCACGGCACGGGCCCTGAGGATTGGTCATGACACCAAATGGCTTGAGATGTGTGAGGAATTGGATAGAAATGGTCTCCTTTTATAAGGGAGAGGAGGGTATCTTTATGAAAGTGTGAAAATATTATTTTATTATATAATGATATTCAATTTAAAATGGTCCAAAAATCATAAAAGATGAAGATAAGATGACTCATGGTCGAAATAAAATCATTCAATCATAATTGGACATGTTTTGGATAATATTTTAAACATTATAATCTTATTTATTTAAATAATTTATTAATGATGTAAATACTGCATCGATATCATGTCATAAATAATTTAATTTATGTGATGTCTAAAAATTATAAAATAAATACCATAATTTAGGAAATATTTTTAGCTTTCCAATGAATAATTATAGTAAAAAATATTACTTATATAACACCATATAAAAATTAATCTGTACAAGATATTTTCATTTGTCATTTTGGCCTTTACTTTACGTTAATTAATCTAAATTGTCATTATCACTTCCAAGTGGCTCAAAGGGGTCCCAAAATTGACCCAAAGATTCCCATGGTCGTTAATGAATCAACCAGTAAGGTTTGGACAAGAGTTAAGGTAATTTTGAATTATTATAATATTATTTTAACCTTGAATTACCCTATTTACCTTTAACCGCAGTAAATAAAAGTCAAAAGTTACTATTCAACAAAAATTATTTCCATCTTAATGAACCACATTTTACTTCTTTATAACAACCATGTATATCGGATTTTAGAAATTCAGTTCACAAAAGTGGTAAAATTTCATTTAAATGAATAAGTCAGTTTTTTAACTACCACTAAGTGGTTTCACTATTCATAAAATATTGGAGTTTTTCAGAAAAATACAAAAAATTCAGCCTAAGAATTTTTTTGATATTCCGAATTCAAAAATGATGTTTATTTTTTCAAATTAAAAACATAGAAGGCGCATTAATTAATTTTAAAATTAATTCCCATTGTTAAAATAAATAGCGTGTTTTTAAGAAACAATAACTATGAAAATATTGACACTTGTTTATGTCAAATTTCAAAGTGAAATTAATTCCAATGACCAATATTGGATTAAATGGTAAAAATATATTTTAATTTCAATTTAAAACCAATTAAAAAGATAACCTAACCATATAAATAAATTATGTTAAAAGGCACTTCTGAATTAATATACAATATTTTTCACTATTCATTAAAAAATGACCTTTATCAGAATAATACCAAAAATTTACACAAAGTAAATTTTGATGTCCCCATTCTAAAGAAGGATTTTATTTGGTCATATAGAATGTATTAATGTGACCAAAAATATATTTAAAAAGGGTTCACCATTAAAAGGCGATCAATCGGCCTTTTAATGTAAATTATGCCTAAAATTTGATTAATTAACATTTTCAGCCACTAAATTTTATTGGATAAATGTAAATACATTTGAAAAACATGTAAAATCATATTGTATTTAGTTTTTTTCATTCCTGCCAATACAACAGCTAGGAGTTGACTACCATTTAAAATAATAATATTATATTACTAGTGTGCAACGTAAGATTTCAAAAAAACCTATTGTTGTGTATTGGGTACGGTATCGAACATAGAAACCATTTTAAAGTAAAATTAATATTTAATTAAAAAATTAATAAATATGAAAAAGTCATATTATTTATTTACCTGGGTTGTTTCATCCTTCCCTCCCTTTTTGGAATTACTCCCTCACAATTATAAAATTTGGGCTCGGATACTTTATTGAAAGTCCCATATTGGAAAAAAAAGATTAAGAAAAACTATCACGTTAAAAGAAATAAAGAGACGTACAATGGTCACTCGAGTGAAAACATACTAATATTCCACAAAAACATGGATATGGAGGAGAAAAAAACCATCAAGTTCTGATCGAGAGTCATAAAAAACATGTTTCAGAGAAATTTGTCCACTAGAGAATCACAAACTTGTGATGGGTTAAACTGTCTTTGATTTCCCAGTAGGAGAAGTTGACAGACAAGGTTTTTGTTTTAAGTTACTTTTCTTTGAAGAATTGTTTTATGAGCTTAACTAAAAACATAAGTAAACACAAGTAATTTTCATGTAGACTTTTATCCTTTACTAAATTTCTTAAACAAACTCATATTTCCTCTATAGGATGAGTGTTTAGGATGACTTGTTTACATTAAAAGTACTATAATCAACTTCGAGAGAATAAAATAATCCAAAAAATATGAACTATTTATTTCCCTTGTCTTTAGATATTTACTAAAACCAAAACGTTTAGTACAAGATTAAGTAATCCCCCAAAAGGATAAAATTTTACCAAAAGAGAAACAACTCTTAATCTCCAAAATTTGTCTTAACAAAACCAAAAGTTCAACAAAGACCACTCCAATAAACAATTTTCCCTAAAATTATTCAAAAGTAATCCAAAAATTGATTGTAACCCAAATCTCATAAGGATTTAATTACATAGACTTTGAAGATACATCTTAAAATTTATCTCCAAGTAACACCAGTTACTCATAAAGTCTCATATTAAAAATTAATTAAACTAATCACATATTCTCCATGATAGGTTAATCATTTTCATAAATAAATCAAATCATCATGTGTCCATAATAAAAACATAGATTCTTCCAAACTAAAATTTCAAATATTATTCCACAATAGAAATCCCATAGTATTCTATCTTCCTTAGGCATATAGTGTTTCCTCAAAAGAGAGAACGTCTTCCACAACAACCTTTTATCACTTAATCACTAAATAATTTTTCAATACTAAGTATATCTATTTGATAAAAGATAAGTTCCTAAAATCGTCTTATTTTTGTTCCATAAAAACATTTTACTAAAATAATAATTCATACTAACATTGGACTTCTAGTAGGCTAGTGGTAGGCGATGCTCCCTTGTCGCCCTTTGGTTGTGCGTTCGATTCCTATAGCCTTGTCAAATGCGGCGGGTTGTCACCCATCCTATGAGTTGTCCTTTTCATGAAACTAAAAAATAAGGCCAACAATTTTTAACCTCAAAGGTTTTCTTTATACCCATCATTTTCATCCAAATTCATTATGATCTCAACATCTTCATTCTTGAAGTCTTATTTCACCACCATATGATAAAATAAAACAATCCCAAAAATTAAGAACATCATACCTTGCTCATGGTGTCCATTTGGTTTCATCATCAACTTGTTCACATAGGTAGAAGGTCCATTCATTGAAAAAAATGATTAAGAGATCCTTCAAAATCATTTTCTTCCTCCATCCAAATACACCTTGTACAACATGGGTCATATGGGTGTTCACAGAAAAACAGTTCTGGAAAATAATCATGGATGATATATAATTTCAAAACATATGATCAAACATGATTTATATAAAAAAGTCGAACCAAATTTGAGTTGAAACTTTCAATTAAAGTTCCTTTTAAAATACCATAAGTATGTGCTGAGAGACTATATTTTAAAATCAAATATAAATAGGTTGTGTAAGGGTCTCCTTCTTCAGCACCTTTTTTAAAATATTAATATGATTCAAGATCTTGTGATAAGGTAAAATATTTGAAAATGCCTTGATAATATTTACATTTCTTGAAAATATGAGAATATTGTGAAAATGGTATTTTTCAAAACACAACCCATGATCCACGATGATTAACAAGGTATAGTGGAGCTGTTTGATATCTGAAACAACTACTTGCAAGTGAGTTGTAAGCTAGAAAAATATTCACAATCATCCAAACATGACTTTACAATAATTATTGCAAGCATGTCATCAGGAAGAGATAGGAATGTCGTTTTGAGATCCTCCTCCTTCCATTTGTTACTGACTTTCATTAATCTGAAAAAGTTATAAAACAATGATTTAACTGAAATATTATATAAGGACTAACCATATGTCTAACAAAAATTCATAATCCCTAAAGTTGTCTAAAACGACCTATGATACCAACTGTAAGGACCAGACCTTAAACATTACATAATATTGAATTAAATGAATAATTCACATTGGGGATATTTTCAGGTTTAGATTTTTAGAGAATTAAGACATAACTATTACATTACAACTTGAATTTTACTAGTAGACACTATTACTAAGCATCCATTTTTTTAAAAAAATAAAAACTCTTACAAAGGAACATGTCAACATCCATGTTATAGATAGCATGACTTTTCCTTTATCCCATCCTTGACCCCATTCATATTTATGTCCTGTGGAAAACATTTCAAAAACTTGGGATGAGCATAAAAAGATCAGTAAGGGTTATAAAATAAAGAAGGAATACATTATCCCATCATTAAATACAAATCAATGAAACCATACTTTTCAATCATAACATACCTTAGGAAATCATGAGATTTATGAATAACACACACAAATCATAAATCATTAAGGTTACTTATGGAATCCATAACAAACATGCATTTTAGCTGTCACAGCTACATAGGGAGTTACACTTGGAGTACCCATCATGGTATATTCCCTAAATCTCTTAGTAGAAACATCATGTTTACCTCCGTCACATTACCAATGCATTGGAGAGCTATCTCGGGTTCACCCACCCTAGGTTTATCATATAACAACCCGTATATGTAAAAAATGCCCAATAACCCTAACATAAACACATATAAATGAAATATAACAATTCCATATTCCAATATATCAAATGAAGATATTGAAATAAATAATGCTATATCAAATCATTTTCAAAACCTTTTAAAAAGTGATTTTTGAATCAAAGTGTCTCGTACCACATTGAATATTTTAAATGAATTATAATTTGAAAACAACAATGTCCATATAAATAAATCCTAATACCCATTTTGAAATCATGTACATAAATGCGAAATATTTATAAGGATAAATCTTTAAAAATTTTAAAAAGATATTTTAGTTAAAGAGATTTTTAACAAAAAGAGAGACACTTGAATACAAATAATTGAGGAATATCATCTAATCAGAACATTATAATTTCATGAGAATAAAAAGATTCACGATATATTATGTGAAGGTACAATATATACACCATATAAGAGTGAATTGGTGCATTACAACAATGAAGTCTCAATGGAAATGTAAATTGAGATGAAATCCCTTATAAAGATGGTGTTCTTAAATTAAGGATAAATCAATCACATAATTTTGTATGTGAAATATAAATACAGAAAATATAAGTATATATTAAGTGTAAAATAATCATAGGTCATTCACCCATATTCCTAGGATGACATGTTCAAGAAGTACTAGTTGAACCCAAAGAATTGAAATTGGGTTAAGAGGTTCCCTTGTAAAAATTCTACAGCCTAACGGTGTCACATAAAAATTCAGAAAATGTGTTGATAAGATAAAAAAAGTAATCTCATAACATGGATATAAATTTCACTTGAATAAGGATATATAAGAACATATCCCAACATAATAAGATGAAAATTAAAAGACATAACAAAAAGAAGTCTTTTATAAAGAGGAGGGTGAATAATTCCCTTACCGATTTGGTAACTTACAAAACATACACCAAAGTAAATAAGGATCATACAATGAAGATTTAAATACTGATAAATGAATTTATATTACTTATAGAGTAAAATCATGGTCAGTACAAACACCACACAAAAGGAAATAGTGGAAAATATAGCATGAATCTCACGGGAATAAAAAGTGAGACGAAACCCTTTACCACATTGTAATCAACTGAGTCATTTGAACAAAAGTTAATAAACACCAAATGAGTCACAAAATACCATGAATATAATGAGAATCGTGATAATATATATCAAATGTCAGTAAAAAATACACCACATGCAATGAATAAGTGGCTAACAATGGAAATCTCAAAGAATTAAAAGTGAGATAAGAAAATACCTTAAAAAAATTCGGCAGCCTATGAAGCCACTTAAAAATTATTAAAATAAATTTATGAGAGTAAAAGGGGGTCTCTCATCATATGAAAATACAAATTACAGTATGGTGAATATAAAAGAACATCCCCCAACATAATAACAAGGAGCATAAAAGAAATGACATAAAAGAGAGTACATGAAAAAAAAGAGGTCAGATCCCTTACCTCGTGTCCGACTTGACTTGATCGTTCTTTAATCTCATGAATAATGAACTAATATTAATTATACTTGATTAAGAAACTTTTTCAAGTTTATTAATCCTTTTACATCACTTATTACCATGTTATAAACATTATGTAATCATTTAAGTTAATAATGTTCGTTTTGTCGATATATGGTACTTGAGTCAAAAATGGACTTCTTATAATTACATGTTGTTCATGTGGTTAAAATTTCATTATATCCAGAATTATATTCATGATTTAGATATCATATATGTCATATATAACCATTATATACATGTATTTATAATAGTACATAACATTTAGAGGTAAGAAATGAAATGCACCATTCATGGAGACGGTAAGTCGTACGTACGCATGAACGCTGCATTCATTTCTATTATCTTAATTTAATGGAATTAAAAACTAATGATACATTGATATATTATAATTACAGTATAATATCATATATAATATCATTAACTCTATCCTTTATACATCCAATGTAAGGCATTAACGAGTCAGATCACTTTGAGGGGGCATTAGTCTGTGCTTCCTCAAATGAGATTATCATATTTACCCACTATGGAAACCAAAAAGGAATGATATAAATGGAAAATACAGAAGCATAAAGAAAACATAAACAAAATATATATCACATATAAATATAGTGCCATCATAATGGCCACCATGAGAGGCGGTTGGAGATATTTTAACAATCATCGTTTCCTGAGGCGTTAGTTTTTCATCCACAGAAACATTATGTTCTTCATACATTAGATAGAGGTGTGTGTAAGTGTATTTCTAATACATCTCAAAACAACATCCTAGTATATTAATTATACTGGTGTTGTTACAAAAGAAGGGAATAAAAAGAGTTTAGGGGTTGGGGATGTAAAATAAATGAAAACAATTTAACAGTAACTGTTACCTTTAATTTGGGTAACTCCCTTTGGTTTGAACCAAAGGACTTCTTGATGTGCCTTCTGACTAAGGTAAGGAATATAATGGGAGAAGTGGGATGTAGTGAGCTTAATTGGGAAGATTTGGGATGAGACAAATGGAATGAGAGGTGTGAGTAATTTGATAGAAATGGTCTCATTTTATAAGGGAGGAGGGGCTCTTTAGAAAAGTGTGAAAATATTATTTTATTATATAATAATTTTCGATTTCAAAAGGTCCAAAAATAATTAAAGATGAAGCTAAGATGACTCTTGGTCGAAATAAAATCATCCAATCAGAATTTGACATGTTTTTTATAATATTACAATAATTATAATCTTATTTATTTAAATCATTTATTATAGAGGTAAATACTCCATCAATATTGTGTCATAAATAATTTAATTTATTTTAAGTATAAAAATTATAAAACAAATACCATGATGTAGGAAATTTCTTTATATTTCTAATTAATATTTATAGTCAAAAATATTACTTATATAACACCATATAAAATTAATCACTACAAGATATTTTCTTTTGTCATTTTGGCCTTTACTTTAAGATAATTAATCTATATTTTCATTATCACTTCCATGTAGGTCCAAATGATCCCCAAATCGACCCAAATATGACCATGGTCGTTAATGACTCAACCAATAAGTTTTGGACAAGTTTTAAGGTAATTTTGAATTATTATAATATTATTTTAACCTTGAATTACCATATTTACCTTTAGCCGTGGTAAATAAAAGTCAAAAGTTACTATTCACCAAATAAGTATTTTCATCTTAATGAACCACACTTTACTTCATGATAACAACCATGCATGTCATATTTTTGAAATTCAGTTCACAGAAGTTGTAAAATTTCATTTAAATGAAAAAGTCAGTTTTTTTAACTACCACTAAGTGGTTTCACTATTCAACAAAAAATGATGTTTTCAGAAAAATATCAAAAATTCATCCTAAGCATTATTTCATATTCTGAATTCAAAAATAATGTTTATTTTTCCAAATTCAAAACATAAAAGTTTCATTAATTAATTTTAAAATTAATTTCCCTTATTAAAACAAATAGCATGTTTTTAAGAAAAAACAACTATGGAAAGATTGACACTTGTTTATGCCCAATTTAAAAGTGAAATTGATTCCAACGACCAACATCGGATTAAATGGTACAAATATATTTTCATTTCACTTTAAAAACAATTAAAAAGATAATCTAACCATATAAATAAATTATATTAAAAGTCACTTTTGAATTAAAATACAATATTTTTCACTATTCATTTAAAATGAACTTTATCGGAAAAATTCCAAAAATTTACACAAAGTAAATTTTTGATGTCCCCATTCTAAAGAAGGTTTTTTTGGTCATATAGAATGTATTAAAGTGACCAAAACTAGATTTAAAAAGGGGTCTCCATTAAAAGGAGATAAATCGGCCTTTTACGGTAAATTTTGCTTAAAATTAGATTAATTATAATTTTAAGCCTCTAAATTTTATTGGATAAATGTAAATACATTTAAAAAACATGTATAATCATATTGTATTTAGTTTTTTTCATTCCTTCCAATACAATGACTATGATTTGACTACCATTTAAAATAATAATATTATATTATTAGTGTGCAATATATGATTTCAAAGAAACCTATTGTTGCGTATTGGGTACGTTATCGAACATAGAAACCCTTTTAAAGTAAAATTAATATTTTATTAAAAAATTAATAAATAAGAAAAAGTCATATTCTTTATTTACCTGGGATGCTAGAGTTTGTGTTTTTTAATACTGTGTAATATAGTGTCCACAACCTATGCTTTGAAATAAATAATGAATTCCCCTCCATTTGGATATAATATCCCACCTTAACACTCATCCCACTTCACTAAAACCCCATTTAGAATGATATTCCTCTCTCTATGAATATCCAAACCCCTCATGATATGTTCTAAATATATTAATAAGATTCTCCCAACTTTTTGGATGGTCCCTCTATATGTAAATGATCCTCTCCTCCATGTCTTTATTAAAGAACATTAATTATATATTACCTTATGATATATCCTTTTCATATAGGAAGAATGTTTTAAAAAAATCTTTATACTATCTATATGATTTCCATTTATTATGATTCTTTAGTCCAATCTCATTAAACCCTTCCATGAATCCTATATTATACCGATTATACTAACGAAATTATCATGTGGGTTTCCCTGAAAAACATTTGCGTAGTAAAAAACCATACCAATTTCCAACCAAAGGTATCCAACTATCGGTACTTCTAATTTATTTAATGAGTAATTCCTTGTATGTTATCCATAATCCTTAAAAACATGATTCAATTTCATGAAATAAATTATTATGTTGTGTGATCTATCATTCCAAAAAATGAATATATAGAACCTTAATGTGACAGGTGGGCCTAGAATTATATTTCCTTATAATACATTGGGTAATTTTACTACCACATGATAAACCATGTACGGTTCATATGGTAAAATTCAAATAACATAATATTAGGATTTCCCAGTGGTTATTATTTAATTATGTTTATGATGTAATTTTTTTGTTGTTTCCAAATTAATATGTATCCCAATTTTTGTCATATTATATCATTCATTCATGTTCATGTTTATGATTCACACCCCTTTTATAGCAACTTTATATTCTTCTTGACTCACTTGTATTCTAATAATCATATTATGGTTTAATTATTCCATTTCGGAGATATGGTGATCATCTATTTTTTATGTACATCACTTGTTAATCTTATGTAGTATTAGAATATCAAGGGATTTTAAGGGCTCATTGTGGAGTTTTAAATAACAACATGTATTATAAGTCTTAAGTTATTTTACTATATATATAATTTCTTATAAAGAATATTCCTCTTTTAATTATATGATTTAGTATGCATGCCTTTATATAATAAATCATTAAATAAATTGTTTTAGTGATCTGGATTTTCAAATTCAGTATCATAGTAGTTTCTAGTTATTTTGGAGGAATGGGATTAGAAAACAATTGTAAAATAATTATGGGTATGAATAATCATAAGAAAACACTAAATTTAAATATTTTATTGTGTAAATGGATTTTAGAAAACAAATTACCTTTTTAGATACTATAAATTGATGTGGTTCCTAAAAAATTATACTACGGTATAATAACCCTAGAAAGTGAACGTTGCGTATTAACTCAATCATCAACTGGTGCACGAAATGGAGGTCATATTTAACACATGGCATAAAACTCGTAGGGAATACATTATTGTAAATTCATAACATCTATATTAACTATTATAAAGGTAAAAATGAATATAAAATTTTATATTAGGAAATAGATCATGGATATCGCTGATTGAAAACAACACATTCATAGGACATAGAATGTAATCTATTCAAGAGTTATCCATTAACTGTTTATAATTTTGATCTATATTTTTAGTAATTTTATCATTTTCATCCATAATTTCCAATTTATGTTTATTCAAGGGATAGAAATATGATGAAACTATTAAAAAAATGTGATAGGTAGTGTGTTGACTACCAAAATTAGATCCCCCACCTAATTGTAGAATAATTTGATAAATTCTTGAAAAAACAAAAAAAAATTAACATGTTTCTCCAATAAAAAATAAATTTGGGGAAATTAGAACCCCTCTACGAAATAGAAAACTACCATTGATACCTATATACTATAGATTCCTCTGAGTTTTAGCAGATCTTCTAATCCCATAATCACGAAATAATGGATAAACTCCATTAAATTTCATTGAAATTGACAAAATTAATAGATTTATATGAATAAATAAAAATGTTTTTTTGATAAATATATTCCTTAAACTCTCATACTAGAAATGGAGAGTTGGTTTCCTAGCCTTATGCAATGGGGTGATGAATCCATCAAGGTATAAGACATTTACATAAAAATACATGCACGATACACATATAGTATTTTCATTGACCCTGAATATAAATGTGACTACATTTTTATTGTTATTATGATGAATTTATAAAATTAATTGTTGATCAAAGACACTGAAAACAACCCAAAAATTACTTTATGTTCTGTCAAAGTCGAAGGAGAGATAGTTGAATCTCAAGGATCTCACAAATTTAGAGTTTGGAAGAAGGGAATGGATTTTATTTCAAGGGGAGTGATGGGGAAACATCATAGGAGGGAAGAAATGGAGACATTTCCATTTTCAAATGAGTGGGAATAGTAATCCAAGAAATTTAATGAAATGGAAATGGAAATTATTTATGTGTAGGAAGGAAGGGAACCAAGGTAGCGAATGATGATATGGGAAACCCACCAGATTAATGGATGAAATTAATTATCCCATCAATAATCAGACTATTTTCCATTTTTTCAAAATTAATGAATAGGGACAATATGTGAGTAAATTCATTAAAATGAGGGTTGATGATGGAAACTAACAAAAACAACCTCTATATACTAGATAGAAAGGCTATGAATATTCCTTCAAATAGTTTAGGATGATCTTGATAAGAAAGAGGTGATAGGTATAGTAGTAATTCATCCAAGGATAATTGACATGCTATTTGGATATGCATTCTATCGTATCACATGTGTTTTTATAACCATTCAAGAACCAACTCAAAACATGGATATATAGATATCTGTGAAATAGAAAATGGGGGAAATTATTTCATCTCATTTATCAAATTCCTCCTATATATTTTTTTTGAACATTCCAAAAAAGCCTTTGATACTCCATTTAATTTAATTTGTTGAAGTTTTATGTATGCATTGGTTTTCAATAAAATAATACACCATAAATCATCATCATGAGAGGGTGATCTCCCTTTATATCAAAAATGTTCCTCTGATTTAATACAAGTGAAAGGATATGGTTGAAAATCATTTAGAATCATTATCTCATTAATGGATATTAATGTCTTATGGGAAAGAATAACCTTCTCAAATAGTTTGACTAAAATCCAGAAAACATCATTATTGAAGGAAATTCTATTATATGGGAATTAACAAATGTTTTCCCCGAGGAATTTCATGGCCTTCCACATAGTCAATAGGTTGAGTTCTAAAATAACTTATACCTGAATCATTTCCATTACCCTAGACTCTATATAAAATGTCCAATGTTGACCTTTAAGGGATGATGAATCAACTATATGATATTATAATTAAAGGTTTAATATTACTAAGTGTATTTCCATAGGGTGTGACATTCCTATTAATTATAAATATGGATGGGAAAATATGACTATAAAATTATTATGAAAATATAAAAAAATAATGATAAAGACCCTATATTCTAGGACAAAAATTGATAACTATTTTGACCAAATATGAGGGGTCCATTACTTTTCTAAGGAAGATGTTATATCAGGATATATTTTAGAAAATGATAATTATGAAGATATCCCCAATAATAATTTTTAAACAAGGTATGATCACTATGAGTTCAAAGTGATTCCATTTGAACTCACTAATTATCCAGTTATATTTATTGAAAAAATGAATATAGTCATTAATTATTACTCTAATTTTTTTGTATTACTAATTTATGATATTTAAAACTAATCCCAAGGTAATAAGGAATATGAGGAGGCTTTATTATTGTATTGAGGATCCTATGGAAGGAAAATTAATATGTGAAATATAGAAATTTAGTGTTTTGTATGAAGTATCTAGCATTCATGGGGAATGCTATCAATTGAAAATGGATATCTTTATTTCCTAAAAAATAATAGGCCACCAAAGTATAATCCATGACAATATCCTTATTGGAGATCCAATGTTTCAATGGGTTAGCTTGGTATTATCTTCAAATAATGACAAAATTATCATAATTACAAGGTTACAAAACAATATAACTCATAATAGAGTGAAGTTTGAATGGATTGATGAATGTGAGTTTAGATTTGAAGAGTTAAAGTAGAGGATAATTACTTCACCTATAGACCCATTACCCACTAATGGAAATTATTTCCTATCTATAGAAATTTCATTGAAAAGGGATTGCTTTTTGTACACATGAAATATGAATAAGTGATTACAAATGCTTCCCCCAATTAAATATATATAATCAGAAATAACCAACCAATAATATAGAACTGGATGCAATATTCATCAAATTAAATATTTTGAAACATTATACATTTTTTAAGAAAGAATTTATATATATGGATCATAAAATCCCAAAGTATATATTAAAAAAGAGATTTATAATTTCCAATTAAGGTGGTTATATATGATCAAGGATTATGATTGTTTAGTCCATTACGATCCTAGGAATGAGAAAAAAGTTGTAGACTCTATGATTAGAAAGGATCCCATAACCATATCGATGATGATAATTGAATATGATATAATATTATTTTAAATTCAATGGATAGAAATGTGATTAATAAAATTTTACTCATCCCTCTCAACTCAAATAAATTCTCTACCATCCATTATTTAGAGTATTAAGGAGGCCAAAAAATATGATTATAAAATATAGAGGATGGTACTAAATATTATCATGGTCAAAAATAATAAAATCCATTCTTTTTGTACACCAATATTACATATCATTAGAATAATATTAATTTCACAGAAAAATGATCCCCACTAGAATCATATAGTCCCATTATCTTTAGAAACATAGAAACAAAGGAAGAATTTTCATAATATGTCTACAAAGCCTCCCACTAAATTATTCATAACTAGAACTATTTGTAGACATATCATTCTTAATACCTTTCATCATATCCGAAGGGAATGAAAACACATGATATAGTTATCTCAGATGCTTAGTAAGAGTAAACAAGGTATATATAATTGGTTATATAAGAATGAAATAAACATAAGGGTATACTAACATGATCATAACATTTTAAGTACACACCCATCATATGATATATTAGAAACATAATTCATTGACTAATGTTTTTCAATTCATATAGATTTAATCATAAATGAATCAAATATTGTACGACATGAGATCATAACATTTTTATAAGACATATATTTTTTGGATAATCATAAGCATAGATAATCATTTCCATAAAAGACAAGTCTTACTACCATGGCTATCATAACGGATTTTATTAACTCATAAAACAATCATAGTAGTATCATAGTGGATATTATCCATTATCGGATTGGGTTTACTCTCCATTCAAGTCTTATTTATCTGATGAGCTATCCATATTTACCCAATGCATTAGAGGCATATATAATTCCAGTCCCATCCAACACATAATTAAAAACATAAATATTCAATCCAAAAGATCACAAAATATTCACCATATCATAATCCATTAAAAGGAAATGGGTTCAGTAAATATTTCACTATAGTATAGTCATTTTAATGTAAATGGGTTTCCTAAACATGAAATCATTTTAGCATATTGTAAGACATGGAAGATTAACAAGTTTCATAAAAATATTTTTTTCTTTATAACAAACCATTTATACGAAGAATAATGATGATATCATTAAGTCATATCCCTGGTAAATCATAATTAAAAATCAATGGATGTAATATTTCTTATTAAAGTCAAAAAATAAATCCTCTCAAAATTGGAAAGAATATTAATTATTAAAATATTTTTTAAAAAAAACAATATTGTGATTAAATGAATTTAAAAAAGAATATTTTAATATTAAGAATAGTCTTGAAACATTTTTAGAATACAAGGATATAGAAGAAATATATTTTTCAATTGAAGTGATAAATAATGTCAACATTACATAAAAAGATAATTATGTCTCTTGTGTTCATAAGTATAGGAAAATGAAATAAAATTAAAATTAATGTTATTTTTGAGTGCTAGATCATGAATTTTTATCATTGTTAACCTGAAATAAACAAATCCCAATAAACAATGAGATTGTAATAGAAATAACTTATTACAACTATAAATTTTTTTAATCATATTCCCTATTAGAGAAATAATATTATATTGATATTAATATGACCATAATTTTCATGATAAAAATCAAAACAGACATTCATGGAATGTACATAAACCCCATAAAATAATCAAATGGTGAATATGGCGTCTGTCTCATAGAAATATGTGACACTGAAATCCATTTTCAAATATATGACTTTTATTACTCTTGTTAAAAAATATTACCTAATAAATATATATTTATTATAAATAAGTAGTGAAATTATATATAATACCATATATTATTTACTTGTAACCTTCTATCACACATTTATTAACAATTATTTAGTAAATTCATTATTCATTGTGATAACTTCTTCCTCTTTCATGTATGTTTTTGTGTGGTATTTTATGTTATGGTTCTTTTACCATTGTTCCATAATCATAATATTTTTAATTATGATATAAATATGATATAAATTCATTATGTGGATATATATATATTAAACAACTTTAATAGTTATAGATAGAAAAATGAATTACAAATTTCCTAGAGATGTTAAGTTGTACATATGAATAAATATTGTTTACATTGTTAAATGACTGCAACTAATGAATGATAACTAATATTTATTATTTAAGTATTTATTATTATAAAATATACCTAAAATATATTCATAAAATAAATATTTAATGAGATACATGAAAAATGAAAATGAAAAACTAATAACATTTCTTTAGGGAGGTAGTAGTAAGCAATTACACAAGAGCGACATTATAGTTTTCTAACAGATTAGAATATAATAAAGTAAATGTGATATTATAATTATAGAAGTGTAGTTATGTCTTAAATATCATAAATTTTATAAATTAACGACATTATTTCATATATCTATGGGAGATGGTGATGGAATATACATTACATTATTTCGCGAGGTAGAAGTCCACCATAAACACAATTTGAGATTTTGTTTCCCATTTTATAGAAGATGTGAGTAATATAAGATATTACATTAACATAATAATAACTCAGTATATATATATATAATATATTAATTATTATATTAAAATTTGTTTTAAATATTTTAAGGAGGCATGAGAATAAATAACACAAAAACACATGGTCAAGAACTGTACTGCTTCTTTTGAAACCCTCATTAGGTTTATACCACATCCTTATTATGACCTTTCTATGATCATAATAAGGACTCCAGGTAGTGGGGAAAGATTTAAGGAATAGATTAGGGATGTTATTGGCTAAACCAAAAGGATATTGAACTATGAAGAGGATAGGAGTGGTGGATTAATTTTATAATTAGGGGAGATGATACAATTTATTTTCTTAAAACAATAAAAAGTTTTACATATTATTCACAGACGATGGAAAAGAATGTTAAATTTAATAAAATATAATTTTATATGGTTTTATGTATTCCATCAAAAATAATTTACATAGGGTTAGGACATTCGAACACTTATCTTTTTATTATAACCCATTGAAAATCTTTTTTAACCATAATTATGGAAAGAGATTGTTACTATTTGTATAGTTCATTATTTATAAAAAAAGTTGAATATATTAACAAATAATAATTATTATAATTCAAAATATGGAATCTATTTTCCCAAATTCAATTCACTGTAGTGGATGAATTAATATAAAATTAAATTAGAAAACTTGATAAAAAACAATTATAAAAATAAATGGTTTTCTTTAAAATAAAATGTTTTCCTATTAATGCATAACATAAAATGGATTAATTTTTTTTAAAAAAATTATATTAATAATAATATAATTAATCTTAAATTATAGTTTAACTTTTTTTTAAAAAAAATGACATTTTAAATTCATTAAAATAATTACAATTTTTAATAAAAATCATAATTTTTCATTATCCATCGATAAATGATTATTTTCAAAATTTGATCAAAAATTAACAATAAGACTATTTTGATACGACAATTTAGAAAATAAAGTTCATTGTTAAAAATAAATTTACAAAAAATTTTGAAAAAATTTCAAATAAGGGTGAAAATGCGATGAATTTAAATTATATAAAAATATAGTTTTTATGCTAAAAATGAATAATAATTATCCCATTCCTAAAATAAATTTCAATGATAACACACTTTATCTAATATATAATATAAAAATATCATTCAAAATCATCTTCTAATAGTAATTAATTTAATTTCTGAAGATAAAAAAATCATTTTCTATATTAAAAAAGGTTCTTATATAAAAATTTCATTCACATTCAAATTAATGTTTTTAATTTTCATTTTCAATCAAATTATATCTAATGAATTAATTTTACATATGTGTTAGCCAAATAATATTTCTAAATTTTCCCATTATATTCATAACTATCCAATTAATTCCTTGGTTAAAATGGCATACTATATAATAGTTCATTTAGACTCATGGTTGTGTTTATCTAAAGTTATCGAAGAGATTAAACATATTTTAAAAGAAATATATCATGAAAAATCATGGTTTTACATTATACCACCCATAAAATGAATTTTACCCCAAAAATTTCATTTCATTGACATAAATAAATGAGGATATATTTGTTACATTATATCCTCTAGTCCCTATGTTTATTATTTCATGTTATGACTCTACTTGAGAACAATAATCTGGTGTGTAGTCTTTCTCTATATCACCTAATCTTTATGATCCACAATTTGAGATTTTCATTCTCCATGAGAAATATCATGATCCATTGGTACCACCTATGATTTCATTATATGTGAAGGACTAGGTATGTTCATCCTCCAAATAGATATGTTGAACATATCATGGACTTCAAAGAAGATCATTGGAAGATAAACAAAATAATCCATCATCCCCACTCAATAAAAAATATCAAAATTGATAATTTACCAATGTTTCAACATTCACTAATTTCTAAAGTTAATAACCTTCTTCTATCGCGAAATTTTTAGATATCCATTGTCACCAACTTCAATTGAATGATCAGTCCAATGGTAGACATCATAACCATTCTGTCAACTCTGAGATGGCTTTATGTGTTGATGAATTATTATGACTTTCTCTATAATTTCCTCCACTCTCATGGGTCCCAATATATTTTCTTCAATAACTAAATCCTATCATGTTATTTATACTTATTTCTGTAGAGGGGTTTGTAAAGATCCATCTGAATGCTCACATGAAATATATTATTGGAAGAAATCTTTACTATGGGAAGGTGTTACTCCAAACCACCAATAAAATCCATAGAAAAATTTATCAACATATACTCTAGAGATTGAATGGTTATCTTATACTATACTTATATCATTGGATGAATCATTGTGTTTAAACATAATTCTTATCACGATCTTGCTGAAGACTTTTCCAGAAGTTAAAGGTAAACTTCAAATGCCGATTAAATATGATAGAGTGTTTAACTACATGAAAATCTAACACTTCCTTAATATATATTATGTAACTTCGATTAAGAGAAAAATATTATATGAGGGTAATTAGGTTCTCCCACATTGATTGGTGATCAACTAATATAAAAATTACACTATTTTCATTAAACATTTTGGGGAGTCTGATGAACAAATCCATGGTGTTGTTTTCTATATTCCATTTTCCATGTATAATATTAATAAAATCCCATTAATCTAATTTATCTAAACCTTAACTTTATGATATACCATGATCTAAGATACATACTATGCAATAACTCTATTTGTTTAGTCCTAATATAAATAATCTTTCAGCTCTATATACATCTTCATAATTTAAGGACGAATTGAATATGATGAACTATCAGACTCATTCAACAACTCATTCTTCAAAATTTGGTATTGAAGAAACACATAAATGAATCATAAAAAATATCATTATATCTTAATAAAGGATGAAATGACGAATACTTATCACCTTATTATGTAGTCTTAAATCTTAATACTGTGACTCTTTATTCCTCAAATTGATATATAATCAAACAACCATATGGGTAAGATAATATTTCTATCATTCATCCAGATTTTAATTATTCATTCTTTGGAAATCTAGAAATATTATATCTTTTTTTATCCTCATTATAGATATTTTAGCATGATCCTTTTTGATTCATATAATCTGCTACCTTATTCTCCTTCCTATGGGAGAAATGTATGGATCCATTATAATCATTAATAATTTCTAATAATATTCATTTAAACATATTAAAAAATTTCCATGTGAATATATAAATATAATTTTATGATCAATATATAAGACATGTTTCATTATAAATATAATTCCTTAAAATAATAAAAGACAAAATTAACAAACCTAACTCCAAATCTTGAATTGGGTAATTTTTATTGAGAACCATCAATTTTCGTTTGGAATGTTATATAACCATATATTTCATCATGAGAATGCATCTGAGTGTGTAAGTTAATTAATCACTATGGTTTAAAAAACCTCCTCCACTATATGGTAATATAAGAAAAGGTGCACTCAGTATCATACTATTCAGTTCCTGGAAATTTTATTTATATTTATTTGTCCAAATGAATTTCCCACCCATTCAAGTTAAAATGGTTAGTGGATTTTATATTCACAATAAATTCAGCACAATAATTTTATAATATCATTCAAAACCCATATAACTTTGTAACAAAGTCATAGTGATCATTCTTAACCAACATTAAATAACTTTTTTCATTGATAGATCCATAGATATAACGCCTCTTGATATTATATTACCTACAAATTAAGCCTTTTGAAACCAAATTTCAAACATTAATTTTTCATCATGAAACTTATTCTTCCTAAGGGTATTTGACACAAATCTCATTAGATTTCTGTATTCTTACTTTCTATGGGAATATATAATAATATAATCTCTTCATACTACCAAAAAATAATCACGGTAATATCTAAAGATTCTATTAAAGAAATTTAGAAATGTAGTTGTGGAATTATTAATTAAAAATTGAATGAATATAAATTTATACATTACAACCATTTTATAGATTTCAGACTTGGGTATATCCTTCTTATTTTCCCTTAATTGATGATATCTGAAAAAAAATGTTCAAACTTAGAAATGTACTGATATCTATGCAGTTGATAATACAGTAACCCATATGGTGTATACGAAATTATTTTTTAATTGTGATATTGTTTAATTCATATAGATCAATTTAGATTCACATTGACAATATTTCTTGTTGTCAAAAAATAATACGTTCACCCAAAGGTGACACACATGGCTGAATAAATCCATGTTTAAGATTTTACTATAATTTGTTCCTCAATTCCTAAAACTTAATCTAGGATATTTGATAGTGAATCTATGAAATTACCATATCACTACGTATGAGTTATATTTAAAACACCACTTCACCATCTAGAGGAATCCTAATAAACTCTTCAAATAAAACATTTAAACCCCTACCCAAAAGGCATTTTTTCTATGTTGTGTTTATCCCCAAAAATTTGTGATAAACACCCCTTTTTTATAGCAATAAGGACCCATACAATTGATACAATGGAAATTTGAATTAAGCTATTTATATTCCCAATGTGTGACAAACTATGTGAAAAGTAAGGGCACACTCACTATACCACAGAATAATTTATGAGATTAACATGAAAAACTTTTAATAGGGGGTAATTAACCCTATATACACCTATTATGAAAACAAGTTGACATATAGAATCCATATATAGATGTTTCTCTATGAAAAAAACACCTTTCATTACCATAACATAGGACATAATTCGACACATAGGGTAGTCCTAAGGGTTCTTAATTAATTTTCCTAATTCTTATTTCTAAAGGAAACTTTACCATTAAATGATACCAAATAATATTACCCATACTTTTTATACATTGATATTTTATCCTGATATGTGAACATTAATTATAAAAATTAATAATCCAGTGCATAATCATTTAGCCATATAAGATTTTTAACCAATTAATCATAAGAAACAAGTTAATAATATATCTATATAGTCTCCCACTATTGTCTTTATAATTATAAACATTCTTATATATATTATACATAATACCTTATTTATATCCTGAAAAAATGGTATTCTCATATTCTCAATAAGAGTAAACAAGGTAGATATTAATTATAACATAAGAATAAAAAACATAAGGGTTTTATTACATGAGAATGAAATTTTAAAAGTGAAACATTCATATCACGTATCATTATTTTGATTCATGGAATAATTCTTGGAAATTCATAACAGATGAATTATAATGGATGCAAAGAATGTAATCCAAGAGAGTATAACATTTTTATATGACATATATTTGGATTATACAATAAATAATATAACATAATTTCCATAATAGTCAAGGATCACTTCCAAGGATATCATAGTGGGCTTAGTTTATGACCTAAACTATATTATTAGTCAATTTTAATTCAAAAAACTATC
The DNA here is from genome assembly GCA_963277665.1 of Viscum album. Classification (NCBI taxonomy): domain Eukaryota; kingdom Viridiplantae; phylum Streptophyta; class Magnoliopsida; order Santalales; family Viscaceae; genus Viscum; species Viscum album. The sequence goes on along the minus strand of OY728166.1, from coordinate 1,406,025,422 downwards.
ATTATTGATAGAGTCCCAAACTAAATTGGGTACACTCTCCATCTCAGTCCTATTTATCTCTTACGATATCAATATTTACCAAATTCATTGGAGGGAAATATAATTTCAGGACCAAAAATTACATAATAAAAATCATAAATATGTGTTACATAAGATAGTAAAATATTCATCATTTAATAACCTTTGTAAATGAAATGGGAATCATAAAAATTTCATCTGATAATAATATGGTAGAATGAAATAGTTTTAATAAATATTTCATCTTTTCATCATAGTATAACCTATTGAAAGGAAATAAAATTAATAAACATATTTTCATCACAATAATAAACCATTTAGAGAATGAATAATTAAGTATCTTTATATAAAAACCCTAGTAAACAAAATTAACATCAATGGATGATATCGTATATGAAAATTCCATTAAAAATTAAAGTGATTTTTTTTGGAAACTAACATTTATACATTAAAACCATATATTTTATATCATAATAAATCTAAAATATTAAGTAAAACATTATATTTGAAATGTACATTGGTAACTTTTAATGTAAGGTTCAAAGCATCAAATTCCTATGAGAGTGGTAGATTTATTTCTTATCATATAAGTTAAACAAAAATATTTTATTCATAATTTTGTAGAATATAAAAAAGATACTCATTCAGAAAATATAAATAAGAATCATTTTTCATTATTTCTTAAAACTAAATGATGGGATAAAATTTATTTTAAAAAATATTATATTATTATTAAAAAAATCTTTGAAAACATTTCATTAAAACATGGATGTGGTAGAATAATTATTTTAATGTGAAGTGAGAAATAACATTAGTTTTCCTTAAAATCGTTACTTTGATATCTTTAGTTCATTAAGATTGGGAAATTAAAATAAAATTTGGATTATCTATAAATAATAGGTGGAAATTAAAAAAATTTATTCTTTAGTTGAAAAAATTTACTTTGCATTGTCTAAAATGTAATCATAAACAATCCTAATAAATAATGAAGTGTTAACATAAATCCCTTAACACATAAATAAATTTGAATCATAATCACCTTGAGAGAAGGAACACCTTATTAATTTTAAAATTTCCATAATTTTTATATATATAAACATAAGAGAAAAAAATTGGAATTATATATAGAACATAATAGAAACAAGTGTGGAAAATTTCATATGTCTCATAGATATAAAAGTGAGACCAAAATATTTTACACGATGTCTAATATCTTTAATATGTTTTCAATCCTCATATATAAAAACTGTATTGGTTAAAAATTTATTAAATATCTATAATAATAAATACAATACCATATAATATTTCTTAATAACCCTTTATAACCATTTATTAATTTTTTTAGTAAAATAATTGTTCCGGGGATAATGACTACATTTTTCATGTACATTTTCATTTGGTAGTTTTTCCCTTGTACATTGATCATGGTTAAATAATATTTGAAATAACAATCATGAAATAAAAATCATATATACTAAATATATACATATGAAGTTTCATAAAAAAATATAGACATAGAAAGTGAATTATACCGTTCAATGAGATGGAAAGTCGTACATACATAAGAATGTCATTGTAATTTTTCACAAGATTGAATAAAAGAATGGAAAATAATAATTCACCATTAAATAATAATAATTATATATATATATATATTTAAAAAAATGAATCCTTATCACCATCCATGTAAAATATTGATGATAAACAAATCACATCACTTCATGGAGCAGTAGTCCACTTTTACGACTGAGTAATGATATCTTTTTACAACGTATAGAACATTGTGAATTTATAAGTTATATTATAATTACATATTAATATTAATGTAAAAAAACAAATTTATAAATTAATTCCATCATTATTTCAATGTATAGTGGGTTGTGATAGAAAAACATTATATCAGTTTGTGACAATGTAGTCCACCGTATGCATGGTTGAAAATTTTTTTCCATTTGATTAAAAAGAAAATGGATATAGGTAATAAAATTAATATAAAAAAAATATTATTATAGTTAATATAATGGGGTAATTGTTTCAAAATTAAATAAAAATATTTTAAGTAGTTATAGGAATAAAAAATGAATGTGCATTTTTAAGAACGATGCATATTTTTTAGACAACCTATATCTGTTTATAATTTAATTATTGATAGGTTAGGTTTATGATCAAAAAAGGGACTCTAGGTCATTTGGAGGTATTCATGGAAGGAATTAGGTATGTAATTTCCAATAATAAAATATTTCTAAAATATTATGAGAACAATTTAGGGGATTTTATTTTATAAGTGATCGAGAGGTAACACTAGGAATGTTTTAAAACAATCAAATAATTCAATGTCTAAATAACAAAAAATGGATGATAAATGGTCTAATAATGATACTTTAATAAAATAGTGTTGAAATTTTTCCATATTATATAATTATTAGAGTGTATAATTAATTTTAACCCTTATCTATTTAGTTTAACCATTAGTGAATATATTTTTACCCTAACCTTATCAACATTTTTTAATGTTCCTTCAAATAATTATGGACAAAAAATAATTTTATCATATTTCCTATTATTAATAACTATTATTAAAAATATTTTATCCTTATTACCAAATTCATTTCACATAGGTGGAATAATATAATTTTAATTTTAATTCCAAACATTACGAAAAGAAATTTCCCAATGAAAAGTTTTATTATGTATAGCTAGTTTTATATTATAATTCAAAATAAAATTTATTTAAATATCTGAAATTTGATTAACCGAAATTTAATTGAACTAATTTAACATTAAAAATTATGTTAAAATAAATTTTAAATTTTAAATTTATTAAAATAAATGGTCATTTTCATAAAAATCAATATTTTTCACTATTAATTGAAAATTAATCTTTTCCAAAAAAATTAAAAAAATCAATATAAATGTTTATAAAAATTTTAATAAACAAATTAAATACATTTTTTAAAAAAATCATAAAAAAAGATAAAAATAATTTTATTATAATCATGAAAAATTCACTGTTTAGAGAAAATTATGTTTTAAATATAAAATGAGACTAGTTTTTAATCCATGGTAAAACATATTTTAATATTAAAACACTAGATTGAATATATAATATATAAATTTCATTAAAATTATTGAGAAAAGGGTTTAATTTAATTTATTATTTAAAAATTCATTACATGGATAAAATTGTTCTTTAGAATAACATTTCTTTTACATTTATATTGTTATTTTTTCATTAGTAATACATTGATAAAGAATGTATACATTTTATACATGTGTAAAAGAAATAATTTTTAATCTTTAGTTAGTCCTATTTATAACCACAAATTTAATACCTAATATATATCATTCTATATTATTACAGTTCATTTAGACTCGAGGATGGGTGTACTGTAAGCTATCAATAATATTAAATTTATCTAAAATAATATATCATCTAAACATTGGGTGTTACAAAATTTTCTATTTAATTATTTATATTGTTCTAAAGTACGATATATTCTCTATCATATCAAACTCCATATAGGGAACTTCTATATTATGTACATAGATCATCCTACTTTATTAATCTTTAAATCAGTAATATCTATTTAGATCTAAAGAAAAACTACATTTCATGTAATATACAGATGAAAATTATAAACATTTAATCTCAAAACATAGTATGCCAATAAAAAATTCTACTTGATAGAAGTCTAATGGTATTATGTAACCTTTACCCATTATATTATTTAAGTGGGATAACATAACCATTGATTTCATAATAGAAATACCTATAATATCTAAAGGAAATAAAGGCATCAGGGTGGTAGTTGATCACCTAAATAAGGAATCACATTTCATTTCTATCTAGGGAAATTTTACCCTTGAAAAAATCGATATGATATACATAAGGGAAATGATACAAATTCCTAGAGTACCAATATAAATTTTATGTGACTAATATCTAAGTATATCCTCATGGTTCTTAAGAAGCCATTTGTAAATACTGGATACATAGTTGAGTTTCAGAACTATATATCAACCTTATATGAATTTTCATATTGATATAACATTTAAAACTATATAGAATATGTTTTGATCTTATTAAATAGATTTCCAAGGATGTTGGGATCATCACATTCCCCTAGTGAAGTTATCATATAACCATAGTATAAATTCAATCATTAAAATTTCACTTTATAAGTCATTATATGAGAATAGGTGATAGACCATGAAATGAACAGAAGAAGTTAGAGAGTAGAAGATGGGGGAAAAATATCTTATCCAATAGATTATTATACATTTTAGAACCATTCAATTTCATATGTAATGAACCCAAATATTATAGAAATTTAATGGAGACAATAGTTTATGAGACCTATAGTTTGAGGATTCAGATCATTTTTTCCTTTAAATATCACCATATAATATTGTTATCTGTTTTGGTAATAAAGGAAAACATAGAACAAGATACATCTTCCACTTTGATATCCTTTATAACATTAGAGTTGGGGGGGTTTTGACTATAATTCTCACTAAATTTATTTAAAAAACATGATATGTTCCCAGTATACCACTTATAAATATACATAACAAAAGAATCACACGTTCTCAATAAAGAGATAATACCAATTTAAAATGGTATTTCATTTGAGAAGGATCCAATGAATATCATATATCTTAAAGACAATGTTCTATGAAGAAACACAATACAACTTATCATAGTGATGTTTCAAAACCATATGTTTGACGAAGAAACATGGGAAATTGGGAATGAGATAGAAGAAAGTAACAAACATTTATTTTTGTTCATGAATTAAATTTTAAAGATGTAAATTTATAATGTGGTGAATAATGTGATGAAATTAATATTTATAAATTAAATTCTATTTTAAAATGATTATAAACCTTATTATGTAATATAATTATATCAGTTACTATAAAAACCCGGTTACTATAGTTGTATTATTCACTAAAGGTCCCTTGGCGCCAAAAAATTGGCTTTCAAGCATATTATTAAGGCTACTTGTCCTTGGCCCTTCAGGCTTTGTAACGAGTCCCCATTTACCCTATCAAAAGAGTTCTTTACCTAAATAATAAAATGAGGCTTCTACCCAAACCTTTAAAAAATATAATTATACAAAATACAAGCACTGCATTGCTTAATATAAAACATTATATCCTATTAGTTTTAAATGATAGTTATGAATCATTATAATTTATTATATAGTTTTGTTTCAAGTAGCTTTTAAGATAAGATTATTAAGGGTTTCAATAATGTTCAATTAACATTGATGAAAGATGTGATGTACTAGACTAGTAGGATCAAACACTATGATGTGAATTTTTTTGGAGATATCAAGGTAAATTGATCCATTGTGATTTTCCATTGAGAATGACCATGCAGATATTCATAATATAAAACAAGAGAGAAACAATTTATGGGTGGAATTTAATATTATCAGAATCATGAACCAAACATTTTTTCCAAAATAACACCTGAAAGTACCACTATCTCACAAATTATACATGAAGTATATAATTGATTAATAAGGTTATATATATATGACCTTGTAATATTAATTTTAATGTATTATTTTTAAATAAAATAATGCCTTTGGTTATTTATTTCAATTATTTCATAATAAATGGTTAATTTATGATCTTGTTAAAAATATGATGTTGATATGATGAAAATCAAATTTCATTTCATGAAAATATATTCTATAAAAAAGACATGCTCTTAAGTAAATTTATGAATTTTTTTGAGAAATAGGAATTTATAATAATATTCTTAATGTATATTATTTATTTTTAATGAGTTCAAATGTAATTAGTAAATGGGTTAGAAACTTGTTAGTATAGTAAAAACATGAATTTTCATGTAATAAATGATTTATTTAAAAGTGAAAAATATAATATTTAGAAAATTATGTTCATAAAATAAATATTATTTTTCCTCAAATTTACTATATCGAATGTTATATTTTTAATAAATTTCTAAGAGAGTGTAATTTTTGGGTAAAAATAAAATGTGGAATAAATATTTGATTAGTATTATAATAATATAATATCCCAAAAGATATGTAATAAATACAATAAGTATTATCCAAAAGAATAATTTTATTTTAGAATTATGTTAATGTGTTCGTGATGTAATTTGTTAAATTTTATAATTCTTTAATCAATCCCCCAAACCGATATTAAATTTGATTGTATTAAAACTGATTCTTCACAAAAATTACTCACATAAACCTTTCTAATTGTATTAATTTAAGGATTTTGGTTCCCAGCCTAATAATATATTAAAAAAAACTCTTTGGAAGAAACCATAGTCAAAAGTCATGGGTGGTTTTTGGTTTTAAAAATGTTATAATATATGTTCCAAAAGTAATGTTTGGAAATTGATATAGAATTACACTATCTTGTTCAATAATTATCAACCCAAAATCTCCTTCTTTGTTAGTTAAACCCCATTTATAATGATGTTCTTCTACCATTACCTCTCTAAATCCTTCTCAAAATGATTTTACGATCTTATGAATATCATTTTAGGATTTTAGAAGAACCTTTTCAAGGTAAGAGATATTATCATCTACCTCTTTATTCAGACACTTTATTTTCATTATTCCATTTTTGGTCCCATTTTTAATGTTGGAATGTTTTTTATAGATCCCATTTAATATTATTATGATGCCTATATAGAGGTATACATGCTATCACAATCAATAAACCCTTATATGTATCTTTATATACAAACACGTTACTCTTCTAAATGTATCTGTCAACTTTCCATGATAAGTAATTAATATTAATTACACATATCTATTTACACCTAAGGGTAATCACCTAGATGTGCTGATTATTTATTTATTGGTGAAATCAATTTATGTATACCACTCCCCATTATCATTAGAATAATTTTTTTAAATTAATTTCTAATTTATTATTATATATGTGTCACATAAAAACATGTACATAATATAATTGTGATGATTGGACATAAAACTATATGACATTATAATGCATTAGTTACAATTCTTATATCATGAGATAAAAAGTATGGTGAATAATAGTTTATCATTAGAAAACTATGATATGATTTCTTAGTGATTGCACATGACTTTTATTTATGATTTTTTGGTTTGTGTTTTTCACATACTCCTATATTTCATTATTCTTTTCATTTTCCCTCATGCTTCATTGTTTGTGTTAATTATTATCACACATTTTACGAAAGAAAAATATGTCTATCGATACACATGTTCAGTTTGCCTCATGTTAGGCTTTGATTATTCAATTACACGGATTTATAGAACACTCTATTCTTATGTACTTACCCATGTTATTCCATGTAGTATTAGAAGATCTTTGGATTTTAAGGACATTTTTGGAGTTTAGAATAATTTCATTTTATCCATGTATTATATTATTAAAATAGGAATATAATTTAACATATCCATTAGGCCTCATGATCTCCATGTATTGTATTATGCATTTATATTTTAAGTAAATAATGAAATAAAGTGTACAAAATTTATGGATTATCCTAAATAATTTCTAACTTGAAGACATGTAGAAGATGAAACAAATGTATGTAGTATTATAAATATAACAAGATAAAGTGAATTGATTCTGTAAAAGGGAATAACATATAGAAAGATTATTCCCAATAACAACATATTGTGTTCTCAGTTGATGAGAAAAGATATTTTTATATCTATATCATTTTAAAGGAATGGGATATACTAGAGTGTGTAACGCACCAAACATGTGTTCAGTATTCCCACTATAAACAATCACAATTTAATTTATTAACACTCAAAAGGTTTTCATAGTGGGTTATGTGACCTATTTTTTACTAGTTCACACCATGGATTTCCAAATTTTTTTTAATGGTGAACCATATTAATAATAGTACACAATGTATTTATGTGTATTTATCTGCTAATGGTGATGATAAAGGAGATAACATATAATAAGTGAAATTATTCAGCACAACCAGTGAAATAGATATAAACGACATGGTTTAAAAGTATAAAGGGACGAAAATTCACTTATAGTTATTCACCCATCCCCCTCCCCCACAACAATGTTGAATCCATCAAAAAAAAGTTATACACTATATGGGGTGGGAGTGTGATATTTTATAATGTATCATTAGCATATTGATTAAATTTTTGATATATTTCCTTGTTGTGTAATTTTTTTTGGCTTGAATCATAGAATTTGTTATTAAATCATCATTATTCTCAGACCATATGTAATTAATATAAAAATAATTTTAAAAAATAAAAACAATATATATAAGAAATTATGATAACTAATTGATATAGGTTTAATTAAAATTGTGTACCATTAATTTTCGTAAAGGGGAAGATATTCTTCATTAGTTATATACTTTTATACAAGATTAGACATTAAATAAAAAATTGAATATGATCATGAATTGAATGTACTAGAAAATTTCATGGAAATTCATTATCTTCCTTCAACCCCATCTCTAATCTCTGATTTATATATAGTGACTTTATTATTATTATAAGGCCCCAGCCTTAAACCTTACTTAATATTGAATTAAAAGAACAATTCACGTTGAGGATCTTTTCAGGTTTAGAGTTTTAGAGAATTAGAACATAACTATTACATCTCAAAAGATTACAAAGTAGTCACTTCTACTAAGTTTCCATAATAAAAGAAACTCTTAAAAAGAAACGTGTCTAGTTCCATGTTTTATATAGGATGACATTCCCTTGATCCCATCCTTGACCTTATCCCACATTAAGTCCTGTGAAAACATTTCAAAAAAATACTTGGGGTGAGCATAAAAATCTCAGTAAGGGATACAGAAAGAATGAAAACTGTTAGTTTTTCAAACATCAAATAAACCATATATACTCTATCAAAGTAATACCTTCACCTTCATGAAGTAGTAAAAACTCTTCACTGAATAAAGTATCATTACTTACATTTTTGTAACCAAAGGATTACCATAAAATCCATAAAAAGAACACATAACATATATAAAGGTAACTTGGGACATAAACATACTTAAGTGGAATACCCACACAGTCAACTTCCACACATATCACTTAATGGAATAACCATACGGCCAATTTCAATACATACTTAATGGAATAGCCATACGACCAACTTCCATACCCAATGCATTGGAGGTTATAATGTAACCACCCGTCCTGGTATTCACGGCACCACCCGTCATATGGTTTATAACGTAACCACCCGTTAAAATGTCCAAGTACCAATATAAAATCATAAAACATAAAACCAATATAAAGGAATGATAAAATTTACACATTTCAATCACAATATATCATAAATATATTGACATAATAGAATCCTTTTTCAAAACCGTTTTCAATACCAAAATACATATAAGAGTATATGGTATTTATTTTATTCTAAAAACATTACGTCTTGTTGAGAAATCCAAAGACCAAATAATACTCGCGGCGGCGGAAAAGGTCGTTGTCACCGCGTACGTTAAAAAAACATTCCTTTTTGTCGTTTAGTAAAACGCTTCGTAGAAAAAGATTCCTTTTGTATAAAAGTAAAAGTCAAAGGGGTTTATACACCTTATAAAAGAAAGTTGTGTATAAAATGAAATATGCCTCAATGAAAGGAGATTGAGACGAAGTCCCTTACCTCGGGTCCGACTTGACTCGATCGTTCTTTAACGTCCTGAATAATAAACTTAAGTTAATTTATACTTGATTAAGAACCTTTTTAAAGTTAATTATTCCTTTTATATCACTTATTTCCATGTTATAAACATTATGTAACCATTTAAGTCAATAATGTTTGTTTTGTCAATATTTGGTTCTTAAGTCGAAAGTGGACTTCTTACAATTACATGTTCTTCGTGTGGTCAAAAGTTCTTTATATCCAGAATGACATTACTGATTTGGATATCATATATATAATATATATCCAGCATATACATGTATTTATAATATTACATAATCATTTAGAGGTAAGAAATGAAATGCACCGTTCATGGAGATGGTAAGCCGTACGTACGCATGAACGCTACTTTCATTTCTTTGTCATATTAATGGAATTAAAACTAAATGAGAGGTATGTATATTTTAATTACAGAATTATATTCATCATTTAGATGTATCATTAATCATATATATCCATTATATACATGTAATTATAATAGTACATTACATTTGGGGATAAGAAATGAAATGCACCGTTCATGGAGACGGTAAGCCGTACGTACGCATGAACGCTACTTTCATTTCTATCTCATACTTTAATGGAATGAAATAATAATTATATAGAGGTATATTATAATTCCAGTATAACATCATATATAATAAATTTAAATCCATCCTTTACACGTCCCACATATGGCATTAACGAATCACATCACTTTGAGGGGGCGGTAGTCTGCACTTCCTTAAATGAAGATATCGTGTTTACCCATAATGGAAACCATAAATGTAAGACAAAAATGAAAAATATAGAAGCATAAGTAAAATATAAACATATTATATATCATATATAAAAATAGTGACATCATAATGGCCACCTTTGACGGTGTTAAATGAGTATTGAACAATCATCGTTTCGGGAGGCAGAATTTCGCCATCCACGGAAACCGTATGTTCTTTAACCATTTGATGTAGTTGTGTGAGAGTGTAGCTCGAATAAATCTTATAAAAAAATCCTAGTATATTGAAGATACTGGTGTTGTTACAAAAGAATTAAATAAAAAGATTTTAGAGTGTTGGAGAAGCAAAATAAAACAAATGAACAAGAGAGAATGAATTACCTTTAAAAGTGTAACTCCTTTTGATTTGAGCCTAAAGGCTTCCTTTGAAAGGATTATGCCCAAAGGGAATCCTCTAGGATGAGGAGAGGAATGTGGAGAGAGTAAATGGGCAGGTTTTGGCCGAGCCAAAGTCTTGAGGAGTGTGTTAAATGAGGTAGAGGTGGGGGCATTTTATAAGAGGAGAGGAGGGGCACTTTTGGAAAGTAAAGAAATATTACTTTATTTGAAAATTTGTTTCGGTTTTAAAAGGTCCCACATTGATATAATTCGTGGATAAGGTGGTAAGGGTTCTAAATACACCCATACAATAAGTTTTGGACATGTTTATTTTATATATTTTGCATTATCTTTCCATTTTATTTAAATCGTTAAATAAGGATGTCATCGCTGCATCATTATTATGTCAAAAGTAATTTAATTTATTTAATGTCTAAAAATTATAAAACAAATACTATGATGTAGGAAATCGTTTTAGCTTTCTAATGACTATTTATAATCAAAAATATGACTTGTATAACCCCACTGAAAAATTGTTTTAGTAAAACATATCATGTTTGTGTCATTTTTGCTTTTACATTAAATAAAAAGTTATTTATGTCATTTCCCAACCAAAGTGGATCCATGGGGTCCCCAAGTTGACCCATGGCTTGTCTTGGTCGGCCATTACACATCCAATGAGGTTAGGACATGTTTCAAGTTCATTTCATTTTATTAAAGCATTATTTTTACCTTAAACTACACTAATTACCTCTAATCGCGATTAATGAAAAAAAGTTACTATTCACCAAAAAAATTATTATAATCTCATTGAACCACATTTTACTTATTAATGACAACCACGTATGTCGGATTTTTGAAATTAAAAACACAATGATGGCAAAATTTCATTTAAACGGAAAATCCGTCTTTATAAGTACCACTTAGTGGTGTCACTATTCATCAAAAATTGAAGTTTTTCAGAAAATTACCAAAAATTCACCCTAAGCTATATTTGATATTACAAATTCAAAAATGAATTCTATTTAAAATAATTCAAAATATTTAAGTCACATTAATTAATTTAATGATTAATTCCCGCTGTCAGAGCAAATAGCGTGTTTTTATAAAACAATAAGTATCAAAAGATTGACACCAATTTAAGTCCAATTTCAAAGTGAAATTGATTCCAATGACCACTATTGGATTTAATGGTAAAAATATTTTCTAATTTCACTTTAAAATCAATTCAAAAGATAATCTAATCATATAAATAAATTATATTAAAAAGAGGTTTTGAATTAAAACACAACATTTTACACTATTCATTAAAAAATGAACTTTATCGGAAATATACCAAAAAAATTACACAAATAAAATTTGATGTCCCAATTCTTAATAAGAGTTTTAATTGGTCCAAAAGAATGTATAAGAGTGATAAAAACTATATTTAATGAAGGTTCGCCATCAAAAGGCGATAAGTGAACCTTTAGTGAAAACTAGGGCATAAAAGCCTAAAATTGAACTTTTTTCGTATTTTAAGCCTTTATCTTTTATTGGATAAATGTAAAAACATTTAAAAACATATATAAACATATATTAGTTATTTCTATCCATTCCCGCCAGTACAACGGCTACTTTTTAACTAACATTTAAAATAATATTATTTTATTACTTGTGTGCAACGTAAGTTTTCAAAGAAATTCATCGTTGCGTATCGAGTACGCTATCGAACGTAGAAACCCCTTTTAATTAAAATTAATATTTAATTCGTAAATATTAATAAATATGAAAATTCTTTATTCTTTATTTACCTGGGATGTTACATCCTTCCCCCTTTTGGAAATTGCATCCTCACAATTTTATTCACTTATCAAAATAAGTGGGGGGTATTTATCCCTCATAGCATTTTCAGATTCCCACGTTGCCCCTTCAATCACATGGGTTTTCCACAAAAACTTTACCTGATGAATCACCTTATTCCGTAACACTTGCTCCCTATGGTCAAGAATCTGGACCGGTTTTCCCTCATAAGGTAGGTTCTCTTCTAGCTGAACTACCTCTGGACTCAAAACTTGAGATGGATCTGGCATATACTTTCTCAACATTGAAACATGATAAACATTGTGTACCTGAGATAAACTCGGAGGTAAAGCCACCCGGTATGCAACTGATCCAACTCTCTCCAGAATTTCGTATGGCCCAATAAACCTTGGACTCAGCTTTCCTTTCTTACCAAATCTCATCACACTTTTCCAAAGAGAAACCTTGAGAAAAACATGATCACCTACCTCAAAAGATAGATCCTTCCTCTGGTTATTCGCATAACTCTTCTGCCTGCTCTGAGCTGTTCTCATGTGCTTCTGAATCATCTGAACATTTTCTGCCATCTCTTCTACCAATTCTGGTCCCATCAACTTCCTTTCACCCACTTCATCCCAGAAAGCTGGAGTTCGACACCACTTCCCATATAATGCCTGAAATGGTGCCATCTGTATACTGGAATGAAAACTGTTATTATAAGAAAACTCAACCAAAGAAAGATGTTGGTCCCAACTTCCCTGATAATCCATAGAACAAGCTCGTAGCATATCCTCCAATGTCTGGATTGTTCGTTCTGACTGCCCATCTGATTGAGGATGAAAAGCTGTACTAAAAATTAATTCAGTACCCAACGACTTCTGAAGGCCTTTCCAAAAGTTAGATGTGAACCTGGGATCATGATCAGATACAATGGAGAGAGGAACTCCATGTAACCTGACTATCTCTTTAAGATACAATCGGGATAGTTGATCTAGAGAGAAAGTATCTCGTATAGAAAGGAAATGAGCAGATTTGGTCAAGCGATCAACAATAAACCAGATTGCATTATTACCCCGAGATTTACTTGGTAATCCCACAACAAAGTCCATGGATATGTTTTCCCATTTCCACTCTGGCACTGGTAAAGGCTGAAGCATCCCTTTCGGTAACTGCCGCTCTGCTTTAACCTGTTGACATGTCAAACACTTCACAGTAAAATCAGCAATATCTCTTTTCATTCCATCCCACCAGTAATACTCCCGCAGAACTCTGTACATCTTAGTACTGCCAGGATGAACTGAAAACGGGGAACTATGAGCCTCACATAACAACTCATTCTTCAAATGTGAATCACAAGGCACACATAACCTCTTCCCAAACCTCAAAACACAAACACAAACTTATCCAAGAACTCATGGAAAATTTTATTCATAAGATCCATGAATACAGAAGGTGCATTGGTTAACCCAAAAGGCATAACTACAAATTCATAATGGACATATCTAGTACGGAACGCAGTCTTCGGAACGTCTGGTTCTTTTACTTTCAACTGATGGTACCCCGACCTCAAGTCAATCTTCGAATAATACTGAGCTCCCTGGAGATGATACAACTTCATTCGATGGCCCAACATCTTCTGAAGTTGTTGCAAAGGATTTCACCACCCCTTTCTGCTTGTAGTCTGGCTGCATTCCCCCAGTTGAGTTCTTAGTTGGACACTCGTTTGCAAAATGACCCATTTCATTACACTTAAAACATCTTACCATTGGCTTTTCATTTCCTTCTTGATCATCTTCCTTACAGTTATGAGCAATATGACCAGACTTACCACACCTAAAGCACTTACCATACTTGGATAAACATTCTCCAGGATGCATTTTACCACACTTCTCACAGGATGGATATTTGGTTTTCTTACCTCCTTGCTTCTTTGATGAATTCTTCCCCTTTGCCTACCAACTAGACCTCTTATTCTGTTGTTTTTCATAGAACACCTGATCATCGGCAAACTCCATTTCCACCTTCTCCGCACATCGAATAAGTTTTTCATAACTTTTGAACTCCCGAGAAGCTAAAGACCATCGATACTTTGGCTTTAACCCTGGGTAAAAATGGTTTATTTTACTATCAAGATCTCGTATGAAGTTTGGAGCATACCTTGCCAATCGAGTGAACTTTTCTTCATAAGCAGCCACTGAATCATCCTCCTGCCTCAATTATAGGAATTTTTTCTCCATCCTAAGACGAACCACCTTAGGAAAATATTTCTCAAGAAACATACCTTTGATTTCGTCCCAGTGAAGATCCTCAATCTCATCACTATCCCTTATATTTTTCACCATTGACCACCACTGATCAGCTTAACCTTCAAAACGGTAAACAGCAAGACTAACCTTTTGATGTTATGAACACCCCATGACATCAAAAATCTTCTCCAGTGATTTAATCCACCCTTCAGCTTGCACATGGTCAGATGATCCTCTGAATGATGGGGGATGTTGCCTCATGAAATGTTCCACCACTGACATGTTCCTCTGCAGTTGATCTGGCTGATCTCGTGCATGGATACCACCACCATTTATAGCCTGAGTCAACTGTGCCATCACTACAACAAACTGTTCAGTTCCGATTCCGACCATCTCAGGTTGGTGATTTGGAAGGTTATCTTCCTCCTGATGTCGTCCCAACATAGCTGCTTTGTTTCCTCTGTGGAAAACCATTCTGAACACAGAAATATCTTAGGCGAAGCAACATGGTAATCCGTAAATGCTATATCATTTCAATCATATTATAATTTAACACTTTTCTAACTCCTAAAGTTGTCTAAACCGACCTTTGATACCAACTATAAGGCCCCAGCCTTAAACCTTACTTAATATTGAATTAAAAGAATAATTCACGTTGAGGATCTTTTCAGGTTTAGAGTTTTAGAGAATTAGAACATAACTATTACATCTCAAAAGATTACAAAGTAGTCACTTATACTAAGTTTCCATAATAAAAAAACTCTTAAAAAGAAACGTGTCTAGTTCCATGTTTTATATAGGATGACATTCCCTTGATCCCATCCTTGACCTTATTCCACATTAAGTCCTGTGAAAACATTTCAAAAAAAACTTGGGGTGAGCATAAAAAGCTCAGTAAGGGATACATAAAGAATGAAAACTGTTAGTTTTTTAAACATCAAATAAACCATATATACTCTATCAAAGTAATACCTTCACCTTCATGAAGTAGTAAAAACTCTTCACTGAATAAAGTATCATTACTTACCTTTTTGTAACCAAAGGATTACCATAAATTACATAAAAAGAACACATAACATATATAAAGGTAACTTGGGACATAAACATACTTAAGTGGAATAACCACATGGTCGACTTCCACACATATCACTTAATGGAATAGCCATACGGCCAATTTCCATACATACTTAATGGAATAGCCATACGGCCGACTTCCATACCCAATGCATTGGAGGTTATAACGTAACCACCCATCCTGGTATTCACGGCACCACCCTTCGTATGGTTTATAACGTAACCACCCGTTAAAATATCCAAGTACCAATATAAAATCATAAAACATAAAACCAATATAAAGGAATGATAACATTTCCACATTTCAATCACAATATATCATAAATATATTGACATAATAGAATCCTTTTTCAAAGCCATTTTCAATACCAAAATACATAAAAGAGTATATGGTATTTATTTTATTCTAAAAACATTACGACTTGTTGAGAAAGGCAAAGACCAAATAATACTCGTGGCGGCGGAAAAGGTCGTTGTCACCGCGTACGTTAAAAAAACATTCCTCTTTTTCGTTTAGTAAAACGCTTCGTAGAAAAAGATTCCATTTGTATAAAATTAAAAGTCAAAGGGTTTTATACACCGTATAAAAGAAAGTTGTGTATAAAACGAAATATTCCTCAATGAAATGAGATTGAGACGATGTCCCTTACCTCGGGTCCGACTTGACTCGATCGTTCTTTAACGTCCTGAATAATAAACTTGAGTTAATTTATACTTAATTAAGAACCTTTTTAAAGTTCATTATTCCTTTTATATTACTTATTGACATTTTATAAACATTATGTAACCATTTAAGTCAATAATGTTTGTTTTGTCAATATTTGGTTTTTAAGTCGAAAGTGGACTTCTTACAATTACATGTTGTTCGTGTGGTGAAAAGTTCTTTATATCCAGAATGACATTACTGATTTGGATATCATATATATCATATATATCCAGCATATACATGTATTTATAATATTACATAATCATTTAGAGGTAAGAAATGAAATGCACCGTTCATGGAGACGGTAAGCCGTACGTACGCATGAACGCTACTTTCATTTCTTTGTCATATTAATGGAATTAAAACTAAATGAGAGGTATGTATATTTTAATTACAGAATTATATTCATAATTTATATGTATCATTAATCATATATATCCATTATATACATGTACTTATAATAGTACATTACATTTGGGGATAAGAAATGAAATGCACCGTTCATGGAGACGGTAAGCCGTACATACGCATGAACGCTACTTTCATTTCTATCTCATACTTTAATGGAATGAAATAATAATTATATAGAGTTATATTATAATTCCAGTATAACATCATATATAATAACTTTAAATACATCCTTTACACGTCCCATATATGGCATTAAGGAATCACATCACTTTGAGGGGGCGGTAGTCCGCACTTCCTTAAATGAAGATATCGTGTTTACCCATAATGGAAACCATAAAGGTAAGACACAAATGAAAAATACAGAAGCATAAGTAAAACATAAACATATTATATATCATATATAAAAATAGTGACATCATAATGGCCACCTTTAAAGGTGTTAAATGAGTATTGAACAATCATCGTTTCGGGATGCAGAATTTCGTCATCCACGGAAACCGTATGTTCTTTAACCATTTGATGTAGTTGTGTGAGAGTGTAGCTCGAATAAATCTTATAACAACATCCTAGTATATTTAAGATACTGGTGTTGTTACAAAAGAAGTAAATAAAAAGAGTTTAGAGGGTTGGAGAAGCAAAATAAAACAAATGAACAAGAGAGAATGAATTACCTTTAAAAGTGTTACTCCTTTTGATTTGAGCCTAAAGGCTTCCTTTGAAAGGATTATTCCCAAAGGTAATCATCTAGGATGAGGATATGAATGTGGAGAGAGTAAATGGGCAGGGTTTGGCTGAGCCAAAGGCTTGAGGAGTGTGTGAAATGAGGTAGAGGTGGGTGCCTTTTATAAGAGGAGAGGAGGGGCACTTTTGGAAAGTAAAGAAATATTACTTTATTTGAAAATGTGTTTCGGTTTTAAAAGGTCCCACATTGATATAATTCGTGGATAAGGTGATAAGTGTTCTAAATCCACCCATACAATAAGTTTTGGACATGTGTAGTTTATATATTTTACATTATCTTTCTATTTTATTTAAATCGTTAAATAATGATGTCATTGCTGCATCATTATTATGTCATAAATAATTTAATTTATTTAATGTCTAAAAACTATAAAAAAAATACTATGATGTAGGAAATATTTTTAGATTTCTAATGAATATTTATAATCAAAAAGATGACTTGTATAACCTCACTTAAAAATTGTTTTAGTAAAACATATTATGTTTGTTTCATTTTTGCTTTTACATTAAATAAAAAGTTATTTATGTCTTTTCCCAACCAAAGTGGATCCATGGGGTCCCCAAGTTGACCCATGGCTTTTCTTGGTCGGCCATTACACATAAAATGAGGTTAGGACATGTGTCAAGTTCATTTCATTTTATTAAAGCATTATTTTTACCTTAAACTACACTAATTACCTCTAATCGCGATTAATGAAAAAAAGTTACTATTCACCAAAAAATTATTATAATATCATTGAACCGCATTTTACTTCTTAATGACAACCATGTATGTCGGATTTTTGAAATTCAAAACACAATGATGTCAAAATTTCATTTAAACGGAAAATCAGTCTTTATAAGTACCACTTAGTGGTTTCACTATTCATCAAAAATTGAAGTTTTTCAGAAAATTACCAAAAATTCACACTAAGCTATATTTGATATTACGAATTCAAAAATGAAGTCTATTTT
This sequence comes from Viscum album, assembly GCA_963277665.1. Classification (NCBI taxonomy): domain Eukaryota; kingdom Viridiplantae; phylum Streptophyta; class Magnoliopsida; order Santalales; family Viscaceae; genus Viscum; species Viscum album. The sequence goes on along the minus strand of OY728166.1, from coordinate 1,406,006,710 downwards.
AAAAAATTCAAAATATATAAGTCACATTAATTAATTTAATAATTAATTCCCGCTGTCAGAGCAAATAGCGTGTTTTTATAAAACAATAAGTATCAAAAGATTGACACCAATTTAAGTCCAATTTCAAAGTGAAATTGATTCCAACGACCACTATTGTATTTAATGGTAAAAATATTTTCTAATTTCACTTTAAAAACAATTCAAAATATAATCTAATCATATAAATATATTATATTAAAAAGAGGTTTTGAATTAAAACACAACATTTTACACTATTCATTAAAAAATGAACTTTATCGGAAAAATACCAAAAAATTACACAAAGTAAAATATGATGTCCGAATTATTAATAAGAGTTTTATTTGGTCCAAAGGAATGTATAAGAGTGATCAAAACTATATTTAATGACGGTTCGCCATCAAAAGGCGATAAGTGAACCTTTAGTGAAAACTAGGGCATAAAAGCCTAAAATTGAACTCTTTTCGTATTTTAATCCTTTATCTTTTATTGGATAAATGTAAAAACATTTAAAAACATATATAATCATATTTTAGTTATTTCTATCCATTACCGCCAGTACAACGACTACTTTTTAACTAACATTTAAAATAATATTATTTTATTACTTGTGTGTAATGTAAGTTTTCAAGGAAACTCATCGTTGCGTATCGAGTACGCTATCGAACGTAGAAACCCCTTTTAATTAAAATTAATATTTAATTCGTAAATATTAATAAATATGAAAATTATTTATTCTTTATTTACCTGGGATGTTGCAATTATTGTGGACTAATTAATGAAATATGTACTAGAGTTTACTGAGGAATTCCTAGGGATGATTTTCAAGACATGCTTGAAAATGGTAATCTGTTGGTCTTGTGATTTAGTTGAAATAAATTCATGTGGTGAAATAATGAGAGATGATGGAGTAGAATATGGATATGGATGGACAATACTTTTTTAAACTTGGAAAATACTAATAATTTCCCAATTTCATCTGTATCTCACCTAGACCAGTCATTCCCTATTTCTGATATTGATCCAAGCCATTCCTAAACACATTGGTTTCTTTCATTTCATAGTAGGATATATTGAGGAATAATATTTCATGTTTGGTATGTAATTCTTGGAAGTATCCATCAAATAGTCTTACATGGGTTATGTTTTAGAAAAAATTACAATGATTAAAGGGTGTCATATAAGTATTAATGGATACATTGTTATCACCTATTAGTCTTCGGAAGAAATATTGGTCGAGATTAGTTATATTGATGAATATATTTAATTACATTTGGTTGATGATTAATTTAATTGTATGTACACTAATTTTATAGTATTAGATGAATGTTTTGTCTTTGAATAGATGGAGGTACATCATTATTCCCATATCCAATTAATGGAGAAAGGATATCACAACATAATATATTTACCATAATAAATAATGAAAAATCAACTCCTTGGTATATTCAATATATAATATAATTATGGATATTTAAGAAAAACTATTGAAACCATTGTGGCCTCTCATTTCAACTATCTCTTAGATAGTTATCATCATGGAGTGAGGAAAGTAAAATCAAACAATAAAAAAAATGTCAATTATTTTCATAAAATTCCACTATCGGTATAAGATTGTAAAAAATATATAGATCAACATTGAGGGGGATGAAATCATTTCTTATATTAAATTTATCAAGCATGAAAGTACTCCAAGTGTTGATGTCTTTAATAGATCATTCCATATTAAGAATTTTGAATATACCAATAATGCTTTGATTATTTTGTTACAATATTATTTTTAATATGTGGTCCTCATTCATTAGATACCAAAACTACTATTCTAATGTTCATCAAAAAGAATAATAATACTGGTGTCATTGATAATTTATAACCATTATGACATGTAATATCTCTATTAAAGTGGATGTAATTACTATTAAGAAGTCATTATTTCAACATCTTCTATTAAAAATAATTAGATTAATGAAATTGAATTTTTATATAAAGGAACATTTGGGAGAAATATCCTTTTGTTTGAAATAATAATGGATATTAATATTACATTAGTTTCTTCTAATATCCATTTCAGGATCAATATGGAGAAAAATTATGATACAATGAATTAAATATCACTCTCAAATCGTAGTTATATTGTGGATTATCAGAATGGATATGTTGAAAGTTTTTAAATCTCATTAATTATTTTTGGTTTATTTTTTTACTTATGATGAGATATTTTTTCCTCAAATCAGTTTGGTACATTATCTAGGGTAATCTTATCTCTCTCATAGGCTCTTTATAATTGAATAGGATATTCTTATGACCAATTTATTTTATAAAATTTTACATGGGAGGGTGAGCACATTTAATGGATAGTATTTATTCATTAGAGTATAAGTATTATTATTTTGATTGAATTTTTTTCATTATTAATGGTAGATGTTATTTCATTAAATGATTAAAATAGATTTTATTTGTGTATTTTATAAGAATTGGAAAAGCATAAATTACATAATTTTTGTGATAATATTCCCAAAACATTATTAGGAAGGAAAACCAAGAATATTTAAGATATGATTGGTATTTGCAGAGTATAAATTATAATGGATTAATTGGGATATAATTTATTGGGGATAATATCTCACATTCATGATTTTAAAGTTGTTTTCTATAAAATTAATTTCATAATCCCAGCCATGAAATTATGTTTCCTCAATTTTAGAGTTTGGAAAAAAATAAATAGAATTATTTCATCAACACCAAGACACATTGTTATAATATTTCACGAACCAGGATATCTATTCTGAATAATTGAATTGTTTTTCAATATTTTAATGTGGGAAACAAATATCTTTGAAAAATATCACTATAAAAGATGATATAGGATGTATAAGACTTACTAAGAGGTTGGAATTATTCCCAAATAAAAAAGAGGAATCCATTCCAATCTTGTAAGAAAAAATAGAATGGGTTGTGATCTCCGGTCATTCTATATGAAAATGAATCATTAAACAAAAATATTTACCCACCTTGATCAGATAGAATTTTCAATATTTTAATGGGATCAAATATGTGGAAAATTCTATTAAACTCCATTTCAATCATACATAATAATTCAATATTTATCATTTTTTGGGTAATAATTGTTTTTTAAATAGATAATTTTATTGGTAATATACTTTTCTTCCTAGGAAACTCATTGGGAAGCATTGGTTTTGGATTGGAATTTACGTTCCCTTTGATCATAAATTTTTTACTTGATACAAATAACATTCATTTTTTATCCTCTATCTAGTTGATTGAATATCCAAATGTGTTTTCTTAAATTCACCCCTCTAGATTAATGAGAAATAAAATCATATATAAATATTTCTGTTATTTTGTTATTGATTATCCATTTTTTACTCGATAATGATCCATGTATGTATTAATAATACACAAAATTGGTTTTAAATGTTTATAATCAAAATAAAAAAATGACCAAAAAAGCACATAACACATTTTGAAACTCCATTACCCAATGTGTATCCAACATTCACAACATAGAAAAAGTTGTAAAGAATGTTGTGAATAAAATTTAATTAATGAAGACATTATGTGATGTGATTCACCAATAATTGTTCTGTAACATTTGAAATCAATTCACGGTTTCATGATATTGAATAATGTAATAGACACATCAGGGGTCCCAGTTACATGACACGAAAGGAGTCAAATTTTCAAATCTATAGATAAGATTCATGTAAGATTTTGAAAGATTAAAAAAATCATAGATCCAAACACGTATCACTAGTATATCATATGAAACTATATACACATCATGTATTATACTGATTATTTACCTATAGTAGGCACACCGTGGACAGAACACATGATTTAAATTTATATTTGTATCCATTTCTCTCATTTTTTCACTTTTTGTTCTGTCACCCTTTTGTATTAAACAATATTATCATCAATCTTATTAATTTTTTATGATTACACAAGCCATGTGGATCAATTTTCAAAGTGTTCTTCATCCATTTTAAATTTTCAACACTATACAATGTGCGTTTTTCATCATAACGATAAATATTAGACGGATCCGTGCTACAGTTGTTCTGGTTCTTATTTTAGGAAATTATTTTATTTTAATTATCATTTATTTGAGTATTATACTTTTTATACATAATTTTAGGCTCATTTATTGGTTAATATTAATCCTTGTATGTTTGTTAATCTATTATTTCTAATATTACATAACATTGTAACCATGTTTTCAATTCGTTTTCTATTTAGAATCGATTCAACCGTGAGTAGCAAAACTGCTTATCGTTGGGATTGAGAGAAGGGTTGTTTTAATCTATTTAATCTTTTATTATAAACATGGTAATATTAAAGAATTGTGATCTTCATAAATAAAAATTTTAATGCAATTCTTCTAAGAGACCTATACCATGAGAGTTTGAATGAATGAACCTGACCTGATTAGAGTAGAATAGTCTATGTCCAATATCCCATGATACATTGAACTTCTGAAGACATGATTAATGCATCCTGGTTGTAGTAATTTACAAATCATGGAATATTTGTCTCTTTGATATTTCTAGTGGGTTTTACCATATACAACAAGCGACATGTACTTTCTTTGCAGCCTAGACCTATGGACAATACTAAGTTAGAATTAATGATATTCCTTTCTCTTCAATACTGAAATTGATACTGATCCATTATTTATTTTGGTTCTTTATCGACAAAACCCTTAGATTTAGTCATTTTCCAAAACATAGCAATATTTTGTGGAATCGTACCCCAATGGGTTATAAGATTTAGTTATTACTTGACAATCTAAAATCTATGTGATATTTATCCCACACTACCACTATTCTACGACATAATAGCATGTGTGGTTTGGAAAAAATAAATCTAATCTAACTGCAAACCATGGTAATTAAATGATTTGTGTGGACACGTCCAAATTTGGAATCTCCATGAGGGAGAAATAAGACTGTTCTATGGCATGATAACCCATAGAAAGAACTTAGGATTCCCTATCCCTTAACACTTTACCTTCTCTTTTTCTCATTCCATTTTCTTTTACCCACTACTTTATCTTTATTATTGTGGATTATTGCATGATTTAAGGATCTTTGACTCGTTTGAGGATCTATGATGAAAAATAAAAAAATTCATTCGAACATGAAATCGATAGGTATATCTCTGCATGTCATCATTCAAAAATGGCTAACAACAAAAATAATCCAATTATAAACCAACCCACCCCCAAGCATGCAACCTTTAATACATGGAGAGAAACACACTCAATAAGAGTTCACCGTCAAAGATTATGGTTTTCCATAAATCAATGGTACAACACCCGATAATGTATTCCCTCTTATACAAGAGAATACATTTCAAATCAATCCTGGACTAATTCATATGATCTAGAATATTTTCCAACTCGGTGGGCTTCAAAGTGAGGACCCCAATGAGTATATATCAAACATTATATAAGTCTACAATACCTTTCAAAACTTGTGGTTATCTTATGATTCTATAAGACTGTGTCTTTCTATTATCCCTACAAGACTGAACTATGGATTGGTTCAAAATTCAGGTACCTGAGTCCATCATGACATAGGATGATTTAGCTCAAAAATTTAGCGACAAGTACTTTCTATGAATTCAAACATTGAAATTGTAGAACGGCATCCATAATTTCACTCAATAATATAGGGAGTCAACCAGGGAATCATCCTACCATTTTAAGGAGCTTACTTAAAAGTTATAGCATCATGGAATTGATTAGTTGATTCACCTAAAGACATGTTATCATATCCTCCAACTAGATGATCACATTGTCATTGACTCATCCACTGATGGAGGGTTAATGTTTAAAACAAATTAGGTAGTTCAAGAAATTCTAGACGAAGTATCTCATTATTCTAATATAAGGTAGAGAGATCATGAACCACCTTAGTGTGGGATCCACCAAGTTGAAGAGAATACTTGAATAGCCTCACAAGTCATATCTTTGACCAAAAAGATTGTATTGTTCAAAAAAAAGTTGAATCACCTTACCCTCCTACCCTAGTCATAGATATTCCATCATGAAAAATGTGTGGTGGCCTGCACTATTATCAAGACTGCACAACAAGTTTTGATGAAAAACCAATACAGGTGTGTAATTTTTTCAATTACAATCAGAAAGGACAAAAAATTTGTCAATCTAAGAAATACATTCAAAAAAAGGTCACTACTACAAAAAACCGCATCAAGGACACTAACATCAAATAATTGGTGAGTAACTGTTTAGAATCATAGGACCACTAGTACATCTGCTGATGAATCATGTGCCTCAACCTCCACAACAAGAAACCAAAAAACACTTCCATCCATGAGGCCAAAATAATTTTCAAGCAACTCCATCAAGATGTTAAAAACCATCCATTCCTCTACTATTAAATGTTGAAAATATACTCTCTTCCTTTATTCAAAACTAATATCAGAGGATGACCACCCAAGAGATGGAAATTCAGAACCAAAGGGAATCACTATGTAACCATGATCATCAAATGGGTCAAATCTCAAAAAACATTTCATAAATATTTCTAGGTACTCTTCTTGGTAATACATAGACATACATAAGTTAAGAGGGAAAGTCAACGATTCTAAAAAGAGGAAATGTGTTGGATTTTCCAAAACCATGCAGAGGATAAGAAATACATATTGACGAACCCAAAAATTATAAGATAAATATTGAAGAATAGAATTATAAACAATATTATGGAACTAATCATGTGACACCCAAAGAAGTGCCACCTTCTAGTAAAACCCCTGTAAGATAGCATCCTAAGGACTAAGTCTATATCGTTTCACCACATTATAATTCACCTACTCCTTTTAAAAAACGAGAAAGGTTAGGAATAATTTAAGGGTAATAAAATTTATTTTTAGATATGTTCAAGAATATGCACATCAATAGTATTTTTACTGAGGAAAAATGCTCAAATTCCTAATAATGGAAACTATTCTTAAGAAACTACTATCTAAGAATTGAATAATTGGGGACATATGATTCATCTCATAGAATGAAAAATATTATGCTATTGTTTGGTGGAAAATTCCACAAAAAATGTGATACCCTTAGAGTTTTTCAATTCCTTACACAATAAGAGAATTTAACTTTGTAAGTTCCTTGTACAATCTAGGATCCATCATCAACCTTATTTTGATGAGGGTATCCTAAATAATAGGAGTCAAATTACTGAATCCCACTATATTGTCACTCTAATTGGTTGATCGATTAGTAAAATATCCCAAATTTATTTTAGAGGATATCCATATCAAGGTTAGAATGTTAATTTTTACAGAATATTGTATCATTCTGGATGTGGAAGAGGAAATTTACATTCCAATAAATATAATCCAAAAATTCTTATCCACTATAAATACATTGATCGATATAAATAAATGAATACAAATACTCTGAGGAGGATATGAACATTTCATGGTCGACCTAGAAAAGGAAGAACAACAAATAGATGAATCTTTTAACTTCTAAGCTATCATTCTCACATATAAAATTGTACTATACTAAATAAATTAATAATAATGTGATGAAATAATACTTGATGAAGATGATGACTATGACTATGAGGAAGTAAACTATATATAACCACTTATAAGGTACATCATCCCACCATTAATACCCTAAGTCATTCAACCACAAAAAATAGGACTGAAAACCATCTCTGGTACACTAAAGTATTCATTTCTACAAACCTTTGATGCACTACACATCATCATCAAATTATAAATATCTCATTTAGGGGAGGAAAAATTGATTGATGTCTGAAAATTAAATAAGCATTCAATTTCCTGGGGAGTGTCTAACATTCAAGGAAGCAATCTTGTATTATGCACCCATAAAACACTTCTTGAGGATGGTGAAAAAACCCAGACATCAACCACACTTGTGACTTATACAAACAATGAATGAAGATTTTAAAAAATAATTTTTTATAATTCTAGATACTGGAATAATCATTTCTATCTAAAATAGCAAGTGCGTGAGCGCGCTAGAGGTAGTTAGAAAGAAAGGTGTCTTCATAGTGGAAAAGAATGAGGGAAAACATCTGATCTCAACTCGCACCATCACTGGATGGAGAGTACGTGTGGAATATTGAAATCTGAATAACGCTACCCAAAAAGATCTGTTCACCATTCCTTTAATAGATCAAATGATTGAGTGACTTGTAGGACATGAATTTCATTATTTCAAGGATGGATATTCCAGATAAAATCAGATTTCATTCAACCTAGAATATTACTCTAGAACAAAATTCACATGTTCATTTGGTACCTTCTCTTATAGGTGAAAATCATTTTGTATGTGTAATGCACAAACATTTTTTCAATGTTTCATGAAACACATATTCCATAATATGGAAGAATAATTCATCAAAATTTTCTTGGAATACATTTCAGTTTATAGATGATCTTTCGAGGTATATGTATGCAATATTGATTTAGTCTTACAACACTACATAGGGAAGGTCCTCGTTGTATATTGGAAAAAATAAAACTTTAAGGTTTATGTAAGCATAGTCCTCGAGTACAAAATAATGATGGATTTCATAGAAGATGATGCTGCCAAGGTAAAAGTGATCAATGATTTTATAGATCCCACAATATTTAAAGGCATAAAGAGTATTCTAGGAAAGGCCAGATTCTATTGAAGATTCATCGAATATTTTGAGAAATATTCCCACCCTCAAACACAAATATTTTCAAAGGATAACAAATTTAATTCAATGAAAAATATTATTGGGCATTCAACTCTTTAAAGAAAATCAATTTAACTTCTCATGTAATTATTTCACTAGATTGGGAAAAATAATTTTATTTGATATGAAATTCCAGTTACATTGTTGTTTGTGGTATTTTTGGAAAACAAATCAGCCACATATTCTTTACCATCTTCTATTACAGTCACAGAGTAATTGATGCTCAAGTGAACTACACTACCACATAGAAGAATCTCCTAGAAATAATTTTTTTTGTAATCTTTCGCTCCTATGTTGCTTTTTTAAAAAGTGATTATTCAAACAAATCGTGATACCCTAAAATATTTTATGAAGAAAATGGATTCCAAACCAAGGCAGATATAGTGGATCCTACTAATACAGGAACTCGACATTGTCAATAATGATACCAAGGGAACATAAAATGTTGTCACTGATCATCTATCTTTACTCCCACTTACCCTTATAAAAGATCATGATGATATCGACATTGAAGTGGACTTTCATTGTAAAATAATTTTCAAAATAAATATAAATGAAAAAACATGGTTTTCTGATATTAAAACTTATCTCTCCATACAATACCAATACCCATACATCTCATAATAGAAAATGATATGATTTTTGGCTCAAGATTCAAAAAAATACTAGTATAAAAAAATACTTTTCATGAAAAGTGCTAATGGTTTGTTATGTCACTTCATTCAAGAGGATGAAATAATTTTTTTAGAAATTTTTCATGCATTAACAACAGGAAGACACCATGGATTGTAATGCATAATGGAAAGAATAATACAGAGTTGAACTTACTAGCCAACACTCCAGGATGATGGAAGGAATGTTTTTCAAAGTTGTGATCAATGCCAACGAATTGGAATCATTGGAAAAATGAAAATAATTATGTAAAAACCCAACCATGGAAGTCAAAATAGTTGATGTGAGGGGGATTTATTTCATGGTAAAATTTCCCAATTCATATAGAAAATACTATGTCATTGTGGGCATTTACTACATTTCCATGTTGGTAGAAGCTAAAGTTATAGCTTGTGAAACAAAAAATGATGTCCATAATTTCTTAAAGAAAAATGTGTTTTCACAAATCAAATATCTTGGACTAGTTATTTGTGATTAGGGAACACATTGCACAAAAAATGAAATCAGTGTATTGTTTAGAAATTATGACATTTAGTACAACATAAGAAATCCCTACCACACACAAACAAGAAGGAACATTGGATTTTCCAATAATGAAATCATAAAAATCCTTGAAAATATCATGAACACAATTAGATGTTATTGTAATATGAAATTAGATGATGTAGTTTGGGAATATCACACCATGTTCGAAACACCTATTTGTAGAACACCATTCTGATTGATATATGGTAAGTCCATATCTTTTGATTGTAGAACTATATAACTGTTCGTATTTGGAAATTATAAAGCTCAATATAGACTATCAAAAGGCTAGATGATTCAGGATGAATTTATTGGATGAAAAAGAATAAATCAGAAACAATTCTTTTTTAAATGCCAAAATCTAACAAAAACAAAAACATTCATAATCAACACATTATGAGACACAATTTTTTCATAAGAAATAAGGATTTTCTCATTAACTCAAGATTAAAATTGTTCCATGGGAAGCTAAAATCTAGTTGGTCAAAACCATTAATATTCATTCATTTATTTTTTATAAGATTATTTAGATTAATAGAGAAGAAACACCCCCATTCATATTCAATAGAAAAAAACTAAAAAAATTCAATAATCCTTATTGGAAGGGAGTGTAATTAGTATTAAATTCTTATGAACATCAAAGAATGAAGATATCAATTTTTAATGAAGTGATAATAAGGAGGATACCCAACTTTGGATAAGCTAGGATAATTTTTTATTAGAATAAGATTTTTGATAGCTTAGTTAATGATAGGAGAAAATTACTAGGTTTTGATCAAAATAGGACCAAGGAGAACAAATTACATATCCTATAAATAGAAATTATGATGTGTATCTCCATAGCCTAACATTTCAATAACATTCCAAAATACACAACGTGAAACCAAAATAAACATTGTGTATTTTTCAAAATTAGGTTTTGAAAATAGGTTGTGAACCTAGGGTTCATGGTCCAACCCCCTACCGCACGATATCAAACCCCCATATATCTGATGAAAAACAATCTTTTATTCCACCGTCCCCAATTACTCCCCCCACCTTCTCTCACAATCTCCTCTTCCTTCCCCTTTCTACATCCAACCCTATGCTTGTAATTGCTAAAAAATAACTATTAAAACTCCACCTAATGATCCTAAGCCTAAAAGAGATTATTCACCATTGGAAAAATGTTGGTGAGGTGACACTACCCTAGCACCTCGGGTAGCTTCCCCCTAAAACTGTGCTCCCGCCTCTATGTAACCCATTATCTTGGAGGAGGACCACTCAAGTTCCATTGAGTTGTATGATGATTAACACCCTCCCATTTACCCTATCCCCCACCTCATAGAACCAAAAAACAGCGTGGAACTAAACTTTTTGCAGGAAAAGCCGATGTGTACAAATAAAAACATCGATGTGGCCTTCCTCACTCACCTGTATAATAGTTATGCGATTATTCACCTCCTTGAGCCCCTATATTTTTCATCCATTATTGAGGAACATGAGGAGACATACCTAAAGTTGTTTCAACTATTTCATGCCACATTTGAGGTTGCAGTTGTCCTTCTTTACTTTAGATTAGGTTGAAAAATACATGATCTTTCCACCACAGAATTTGGCATAGGCCTTGGGATCTATTCTGAGGATTTTACAACATCACTATTATTCCAAACCCTATAACTTGATCCATAAATTTCTAATTCACTGAGGCTATGTTGAATGATTTCCCAATATCCTCATACTAATAATCCTCCCAAGATCATGACTTTTACCCATAATCGAGGTCCATCATTTCATATCCTACAAAGAGCCCTGACACATTCTAGGGTTGCATGAGCTGAGTATCACTATTGTGTTAGTCATATGGACTTCATTATCCTAGATACATCCATGGGTGGCCCTTATATCAACATGGACTCATAGTTCATGGTTTATTAAAGATATGATAATAAGAGGATGTGTTGCTCACTGCTAGTGGGACTCTTTCATTACACATCTAACCAATAATATTTATATTTTTGATGCCACCTTGACACTCACCCCGCTTGGTCCGACTTAATCCATTAATTTACTTTTTCTATATAATATGATGTTTCTTACAAATTATGGAGATATCTACTGATTGGAACCAAGGGTATTTTTGGATACTAGAGAATCCCAAGGATATGATGTTGTAGATCCCTCACCACCTACAACCCCACCTTTATCCTAGGACCCACAGTTTTCATTACAACACTTGATCCTCCCCATTTTACACCATATATAACTACATAACCCACTACTCCTCACAAATAATCATATATAGTGGATATCTAGGTTGTGTACCTCTGAATCCTGGAGAATATGAAATGGATATACCAACACCACCATATTCTTTTAGTCGATTTCTCTTAGTTAACTAACCCTTCATCTCCAAAAGTGGCTCCTACAAGACCTTCATAATCTACCAATCCTTCTCCATAAACCGTGTTGATCAATTTCCCATCAAATCTGAAAGACCTTACTAGCCACTAAGAATATACTACAGATCATTCCTATAGTGGAAAAGGACTAATATCCACCACATCTATTGAAATGGATTTTATCGATCTAGGTGAGAGACACAAGGCCACACTACAGATCTGTACCGCCCCACCACCCACCACTCAGATAGCATCTATCACCACAACATCACCATCTTCCTTTGACTAGCCAGAACTGTCATCCATTACATCTATTGACCACATAAGGGATCTATATACACACTCTATTCAGGATCAGAATACAGATGATGTCACTACAATAATTGTTTTTTCATGGTGTACTCATATCCCCTCTTATTGGTTTTTTGTATTCTGCTAGTGTGAGTATCATTTTTTATACTTCTTATATTACCTATCAGGATTTTATCAGCTCACATCATCTGTATATGAGATACTAATTTTTCTCTATTTTACTTATCTTAGTTTTCAATTAATTATTGTGATAATAGCCATGTCTAGATCCTTTTTTCATATGTGGTAATCAATTAGATTGTTCAAACATATTTCCTTGCTCTATGAGTGACTCAAACCTTGGCTAGGGATAATCACTATCTTCAGTAATGAGATTAATTCTAATCATCCACTACCGTGAGAGAATAAACATTTCCATACACACCAAACCCATTATAGGTATTATCCAAAAGTAATCAATCCTTTAAAAAGATTAAGAGATATAGAGGAAACTTCCATGGGTAGATATAGACGACAAAGGAGAGATGAGCCAATGTATGATACAAAAAAATACTTGGATCCATACATCTAGATGAAGAATTAATTTTTAGAACATTATGGTAGGCAACCCATATTTCTTCTCTTTTATCATTTATGTTGTTATGAAGTTTTCCAATAATTCGATATTTAGGTTCTATTTTTGTCATAATTTATATTGAATTTCATTGTCTACACATACCCGCATTTATATAAAGCATATATTTCATTAGTACTCACAATCAATACATCTTTTATTTCACATCGTATAGATTTATTAAACCCTATGAACTTATGTTTTATCAAGTTAAAATTTTGGATCTCTCACCACTTTTGTAGGTAGGCCAATTCCAAAATCCATACTTCTCTAATTTCCTCATGGCATTACACATTGTATTTGGGTCTATCGATTCTATGTTATTAATTATTTTCAATTTAAATGTCTAAAAATCTAAAGTGTTTCTATCATAACTTTCCAATAGTATATGAATAGAAAGTGTAGACACTATCTCTTTATATGTGTGGGGGTTTTTTCTTGAGTTTCAATTTCAATACACTAGAATTTTTTTGGCCACATATCTTGAAGAAATTATTTATTTAGATGTATTTTTTTGACATGAAACTAATTATACACATTAATCTAAATGAAACATTAATTTGGAAATTTTTGGAAATATATGTTCTACTCCTTTTTTGATATTTTTAATTATTACGGAGTTTTTCTCCAATTTCTTAGAGGATTCTATGCCAATAATTGCAAATGATTTTATAAAAATACTTCTTGAGTGACACCAAAGACTTCTATAAATATCAGAACATGCATTGAGATCTTATTTAAGATATGAGTAAACAAATAAAATTTAAAATATGATTAAGAAAATCATTGTTGAGGTAGTTTTTTCTTGATACCCACCTTAAGACTTTCTTTCTTAATGCCCACAGTTTCCATGATTGACCATATAGAATGCATCTATTTCAAGACTAATATCCCTTCATACCCTTCTATTTATATAATGCATGACTTTACTTTGAACAAATGTGGTGGATGTTTTTGAATCAATAGACACATATTGATTTTATTGAGGATAGATACTATAGTACTCACCATAATGTTTGAGTATGATCAATGTATACTTTTTATATTTTACATGTATTATATAACATTGAAAAAAAAAGAAAAAAAAGATGATTGGGTTGGGTAGTAGGAATTTTAAAAATCATTGTTTCTGCACCGATGAATCCCCTAAAAGATCTTACATGGTTAGGGAATGGATGTGATATCTATCCTAGACATAGATTTCTATAAATAAAAATAAAAATAGAAAATGGAGAAGAAGGTAACTATATAACTTATTTACACATTTGATAAATTCACGGGTCCACATTTATTTAACGGGAGCAAGAGATTCATTAGGTATGGATGAGTCATTTCATTATGCTTTTCAAGATTTTCATGCATTATACATTAGTTATTACCCTTCATCTTGAGCCTGTTTTCACTATTAATTGACCATCCCACAACCTCAATGTCATTTGAACATAATTATTGATGCCCTCATGATTGATTTTGTATCTGTCATTACAAAGTGGAGATTATAGAACCAATACAAGCATATCTTAAGGAACATGTACTAATAGTGTGATCATAACCTCAGTTTGATTTCATCCTAGGTAGCGAGAGAAACTTTATTTTGAGTTAAATTGAAAATGGATATAGAATTAAAATAAAAATTAATAAATTATAACCAAAACATTAAGAATTTGTTTCAAAATTTGAGCTATGTGGAATGACTAATTTTTTACAAAGGGGTGATTCTGGAGACTGAATTTGTTAACATAAACATTGTTTTATTTTCTATGATATATGGAATATTTCCTATTTTAAAAATTACTTTATATTTGGAATCCTTATTGATATCATTTTTATTGAGGATAATAAAACTTTCAAGTGTGGGGTATTTTAATATGTTGAAATAATATATATATTCTGCTGTCATTTTATTTATGTATAGTCATTTTTGTACTTGATAATGCACCGTGTGTGTGTTTTTAAATTAGAAAATAGGTTTTCACTATTTCAAATTAAAATCTATAAAAACATTCAAAAAATTCCTATTACACATCGTGAAACACCATTACACTACATGTATCCATCATTCACAACATAAGGAAATCTGTAAAGCAAGTCATTAAAGATATTCAATTCATGAATCCATTACATGGAATGATTTGAAAGTACACATCATGTGACAATAGAATTCATTTATAGCATTCAATATATAGATCAATGGAAGATATACATCATGAGTTCTAATTACACATCATGGAAGAAGTAAAATTTCCAAATATACAGATGAGATTCGTGCAAGAATTGAACATATTCCAAAATCGCAAAGGCTAACTCAGATCAGAATGAAATGATGTGAGTCACCTTTACACTTTGTTTAATATCCGGATTATTTACCAACATTCAGCACACTGTGGATAGAACATACAACAAAAATTTGGATCTCTCTAGTTTTCTCTCATTTTCCCCATTGATTTTCATCCACCCTTTCTCTGTAAACTCAGTTTGCATCAATTTTGTTAGTTTTTTTATTACTCATTCCATTTTTATGGAATTGCAAACAATTATTCATCACTTTTAAATCTAAGATACTATGCTATGAGTGTTTTTTCCCTCAACCATCATTCTTATATATATTTATATTCTACGTTTTTTATTGTTCTTATTTTGTTTAATTAATTGATTAGAATTGTGAATTTTTTGATAAATTCATTTCTTTGTCTTAATTGAATTATCATTAATTCGTATTACATAATCCTTTCATGTTTTTTAATCACTTAAAATCAATATTTATTGGCATGATAACTATTGATGAAAATTAATTATATATTTTTAATCGAGTATTCCATGAGTAGCTAAAATGATAAATGTAGGGATCGAGTGTAGGCATGTTTGAAACTAGTAAATCATTAATTCAAAACTTCGTAATCCCAAAGAATAGTAATATGGTTAAACAAAAACTATTAATCCAATTATTTCAGTCGACCTTGACCATGTGATGTTTGAATGAACTACCCCGACCTGATTTTCATTGAATTTTCTATGACCACAAGATTATGATACTTTTTGATTTTCAATCCAGGAATAATTCATCCTGGTTTAAGCTACATCTAGACTAAGGAATAACTACCACATTGATTCAACATGTGGGTTTGTTTAAAACCCACTAGTGATGCCTAATTTATTTACAACCTAGACCAAAGGACCATTACATGTTATAATTAAAGATTATCCTTTCACCTTAACCCCAAAATTGATCACGATCCCTTATTAATCATAGATATTTATCTATAGAACCATTAGCATTATTCATTTTCCCAATATCATCCATCTTGTGAGGACTCTTACCCCAAAGGGATCTAAGAACTATTTTATATTATCCAAATTAAAAATACTTATGGGACCGGCCCCTCAATTCCACTATACTATGCCCTTGTAGAAATTTTAGTTTGGGAAGAATAAAAATAATCTAGATTTAGCCCCTGATAATTAAACGATGTATGTGGGCATGTCAATTAATAATATTTTTATCTTTTAGAATCATAATTTTGGGTCATAGAAATGAGATTGATTGAACTAGTCCATTATAATGTAAACTCATTCTTAAAGGTTGAACATTTTAGTATGTTGAATTTGGTATAACACATTAATTATAAAAATATAAGTGTATAATAATTATTTCAATATTGTTTCAAGTATAATGTTTTTTGAAATTACTAACATGGAATCTATCATACACATATTTTATGAATGTTAGTGGTATCCCTATATCTAGTATAATCTAATAGGATTCCTAAATTTCACCGAGCATTTTATTGACATAAATCATTTTAATTATATATTTCAAATCCAATTTCATAATTTGAGCACATTTTAAAGGTAAGATGAAATTATTTGTAACTTCTTTTGGGGTGATTTCCCAACTTTCAAATAATGCTTGTCATAATGGAACAAATCCCCTGGAACATAAAACCAAATTAAGATTGTATCAAACTATTACATATCATATCTTATTTTACAAGAGTTCTGATATTATGTCTTCAATAAATATATAGATTCATTCCATTGTTTTCCAAATTATTATAGGTTCATATAATCTTCAGTACATTATTTTTTATAAAAATAAAAGTGCTAGGGAGTCTAAGATAACATATGTAGAAATATTTTTAATGGTATAAATCAAGGAGATTATCTCATATAGAAATACAGGGCATCATAGATTCTATCTTACTTAACATATTATGGTGAGGGTAATTACCATATCACTAAATCAGATAATTTTATAACAACATTAACAATATGAACATTGAAAAATATTTTTGATTTCTTTAATGGATGAAAATTTAATGAGACCATATCACTATCTTCTATGATATTATTCTTAGAAACATTTAATTTAATATATTATCAGAGTCATTAGAAGTAGATATTATTTAAACATATAAGTATGGAAATTTTTTATATATTTTTTAGTCTCCATTGTAATTTAGGATTAAGATTGTATCGGTTACTCAAGTTTTGGATCACTCTATTGATATTATAACGGTATCATTTATGGTGACACTTTAGGGATGCACCATATTAATACCCCATGATATTGTTATGGAATATCTCTTGTACAAATTATTTACATCCATAATAAAATGATTCAGATTTCCATTTAGGGATTCTTTCAAAAAAATATAAAATAATAATTTAAATATTACATTTCTATTCATACACTAACTCTTATCCACTGTTTATTCCTTAGAAATCCTAATGGAATTGCACATTTGTTTCTCACCTTTGAGGGGAAATTTAATTTATTTTTAATAATATACCATAACTATCATATGATATGAATAAATATAAATTTGTAAATAAATTATAATTTATGAATGTTTAAAAATAATTTATAAGGATGTTATGTTAAAACAATTGAGTTATATAACCTACCCATATAATCCTTTACTAAGGAGGAAGAGTTGTAGGAGGTAGTGGTATGACTCAATCCATAGATCTCTCTTAGGATGGGTGTCTTGCCTAGTTACTTCTTTGTGTCTAGTTGGGACATTTTTAAGAATTTCCTTTTTAATGTAGTGAAAGATTTATGTCATGGTAGAAGCCTCACCTAGATGGCCAATGCTACTACCCTCATCCTTATAAAAATATATTAGGATCCCTAGACACATAGGATATTTAGGCCTAAAAGTATTTCTAACTTTCCCAATAAATTTAGAGCCAATGTGATTAACAAGAGATTATTTAATAACCTCCCAGTATGGGTCTCTGAGGAGTAGAATTTCTTTTCTAAGGTAATTTCCATTCAAGGAGTTGTCGGGGTTACAAAATATATGCCTGAATTTATCAATAAGAAATACCATGGTTCAAATATCATCATTGATGTGTATATGGAGAAATTATATGTCATGGTTGAGTGGTGTTTTGTATTAAAAGTCATGAATTGAAGGGGCCTTTCCACATGGGATGTCGACAGGCAATTTAGATGCTTTATCTCATCATGAATTGAAAAACAATCATGCAAACAAGTTGATGGATTTCTCAATCTGTGTTCATTCATAGAAAAGTGGACCCATTACCTCAATGACTTTTTTTATCATGACACAAGATTCCCTCATTAGATTAATTAATGCAAACACGCATGTTGGGATCATCCTTCTCTTCCATTGAACATCACATATCCAAAGGTTGTCCCATCACATGTTCAAGTCTGATAAGGTCCTTTTTCTCAACAGAATTATATTTTTTTATTAAAAAAATCCTTTACATGTATAGTATATTGAGTGGAAAACTCATAAATAATGAAAAATTAGTCTTTATTACTCAAGGTGATCGTTTGAGAGGAATAAATATAATAAAAAGTCCAAAACAAGAATAATGATATGTATATTTTCCATTCTCTACTTGGGTACTTACATCACAATTTTTAGGCTGCAATTTAATCATTTGAAAAAGGTTTTGGATATGATATCTTCTCGTGTCAATAATTTGGAAAATCAGACCCTCACTTTTAAAGGGAGTATTGCGCTTGTCAACAGCTTGTTCACCTCATTTTCTATTGTAACACCCTGAGTTTCTATGAACCATTTTTTGTATAAATTAATTATCATTTATGAATTCCAATTTACTAAATAAAACATTCTTTTCACATGGAACTGACTCAGAGTACATTACAGGGAACACCAATGTTTCTATGAAACATCATTTTGTTGTTTTAATTATTTAACCGAGATAATTATAACCTAGTTGACAAAATAAGTCATATAAATATAAATAACTGCTTTTCAAATATATTTTATAATTGTTTTACATAAATAAAATATATTTATAATCAAATATATAATTTTTGGTAAATTCCATGTATGTTTAAAAATAGTATTTTCTCAAATGATATTATTATAATACCCTTCTGTGTAAAATAATAAATTTAATTTTAGACAACATTGAAATTTTAAATCTATAAAATATAATTCATTTTTTTTAATTATTAAATTATCTTATAGATAGTTTTTTGTATTTTTCTGAGAAACATCATTATTGGATAAAGAGTGAAAAATACAAGATTTTAATTCAAAATTACTTTTCCATCGGATTTATTTATAAGGTTAAATTATCTATAAATTTTGTTTCAAAGTTCAATTAGATCAATTTTTTATCCATTAATCAGATTTAATTTATTTTAATAAATTTCACTAGGAAATTGGGTATAAGATGATTGCAAAATATTAGATGTTTTTACTTTAAAAACATGTAGTGTCATCCCATCAGCGAGATTATTTTTAAATTAATTTCTGAATCATAGAAGTATAGAATTTTCAAAAATTGGTTTTATATTATTAATAATAATAATTTATAAGTTTTAATATGGTCAACATATTTTTTGACCAGAAAGATTAGTTAATGTGATTAAAATTAATTAAGATAATTATGAGAAATATTAGGTTTAAAGTGTACAGAACATTAAATTTAAGACCTAAAAATACATATAAAATTTTCCAAAACCCATTTTATGGCTATTGATTGGAAATTATATTTAAATTATTGATTTTGGTATGTTCTTTATGTCTTTTTGTGGGTGAAAATGTGTTTACACCTAACTTGTTTTCTGAAATTCCAGGTGTGTCCTTTCCTTTCATTATAAACGACCACCACCACTCTCTCTTTTTCACACCACTAAAACCACTTTTGTTTGGAAAATATAAACCCATTACACCTCCTCAAAAATATAATTTCCTCCAATAATCCTCCCTTTGATCAAAAATTAATCTATGGAAGCTATTTGGCACAATCCAAAAGGAGTTACCAAATTAAGAGGTTATGAATTCTCCAAATATCTTTTTTTTATTTTCATTCTCAACCCCATACACTCTCTTTATAAAATTATTGTATAAAAAATTTATATTCAACGTATTTCGGTGTTTTTAAACTAGGGTTTCAATCTAAACTTACACAAACCTCTATATAATGGGTAACGAACATACTGTTTATGTGTATAATGAACTGCCACCTCACAAAAAGATTATTGTTCATTTTATATTACCACCTCTCATTGTAGACATTATGATTGAAAATATTTTTATATATGTTATATATTATATTTATTATGTATTTAATAATCTTTAATTTTTTTCCAACACATATATTTATACTTCCAATTTTGAATAAATACGATAATTTCGTTTGAGGAAGTGCGGAGTACGGCACCATCAAAGCGATGTGATTCGTTCACACACTACATGGAATGTATTAAGGATCCACTTAGAGAATTTATATAATATTTGTGATATAATCATTTTAATAGAATAATAAGAATAATATATTCCAATATTTTATCTACCTTCTTTCTTTCAATATGATAATGAAAACGAAAACATCGTTCATACATACACATGACTTACCGTATTCTTAAAGGGTGTTTTACATTTCATACTTCTACAATATATATATTATTATAACACACATAAAATTAATATAAATTATATTTATATAATTATATACATGTATTAAATCATGATATAAGTATAAGGATCAAAAATATAAACATTCAAGACAAATGAAATGAACAAAGAAAATGTTACCCGAAGTGAAACATTAACATAGGACCATTACCAAGCCAATAATATATGGTCATAAAATATCAAATAAGGTATTATATATACCAAAATTTTTATGTGATAAAGAATAATTATCTTATATTTTTTATATAGTAAGTTTAAACGAGTACAACGAGAGTCAAGACACAATGTAAAGGGATTTCATCTAATTTTATTTATGTATATTCTTTATTCACCACCCATTCCTTATCGGTGTTGTGTATACTACTCATGGATGAATTCAATTATTTCTGTAATTAAATTTATTTATACTTACATATTCGTTTTAGGATATTTATTTCATGGGGTTTAGGTTTTAAAGGATACCAAATTGATAAAATATTTTTGTCTAAATTTTCCTTCTTTGAGAGTCATGATTTGTTTTGCACCTAATTTTTTTTCGAGGTGTATAAACTTAAATTTTAAATTTTATTTTTGGAATATCATTATTTTAATTATATTTTAAGATTCTTGTGATTTACTTTTCATACATTCAGATTATGTTCCCATGTTACTTAGTTATTTGAGTTTATTTCAACAATCTAGCTACTTTTCAAGATTATTATTTTTTATTCATCCTTTGATGAAATATTATAATAAATATCTCAATAAAACTTGTGATTTTTACTATTATCTAGTTCTTCAAGTTATATCCATGAATTAGTACCATTTACAAACTGTTGTACATATGATAATTAAGAAAATGTTTTTAACAAAAATCAATGTATATTTCCATTTTTGATAAGAAATATATTTTATTCTAAAACAATGTTTTATTTTTTTAAAATAATCCATGAAAATACATTTCAAGGAATTAGGATTTTAAAAAAGTTAAATTATTTTAAATTATTCATTTATAAGTTTTTAAATCTCTTCTCAAAATGTTTTTGAAATTGTTTTATATTTTAAAAATAAATTTTCAATGTAGAATGAATGTTTTATCTATGAAATGTTTTTAGAAGATCATTCAGAATTATTTCCCATCTAAGAAAATATCTATTGGTGTTATTCACGAATTTATAGGGGAATTATTAAATTTATCCATTTATATTTTTCTCGAAATGGATTATGATTTTATGTAATGTAATTTAGGAAACCCCCATATCATTCACGAGTTATATTCTTTTTAATCTAGATTCTTTTCATGGGTTATGTTTATGATGAAATGATCACAAAACATATCTTTTTTCACATTTTATGATATAATTACATGTTTATAATAAACATTTCATTTCATGGGATATTATGTGATTATTTATTATCATGTGGAACATGAAAGTATGATTTCATTATGATATGGGTGAGACCTATATCTCCTCCCAATGAATTGGGTAAAGATTTATATCTCATGATATAGACAATGATGGTCATGGTAATATACCTGGACCACTAATATGACCACGTGGGTGAACCATGACTACCAATATGCTCTAATGAGTAAAGTCATGATACTAATATGGATATGGTAGAGCACCATGAATACCAAGATTATATGGGGAGTGAACCCCTACAACCAAAATGTTCTTAGAAGTGATGCCATTGATACTATGGAAATCATATTTTAATATTGTTGGAATTTCCCAATTCCATGTTTTATTCTTATGTTTATTTTCAAAGATAATGTTATTTATTTCATTATGATTTATATCTTATGATAATCCAATAATTATTCCATGATTCATGATTATGATATTAGATATATAGTTTATGATCATTTGTTATCAGGATCCTGTTCTCATACCCTTATTCTCATGATTATACTTACGTATCTCTACTATTTTACCTTTTCGAGCATCTTAGATCACCCCTTTTTAGGTTTCCTTTCCCCATGTAGTGAAGAAATGTATTATTTTTTATGTTTCCAAGTAGGGTTCTACTTAGGAACAACCTAGATGGAGATGATTTAGATCATTTACATACCAGTTATTTTGTTTCCATGTTTCCAAATGCACTATACTAGTACGTTGTTTTGGAATATCTTTATCTAATGTTTTATGTGTTGCATAAAATTTATTTAATTTTAATGTTTGAAAATAGGGGGTCGCTATATTTATTATCAGAGCAAAGTATTAGTTAAACATTGGAATCTAGGTTGAGAAAAAAATTGTAAGAACCCTACAGACAAGTACAGGGATACGTCTATTGATAAAAGAAATTATAGAAAAATGTCCAATAATTTTGGTAATGGATGGAGTTATTGGTTTCGTATAAATACTTCAATTTATGGATGCTATAAGTGGATTTTGCTCCAGAAAAAAATTACCTAGGGGTAAAAACTCAGAAAATATGATCTAGGCCTGACTTGGGGTAATCTGGTATACAAAAATGGGCCATACACCACACCTAGTTTAACACCCCCAAGGGATATTCATTGGAAATTAACAAACTCTTAAAGAACCATCCTGAAGTATTTAAATAAATGATTTTTATGAATAACCAAGTATAAAACCAATGTGTCATAGATTAAGGGAGGTGTCATAATTTAGACATACTATGAGTAAATTTTCAGAATTATCATGTTCCTAAATATGGTAACTATTTATTACTCTATAATTATGGATTCAGTCAATGGATTGAACCTAAAGGAACTACATTGATGGTGATTGTGATGAATAACACAAGTATTTTCATCTTGAGAAACCAAATACTTTGGTATGTGGAATGAAAAATCTTTTTTCTATGCTCACACAACTTTCACAAATCTATGACTTGCAGTGGAATTCAAAATGAGAAAAGTATGAAAAAATGTTATATTGATTATTTAATGGGTAAGTTTCCCCCTTATTTCATAGGTTCATATGATCCACTTGATTCTGAATAATGGATTAATACTACAAAGAAGTTATTCTCCATTCTCTAGTGTTCAGAGCAAGATAAAGTCATTCTGATTATTTATTGTTTATAAGGTGTTGTGGACTACTGTTGGACTCTAATAAAAAATAAAAGGTGACAACATGATATTTAACCCATTTATTTGGATGAGTTTAATAAATTATATTTCAGTAATTACATTACTCACTTTCTTTGTACAATGATAAATAAAGGTTTCCCTGATTTGAAAAAGAGATATCATGAATCTATTAGTACTTACGAGGATAATTTTATAAGACCTGTAAGGAACCCTTTGGGAATTCTCATCCAACATAAAATTAACGCTTATAGCTACTTAAGTGGATTAAATCCAAGTCATGAAAGGGAGATATCCATAAGATAATTTAATAGCTATGAAAAGATTGTGCATTACACAATCAAGGTTGAAATGGTGGTATTAATCACATGTCAATCCCACAGTTATGGTATGAAAAGGAATATAAAGTTTAAAGGAAAATATAAAAACCATAAAGATAAGAATATGAACTTTCCTTTATGATCTATGTTTTGGAAGAAACAAGTTGGAAATTTCCTTATTGGGTCAAATTAATATTTTATGTGTGGAAGAGAACCCTATCGTGCATTTTATTGCTAAAGTGATGGTAAGAAGTTAGCAAATGGTATAAAGGGAGAAAGAAACAACACTGAATGTACCTCCCACAATTTAGTGTAGTAACTGTATGGAAAATGGGAATTATGATAACCACTTTGAAAACATAGTAAATGGTTATGATGATTGACGTCAACAACCTGTTCAGCTAAGGTAGAAGGAGAAATATCATGCAATCACTATTTCTAATGTGGGGTGTGATAACAACGTGATGAAAGTTACACATACCATATTATCTAGAACTGCTAATATATTGTTTGAATCTAGATCTACCCACTCTTTCATATATAAAAAGTTTGTGAGGGTGTTAGGATTCCACAAAAAACAATTATATGTGGAATTTGTAGTGCAAAATCTAACGGTATGATAATTTCATCCCACGTATATGATTCCTCATCAATTTTTGTTTGTGGGAATGTGATTCCTTTAAATCATTTCATTCTTACTATGTTTGATTTTAATGTTATATTAGGTATGGATTGGCTTTAAGTGCATAAATCCAACATCAATTAACATTGAAGGGAAGGTACCATTGATTTTCCAAACTCTATTATGATCATCCATCCATGTGATGATAACTATGAACTAATTTTGGAGATTATATCAAGTTTATATGTTTTAATTCCCATTTATAAAGGTTGTTTATCTCAAATGGGTTGGGAAAAAATTTACATTTATGATATGCCTATAATTTGGGATTTTTAAGATGTATTTCTAAAAGAGTTTCCTAGCCTTACACAAAAATTTGATGTTGAGTTCTCAATTGAACTCATACATGATTCCACACAAATTTCAATGACTCCATATAGAATGTCCCCAATTGATTTGTAATAATTATAGAATAAACTCTATGAAAACCCTGGTAGGGGATTCATTCTGCCATGTGTGTCACAATGGGGTGTACCAGTTCTTTTTTGAAAATGAATGATGGATCAATGTAACTTTTAATTGATTATAAAGAGTTAAATAAGATCACAATAATGAGCAATGATCCTCTTACCCATACTAGTGACTTGTTTGATCAACTTCACAAAGCTCAATACTTCTCCAATATTGAAATTCGTTCTAGATATCATCAACTGATGATAAGGAAAAATGATATAAAAAGATGAAATTATATACAAGGCATTGAAACTATGAATATAAAGTGATTGCATTTTGTCTTACTAATTCCCATTTTATCTTCATGGAATTAATTAATAGAGTATTTGGAGATTACATTGGCCAGTTTTTTCAATTCTTCATAGATGACATTATTATATATTCAAAAAGGTAGGAATTGCATGACGATAATTTTAGAATTTTACTAAAGACCCAATAACATGATAATCTATATTTGAAATTTACAGACTGTGAATTCTCAATACAAAAGGTATCATTTTTAGGTCACATGATCTCAAGAGATGGTATAGCAGTAGATCCATAAAAGATAGATGTTATTGAATTTTGGACTAGAATAAACATAGTGAATTATATCCATATATTTCTTGCTTTAGTAGGATTCAATCGATGATTTGTGGGAAGTTTCACATGACAATAAAGTCCTCAAACCAAAATTACTCAGAAGGGTGTCACGTTCTTCCAAACAGATGAATGTGGGAAAAATTTAAAGGAACTAAATAGGATGTTTATTAGTACACATGTGCTTACATTACCTTATTATGTGTACGGGTTTGTAATCTATAGCGATATATCCACGAAAGGATTGGGATGTTTTCTTTTGAAAAAGATCATGGTTATCTCTTATGACTCATGGCAGTTAAAGATTCATTAGTAAAATTAACCAACACCTGAGTTAGAGTTATCATCGGTAATTTTATCATTAAAGATATGTAGACATAATATTTATGGAGAAAAGTGAGATATATATACCAATTATAAAGTTATAAACACATATTCACACATAAGTAGATCAACATGGACCAGAGAAGATGGATAGAGTTCATAGTGGATTATGATTTCTCAATACATTACCACCATGAAAAAGTGGAAAAGGATTCTGATGCTTTAGGTCAGAAGGATAAGGATAGAATCGCTATGATGAGGATTAACAAAGATCCAATATTTTTTATTTATAATAGATTGACCATGAAATCTTGATGGAAGGGGAAAATCATATCTTTTTCAAATGAATGTTCATACCTATATCAATGTAAAGATTAAGGAGGAATAGAAGGAAGTTGTGTAATACAAAAGGAAGATATAAATGATCCTAATACTAACCTTGATTAGGATGGAATGAAATGGTTTGGGAACTATGTATTTGTTCGTTTCATACCATATTTTAAGGATTTTTTGGAGGAAGCTCACATTTCTTTATACATTATTCATCCTATAAGTACGATGATGTATAGGGACTTGAAATAATAATTATGATTGGATGACATGAAGTGATATATCATAGAATTTGTTTCTCGGAACTTCATATGCCAATAAGTAAAGGCATAAAGACAGATGTCAAAGGGGTTGTTGCATACATTACCCAATACCGGAATGGAAATGGGATAACACCACTGTAGATTTTGTCGTCGGACAACACAAAACCTTTTAATGGTTCAATGATATATGTGTGGTAGTTGATCAACTTTCAAATTCAAGAACCTTCATTTATATTAGAGAAGTCTTTTATATGGATCATATTTCCAGGATATACATTAATGAATTGGTAAGTCTACATGGAGTACCACATTCCATTGTATGATATTGGGATCTGAGTTTCAAATCATTGTTCAAATAAAGCCTTAAGAAATAACTTTATAAAAAATTAAGTATCATCACTGCTTATTATCCTTAGATAGAGGGTCAATATGAAAGAAAAATTAAAACCATAGAAGATATGTTGAGATCTTTATATCTGTATTTCAAAGGTTGTTGGGATCAATACCTCCTCCAGGTGTTTTTTCTTATAATAATAGTATTTACACAAATATTCAGATGGAACCTTTTGAATCCCTCTATTATAAGAAATGTAGATCTCTAATGTACTGGAATGTGGATGTATAAAGAAAGCTATTGAGACCTCAGATCACTAACTTAATGGTTGAGAAGGTTAGAAACATTCAATACCATATCAAGGAATCTCAATGTAGGTAGAAAATTTACATGGATAACTGATGGTGTGATCTAGAATTTGAAGTTAGTGAAAAGGTGCTTCTAAAAATCTCTCCTTAGAAGAAATTTATGAGGTTTAGAAAATAAATGGAAACAAATCCCTATGTATATATGTCCCTTTTTGATTCATTATATAATCATGACGGTAGCCTTTCCCTTGGAAATTGATCAAAAATGTCTCTCAAGTCCATGATGAATTCCATGTATCTATAATGTGGAAGTACATACCTATCTCTTCACATATACTAAACGTAGAGGTCATACCACTGGAGTGAGATATTTCTTATGAAGAACAAAAAGTTGAAATTCTGGACTGGTTAGAAAATGTTATATGAAAGAAGACCACTCACCTAGTAAAATATGTTAGGAGAAATCACTATTTAGAGGATTCTCTTTGTGATATTGGGGATATTATGAATGGGATGTATCCTCATATTTTTCTATAGTGAAGCATTTTGAGGGAGAAATTCATTTTAAAGGTGGTAGAATCTAACACGCTGAGTTTTTATTGACGATTTTTTCAAATAAATTAAATTTTCATTTATTTCTTTCGATGCAGTAAGTCAAAAATTCCATTCAAATGACACCAACTCAACGTACTTTGTAGAGATCAACAATGTTTCTAAAAAAACATCATTTTATTGTTATAATTATATAAATGAGATAATTATAAAAAATATTTAAATTTTAGTTTTATGAATAGTATTAACTAGTTTATAAATATGGATTATAGTGGTATTATATAGATAAAACTTATTGGTAACGAAAGATACAATTTTTGGTAAAGAATTTATATGTTTAGAAATTGTATTTTGTCAAATAAACTACTTTTAATCTCCTAATGTGAAAAATAAGAAAATTAAATGTTGAAAAGTTTAGAAATTTAATTTAATAAAATAAACATTATTTTTGAATTTATAATGTCTAAATTATTTTGGATGAAATTTTTGAATTTTTCTGAGAAATTTTATTTTTCAACGAAGTGTAAAAATAACAGATTTTAATTTAAAAACTACTTTTCATATAATTTATTTATATGGATAAATTATATTTTAATTATGTCTAAAAGTTAAATAAGATCATATTTTTTTCAATTAATCCAATTTAGGTCATTTCAATAAATTTCCTTTTGATCTTGGGGATAAAAAAAAGAAAAACCTTTTTATTTTTTTACATTAAAAATTCATAGAGTCGTCCATTCAGAGAGACTATTTTTAAATTAATTTCTTCTCCATAAGAAATTATAATTTGGGAAAATTGATTAAATATTTTAATTCCAAAAAATTTATAAATTTTAAAAGTTTCAACTATATTTTTTACTATATCTTTTAGATAATGTTATAAAAATTAATTACAACGATTAAGAGAAAAATTAGTTTTACAATGAATTAAACCATAAATTTAAAACTATATATGACCTAGATTCTTCTTTAACTCCCATTTGATGGCCATAAATAGGAAATAAACCTTAAATTATTGAGTTTTTTTATTAGTATTCATTTTTTATGTAGTAATAGGGGTACACAAAATATGTTTTTAAAAATGTCAAGTGTGTCCTTGCCCTTCCCTATAAAATTCCACAACCTCTCCCTCTTCATCGCACCTATCAAACCACATAGAATCATTCATGATATTACAAATTCACATCCCAAAATCTAAACCTTCAATATATAATAATTCCCTATGGAATATAGATATCCAAGAAATACTTTTGGAATAAACCAAAATGAGTTACCAAATTAAGTGGTAAAGGCTTCTCTCAAACTCCTGTTTCTTATTTTCTTTCTCAACCTCATACACTTTATTTATTCCATTAATGTATTTAAACACCATTATCCTAAATAGACTAAGATTTTTTTATGATAATAGTTAATCCTAAAATAAACACACCTCCATCTAATGGGTAACAGACATGCTGTTTATGTCTACAATTAACTACACCTCACAAAACAATGATAGTTAATTTATCCTTACAACCTCTCATTACGGAAAGTATAAGGGAAAATATAATTATATGTGTTATATATTATATTTATTATATCTTTAATCATATTTAATCTTTTTAGAACTAATATCATTATTCATTCAATTTGGTTTAAATATGATAATTTTGTGTGAGGACATGTGGACTACCCCCTCAGAGCGATGTGATTCATTCACACACTACATAGAATGTATTAAGGATCTATTTAGTGAACTTATATTATATATATGATATAAAAATTCAAATGAAATAATTATATATATTTATAGAAACATTTTTCATTTACATTTTTTCTTTTAAAATGAAAATATAATTGAGAACAATATTCTTGTGTACGTACGACTAACAATCTCCTTGAATGGTGTATAATGTTTTATACTTATATAATATATAGATTGTTACAACACATATACAATAACAATAAATTATATTTATATCATTTTTTACTTTATGTAAATCATGATATAAGTATAAGGTCTAAAGATATAACAAATTAAGACACATGCAATGAAAAAATCCAATATTACAAGAAGTGAAACCCAAACATATGATTGTTTACAAGAAGGTCATATAAGGTCATTATAAACCATATAAGGTATTATATATTACAATATTATTATGTTATATATGTATAATAAAATTATATTTATTATACAGGAGGTTTAAACGAGTGCAATGAGTTTCAAGACACAATTTAGGGGGATTTCATCTCACTTTTTATTTCTATGAGATACATGCTTTATTCACTAACAATTCCATATGTGTAATGTCTATAATGAACATGGATAAATTATCGGATTATTATACTTAAATTTATAGGTAGTTAAATATCCATTTATTATCATTAATTTATGTGTCTTATGCTTCAAAAGTTACCAAACTGGTAAAATAGTTTTGTCTTGATTATTGTTTTTAAGACTCATGTTTTATTATGCACCTAAATTCTTTTTTGAGTAGTATATGTTTCCATTTTACATTTTATATCATGAATATCCATATTTTAAGGGTAATTAAATCTTTATTTCATTTAAGTTTCTAATATATAGTGTATGATCTCAAGTTACAATGTTATAAGAGTTTATTGAAACAATATAACTTGTTTTCAAGATTGTTTATGATTATGGTTACTTTGATGAAATAATAGGATACATCTCACAATAAAACTCCAAAATTTTATTATATTTTTTATTAAAGGTATATACTTGTATTACTATCATTTTTCCACTCTTTCGTATGTAGGATAAATAATAAAATGTTTTCAGTAAAAATATGACATAATTTCTCTCTTTGTTCAAAAATCTATTTTATTCAAAAACCATTTTTTAAATTTTTTTCAAGTGATCGTTGAATATTATTTTCAGGGAAAAATAATTTTTAAAATGTTTTATTATTTTCAAAGCCTACTATAAATTTTTTCAATGACATTTTAAATTTTTTTCGAAAATTATTTTTGTTTTAAAAACTTTTTTCAAGGAATAATTGATATTTTCCTAAAAAATGGTTTTAAAATGTCTTTAAAAATTATTTACCATATATGATAACATCTGTTGTTGTTAAAAATTAATTTTTAAGAAATTATTCATCATTTCAATTAAAATTTTTTCTCTGAATGTTTTACATTTGGATGGAATTTTTTTTTATGAAACTCTTTTCTCTTTCACATGTAAAATGTTTTTTAAACCCACTTATTTTAATGGGATATGTTTATGATAAAATGATTATGAAACATTTATTTTTCCATATGTTATGATATGATTACATTTTTATAATACCAATTTCATTTCATAGGTTATGATATGATTATTTATGATCTTTAGGAACATTAATGTATGATTTAATTATAAGATGGGTGGGACCTATATCTCCCTCCCATACTTCGGTTAATGATTAATATCTCAAGATATATACTAAGATAGTCTTCTGAATTAACCTTCACTACTAAGATATCCATCTGATTGAACCATCCCTGCCAATATGGAAAGCTAAGTGAACTCATTAGAATAGGATGACCTTGGTAATGAACCATGACTACAGAGATGGTATGGAGAGTGAACCCATACAACAAAAATTGTCTTGGAAAAAATTCCTTATTTACTATTGAAATCATATTACATACTTATGTGACTTCTAAAATTCTACATTTTATTACAATGTAATGATTTCATGGCTTATGTTCTTTATCCTATTATAAATCATATCTTATGAAATTCCGTGAATTATTCCATGATTCAGGTTTTTGATATTTGATATTCTTTGTATGATTTCTTATTTTCATGATCTTGTTTTCAGATACTTTTTCTCATGATTATTTTTACGTATTTCCCTTTTTTACCCTTATTGAGAAACTATGATCACCCATTTTTATGTTTCCTTTCCCCATGTTATGAAGATATGTATTATCTTTGATGTGTATAAGATGGGTTCTAGTCAATAACAACCTCATGGGAGATTATATATACCATTTATGTACTAGTTCTTAGGTTTCCATTTTTCCAATGGTACTAGACTAGTACGGTCTTTGGGCCTATATTTTTGTTTTATTTTTTATGTATTCCACAAAATTTAGGTAATGATAATGAATGAAAATTGATGTTATCTATACCAATGAAAATATATTTGTTTTTAATTGTTGCATAGTATGTGATAAGGAATATTGGAAACTGATTGACCTGATTCATTTGGGATTCACATTCAAATAATATCTACCCCTATTTTCATTAGGAAATGATGGATTTACTAATGGACGAGGGTCATATTGGAGTAATAAGAATCTCTAATATTATAAACTATCTTCATGCATGGTTATATTTGGATGTTATGGAAGGCTATATGGTGTGGTAAAATACCATATAAAATAATTTTGGAAGAGTCTAGGAATTACAAATATAAATTCATATGATATATGAAGAAACATCAAATTTGTATTCCCTATATACTATTCCTTGAATGGTGGATAATTGGTTTGGGTGATATCAACTTCTTTTATAATAAATCTATTTGATGCATGATTATATTTCATGGACTCCTAGCCATAGATCTAATTTTATGATAGCCCTGTGATTATCCTTCCTTTACCTAGGATGTGTTAAAGAAGGATCATAGTGATATTTTCTACCACATTAAAATTTTAGATGAGAATGATAAGTGCACTTTCAAGGTTTCATCTTCTGGTAACTCCTCGGACAATGTCAACAGGTAGATACCCTATTTTTTCTTTTATATCATTAGAATATTTCAACATATATTTTTAGAGACAAGTTTTGATACATTTTGTGATTATGAAACATGGTGTTCATGGAATTTATTTTAATAAAATATTAAATATATTTTATAATGCGCATAATTGATTTATTAAATAAAATAGTGTAATTCTTTAAAGTAATATCTGATTATAAAAATGATGCCATAGTTGATTATGGAATGAAATAATTACCCTAGGAAGAAAATAAAATAGGTTAGTGAAGGGATTTTATATAAAATCAATTGTGGGTGGGAGCATTTAGTTAAATAAATAAATAATTTTATTTATTCAACTAATTAACATAATAATATTTTCATCTATAAATGAACTATTATAGAGAATTTTCTGGGGTAATACACATTATCTGAGGGTCATTGAGAGGTCTCTTATTCCACCTCCATTTGAGAATCTAGATATGATGATGAAGAGACTCCAAATAGAGGCAGATCGGTATATATAAAATGGAAAGACTCTTATCATTCATTGGTGAGCACATTATTTGATGAATAATGATCCAAAATCATGTATTACATGTCAATTCATAGTTTATTCCCATATTTATTTAATTTATTGTGTAATATTTCACAATATATTAATTTGTGTTTAATTTGGTAAATTTCATGTGTCCATGTATTGACGTTAATTTATTTATTCCATTTTATCACCTCAGAACCCCAATTTTATATTATATGTCCAAAAAATATGGAAAGTGGTCATTAAACCACTATATTCTTTTTTATTTATTCCTAAATTCATCTAATTGGTCATCTATAGTCCACATGGATGTGATTCAACATTTTTGGGCAGGACCGATCTATATTAGATCCCCAAATTCACATCAAAATCACATGCAATGAATGGAACCGTCAATCCAGGATGGATTTGGGATGATTCAAACCTATGTATGAATGATTAAATGATCTAATGTTTAAATGGAGAATGGAATTAAATGAGAATAATATGTGTAATATGGATGAAGGTCAAACCCAGGTGGGATGAATGAAATTATTTTTATGGCCACCAGATTGCTAAAACGTAGAACTGGTATGAGATCCACCGATTTGGGTGGTTGGAGGAAATATCCATGGTAGAAGAGATGGATATGGAAACCCATGTTCTTATATAACATTCTAAAAAATATAAATACACTCTATATAGTCTGAAAAACACACGACATGTAGGGCCTTTATTTTGACGGTTGGTTTCATGATGTTATAAGTATCCAACACCATGTGGGACCCCAGAAGTTATGGAACCCATGTTATTGAAAATTAGTGTTTTCTCTAAGACTAAAGATACAAAAGGAACATTTAGGTACACAACATGTGCCGAATGACACATACATAGGCATGATACACAGACATGGAAATAGAGTACAGGCTAGACCTAGAGTGGCTGAGGCACAATATGTCATCGACATACACACCATATCTGTTACATGGGTAGAAATATATGTAACTTAAAGTAAATTAACATGAAATAGAGTTGGAAAACATTTCATGTGGTTCTCCATACAAACAATGTATCCCTTCCTTTATTTGGATTAAAATTCTACCTCTTATATCTCATTCATTTGGAATCTAATTTTGCCATGCATATAGCCTGTCTTGAGTCTTTTTCTATAGATAACTTTCACATGGTATCTATAGAAACATTTTAGAAATGATTAAAGCTTTTATGGGAATGAAGATTAATTAGTGGATGTTCAATAATGTAATTGATCATATAGGAACACCAAAGGTCTTAGAGTGGCACCTTCTGGCTAGGCTATCCATGGGACTTCTACCAATCTTTTGAGTGAATCCCTTTTGTGGTAAATTTCATGGGTCCTCTATATACTATTATTGTGTAACCCTCTAGATTAGCTGGAAATTGGTCCTCTACTAATTAAAATAGGGGCACCCTCCTATTGGGAAAGTCATGGGTCCTCCATCTGCTATCTGTGTGGAACCCACTAAATTTGTAAGGGAATGGGTCCTCAACTACTAGAGTGGAACCCTACAAGTGAGATTGGGAATATGTCCTCTAATCACTACTAGAGAGGAACCCTCTAGTAGAGACAATACATGGGTACTCTAATGACTATTTACTAGGAGGAAATGTCATGTTGGATAGTGGTAAGAGACATCTATATAATTATTGTTTCCCCTCGACTGTGTAGAAAGGTGGGGAAGAGTTTCTTGACTTGAATGTTTTCTAATGTACATAAATTTGATATACTAGGAATCGATGATGGACCTTCTAGAATTTATTACACTCTTTTCCGGGGATGGGATGTGATACATTGATCACCTTCTCTTTCATTTAGATTTCATTTTTTTGAGAATATATATATCGATATCCATGTAGTTTTATTATGTTTACTCTATTAATTTAGGTTGATATTTTTATCTATTACAATCATGTTTATTTACAATACCCCTTCAGTTTTATAGGAATCCTACTACGAATGTATATACTCAATCCTGCATTGGATTTTCGCACACATGTCGTGCATTTTTTAGATGACCAAAAGGTTGGTGATGAATACAAATAAGCATATCAATACCTTGTATATTGGACCAGATATGAGATGCAAATATTAGAGACAAATTGTTGAGAACTATCATAATTTATTTTATATTCTAGTTCTTTCAATTTTTACATCTTTCTGGTTGGGCATGTATTTTTCCCCTTTGTGTCCAGTTTTTATTATCATACTGTTGGGTGCCCGATATGTTTTCAAATTCATGGTTATAATTTAGATATTTCCTCTTGTTATTATTATTTCTTTGCACATCATTATAGAGTGGGTCCGTTTTGTTCTTACATGTACATTACTAAATATCCTCCAATTTCTGATATGCCTTTTAGCACTTGTCGCCAGCCCTTGTCACCTAGAGGTGGGCTTGGGGTAGTTTCGAATCGAGCCCCATTGGGTCAGTTTGTGATAAATTAATATCTTATGTGGTTTGATACATGGGATTGTGTTTTAAATATTCCATTTATAATTGTTCAGTTAGGATTAGGGAAACTATGTTAAATAATTTTGAGTGAGGCTTTCAGAGTAGGGAATCTTGTGGTCGTGCGGTGTCTGACATATCTATTAAGTAGAAGCTAAATTAACTCTTTAATGACTTGGAATATAGATAAATTGGTTATAGTTTTCAATGATACATGTATCATATAGTTTTTATTGCATTAATTTCTTTATTTATTATTCTTCACATTGTTTATATATATTCATATATGATTGTGGTAAGTCCTCATTAAATTTTGAGGATTCTTCTGTGAGAACATATATCTAGGTTACCCATGTCACATCATGATGATGATCTGATGAGTGATGGGGAATAATTTTAGAGTCCATCCCATGAGACACTTCCTCCGGGTAGACAGGTAGAAGCACCCCACCTATTGAGAAGAATACCACACCATCAAGGAAGATTAAGGAAGCATGTAGGCTTTGGGCACTCCATCACTTCCTACAACATACTGTTGATATTCCCTAGGTAGTTTAGGATTTTATAGGGTTAGTGTTCCATAATAAATTGAGAATTTATGGAAGAAGGATTATTTTCATGTTTTTGGTGTGTGGAAGTAGTTCCATTGTGAATTTTCATATTTCAATATCACTATATGTTATATTCTATTATAAATAATTTCCAACTACAATTGACTAGTTGAGTTAGTATAGAGCTATTTTTCCCTCTGATTGATCAATATTATTCCAAATGGAGGGAGGTATAGACGATATAGATGGATATTTATGAATCATGGTGAGGAATAATACATCTTTGTATCTATTTGTGTTAGTTGAAAGAGGAAAATATTTTTTCATTATGAAAGGATATTGTCCCATTAATTATTTTGGAAACTGTGTTTTATGAATGGTATTATGTTTTTAAATGGATAATATAGTGATATTCACATTATGTGTGCTTGGGATACAATGTTTCCATGAAAAAGATATTAATGAGCAGTACATTCTTACAACCCAAAGGACCTAGTCATGCTCAGAGACGTGCATCTACCACATATACATGTTTAACCATTCCATTACTTGTGTGACATTTCTTATGATATTTTGAAGGGATATAGTGTAATTATTTCATTGTGGTATTAAGTGATATCTATATGTGTTGGACATGGACTTTATGTGATTTAGATATATCAAAAAAGATAATTATATATTATATTTTCTACAAGAGTTTTCTATTTATTGGTAGATCATATATCCTATGATTTTATGATTTTAATCTATGAAAGATTAATTAAATTTTAGGGATCAACATTATATTATTAGTGGGTATACTAATTATTCACTGGGGTTAGTTTCTAGTATTTGGGAACTCCCTCTAGGATAAAATGATGTGGTTTATTTTATGTTCCATGAATTCAAAGATATTGTAGCATATCAAGTGGGGTATTAATTGTTATAAATAAATTTCTATAAGATTTTCATTAGTTTTATCATTCGTATCTTTTTAAACAATATATTAATGAAAATTATATTTTGAGTGATGGGGTAATTTTTAAATAAGATGCATGATCATGGACTTATCTATGACCATTAGGTGGGTTTGGATATATTTTTAAATATTTTTTTAAGTCACCAATATATTTAATAAAAAAGTACCTAATTATAAAAAAACAATAATTCTTTAGTTAATGGGTGATGACTAAGTCAAATAAATATACATTACCCAATTTTTATAGTACCATTTTTAATATTTTAATTTTAAAAATCACTATTGTAAAAGAATAGATTTCATAATTAATGGTATGCTTTCACATATTGATTTTTTAAACTTTATTTCCTTCATTTTCATTTCAACATTTTTTTCTAATTTTCCCTTATATGTTTTCTATTTTTTGACCACATAAAATTTCTTACAATACCATTTTATTATTTAGTTATGGAAATTATTTTATTAATTTAAATAATGATTACAGTAGGAAATAATAATTCCACATAATAATTAAAATAGTAATGATATGTACTTATATATATATATATCTGAATTACAAAATAATCACAAAAGTTATAAAATTAGTAATTGAAATTATATCAAAATTTAGCAACAATAAAAATTATAATTTCTATTTAATGAATAAAAATTGAAGACATATTTAGATCAAGGACATTCTCAATGATCATGAAAAGGATAAGAAATCATTGGGAATATGATGTAGGGATTCCCAAAAATGTCTCTAACTATGTTAACACACATATGGGAAGGGACCATAAACTAGATAATGAAACAAACTCAGCTACATGAGTGTACCTTGACGTGAGAAATTTGGCCATCTTACTTACCTATTTCCAAGTGTGATGTAAGATTGTCTAGTTATTGATGAGAGACTTGCATTTCCCAATAATATATGAGATGGACCAAGTGGTTGTTCTGTGGTATTTCATATAACTATATATTACCATGGAATTGGTTTATAGAGCTGCAAGTGAACAATTATCAGGAATTTATAAGTGTTGGAATTTGAGTAGTACCCAAGCCACTTCCTAAAGGGAGTCCCCTACTCTAATGTTCTCACTAAAATCAATGACCATGTGCCTCTCATGTCCTATATGACACCCTATCCCCATCATTTCTCCAATGAATCATGAACAATCATTATTAAGCTTCAAGCCATCATTAGAATGGTTTTGAAAAATCTACCAACCCTATGAGATCATTCTTTATTATGAAAGATGTTTGTTTTGGTACATAATAATGTTTCATGTTTGAATTATAATGATATAATTTTTAGAAGAATTCCATGGTTAGAAATATCCCACCTAGTTCTAGAAAAAATCACCATCCTTGAGTTTGAAATTCCCTCATGACTTTATTTATTCATCACCATACAAATACAGTATCATTTGACTGAACGAAAAATATCTCTTGACTTCTTCTCCATGATTTTTCATCCCTCCCCTTGGAATAACATTTGGAGTACGTTTTTTTCTTGAAGAATCATGGAGTAAAATCCTCTGAACAAACCATTTATATTCCACATGGTGTTAGACCATTCACCCTCAAAGAATATATGGGATATCGACTCTATGTTAGGATGTTGGCAATAAATGCGTATTTAAACAATTAATATCCACTTCCATATCACCTCCTCTTATATTGAAATAATGTAGTTCTATTCAAACCATTTGAGGAAAATAATATTTTGTTGTGATTTATTGAACCACATGAGTTTTCTCCATGCATCCCTAGTATGGGTATCAAAGAACACAAATCTATAGTTTCAAGACCTAACCCAACGAGGTTCGATCCATAACCACTCCAAGAATGGTTCAATTATCCAAGGGCCGATGAAATGTTATAAAAGGAAGGGCCAACACATGATGCCTTTTCTCAATGTACCTGTATTCACACACCCAACCATTTTAATGCTGAAGAGCAAAATAATTATAATAAGAATAAAAAGATGAAATATCTAAAATATAATCATGTATATGAAAACATAAAGTGTGTAGAAGAGTATGACAGTGAAAAATGAATGTAAAGGTAAAAAATAAATTCCCAACTAGAATGATATCCCAACCTGAAAAAAATTGGATTGTAAATGAAATGATTAGAGGGACTAGCTCGTGATCTACAAGATTCAACCACTATATGTAGTCAAATTCACTAAGTATACCTTTGAATCTTTTTAGTCACTACCCAAATTTTTGTGACTATGTATGGAATGAAACATGTGATAAAATCTTATGAAGTGGTTACTATACACATATTATGTAGGCTGCTTCTATAGATAAAGGTGGAGATATAAGAGACACTCTAGGAAATGATAAACTATATGAAACAAATAAAGAGAGTAAACAGTATACAAGAACACAGATTCAAATATAATAATGCTTTAACCAATAAAACCCAAATGAATTAGTGTGGGATATCTATATTAGAGACCAATTAAGGAAAAATGTTTGGTTAGTTCTAGAAGGTCTATCATTAATCCTTATCATCTCAGAAATCTCCCGAACAAAAAACATCCACGTTAAGAAAGACCTCTCCAATGTTCCACACAGTTTATGGGAAACAATTTATAGATAGATGACCAATGCCCTTGTATAATTGGAGGGTTTCAGATAATAAATATACATTAGAGGACTCTTTCCCAGTCTTAGATGGAGGGTGCCACTCTAACAGTCAGTAAGTAATCTGTGCCTAATCTCAGCTTGATGATTACACTAAAGTATTTGAGTACCAATGCCCTGATATAAAAAAGGGTGAAACTTAGCAAGTTGTTAGAGGACCCATGGATTGATTGGCTGGAGGCCTCCACTCTAATTTTCATTATACAACCTATGCCTTGCCCAACTAGACGTAAGAACTATGATAGTAGATAAAGTTACCATTCCCTATCTCGAATGAAGATTCAACTTTAATGATTGGAAGATTTCCCATACCAAGAACATTTAGAGGTTTCAATTCTAAATACCATGGTGTTCATGAATGATGACTTTTATCATTGAGTATCTCCAAATTGATCATCATACCTACAACATATCTCATCATATCTCAAAATCCTATATGGGTATGACCAATGTGTTGTATTTGGAATAAAAAACAGTAGTGGCTTGTTGCATACCAGAACCTTTGTCCAAATAATGGAGATACATGAAGTTGAAGTTTCCTAAACACAGAATAAGGGATACAAAACATATATGGGGAACCACACAGAATATGATACTACTTCATCCCATGTCCATGTCTGTATGCGTAAGTGGAGCACTACCCATGTATCTATACATGAAATTTTGGAATAATACATGGCATGTCTCATCCACCTAGGGTCTTCCACACACACTCTAGATATGTCCCTATATCATGTAAGTGTCTATGTCCTTCGGCATATGACCAGTTCATATACATGACCTTGTCTATGTACTCTCAGAGTACAGTATGAGTCTCTGTCAGAAAGGGCACATGTAATGTGGGGGTCAAATGTAACATGGGATTGTTATAAAATATCCAAAACCAAGCCACAAAAACCAAGACTCTACACATAGTGTATTGTTTTGGACTACACAGCATGTGCATGCATTATTCAGAGAATCGTAGTTCTGTGATCATATATTATAATTCTAACTCCAGAACTATATATCTTTCCAACATCCTCCTGAAATATGTGGATATCATTCTCGTTCACCATTTCTGACCATTCAGTGTCCGGGAAAATTAATTTCTCATTTTCATGGGTGTTCACCAAAGGTATGTACGCCTTACATTCATACCGTACCATATCGTTCTCCATTTCAGATTCTGATCAGCAAATTGATCACTCATAACCGAAAATCATCCAAAACCTATCCTTATTTCCCCATTGTATTCATTAAATATGATTATTATTCAAAATAAGAGGTTGGATCAGTCCTGGACCCACCTAGATATGTGGAATCATGCCCCCATGGTCCAATAATGACTATCATGAAGAAGAAAGGGAGAAATAAACATGAAAACAGAAGTTCAACGACAGTCTACCAAACATTATTGGACATAGTATTCAAAATTAGGGTTCCAAAGTGGGAAAACTGAATAAAAAAATTAATTTCAATTCATGGTCACATTATTGTATCAAATCGAATAAAGATTAAATAGTAACATGATACTACACAATCAATTTAATCAATAAGGGAATTAAACTTGAATTGATGGGTCCAAACTAATTTCATATTTTTCATCATTGAGGAAAGTGATCATGAATAAATGAGAAGAGACTTTTCATTCACTGTGTCACGATCTACCTCGATATTGCTTATCATCATCGTCAGATACCAATTCACCAACAGAAGAGGAAAAAGATAACTCCCG
This sequence comes from Viscum album, assembly GCA_963277665.1. Taxonomy (NCBI): domain Eukaryota; kingdom Viridiplantae; phylum Streptophyta; class Magnoliopsida; order Santalales; family Viscaceae; genus Viscum; species Viscum album. The sequence goes on along the minus strand of OY728166.1, from coordinate 1,405,964,752 downwards.
ATAATCTTAGGGTTATGCTGGTAAAACTAGTAAAATAACCAAAATGGATTATTTATAGATGAAAATGAAATTAATTTAGTCAATTAAATAAAAATATAATATATATTTTTTAACTGATATCACCCACCCAAATATTCTTTTATACAAAAACCCAACATCGGCCTATTTTTTGTCAAGCTAAGGGTAAACATCAGCTTCCAGACACAACTTTGGTCTTGGATTTCAAATATGTTATTTTTTTAAGAGTAATAACATTTTATTTAGGTAATAAACTATGTGTAATATAAAATATATTTGATATTTTAATAAAATTAATTCTTGGCACACTGAGCCTTTGAATAACAAGTCATATCAACTCCTGGATCGAAAAATATATACCGAAATATTTAAACTTCTAACAAGAAACAAACATGGTCTATAAATAATTATATCCAATATTTTCATCCCCAAAAAGAAAAAATAAAAAATATCATCATACTAAGACCACATATAGCTCTCCTCATCCCAGGAGCTCTCCAATATGCTCCCACGCTTCCAAAAAAACGAACCAATGGAATAGTAATTATATATAGGATTCTCTATGGTTGATCCCCAATGGCTATTAGGCATCCCATAAATGTAGATCAATCCCTAATTTCCATATCTCCTAGTAAATAACTTGGGTTGGGTAATTCACATATCTCTTCAATTGTGGAACATGGAATACAACATGCAACTGCTCTAACTACGATGGCATGGAGATGTAATAACCAACCTCACCAACACTCTACAAGATCTCAATTGGCTTGAATAACCCTAGGGATATCATTACTCCCTATTAAAATAACCATAATACTTATTGTAGGGAGCCACTCTAAATACTATGGTCTCTATCCTCAAACTCTAAGGGCCTATGATGTCAATATATATAATATTTATTCTTACTCTTGGCACTACTCAACTTTTCATGGATGGATTGGAACTTCTTCATCATTGCATACACTATCTTTGGACCAACTAGAGATTTCATTACAATGACTATCCAGTATAAGGGTGACCTAAAGGGTCTCAACATAGGGCCTAGAAACATTCCATACAAATAGTTGAGTTTCATCTATTATTGTACCCATACTCTTCCATGATGAATTGTTCCCCATAGATATGATCAAATTCTAACATGAAATCCCTCGTCATATCCTCCAACACTGAGACAGTTCACTTGGTATTCTAATTTTTATGCTTGAAAAAGTCTATTCCAATCCTCATATATGTACTGAGTGCGTCATGCATGCCTCTAAAAAACTGTGAAATAAACTGCAAATCAAGGTCAGAGAAAATAGTTTAGTGAACCCCGTGAAGGAGAAGAATCTTTCGTATAAACATATTCCCTACACTCTCCATCGAACTCTACTCATTAATAGAAATAATGGGTATTGTATTCATGAGTCATTCAAGTATCTCATGGATGGAGTTGTCACCCTTCTGTGTTTGTGGACTCCCTAACACAAATTCCTTAGATATTTCACCCCATTTCCAAATTGGGATAACATGAGGATGCTACAAACCTATTGGGACTTAGTGTTTAGACTTCACCTACTGATCGGTGAGGCACTATGAAATGAACTCATGCATACTACATCTCATGCCATCCAACTAAAACATCCATTAAAGCTCTATGTACATCTTCTTAACACTATTATATATATCTAAAGAATATTTGTGAACCTCCCTCATCACCTCCTCCTACATCGGGACATGGACAATCATCTATCCCTAAAAAGGATGGCACGATTCCCTCATTCATAAAATCTATCAGGTCAATCCCTTTTGGGTATTTGTTCATGAATGACCTCACCATCGATGTATCCAAACTGATACTCTCTCACACATTGATATTTTGGAGGACACTACACCATTGAATGAGGGACAAATTCGCCCTTTTTCTCAACTAATATCATCTGTAAGGAATCCAGCTAGTCAAAATCATCCTGTATCAAATGAGCATGGTAATTCCCATTAAGGGTTTTTTTGACCATGATTCCCTTCACTATAGTATAGAGTCACTCAATGTAGTAGTTTTATAGAAACCCCAACCAACACCATTGAATAAATTTCAAATCTATATGTGTGATTACATAACAGAGGCTCTGATGGTATGATTAAACTACAAGGAACTTCATAAAGATATAGTTCCTCTACATCATAGGGGAGAAGACTACAGGTGCTAGTTCTATATTGGGAGTCATGTATTTCTGATTTTTTGGTCTCAACTAACTCAACCCTTATGCAATAAATTCCTTTCTCTTCAACAAAATGCAACTGAGACCCGATCATGTGGCATCAAAATCGATTATGTTCTCCACGCCCTCCTCTAATAGTCTCAAAATAGGATCACTCATCATCCTCATCCTAAACTACTCTAAGGCCATATGAAATTTCTATGTCCAATAATATGACTTCCATTTCATCATCATGGTGGTCAAACATGTTTCAATCCTGGAGAATTCTTCCACAAAAATCATCTATTACCCCATAAATCCATGAAAACTCCAATAATTTTACATAATTTTGGGTGTATCCCAACAAAACACTAACTCAATATTTACTAGATGAAAAACATAATGATTCTCAGAAATGGAATTCCCCTTAGAAGTAATCTACATGAATCTAGAACTGGATGTTCAAGAGATTACCATAATGATAGTTTTCAAAAATTAAATCTTGAACCATACTCATGTTCTCTACACACTCCTCCAATGACACACACTTTATGAGTATTTCATCAATAATGAAAATAAAAAATAATTCCATGTATGGATCAAAAATCTGGTTCATCAAATCCATAATCAAGGAGATGGAATTCATCATATGAGAGGGATTCACTAGGGACTCATAATTTCTATAGTGAAATCATAATTCCAACTTCAAAATATCATCCTTCAAACTCTCAACTAGTGGAAGCCTGAATTGATATCGATCTTCAAAAACAAAATCATGCCACAGAACTAGTCAAAGAGGTCATCAATCCTCAGAATGGTATGATTGTTCATTATTGTGGCCATAATTAGCTAAAAATAATCTACACAAAGGTGCACGATCAAATATACATTTTTCATTAAGATAACCAGAGCTACCTAGGGGACAAAATATGTATGATACAACCGTTATATCCAATATACTCTAAGTGAAACCAAATATTCATTATCTTGGTTGGGTCTATATGAATATGTTTTAGAAAGTATCAGATCGGTTTGTAACCACCTTTTCACAACTAAAGGAATATAGATTTCTAAAGAGCCTACTACACCAAGGATTCTAATCTTCATCTGATTATTTTTGGTTTGTAACCACCTTATCACAACACCCACACATAATTCCATGATATCTCTCTCACCCAAAATATAGAATCTTATCCCAAAAGTGTGGTGTCATATAACTCGTTTGTATCCGTCATTCAATCTAGGCTCAGACAGTGAATAACCACTCAATACCCAATATGATGTCATATGGTTCCGTCATGATGACCAAATGTTCTCATGTGAACCACTTTTCACTAAGAGATAAGTCTCACTATTGGATGATAAAAGATATAAAATCAGCATTCCATGTTGTAACATCAAGAAAAAGTTGATGGGTTTGTGCCTCAACTGGGTAATCCATCTCTCCCACTAGAAGTAAAGAGATAATGTAATTACTCACACTTATGTCTAGTAATACTTAGGATTGAGTAGAATAATCACTGATCATACCTCTAATCATCTTCTCTTCCATATTTTCATAATCCTCTATAGCCTGTAGTAGTCAACGATCCTGATTCCCATATCACTGAGCCTGACGTGGGATAACTTGTGGTTTAAGTGGATTGATCTCATAGTATATTTCACCACAGAGAGCATCCCATTATGGATCTCCACCTTCTCCTCTTTCATTGTTGCCTCCCCAGGGGACACCATTCCCTCACCTAGGAGACACCATATAATGGTGTTTCATTTTCCATGGTGGTTCATTTTCTATCTACCTATAATCATAAGGACATTTGGTCAAGAATTCATGTGATATGTGACCTTTCCCATCAAAATCATAGAACTGTCCCTCTCCGAGATGCCCTGGTCCTCTATTTTTTCCCATACCATGTGCCTGCTCCTCATCCTTAAAAGAACCTCAATGCCAGGATCCTATTTTCTAATGTCTTCAATATTCTACAGATGACTGAACACTATAATTCCTAGTAAATGTTCCGGTTATATGGTTTCCATCTAATAAGAATAAATCCATCACTAGTGCCCACTCAAAAACCCCTACATGGGTGGGAATGCACAAGGATACCACACTAGTGTGGATATATTTTTAGTGTCGCATCTCAAATGTCAATTCTTATAATTAGCCACACCAGATCATATTGAGGGAGTACAAAAAATGGTATGTGAACATCTATATGTACTAAACCCCTAATATATCTCCCTAAAATAACTCCATAAGTTCATGAATTCAAACCAAGCACATACCAGAGGGATTGTACACATCAAGAAAGAATTGATGGATGTTGGGCCATGAGGGTGTCAACTCATCAAGCATATGGGAAAAAAATCCACCACAACTCAGATAATCCACGGAAAAGGTGAGCTTCGAGTGCAAAAAGTTTCTCTTTCGGTGTTTGGATAAGCCTTAAAATCCTTCAATATAACTATTTTCAAAACATATTCTCCAAATTAATCATGATGTAAATCCATCTAACACATCATGAATCCTTCAAAAATTACATTACAATATGTTTTGTAAAATCTAATATTATTTTTTGGAAAAGACACTTGGATGTACCATGTGAAAAGAAAAAGTTGTAAATAATATAAACATGAAAAATTCTATGAATATATGTATGTAGTAATTCATTATCTTGGGAGGAATTTACTAGTTTTAAACCAAGGATCCCATGTGTTTAAGATTATGAAAAAATTTAAATAGTTTACTCAATTAATTTATTAAACAATTATGCTATGATCATCACTAGAATCTGTGTAACAAAAAACCAACATAAATTGCATTTGGATAATTCAAAACATAATTTATATATGTTTTATATAATTTATTATTATATTCCCATTAATAATTCGGATAACTAAAGAATGACTCTATTTCAATAAATATGTCGCATCACTACTTACTTGATTTATGGAAAAGGGTTTAGATTGGGGCTCTTGGATATTAACTTTATTTTATATTAATTGTATGTTTAGTGAGGGAAACTCCAAAAATCAAGGTAATTAATAGTTCCTTAATGTGGATCTCATTCTAACATAATTAGGTATAATAAAATAATCATCAATTATATGTTTGATGACTAAAATGTTTACCCTTCTAAAAATCCCTAATGGACACTCATAATCTAGTACCCATATTCAAAAAAATCAATCAAATCCTATCATATACTAGTAAATTTTACAAAATAATATGTGATAAATAATAAGGCCTAATCAAAACTCATATTTTTTATAAAATACTAAACGAACCATTAATTTTTAATATGAATTAATAAAATATTTTCATTTTATTTTCTGCATCTCCTGTGAATACAGTGAGTAAAACATTTCATCCTTTATTATTTAAAAACTAAATAATAAATAATTTATTTTTTTTCATTCTAACCGTTTATACTCAATCATTACCTGATATCCATGGTATGGTCCACTATTCAATAAACTCTAATGGATTTTCATTTGGTTGACTTTTGAATTGACTATGAATTTTACAATATAATCCTTTATGTGGAAAATTGTATTGACCAAACCATAGTATCCCAGAGCTGGTAGTTACTTTATAACATTGAAATAATATAAAAGTAATCACACCTAAAAGATAGAGTAGTTTAGTTGTCTTAAAAAACGATATAAATACATGAAATGAATATTAAATTTTAAAAAAAAAATAAAATAATTATTTTCTTTGAGAAAACCATTTTTCATCTTTGGGTATCCCTGTATATCAATCAAAAAACCCATCCTGGTATCTTGGGGAAAACAAAAAATAATAAAGTGTTGAGATCTTATAATCCTTAAGGGTATGTGCACTGTATAATCTATCATGAATAAATAAAAATAATAAATATTTCATGAAAAATAACTAAAAAATTTAAAATTAAATAATAACTTGATAATAATATCGAAAGTATAATTGGTGATCAAAAATAACCAAATAAATAAACACACTACTTTAAAACATATCCATAAATATTTAAACTAATCACATATTCACAAGGAAATTAATAACTGATCTCATAATAATGAAATTTATAATTTTTTTCATCTATAAAATTTTTTCACGACCTTTCAAAAGAAAATATGAATCAATAGTAAGAGACCCATTTAATATGGTCACCTTTTTTTGTCTAATTAGACATATCGATGCATCAAGGGGATATATATAAATGGGACTCACCCATAACATACTATGTCCAATTAATTTCTAATATATATGTTTCTAAAGATGATTAAAATAATAAATTGTTTTGATAATTTAAAATTTAAAATTTTAATACATATGCCAATTGAATAAAAATAATCCAAATCCTTCTAGTGTAAAAGATTGAATTTTAAAACATTTATATATCCTAATTAAAACTAATCATAAACCATATAGAAAAATAATTTGGATAGTATTGTTACCAAATATCCCTATTAGATCATAAATATCAAAATGGTTGTTGTCATTGATGTATTAAAATTCAATGAAATGATCCTTTAAAATATTATTATTGAAAATAAGGATTTCATTTTAAAAATATTATTTTAAAAGTAAAAATTCACATATCATTCAGGAAAATAATTTTATTTTCAAATACCCTTATAAAAATATAGTAGAATATTTAAAACATTGTTTGGTCTTGATGATGGAAATTTTTTGTTGTCATACATGTGAAAATAAATATTCGTTTCTCATTTTCCATGAATTCCAAACGAGCCTTACATTCAATAAAATATGATGATTCATTTAAAAAAAATTAAATGATAAAATATGGAAAATTGAATTAATAAATAATTTAAAATATTTTAAAATATTTTTTAGAATAATTTTTTGAAATCAGCGATTTTGATGAAAAGGGTTTTTTAGTCGAAGAGATAAATTTATTTTTATTTTCACAACAAAATTTTATAAACAATATTAACCAAAAATAGTTTAAAATGGTACTATTAGTTAAACAATATCATGAATAACCATTTTATTAGAAAATATATTTTCTTTATGATATAAATATCAAATAATTCCCGCAAGGGATTCTTAAACAAAAATAATCCCGAATAATGTTGAGATTCCGAAATAATCACATACCAATTTTATAACTTCTACATCATAATCCCCTTGAAATATATAACAAAAAAATAAAAAATAAATATTATTAATTGAGTTAAATTCATGCTATTAATTATCAAAAGGTGAAGTATATACCCCACACAATGAAATAAGTGGTGAAGATGGTGTTTGTCTCACAGATGAAAAAGTGAGACGAGAAACCCTTACCTCATGTTATAATTCTATCATATGTGTCTAAAATTGATATAATATAAATATAGGATTGTTATAAATATATATAAAACCATTATCATATATCTCATACAATATATTCTTTTTTATATTCTTTTATCTCCCATTTATTAACAATTCATTGTTAAAATAACTCTTTTGGGTGATAATTGCTTTGTTTTTCAGGTATGTTTTAGTTGGTAATAGTGTTTCATTTAATTTTATCATGGATAAATAACATAAATAATTTAAACAATGATATAATGTAATATATATTAATTATATATGAACTTTGAATATTATATTATCATTAAAGATAGAAAAGGGATTACACCGCTCACGGAGAATGTAAGCCTTACGTATGGATGAACATTGTTTCCATTATTATCAACGAATGGAATGAAAGGAAAATAAATAGAAAATAGTATCCAAAAAATAATTATTATTTCATATATATAAATTATATTATTAAAATACATCCTTATTAAAATGCATGTAAAAATTAAATGAAAAATGTTTCACATCATTACATGGAGGCAGTAGTCTACACGTACGCACGAGCGCCATTATCGTACCCCCACAGAAAAAAAAAGAATTTATATGTGATATAAAAATTCCAAAATAATAAAAATTTAAGGAATATTTTATACATATGTTAAATAAATAATTATATCTATCCTTGAAAAGTGGTGTAGGAAAACAAATTACATCAGTTTGTGTGGTGGTATTTTTCTGTACACATGATCGATAGTTTTGTTTACCATTTGATGGAATTGGATTTTGATAAGGGTTATTAAATTAACATAAAAAATATCTATATAATTTCAAAACAATATTTATAATTTTATCATTTTGTAATAAATTTTCATGCGGGTTGAAGAATAAATAAAACAAATATGCATGTTTAATAATTTTACCTCTTCTTCAGTGAGCCTCTTTATATTTATACCTAAACCCTTAATTTTAGATATTCATAATAAATATTTTACCACCATGATTTGTGGAGGGAATTAAGGCATATATTAGGTTAGTAACTACATGATCCAAATGGTTTTGGAAGTGTGACTACTGGATGAGTGGAGAGGAGGTGGCCTTTTATAAGTCGAGGGGAGAACATTCATTTAATTCTTTAAATAATAAAGTGATATTTACATTTTACACTTTCGAAAAGCCTCCAAAATGGGTTATTATAGTATTTTAGATGTGATACAGTCCGAATAATGAAATATATTGGGTTTTGGAAAACTGTTATGTCATATTTAAACCTTATCTTCTTAGTTTGACACATAGTAAACCAATTTATACATTAACCAAGATAATTAATTTTTACGATCTTCAAAATTCATTATTATCATGTATTACATTTACCTAATTAGATAATATAATTACATTTTATTCCAAAAAAAATTAAAATAAAATTCATAGAATGTGTCGAATTCAATTTAAAATTAAACTACATGTGCGATGAAAGAGTAGTTTTTAAAAAGGAAAATTATCATAAGTATAAAATGTTCTAATATCAAAATTCAATATTAAAGTGATTAATTGACCTAAATTTGTCACCTTTTAATATTATTGAACTAATTTTATTTTAGAACACAATTTACATATAATATACATTTATAAATAATTAAAAAAGAAATCTATTTTTAAAAAAATTAGTGTTATTCACTATTGAAAAAAATTAATATGTTTTGAATATTAAAATAAATGTATCGTAAAATAATGCGTATTTTTATATTTTAAAAAATTTAGTTTTTATAAAATAAATATTATAAATGTGTAAAAAAGTTATTTTAAAATTATGTGCAGAAATTGTGTCTAGACAACTATTCAGAAAAATACAGTATTTAAAAAAACATTTCTTTTTCGTTGTAATGATTAATATTTTATTTATAATGAATAAATAAACATTATATTTATTTTATAAATGTTTAAAATATAATTTTAATAATTTATTTAGTAATATATATACCAGTCAACCAAATGGATATGTTATAATGGTTATGTTAAATATTTTAATGGAGCATCTTGTTTTGTATACATTTAGTGCCATGAATTAAACAATTTATAAAAGAATTGAATCTAGTTACACAAATGTATATCATAAATTCATTGGGTGTTAAATTAACATATAATATCAGTTTTTTCTATCACATACACTATCAAATATGTTTTTCCTCATTTATGTATCTAGGCATTATATCATATCGATTAAATAGAATTCGGAATCACAAAAAAACCTTGATCTAGAAAATTAGTGTTTTTAAATTTGAAAATACCCTTATTGAATCCCCACATCATAAAATGGGTAAATAAAATATTCTATTGACAACAGAGTAAGTAAATTATGGAGGTCATGTAGAATAAACAGTATTAAGTTCTTAAATGGAATAACATTGGTGGAAAGTGAAGATATGTACATGTAATAAAATATTACATAATTATGAAGAGTTGTACAGAAAATTGATCTGAATAAATGGAATTATTTGGAAAATTAAATGGATAACATTAAAAAAAATTGTGATGGATGAGAAGAACAATAGTTCAAAAGTAGTAATGGTAATAGAGAAAAAGTTTTTTTCAATAAGTTTTTTACTGTTTATGATTTATATTACTATATAGACTCAGAACAAATAAAAATATACATATTAGATAAATTTAAATATTTTCATTTAATAGGAACAATTGAATAATTTGGTTATTGTCTTATGAATTCCATTTTTATTTTTTATTCAATGAAATGAATATCTAAAATTAATTTTTATGCTTGCATTGCAATTAACCAATCATTAGAATGAAAATTCCAACCTCATATATATAGAATTTTCTAGGTCCAAATTGGTTTTCTCATGTTATCAAATAACACGGAATTATAAACTTAATCCTTTCCATATATTGAAAACCTTAAGACTCATCCAATTTAGGACTTCCTAAATTTAGTGTCTAAAAAATTGGAATGAAGGTCACTAAATCAAAAATTTATTCCCCCAACAATATAAAGTGGATCTTAATTTCTCATTCTAAATATGTGAAAAATTGATCACTATGTAACTTTATTTTAACATGTATGCTTCAAATATAAAATCTCTTATTATCAAATATATTCCATTATATCAAGCCAGTAATAAAATCTATAAAAGATAACCTAAGAAATAAAATCACTATCCTAATTCAATGTCACTAATAGAATCCCATAAACCTCTCTTTATCATTATTATCTACATATCTAGAACATATAAAATGTCATATTCCCTCAATTCAGTTTTTTCAGAAACATGTATTTTCTACAAATTAAATTTATTTGTAATTAGTACCATTCATCATTGGTTTTTTAAACCAAGAAGAATAGGTACTACAATACAACACCTATACATTTTATGATTGTTATAACAGGAATATCATTGAAAAATAATTCTACAACATATTTTTTGATTCTAAGCAAAATAAATTTAATCAATCAACTTTGTGTATATCAATACCCTAAGTTTGTCCTTGATCCCTAAGCTTGTTCTAGGGTATATTCCATTGAATCTTCGGTCATTTTTTTTAGTAAACCATTACCGTACAATAATAGAATTGAATATTTGAAACATTATTTTTTACCTTCAAATCACATGAATAATGGCCTTTATCTCCATACTCATAATAAACTCACATTCCCTTAAGGAACATACCTAGGTGTTTCTCTCCACAATTATCACATGTGGGAAAATATATTAATCCCTTCTTACAATTATTCATATTTTTCTCTATTTTAATCTTCTTCTTTTCCTTTCCCTAAATTCCTGATTACATGGATAATTCATTGTAACACCCCGAGATTTTATGAAAAATATTATTTTAATTTCATTAATGTCTTATGTTGTATTCTACACCAAGATTACCTTGCGCTATACGCAACACCGTATTAGCTTCCAGTATACGCAACACTATTCTTGGACCGTGTTACACACAATTTTGATAATAGTTATTCTATGCAACAAGTAGTATATATATATATATATATTAAATGTATAAATTAAATATGGTTGGATTCTGTTATACGAAACAATGAAGGATTCTTTCACAACATGCAACCCTGACTTGGCATGCATTACACGCAATCGCGACCTTCCTCGATAGCGTGTGTTGTACGCAATACCGGGTTTTAATAAACAATGTTATATTATTATAATATTTTCATGAACTAGCCGTTATGAATAGTATTAACTAAATTTTAAATTTTATAACATTATTATTAATCTTACACATTTCTAGAACATGGTATAAGAACAAAATAAATATTTCGGGTAAAATAAGTATTTTTCAAAAAATGCAGTTTTGCCGCCTTTTGATGGCGCACACACATTAAATCTGTTTTTTGAAATGTTTATAAGTTCAATTTGACAAAATAAAATTCTTCTTTGGAATCAAGAAATAAAAATTTACTTTCGATAAATTTTTCATATTATTCTGGTAACTTTCACATTTTAATGAATAGTAAAAACACGCTATATTTTAAATAAAAACAACTTTTTTCATTGTAATATCTTATGTGGTTAAATTATAATATTTAATGGTTTTAAAGTATAAATAGAATATATTTTTACCATTTAATATAATGTATGTCATTAGCATTGATTTTACCTTCAATTCGTAGGTTAAATCAATTCAATCTTTTGCAATGTTTTAAACAAAAACCCGTTTTTATTCGACAACGGGATTAATTTTAATTTAATTTCTGCAACTTCTATGTTTTGAATTTTAAAAAATGGATTCCATATTTGGAATCAATGGGTCCAAATTATGTTAATAGGATACTTTTTATTTTTGGGAATTATGAATAGTAACTACGGTAAATTTTATTTACCATAGTTAAAGGTAAATCGGGTAATTAAGGGTAAATATAATATTTTAAAATTACCCTAACAAATGTCAAAATACTATTGAATGACTAAAAACGACTCATATCACCTAAGGGTCTGATTAGATTAATTTAATTAAATTTTGTAAATGAAAATAATTTAATTATTATTAAAACCAAAGAATGTGACAACATGTCACTTTCTTAAAGCTTATAAGTATAATAATTTTAATCTAGTGATAAACATCATGAAACTTCGAACATGAATAGTCTCCAGAAAGCTAATACAATTATCTACATCATAAGAATTTATTTATAATTTTTAGGGATTAAATAATTATCATTTATTATGACATAAAGATGATGCAGTAATTGTCTTATTAATGAAATATTGACATAATTGATGTTATAAATGCCCAAATAAATGTAATTTGAGACTTTTTATAACTTACACTAATTTTATAGGTAAATATGACATGTTGATGTTGATTTAAGTAACTTGGTTGGAACTTATCATTCTGTTATGAATTTCATAAAAATCATGTACCAAATAGTGTCAAAATTGACATAAAATAGTTTTTAAAACAAATATTATATTATTAATTGTTATTTTATTCCTAAAAATCTAAGGTTCGGCCAAATGACTTAGATAAGATTATATATATTAATAATAAACAACTTGGGGTTCTTTTGGCTTGATATAGTATGTTTATTAACCATATAGTGTAAGAAAACAAAAAGACACGGTAAAAGTTAAATTATTTAACTTAGAGTTAAATCTAATTGATAAGGTTAAAATAATAACCTAAACTTGTCTAAATCCTATTGGTTGATAGGATTTCGACCCATCCCCACTTTACCTTCGAAATAAGACCCTTTGGAACCATTATAAACTGATTTTGACTTTAATATAAAATAATATTTTGAGATATTCCAAAGGTGCCCCTCTCCTCCCTTATAAAAGGGCACCTCCTCCCTCTCTTCCTCACACAACTTTGAGCCTTCAAGCTCGGCCAACCCCTGCCAAAATCTCTTCTCCACTTCCCTATTATCATCCTAGAGGTCCTGGTCTTCTTCAAAGACCATCCTTAGTTCATTAAGTGGAGGTTAAGAAAAGGCACGTCAAAAAAAAGGAGGTTCGGACACTTACGAAGCAAATCGAACCTAAGGTAAGGGAAATATCACAATCTCATTTTTATCCGAGATTGTTTATTCGTAAGTATTTACTGGGGTGTATTTTATCATCCACATCCATGTTTCATCAATATGTAATATTATTTCCATCCACCTACAATTGTTTAAATCCATTTTTACCCTTCGGTGAGTTTTTAGTAATATGTATGAAAGGAATCTTTTGTCATTTTTCGTACGAGGTACTTTTTGACTTTTCCGACAAAAGTACAAAAAATGTTTTTTTTAACTTATACGGCATGAATGGATTTTTAAAAAATTATTTCCAAGAATCTTCCTTTAAAAGTTTTCAAGTTTATTTTTAATCAACTTCTTTTAGTTTATAATTGTATGACATATTAAGAAAGAAAAAGTGTTTTTTAAGAAGAAAGGATATTTTCCTCAAGAATTCATTTCAAGTGTTTTATCAAAATTATTTTCCATCTAAGATAATATAGGGTTCTGTTTTTATCCCTATTATTACATTGATTTGATTATGTTGTGATGGAATTATTTTTATGAATTCCTTTATCTTATATGAATTATTTTATGATGTCATGATGTTTATGATTCCCATTTTTATTTCATGGGTTATGCAATGATGTATGGTTTATGATTTTGTGGCACACATAAGAATGGTATCATTATGAGATGGGTGGGACCTATATCTCCCTCCAATGTGTTGGGTAAAGATTTTATATCTCATGAGATAGACATGGCTGAAATGGTAGGTTATACAGGTTCAGTGAAACAGGACTGAAACGCGGGTTACTCGATTCAGAAAGGGACTTTGTCCACTAAGATAGTCTTGGCAATGAGTCTTGACTAACAAGAAATGATTCTCTATGATTATGTGTGTATGCCACAAAGTTTCATTTTTTAAGTTATGATTATTGGGATTTCATTTCACTACTATGATTTATCCCATGTTATGAAATTATGCTCTCTTTTGCAGGTTAAGATTTCCAAAAGTTCTGTTCTTATGAATATGATGTGATTGATTTTTCTTTTGTATACCCTTACTGATCATTTGAGCTCACCCTTTTATGTTTTCTTTTCCCCAGGATATAAATAATGGTTTTAGGTAAAAAAAAGGAAGATCTTTATGGGAGATATTGAAGATCTTTCACCACGATTATAAGATTACGTTCCGAGTTTCCAAATACACTAAACTATTACGATCCTTGTGTGTGTATTTGTTAAGTACTAAGTATTCCACAAATGTAATTTAATGTCCATGTACATCAAGATACGGGTCTCTAAAGTTGGTATCAGAGGAACGGTTTAGTCAACCTTTGGAAACTAGGATGCGATAACTTTAGTGAGATCCCTAGAGATATTTATAAGGTATGTCTAGGGATGTCCCTAAGGATAAGTATACGTATAGGATACAGTCCTAGAACTATGGTAACTATCATAGAATTTAACATAAGATGTTAGATATTGAGGGTACTCCCCCTTTATTATGTTGTTTTCCCTAGCATGATTTTTGCCTCTCACACTATTTTATTTGGGTTTTTGAAAATGGATGGAAACAAGATGATTCACGATAATGGAGGATATGATGGACAATGAAATGATATTCTTCATAATGAAATGGGATTTGGAAGTCCAAACATCATTATTATGCCGAATCAGCAATCTCATAATATGATCAATAAAGTAAAATTCGGTAAGTTTCCTGACTCGGCTAATAAGAGAAAGATGGAGTTTCATGATGATCATAGAGAAAAGAAAGTTCAATTTCCCCTATGTAAATCATGTGGGAAGAGGCATAAAGGAGAATGTTTCAAAGGAACTGGATGATGCTTTGGGTGTGGAAAAGAAGGACACAAAGCAAGTAAATGCAAAGGAAAAGGTTCAGTTAATAACATGGATGAGGATAATGGTATTGCTACGACATCAACAATGGTCAAATGTTTTAAATGTGGAATGTACGGGCATTATTCAAACCAATGCCCTAAGGGAAAGTCTCATGAAGATAATCAGTATGGTCGTATGAAAATTATTTATGTGGATGATGATGAAGAGACTACAAATGATATGTGAGATGAAAGAATTGTTGAAGCTCGGTCAATGGTTTAAGAATGTAGTGGAATGATTACATGTTTATCATGTGTAATGTTGTATAAGTAATCTCATGGTACTATGGAATAAAGAGACATATAAGGATTGTTACACTGTTGTCTGATTAATGTTACCAGTATCCATGAAAGGTTATTCAGATATTTTTGGAATGTAGATGATATGCGCATAATGAAGGGATAAGGAGAAAATTAAATGTTTGATAGTATTCATAATCTCATGACTGATATAAGGAGAAGGTTATATCATGGTTTTGGTATATAGAATATTTGGATTTTGGTATGTGGAAAGAGTTAACTTTTGACATCATTCATGTTTTCACTAAGGTTTAATGGGTATTCATTTTTTTCAAGAGAATACATCATTAAGGTATTCACATGATTGGAATGTGACCAATAAGATATATGGGGGATAAATGATGGTATTCACATGCTTGGTTGGAGACATTTCAAGTAATCATTTTCTTTATACTATGAGCTTGGACTGAAGTATTTTAGATAAGCCTAAAGATTGTAATGGATTATGTTAACCATAAGTTAGTAATGTTTAAGTATAGAAATTTTTTTTGATATTATTTATGTGATGTTATAGTAATGTAGTTTTAGAAAAAGGACAACCTGCAGGACGGGCGACAGCCCATCGCTTCGGACAAGGCTGTGGGAATCGAACCCACAACTGAAGTGCGGCTGGCCTTTATCGCCTACCACTGACCTACAGGAAGTCCCTGTTTAGTAGAAAACTAGTTTTATTATATTAAGAAGTATGATATGTGAAGTATAAGTTCATTTTAGGAACCATATATGATTAATATCACTATAGATGGACTTATGTATTTTTTGATAACTTTTCTATCCTTTTGTTTGAGACAGATGGAATAACCCATCATTCTATCACATGATCTGCTAACACATCACGAATGAAAAATTCAACATCATTTCTTTAAAGATGAAGTGGAAATTGTCCAAAGAACGACAAACGGTGAGACTATACCAAAATCACGAAAGTATTTCTTCTAATTCCAATTTCATAAACTTTAGGGAAATGATCTTGAAAACCAAAAATGTTGTCTTAGTGCTCTTATATCTGATGAATCAGATTGTACCTTAGATCATCACAAATTTCTGGCTTTGTGATTGCTAGATTTTCCATAGCCATGTTCTCTACCACTTTCCATCAGAACATGATGGTTAGATTTCTCTTCCATATCCATATTTTCACCTATGTGGAAACCCAGTGATTAGTTTATTTGGGTAACCATTACGTTTCATACTTTTGTTTTTAAAGATAAGTTTTGGTATTCCTTTTTATGATGTGGGTTTCTATCAAAGAAACTTTCAAATAGTAAACCATTTATAACCCCGACGAATTTCGAGGGCGAAATTCATTTTAAGGGGGGTAGAATGTAACACCCCGAGATTTTATGAAAAATATTATTTTAATTTCATTAATGTCTTATGTTGTATTCTACACCAAGATTACCTTGCACTATACGCAACACCGTATTAGCTTGCAGAATACGCAACACTATTCTTGGATCGTGTTACACACAATTTTGATAATAGTTATTCTACGCAACATTGAGTATATATATATATATATATTAAATGTATAAATGAAATATGTTTGGATTCTGTTATACGAAACAACAAAGGATTCTTTCACAACACGCAACCCTGACTTTGCTTGCATTACACGCAATCGCGACCTTCCTCGATAGCGTGTGTTGTACGCAATACCGGGTTTTAATAAACAATGTTATATTATTATAATATTGTCATGAACTAGCCGTTATGAATAGTATTAACTAAATTTTGAATTTTATAACATTATTATTCATCTTACACATTTCTAGAACATGTTATAAGAACAAAATAAATTTTTCGGGTAAAATAAGTATTTTTCAAAAAATGCAGTTTTGCCACCTTTTGATGGCGCACCCACATTAAATCTGGTTTTTGACATGTTTATAAGTTCAATTTGACAAAATAAAATTCTTCTTTGGAATCAAAAAATAAAAATTTACTATGGATAAAGTTTTCATATTATTCTGGTAACTTTCACATTTTAATGAATAGTAAAAACACGCTATATTTTAATTAAAAACAACTTTTTTCATCGTAATATCTTATGTGGTTAAATTATAATATTGAATAGTTTTAAAGTATAAATAGAATATATTTTTACCATTTAATATAATTTATGTCATTAGCATTGATTTTACCTTGAATTCGTAGGTTAAATCAATTCAATCTTTTGTAATGTTTTAAACAAAAAACCGTTTTTATTCGACAACGGGATTAATTTTAATTTAACTTCTGCAACTTCTGTGTTTTGAATTTTAAAAAATGGATTCCATATTTGGAATCTGTGGGTCCAAATTATGTCAATAGGATACTTTTTATTTTTGGGAATTATGAATAGTAACTACGGTAAATTTTATTTACCATAGTTAAAGGTAAATCGGGTAATTAAGGGTAAATATAATATTTTAAAATTACCCTAACAAATGTCAAAATCCTATTGGATGACTAAAAAACGACCCATATCACCTAATGGTCGGATTAGATTAATTTAATTAAATTTTGTCAATGAAAATAATTTAATTATTATTAAAACCAAAGAATGTGACAACATGTCACTTTCTTAAAGATTATAAGTATAATAATTTTAATCTAGTGATAAACTTCATGAAACTTAAAACATGAATAGTCTCCAGAAATCTAATACAATTATCTAAATCATAGTAATTTATTTAGAATTTTTAGGGATTAAATAATTATCATTTATTATGACATAATTATGATGTAGTAATTGTCTTATTAATGAAATATTGACATAATTGATGTTATAAATTCCCAAATAAATGTAATTTGAGACTTTTTATGACATACACTAATTTTATAGGTTAATATGAAATGTTATTGTTGATTTAAGTAACTTGGTTCGAACTTATCATTCTGTTATGAATTTCATAAAAATCATGTACCAAATAGTGTCAAAATTGACATAAAATAGTTTTTAAAACAAATATTATATTATTAATTGTTATTTAATTCCTAAAAATCTAAGGTTCGTCAAAATGACTTATATAAGATTATATATATTAATAATAAACAACTTGGGATTCTTTTTGCTTGATATAGTAAGTTTATTAACCATATAGTGTAAGAAAACAAAAAGACACGGTAAAAGTTAAATTATTTAACTTAGAGTTAAATCTAATTGATAAGGTTAAAATAATAACCTAAACTTGTCTAAATCCTATTGGTTGATAGGATTGCGACCCATCCCCACTTTACCTTTGAAATAATACCCCTTGTAACCTTTATAAACCGATTTTGACTTTAATATAAAATAATATTTTGAGATATTCCTAAGGTGCCCCTCTCCTCCCTTATAAAAGGGCACCTCCTCCGTCTCTTCCTCACACAACTTTGAGCCTTCAAGCTCGGCCAACCCCTGCCAAAATCTCTTCTCCACTTCCCTAGTATCATCCTAGAGGTCCTTGTCTTCTTCAAAGACCATCCTTAGTTCTTTAAGTGGAGGTTAAGAAAAGGCGCGTCAAAAAAAAGGAGGTTCGGACACTTACGGAGCAAATCGGACCTAAGGTAAGGGAAATATCAAAATCTCATTTTTATCCGAGATTTTTTATTCGTAAGTATTTACTGGGGTGTATTTTATCATCCAAATCCATGTTTCATCAATATGTAATATTATTTCCATCCACCTACAATTGTTTAAATCCATTTTTACCCTTCGGTGAGTTTTTAGTAATATGTATGAAAGGAATCTTTTGTCGTTTTTCGTATGAGGTACTTTTTTACTTTTCCGAAAAAAGTACGAAAAATGTTTTTTTTAACTTATACGGCATGAATGGATTTTTAAAACATTATTTCCAAGAATCTTCCTTTAAAAGTTTTCATGTTTTTTTTAATCAACTTCTTTTAGTTTATAATTGCATGGCATATTAAGAAAGGAAAAGTGTTTTTGAAGAAGAAAGGATATTTTCCTCAAGAATTCATTTCAAGTGTTTTATCAAAATTATTTTCCATCTAAGATAATATAGGGTTCTGTTTTTATCCCTATTATTACATTGATTTGATTATGTTGTGATGGAATTATTTTTATTAATTCCTTTATCTTATATGAATTATTTTATGATGTCATGATGTTTAAGATTCCCATTTTTATTTCATGGGTTATGCAATGATGTATGGTTTATGATTTTGTGGCACACATAATAATGGTATCATTATGAGATGGGTGGGTCCTATATCTCCATCCAATGCATTGGGTAAAGATTTTATATCTCATGAGATAGACATGGCTGAAATGGTAGGTTATACCGGTTTTGTGAAACAGGACTGAAACGAGGGTTACTCGATTCAGAAAGGGACTTTGTCCACTAAGATAGTCTTGGCAATGAGTCTTGACTAACAAGAAATGATTCTCTATGATTATGTGTGTATGCCACAAAGTTTCATGTTTTAAGTTATGATTATTGGGATTTCATTTCACTATAGTGATTTATCCCATGTTATGAAATTATGCTCTCTTTTGCAGGTTAAGATTTCCAAAAGTTATGTTCTTATGAATATGATGTGATTGATTTTTCTTTTGTATACCCTTACTGAGCATTTGATCTCACCCTTTTATGTTTTCTTTTCCCCAGGATATAAAGAAAGGTTTTAGGTAAAAAAAAGGGGAAGATCTTTATGGGAGATATTGAAGATCTTTCACCACGATTAGAAGATTACGTTCCGAGTTTCCAAAGACACTAAAATATTACGATCCTTGTGTGTGTTTTTGTTATGTAATAAGTATTCCGCAAATGTAATTTAATGTCCATGTACGTCAAGATACGGGTCTCTACATTCATTCCCTTTCTTGTTGAAACTTGATAATATTTCCTTGTTTGACGGGAATGTTTTCGATAATAATTCCCTTTGATATATTTCTATTTTCCCATTTATGAAATGGAAAATTTATCTATTTGTATTACATATGTTGTCCGTAGCATTCTATGACAACCTTGTAATGTGGAATTCTCACTTTCATAAATTGTAATCTTCTTTTTTTACACTCAAAAATTGTATCTCTAAAGCCATTTGTTACTAATGAGGAAAATAATATTCCATGATTAAAAATATAAAATCCATTAATTCCATGTTTTATACTCTTTTACCATCCTTAGTGTCTTGATTCCATGACCATTATTGATCCACATCTCGTGGGAGACAATAAAAATCTATAACAATGTTTCCTATTTCATTACATCCTGAAGCAATAAATAACTTCTATAAGGAACGTATCCATTACTCAGCTAAAAATGGATTTTTATTCTAATTTAATGATTTAGTTATGTGATTCATAATGTGGTATAACATTGTTACACACCAAGGTGGATTAGAAGTATATTCTATAAGGGAATGTTTATTTCTTAATACGTGGGTTTGCATACCGATTATGGTTATAATTTCATTAGTTACTATTAAAGCCGCAACTCTATCTTCAGTATCATTCCCCTGAGGGAAATCCTTACATGTGTTACATCCATTGATATGATTCCAATTGCATCCAATAAGAATAATTTTTAAAAACATCATACATTATATTAGATCAAATCAATATGGATCAAACTATATAATCCCAACACTAGTTAAAAACTAACATAATAAAAATAATTTATGCACATAAAATCTCATAATCCTAAACATGTTTCCTTTTTTATGGTTTTAAAATAATATTATTTTATTCAAATCCTTTATTATGGTTTGCCCAAAAATATAAATTAACCAAATAATATCCCCTAATAGTGTCAAACCAAGTGAATAATAAGTCACATTATCATGTATTATGTAATGTTCAAGTCGATCATAAGGTTCATTTTTCATAATTAATACCCATAGGAATATCTGTTCCATATCCAGGCCCACTTATACTATTGAAAAAATGAATAATTTATATGATAAACAAAAAATATCTACTTATAAAATAAATGTTATCCTATAAATTGAAATATCCAAAAATTAAGTCACTAGGTTATATTCCCTAATATATATGTTTCGAAAATCTAGTTTCCATGTTTTCCAATAATCTTCCTCTAATACCAACTCTAATGAACCCAACCCACGTATCCCATAGCTAGTGGATGATTTATAACACTGGAATAAAATTCAATTAATCTCATTTATAATTACCAAATGGTTTTGTAGTCTTGGTACACTCAATTAATACATTAAATTCCCATAACATTTGAAAACATAAAATACATAATAATTTTCTCTTTGAGAGATCCATTATTCCTCATAGATTATCCATTCATATCAATCAAAAAACAGTTATTTGTATTCAATGGAAAATAAAATATATGAAATGGATGAACATTGTTTCTTAGTACGGGTATGTGTACAATTATTGTTATCGATAATAAATAATCATAATCAATATGGAAGGTAAATGATTAAAACACCTTCCATTTAAACAAATAAATGTGAATGATATTTTTGAAAAAATGATTATAAAATATATATAGATTTATATTTATATTTAAAGATTCCTTTCATAATCCACCTGATGAATAGGATATCTAGGGGAAGTCTCATATCTTGACAGTGGAAGTGCCCCTGGTCCGGATGGCTTCCCAGGATCATTCTATATTACTTTTGGAAATATATAGAAGGATGAACTGGCAGGTATGATCTAAGAGATTTAATTGGGAGGGGTTCTACCCATATTGTTATATGCCACCATAATGATTCTTAGTCCCAAGGTCATGGACCCTTCTTCAATAAATCAATTCTGGACTATCACCTTGTGAAACTTCGGTTATAAAATCATTGGGGTTGTGATCAACCACAGGCTTTCATGGCATCTTGAAAATTGTATATATGATGAGAAGCATGGTTGTTTCATAGGTAGATCTACTCAAATTCGATTTCATTGGGCCAAAACCTTATTTGTGTCATTCATAAAAAAATAGAATGATTTAACATAGATATTAAAGTTGACATAGATAGATCCTTTGATAAGATTCAGTGCAGCTATATCATTAAACTCTTGAGGTGCATGTGATTATCTAAAATAGTGGTTGATCTATTTATTATGTTCTTTGGATCTCTATGGTTTACTATCAACTTTTATCATAAAAATTAATTATTCTTTAAATTATCCTAAGGGATCATACAGTGGGACCCCCTATCACCCAGTGTTTTCATTATAATTTAGGATGCCTTTTGAAGGTAACTTAATAAATGTAACAGTGATGGATATGTTCAATACTTTAGATTTAGTATTAACCTCAATGCATTTTCCCATATTATTTGAAATTATCTTCTCATTTTAACCTATGGAACCAATAATTTTATGTTGGAACTTAGAAAGATTATTGATTCTTATTGCACTTAGAGTGGCCAGCTCATTGACAACTGAAAGATTAGTTTCAATTTCGTGAAGTTTTTCTTGGAAATAAGAGTGATGACAATTGATGAGAGTATGAGGATATATAGAAGACAATTTCCCATATATTATTGAGGGTCACTAATTTCCCTCAGAAGAATTAATATTAACTATTTTATGGCACTATGCACTATATTTCCTCTCATATTCACAACATTGAAAATCATTTTCTATCATTATGAGGGAATATCAGCATGGTCAATAGTATTTTAACCTCAGTCATTATGAATGTTTTAATATATAATACTGTACCCAATATTTTTATTCTTAACATTGAGAATATCATCAATAGTTTTATATAGGATTCATAGGTTGAGGGACGATTTAACTAGGAATTATGTGATGGAATGGCATAGGTTTCCAAGAATGACAGAATCAATATTTGAAGTGTCCTAGACACCATGAACATCCTCATGAAAAATTTAGCCTTAGATGTTATAGAAGTGAGGTCACCTTGCGAATGTTTCACCAGAAGAAAATATAGGGAATATTTCTAGGATTCTAGAGGTAGATGCCTCAAAATTTTGGAGGCTTCCCATTAGCACATTCTCAACCTTCATCATTAGTCAAAGTGGATTATGGGAAATGACTTTATCATCTTCTGGAATGGAAATTGTATTGGAACTATAATTATGTCCCCGAGATTCCCAAAAGTGAACATCACATTCGTTGATGCTATCAGATTAACTAAATGTACTTAGGTAGTTCTCATCTCTCAAATAGGAAGAGGTTATATGAGGAATTTTTTCAACACTAAACCAGACCAGTAGGTGTTTACATTCTCCCAGTTTGGAATGTTCTCTACGGAGGAATGATTCATTCTCTTCATACTAATGTTATTTTCCACACTTGGGGTGATGTTTTTTGGTGAAAATACATACCTACTAAATTTAAATTTCATATTTGATGCTTCTTTAATCATGATTTTCCTAGTGAATAGGGTGTGTGGCGAAAGGGGGTTTCCATTGTTTCTATGTGTACACATTTTTACACCCCAAATTTCAAGATATATGATCACATTTTCTATCACATCGAATGGTTGATTACGATAAAAAATGAAATTTGAAGCTTTACTAGGATGGAAATTTAGGGGTTATTTGGTAATTCCTTTCTAGAATCATGGATTCGAGGCTCGTATTCTATTTATTAAGTGAATATGGAATGTCCACTGCTTTTTTTGAATTTTTGAGTCTCTTGTTCTATCATTATAAGTCCATACATGGGGGCTACAGTAGTTATCAGTTGGCAGTGAAGGTCAGGGTTGGGGAATTGGTGGCAGAACTGACTCCATTAATCAAGAAGTCGAATCTTTAACCCCCCTTGTGCTCGATCTTATCTATTTACAACATTAAAATTCATGTGATAATTTCTTAATGATGATATTATTATAATTAGACCCTCCTTGTTCTAGATCTTGGTTCCATAGAACCAACTACTTTTTATAATATTCATTAATAAAAATCTTATCACATATTTTCATTTCTTCTTCTGGATAATGCATCTGTTAATGTTCTAAGGATATCGTTTTCAGAAAATGGTCATAACATATCCCTTATATGATGAGAACTTTGAAGTGTGACAACATAATTATTGAATATTTTTCCTATGGCTAGATGATGATATTTGTTGGGAAAAAACTATATAGGTCATTAGGGGTGAGGACTCATAAAACATTGAGACACCTTCTAAAAGTATTCTCCCTTGGTAACATCTAGGAGGATATTAAGAGAACGAGACCTGCTTGTAGTAAATCCACATTTCATAAGATCATTGGATGTTCCTATATGCGGATGTGTGTATTGGTCCTTAGACTTTAAGATTATTATTAATGGGTATTACAACTCGCACACTTAGATGAATTTATGAAATATGTGATGAATCACTTTTTTAGTGAGGTAGGATATGTTGGGTTCATCATGGATAATACTGCATTAATATATAATGAAATAAAGTATTTGTCCTTGATTTTCCATAACATAAGTTGATTTCCCATACCCTTTTATGGAATTGATATTGCCTAAATAAATCCATGGCCATAGTGAGGAATGGGTGAGTTCAATTCTAGAAATTCAATGAAAGAATAATCAAGAACATGGGTTGATTGAACTAATATGTAACCTAGTTTATTCGAGATATCATGAAAAAATGATTACATTACACTGTAATCTTTCATAGGAGGTGAAATGTCATTGCGACATTAACTTCTTTCTCTATGGGTGCCTTGGCGTGTTGTAAGATGCTAAACGTGGACTTTGGGAAGGCTCTGCCTATTTCCACTCGATGATAGGCCTAGAGGGTCACACACTACGTTTGTCCAAGTGTGTCAGTTAAATATTCATTTAATAATATAAATAAATATTTTTCCCAATTGTGGTTCAATAATTATTCACGGATTACAGAATGCATTTATTTTGAGAATAGTTATTTGAGTGAATATATTATTGGTGAAATAATATACTTATTAGTGAGTAATGGAGTTATATTTATTTATAAAATAAATAATCATTATTCACGGTCTATTAAATGAAGTGGGGGGAATAAAGAAAAAGGATCATCCAAAGTAGACATTGTGTATATTAATATATACACGACGTGTAGTTTTTCAAGGGATTTATGAGAAATAATAATATTTATTTAATTAAATTATATTTGGTGTAATTCAATGGGTTCATGTCCAGTGATAATAATAATAGTAAAATGTTATTATTAAAAAGGGTATTTAATAATAATTAATTGAAATGAATAAATTACCTTGGGTAGTTAATTTATTTTATTAAATCCCAATTACATTATTATCATTTATCCTAGACATTCTTTGTGGTTTTGCACAACTGATCTGGAGAAATATCTCAAGCCAAAAGATATTTTCTTTCCTCTAAGAATGCTCTCATGTTAAGAGATAGATGCTCCTACACCATATTAAGGAGAGAACTTTGGAAGTGGCTATCAAGGAGATCAAAGGGAGATATCACAAGTGAAGGCTCGTCTGTGCTAGCACCCAAAAAACCCTTTGGAGACTTCCAGAAATACATGGAGCACATGTGGATCACCATTAGAGGAATCCTACACTGGGATTCTACAACCCAACGATAGATTGGGACCAGAAAAATCAATAGAGAGATGATTCTATCAAGGTAATTCTTGACTTTTAATTAAATTAATTATGACCAACATATGATGATCCTCTCTATGGTTCCAGGGCACATCTCTTTTCTTCCATTCTTCATTCTATTATAATGATCTGGCATTTTATCATCATGATAGATATCATATAGATCATTTTTAAGGGAAAACATTAATTTTTGGTACACCCATCCACACGTTTCCTCTACGCCCCAAACAAACAAGTGGTATAAGAGGGTTCATATCGTTGATTATAATTATTTTCTTTTTTTGATGGTTTATGAATTTAATAATTTCGTTGTTTCAATTCATTGTAATAATTATTTAATTATTATTCTCATGATTTGTTCCTCATCTCTCGTTTCTCATTCACCTTACTGAAATGATTGTTTTATTTTTATTTTGATTAAAATAAAATATAGGATCTCATCCAAAGGTGTCAAAGGTTCCTGGTCGTATAACACCAGAACACATGGCGTGTATTTGGCAGTACATTCCATGTAATCAAGTTTCAATGCACTAGGACTAGTCCGCCAAACCAAGCCATGTGTTGGAGTTTATCCAAGTCATAAAATGAATGCGTGTTGACCTGTAATTGGTGGCGCACGGTTTCCATATTACACACCATATGGCCCATAGGACACTGTGTGTAGTCCCTTCGGGTTACGGTTGGACCGTGTACCCCGTGCAAGGATTTCCCTTCTAGATACAGTGTAACTCGGATACAACATGGCATGTGGCCCTATGGAAACTCCGTGTACTCCAAAGACTTATGAAGCACACTCACATGCCATATCCCCAAGTGTGTACTTCAGATGGATGGTGAACGATAGCACACACTGTGTAGTCAAAACTATAGATTTTGTACTCAACCAAATTACACAGATTTTTTGAGATTTATTGTTATATTATACAAACCCTTGATACTTGTACCATGGTGCAAGCATAATTATGAGTCACAACACGTAACATATGTTTTATATATATGTGTCTAATTTAACCTCTACATAATTTTCGTTTCTACTCATTGGATAATTATTAATGGAATTCATCTGGTTGGATCCCAGATAAATGTTACGTATAAAGATAATTTTAAATGAATTTATTTGTTTAAAATTATAATGGATGAGAATATCACATAAATTCAAGAAAAATGGTTTAAGATAAAAGGGTTAATTAATTAAAGATAATTAATAGATTCAAGAATGATTTATCTTTATCAAGAATGATTAAATAATTTAATGCTAGTTTTATTTATGTGTAAATATCGTTGCATGTATGGATGATCATGAATTAGACCAAGACCTTTGAATGTGGATGGTTTATTTTAATTTATTTATTTAAATTAAATTGATGGCCTATGAGCCTTTTCCTTTTTAATATGTAGGGCATGTGTGAACATGGTTTCCTTTATGTAAAACCCCATTTTACCCCTCACCTGCAAGTGAGACAAAAGAATATATAATGGTTAGAGCTACCAAACTAGTGGAGGCAACTCAAGTTAAGGAGCCAAGGTGAAACTGATCCAAGGAGATACAACGGTGGACAAATGGAAAGTTGTAAACACGAACCCAAAAGGTTCAAGTTGTTTCTCCCCTAGGTCTTGGGTTAGTTAAACAACCACTAGATAAAATAACAAATAGAAAATATCATTATTATACCATTTATTTTATTTTTATTAGTTTCATTGGTTTATTTATTTTGGGTGTGTTGTCACGGTCACACAATTAATTAATTAAACAATCATAAAATGGAACTAAAAAAATATTTCCTTATGCGTAAATATTATATTAGACCATGTTAATCACTTATGAATATCCCAATTAATATTAATAATTATGTAATCAAAGATACTAAAATAGAAATTACACATAATTATAATATCCCACAAAGAAATATTATGTCGGTATAACCTTCTATAATCTTGGTTAGAATCAAACCATAGTTCAAAGTGCATGACCAACCCATGTTGGGGTGATTTCAATTGTAAAGTAATTATAATTTAATATTTTGGGTTGAATTGACTTGGTTCACATCAAGGGTTGACTGCCATAGCTGGACTTGGTGTTACCAAGACACAAAGGTCAAGGAAATACAAAATAAAACGATTTTAGGTTTGGTATGTCCACTCAACGGATCAAGGAACTACAATTTAACACAGTTGGAATTTATAATTCCTACAAAAAACCCTCCATGTGGCTTGAACAAGCCTTGTTGGGGTAATAAGAAGGGAAATATGGATCTTTTCCACTTGAATATTCATGAAACAGAACATACCAAAGTCAATGGTGAGGGATATTTAATTTCGATAAAATAGAAGGAGAATAATAATTATTAATTTATTTATTTGTCATAGTTTTATCATGATAATGTACTAAATCATTTCCCATATTACTTTGTAGAAACAATAAGAAAAATGACATCAAAAATATCATTTCGAACCATGCTCGAGACGGAAAACCTTCTCACCGGCACAAATTTCCAGGAGTGGCAGAGGCATTTATGCGTCATCCTTCACCACGAAAAGAAATTGAATATACTAGAGTAGGCATATTCTAGATACGCCTGTAAATGAGGATAGAGATGAGAAAATTCATCCATACCTAAAACATTTGGATAATTCCACAGATGTCCAATTTTTCATGTTATCATCCACGTCTAATGAGCTCTTGAAGCAACATACAATCATAGATGTGTATAGCATAATATATCACCTTAAGGATCAATATCAGGAGAAGGAGATACATGAGAGATATGAGATATCCAAGGCTTTGTTCACAACTAAACATGGAGTTTCTGCACAAGCTAGGCCACATGTAGTCATCCTTATTGAAAATGTTGAACAGCTAGACATCATAGAGATTATCTCCCCAGATGATTAGTGTACAGATCTCATTCTATCATCACTTCCCAAGTCATTATCTAGATTTATTGTCCACTACAACATGAACAATGATGAGAATAGTCTATCAGAACATATGATATTATGTATCCAGGTAGATAAGGACATGGGGCATGATAAACTAGCATTCCTTATGGTGAATAAGAAAAGGAAGGAAAATGAAAATGGGAAAAGGATTTAAAAAAGGTCTGAAGCCCCTAATCAGCATCCCTCCTTGAAGGGGAAGACCCAGAGGCATGGAAAGGAATAGGAGGATGTATGTTTTGCATGTGTCAAGACATGCCACTAGAAGAGAAACTGCAACCAGAAGTGTGGGATGATAAAGCTATGTTTGTTGTCAATTATAATCTTTCCATTTATAAAGATTAGGTATTAGATATAGCAAGTGGGGCTCATATATGTATTCAGATGTAGTAACCAAGTTTATTTAGAAAGAATACTAGAGGTGAGGACCGATCATCGAGATTCCAATGGAATGAGGGTGTCTATGTTGGCCATTTCCGATTACCATCTATCTTTTAAAACTAGAATGATTTTGGTTTTACATAAATGTTATTATGTGTTTAGCTTTACCAAGAACATAATTTATGTATCATATTTCTATATGGATCGATTTCTTATCATGATTGGATATAATGGTTATTTATTTTATAAGAAAAACATATGTTATGGAATGACACATTTAAATAATGGTTTGTAGGCATTAAATTATGAAATAAAGGTGTTGAAAATCGATATCGAAACAAACTCTCATGACTCATGCAACACCCAGTTGTGGAATCACCGTCTTGGTCATGTAAATGAGAATAACTTGACAGATATATGCCAAAATGGTTATTTAGACTCAACTAACTAAAAACCACTTGATAGTTTTTACACTTGTTTACAAGGAAAAATGACCTAGCCTCCTTTTGGCGTACTGGGTGAAAGGGCCACAGATCTTCTAGGATTGGTGCAGACAGTTTTGTGTGGAACATTTACAGTAGAAGCTAGAGATAGATATTATTACTTCATTACTTGTATTGATGATTTGAGAAGATATGGATAAATCTACTTAATGTGGTATAAGTCAAAGTCCTTAGAGAAATTTACAAAATTCAAGAATGAAGTAGAGAATCGTCTTGGTAAGAAGATAAAGAAGCTTCGATTATATTAAGGTGAAGAATATTTGTACCATGAATTCAAAAACCTTTTATGGGAGTCTCGGATTCTATCCCAACTCAACCCTCCTTATACACAATTGTGGAATGGTGTCAGTTGAAGGAGGAACCACAACATATAGAAAATGGTGAGGTAAATGATGAGTCATAAAGATATTCCATTATAAATTTGTGGATATTCATTAAAAAATACAACATAAACATTAAATTGAGTACCAACTAAGATGGAAAATGGAATTCCCTCTGATTTATGGAATGAAAATAAACCCATTTTGTCGCACACATGTGTATGGGGATGCAAGGCATTTTTTAAGGCCTACTTTGTTAAAAAAACTAGCACCCGTGAAACGAGGTGCATCTTAATAGGATATCTCAAGGAAACAAAAGGATATTACCATTATAACCCTTCAAACAAGAAAGTGATTCCCACTAGACAAGTAGTATTTATTGAAAAGGATCACATCCACGAAAAGGATAGTGGGTAAAAATTGACTTCAATGAAGTTGATGCTCAAAATACACAAGAGTTGGTATAGGAAAAAGTTCAATAGGTCCCTGTAGAAGAGGTTCCAGAAACTCAAGTACTATATAAGAGCTTAAAAGGGGTAAGGGAACCATAGAGATTTGGTTTCCTAGTCACCGAGGATGTTGAATCCTTATTTTTTGAAAATGATGAACCTCTCTTCTACAAGGAAGTAGTAGAGAGCTTAGAAGTAGCATGATGGCTAAAAGATGTGAAAAATGAGATGGATTCCATATATCAAAACCAAGTCTGGGTTCTGCTCTATGAGCTAGTAGATGTAAATACTATGGGATGAAAATGAGTATTCAAGAGAAAGCGGGACATAGAATGTCATGTTATAACTTTTAATGGAAGGATTATGGCTAAAGGATCCAGAAAACCTTAAGGAATTGACTATGCTGAAACCTTATCTTCAGTTTCCATGGTTAAATCCTCAAGAATTATACTATCCAAAACATCTTACAATGAATTCTAGATTTGGAATATGGATTCCAAAAACAAAATTCCTTAATGGGAGCCTTCATGATGATGCCTATATGACAGAACTAGAATGGTTTTTGACACTATGTGGACCCCAATGAATTTTCAAGTTTTAAAAATTCATTTATGGATTAAAGAAAGCATCTAAGACATGAAAAATTTTATTTTTGGAATCCATAAATGAATTTGGTTTCATTAGAATGAATGCGAGCCATTAAATTATAATCATTTTAATGGGAATGCCATCATTATCCTAGTAGTATACGTTAATGACATATTACTTATTGGAAACTAAGTACAAATCCTATAGTCAGTTAAGGACTTGTTGAACAATTGTTTCTCCATGTAGGAATTTGTTGAAACAAACTACATTCTATAAATCAAGATCATTTCTGATACCTTAAAGAGGCTTCTTGGACTATGTCAGCATACATACATTGAGAAGATCCCAAAGATATTTATTATAGAAAAATCAAATAGGGGATTGTTTCTAGTGTCACATGGCCTTCATCTTTCTACGAAAATGTGTCCTCAGACACAACAAGAGAAATATGGAATGTTTAAGATCCCATACGCTTCCACTATAGGATCCATCATGGTCTCCATGATATGTACCAGGTGTGATTCCACCTATGCCCTAAGCATGGTAGGAAGATATTTGGTAGATCTTAGAGAACAACATTATACTAAGGTTAACAGAATCCATATGTATATGAGAAAAACTAAATATATGTTCCTAGTGTATGGAGGAGATGAAGAGATTTTCATCAAAGGGTATGGTTATGGTAGTTCTCAGACATATCATAATGATAGGAAGACATAATCAAGATATGTTTTCTGTCTCAATAGAGGAGCGGTGAGCTGGAAGAGTTCAAATTAGCCAGTTTTTGCTGATTCTACAGTGGATTCCAAATATATAGTGGCTTCATATGTAGCCAAGGAAGCTGTCTGGATTAAAAACTTTGTCTAGGAGCTTCATGTGGTTCATAGTAGTAAATATAAAATAATATTTTATTGTGATAATATGGCAGCGGTGAATCATGAAAAATTACCAAGGTCACATCAATAGGGAAAGAACATTCTATAGAAGAATCTCCTTTTGAGGGATTACTATAAAAGTGGTGAAGTTGTAATGAGTAGAGTTTCCACATAAGAGATTGTGGTAGACCTCATGAATAAAGTCCAATCTCAGTAGAAGCATTAATATCATGTGAGAGATAGCAGGTTAAAGGTTGTTAGTAGTTGGATCTAGTCCAAGTGGGAGTCTGCTGGATTTTGTGGCCTAGAACCAAATACATTGTACTTTATTAATTAATAAATACCTTAATAGATATTGATTGTTCTAATTCATGATAATTCATGTGATAATTTTCTAAGGACAACTATAACAACAAAAGGTCATAGTGGATCTCTGCTATGATGAGAACCCCAAAGTTCCAAAACACTATTATTGAATATATGTTCTATGGATGGATGATGTTATTTTGGGGGAAAAATACAATTCAATAGGGATGAGGACACATAAAACTTTGAGGCACCTTCTCATGGTGTGGGCCCTTGGTAATATCCATGAGGATATTATGAGAAAGAGACTCTCTAGTAAGAAATCTATATTTCATTGTGTTATTGGATGTTCCAATCTACAGGCGTGTG
This sequence comes from Viscum album, assembly GCA_963277665.1. Taxonomy (NCBI): domain Eukaryota; kingdom Viridiplantae; phylum Streptophyta; class Magnoliopsida; order Santalales; family Viscaceae; genus Viscum; species Viscum album. Next base: position 1,405,931,859 of record OY728166.1, on the reverse strand, counting down.
TATTGGTCCTTAGACTTTAATATTATTATTAATGTGTATTAAAACTCATGAAATTATATGTATTGAAGAAAAATGTGATAAAACACTCTTCGTAGTGAGGTAGGATATGGTGGGTGTGTCACGAGTATTACTGCATTAATAGACATTGAAATAAAGGATTTTTACCTTATATTCCATAATAGATGTTAATATCTCATGACCTTTTAGGGAATTGATATAGCCTAAATAAATCCATGGCTATAGTGAGGAATGGGAAGCTTTAATTCTTGAAATTCAAAGAATGATTAATCGAGCACATGGTTTGATGGAATTAACATGAAACCCACATTATTCGAGATATTGAGACAAATGGATTACATTACACGATAGGCATTCGTAGGAGGCAACTTGTCATTATAGTGTAAACTTCTTTCTCAATGGGTTCCTTGGTGTGTTTCAAGATTCTAACATTGGATATTAGGAAGGCTCCTCCAAATTCCACTAAGAAAGAGGTATAAAAGGTCACATGCTAAGTGTGTCCATGCATCTTAGTTTAATATTCATATAACAAGATGAAGAATGATTATTCCTAATTTTTTCTTAATGGTTATTCAAGGATGCTTGATTTCATTTATTTCGACACTAGTTATTTGAGAGAATATATTATGGGTAAAATAATATATTTAATAGTGAGTAATGTAGTAATATTTATTTAATAAAAAAATAGAAATTATTCAAAGTATAATAAATGTGGTGGAGGAAATAAATAAAAATTAAAAACAGAAGTACATGTTGTTTATATTAACAAATACACAGTGTGTAGTTCTTTTGATGATTTGTGAGAAATAATAATATTTATTTTATTATGTAACATAAGGTTTAATTCGTTGGGTGAATGTAAAGTGATAATAATAATATTCCAATTTTATTATTAGACATAGGGTATTAGTAAGAATTAAATGAAATGAATAAATGTCTTTGGGTAATTAATTAAATTTATTATTATAAGTATTATAAATACCAAAAACATTATTCCCATTAAGCCTAGACATTATTTGTGGTTGTGCACAATTGATCTAGGGAAATCTATAAATCCGAGAGATAATTTATTTCCTACATGAAATCCCTAAATTTTTGAGAGATATCCTCCTCCATAGATCAAGGACAGTGCTTTGGAAGCGTCTCTCAAAGAAATCAAAGGGGGACATCACAAGAAAAGGATATTCACATTAAAATCTGGAGATCCCTTCGGTGACTTCTAGAGATACATGGATCACATGTGGATCACGGCTAGAGGAATCCAACACTTGGATTTTGAGATGCAATGATGTATTGTGACTGGAAACATCAACGGATATATAATTACATCATTGTAATACTTTTCTTTTAATTAATTTAATTATAACCAACATATGATGATCCTCTCTATAGTTCTGAGACTCCCAAATTTTCTTTCATTATTTATTCTATTCTGAAGATCCGAAATTTTATCATTGTGGCAGATCTTTGATTGATCGTTGTTAATGGAAAATATTATTTTTGGGTATACCCATCAATGAGATTCCGTTGTACCCGAAACATATAGTTATCAGTTGCCCGTAAGGGTAAGGTCTAGGGATTTGGATGAAGAACTCATGCCTTTAATCAAGAAGTGGAATATTTAAACTCCTTGTGCTAGCTCTGGGCCAGTTACAATACAAGTGTCTCATATACCGAGCATCCTCCTTAAGCTAAATTTTTGGGGTGGTCTCATACTGAGTGAGTAATTGTTTTGAACATCAAAGGCTCATGAAATAATGGATACATGTTGGGAGGAGGGGAAGTGTACAACGATAATAGACCATTCTTCCCAGCCATCATTATTTACCTTGATTCACGTGACTTCCTTCTGGCAGAAATAGCTACCATGCAAAAAAGGGTTGTCTCCCTGTCACTCTCATGGTGTTATTCTTAACATATTAGAAACTGACTCTTTGCTTCTCCTAAACAAAATCAATGCTCTAGGTTCCATCCTTGGGTCCATCACATATATTCCACATAAGTTCATGGAGGTTCTCAATAGTGATATTGAGCTCACCCATACTTGGATAGAGGGTAACATGGTGCAGGATTTCGTGGCTTCATGGGCTTTCCAAATACCCTGAGTATCATTTTTTTATTGTTTGGTCCCTTCCCCTAGAGTGTGTTTTTCATGTTTGGGTTGATGCCCTGGCACTATGTTGTTGTATACCCCTATGACATGTTTGGGACTCTTCCCCCTCCCTTTTAAATAAAAATTCATAACATTGGATGGAATTTTCTCACTGATAAGTATAAATTCATTAAAAATATCAATTAAAATGTTTTTTTAGAAGAATAACATTTGTACATTAAAACCTACCTTTTAAAAAATAATGTAAGAAATAATTATTTAAAATAAATTTCATTGAAAATACAAGTTTAATCTCATAAATTTATATTTAATAACTTCATAGGTCATGATTTTTGGAAATTCTATTTCTGTCGTACATTTTGAAATAATGATTCCTTTCACATTTTTAGTAAAATCAAAACATGTCATGTTTTGGAAATGAAATGAAGAAGAAATTAATTTTAATAAAGTACAAATGATAAAAAAAATTAATTTATTAATTTATTTTTAAACAGTTTAAACATTTTTGAAAACATTTTTTGAGAACATGTATTTTTATGTAAAAAGATTTTCGACTTAAGTGATAAATAATGTCATGTTTTATTAAAAACATTTTCTCAAAAAAACAATTTTAATAACGAATGGAAAAATAGTATTTTTAGATGAAAAATATTAATAATAAAAAAGGAGTAAAATTAGGTTGTGTTTATGAAAAAAATTAATTAACTCCCCTAAGAGAGACTATAAAAAAAGAATCCCAAATAACCATGAGATTGTGAAATAAACCATTACATCTTTGGTAACTTTTGAATAAAAAGCCCCATTAAATAAAAAATACTAAATGAAATAGAAAATAAAATCAATATAAAAAATTCATGATATTAAAAATCAAAAGTGAATTATATAAATCACATATAGAATAAGTGGATAATATATTGTATGTCTCGCGAATGTAAAAGTTAGATGAGAAACTATTACATTAAGTTTAACTTCATTCATATTTTTCAAAAAAACATGTATAAAAAATATTTTTTATTATAAATCTATAGTAGTCCCATAATGATATATCTCATACCATATATTATTTACTTATAGTATTTTATCACATTTTGATGAAAATTAATTATTTAGATTGAGGTTTCGAGTTGTAGTTTCTTTGTTTTTCATGAATGATTTAGTTCAATAATTCTGTTCCATTTAATTTTTTCATTGTTAGATAATAAATCTAATGCTAAAAATATATATATATCATATATATTCATTATATATTCATTTAGGGTAATATATTAATGTTATAGTGAGAAATTTAATATACCATTCATGGAGACGGTAGGTCATACGTATGCATGAACATTGTTTCGTTCTTTTGAATGGTGGAATGAACAGAAAATTACTAATCATTAAATAATTATTATTATTTAATATATATAATTTATATTAGTAAAATACATCTTTAATACCATCCATTAAATAAAAAATTAATAACATTTCATATTACTATGTGGAGACGATAATCCACACGAATGTACAAGCGACGATATTATTTTCTAATGGATTAAAAGGTAAAAAGTTATATATTATATTATATTTCTAGAAATAAATTTATAACATAAATATAAAATATATCTTTTTATCATTAAACATACAACCATTCTTGTAAATTATTAGTGAAAAACAAATAACCTCACTTTGTGAGGCGGTAGTCCATTGTACACAAGAGCGACATTATCATATCCCCTCCAGAATGGAATCTAAGCTGATATACGTCTGATAATAATTATATAAGTATAAAAATTTAATAAATATAACATAAATATATTAAATATTTAATTATATCCATCCATTAAAATTGGTGATGTAAATTCATTACATGAGTTCACAAAGTGGTACTTCATCATACAAATGATCGAAGATTTTATTTCCCATTTGATAGAATTGCAAATGGGTCATAGTTATCACATTAACATAAAAAAATGTTATTATATTGGATATATTTTTCTATTTATATTATCATATTTAAATAAGTTTTTAATTAGGTCAATGAAGACAAAAATGCACACATTTTTGAATTTAACATATCCTTCAAAGAGCCTAACTTGGTTTATACCTAAAGCCTTCATTTGAGGGCCTAGTAATCCCTTGCTAAACCCATTTTACCTGAACTGTGGGAATTAATTTTCAATCATTTCACTATCCATTATGATAAAAAAATTAATTTTAACATATTATCAAATATAATTTATTTTTATTCAAATTATGATATAAATATTTCCAAATTCAAATCAATGACGTGATATAATTCAATTTAAAACTAAACCACATACATAATGAAAGAGAGAGTTTACAAAGAGAAAAATATCATATGTATATAACATTTTAATATAACATTTTTTATTAAATATATTAATAATAGATAAGTCAGTTAAATATTATAATAAATTAACTAATTACACTTTAATGAAAATTAAAATTTAATATAACTTTTTGAATAATTTAAATGAAATGGTAGTTTTTAATGAAATTCATTATTTTCATTATTAATAAAAAAAATAATCATTTCAAAAAATTATTGAAGATTTACCCAATGATAATTTTGAAATGATGGGTTCAAAAATTATATTTATTTTATCAAATAAATTTTATTAAAGTGGTAAAAATTAATATTAAATTATGTTCCCAAAGAACGACTATAATGCCTTTAGAAATATATATATTTTTATAAAATATATAATTTGTTTACAAATGGATTTTATTTTATTTCTAATCCATTGATAACAATTGAATTTATTTTAAACACTTGTAAACCATATTATTATCATAATTAGTTTACTACTATTCATACCATCTAATTTAATGTCATTGTTATAATTTTTATGTTTAAAAATATAATTTTAATAGGGTATCACATTTCATTTAAACCTGATGTTGTGTGTTACATAAGATGTCATTGAAATTAAATGTGTATAAAAGTAACTATTTTGTAATGTATTTATCTATTAAATGTTTCTATAATTTTTTATTTAATTTTTTATATCCTATCGAATATGATGCTCCACTTTTAAAATATTGGGTTCTTGTAATAATTTTGAGAGTCTCTCATAGAAAATTATTGGAATCTAGACACACATAATGGCCTATACAGACATATGATTTAATTTTAGTAATGAAAAATTCTCAAATAATTACATGTTTTGTAATATAATTTATTTTTCAGGTGATATTTCATAAATCTATACCCACAACTTATGTCACCATCCTTATCTCATTTATTTTTCCAAACTTGGTAGATGGACGTATAATATGATATTTTTTACATGGATTATGTAAAGTATTACTATCCCTATAAAATTGGATAAAGAAATCCCTTCCTCTAATTGGAAGATAAACATAAATTCATGATCATTCATTGATATCTATTCCACTAATGAAAACCTAAACGCACACAGGCTCACATAAATATCAAATTCATGTAACATATCATGCATAAATTTTTGTAGTCAAATTGAACATGATGATAATGATCACCATTTCAGATAAAAATACTCATGATTATAGATATGGACAACCAGTAATTACTAAACCAAGTGTTGTTACTAATGATAGGTCAGTTCATAGGATCTCATCTATATGATATTACTATGTGTGAACAATATTACAATAAGTCTCAATATTTATGTTCCCATAACACTTGATACTTAGACATCATTTTTTTCTTGATGTTAAGAGAAAAAAGTATATATATCAAACAATATGAATTTATTTGTAATCAGTTTATTAATAAGAATTGGGTTTAGGGAATACATATTACTAAATCATCCAATTTCTCCTGATCCATGTTCTAAAAACTCTACACCCTTTGAATCCCACATGATAAACAAGCTTCTGCTGATTTATTGATTTTATTAGTCGGTATACCAAATTATACATTATGGTTACTCAACTAACTACTACTTTAACTATCTGAGTAAAATACATTATGACCAGGAAAATGTGAAAAATATTATTTATCATCTTTTGTGACATGGGATAATTGGAAAGTAAACCACTTAATATTGAATTATCACACAAAAAACATATAATGGGGCATGAATGGATAGTTTTAGTACCTATTTCAAAAGAGAAATATGTGTCCAAACTATTACATTATCTATATAAAAAGTCACTATATACTCAAACTTTTATATTGAATGAGTGTCCAAAAACTTCTTCTACTATATTCTACTAAAAAATCCATCATTCAGTCAATACACACATCCTGATTGAGATTTAAAATAATACATATTTATTTGGTAGATATAATAAATTACCCCCCTTACTCATAGCTCCTAATATCCTCTTTATACTTGGAATGTATCCCTGGTATGTCTCACATACTTCTAGGCAGTTTTTATCGATTCCCAATACAACTCTATAGGGTTATTCGAATATATTTTCACCATAGTTATTGTACAGGATACATCAAAAAATGACCATACCATGGAATACATGGTTTATAACACATATAATAAACATGTAATTTTATCATCCCCTCAATCTACAACTTTTTTAAATGAAACATATTCTTTGAAAGATTTATCCTCATGAAATTAGAAATAAAACTCTCTTGGTTTATGTAACGCCCCGACCCCAGCTACCCAGAGTCGGTGCATTACTTCGTAACATTGGCATGATCACAAGAAAGATCAAATCCCGAAAGACCGATTAGTTTAGTAGCCTTGGAAACACTAGATATATTCATAAGTTTTACATTACATCATAAAATGAAAAACTACTACAACAACATAATGTTTCCAACGTCTACACTATAAACCCCTCATAATATCCCTGCAAGTCAATCATAATTTACTTCTTCACTACCTGGGAAAAATAAAACATAGAAAAGGGGTGAGGTCAAATGCCCAGTAAGGATAACAATATAGCGGAACATTCAAAATAAGCATAAACATTTAAGGCAATGAATTACTAAAACAAAAGCCTTTTAAAATTGAACTTCAACATAGTATGGCAAAAGTAAAATGAAATAATGCCATTTACTTGTTCACATGGATATTCTACTAATCGAATAATCACATGCAATATCAATAACCACTTTCATAATTATGGAATGCATAATGTCAAACGTTAATTTCATTGTCTAGGCCTCATCCCAAGACCTAGGGGTTACTTCTAACCGGAACCCAACCCGGAGTGCCTCTAATAACCGGACACCAACCCGGAGTGCCTCTAATAACCGGACACCAACCCGGAGTGCCTCTAATAACCGGACACCAACCCGGAGGGCATACTTTTACCAGTCCCTAACCTGGAGGGCTTACTTTAACCAGTCCCCAACCTGGAGGGCTTACTTTTACCAGTCCCCAACCTGGAGGGCTTACTTTTACCGGTCCCCAACCCGGAACATACTTGTTTAGCACATTCATCTGAAGAAAAGTTTGAAATATAACATAAACATTCGGATTAAAACTAGCATACGAAATGTCAATAGTTTCACCATAAACTATGAATGGTATAAAATAGCACATCCACAGTCAAACATATCACAAAACCTTCAATACAAAATAGAAGTTTTGTATTATAATAAATCAACTTCAAATAAGCGTAAAATCCATTAAAGGATGTTGACATAGATGAAATCAAAACACTTTTTAGAGAAATATCTCTTTCTATTTTTGAAATCATTTAAGAGCCATATAAAATAAAACATTTTCTTGAAAATATTCTTGTAAGCTTGTAAGGAAATCTTTGACAATTTTATAACGGCGTAAAATAACCGCACCCGCCGTATAAGTTAAAAAAAACATTCTTACCTCAATTCTGTCGAAAAGGTTAAAAAGGACCTTGTTTTGAAAATGACGGAAAGATTCCTTTATAAACCACTTATAAAAGTCAAAAAGGGTATAAATGACTTTAACTCATATTTTAGTAAATAGTAAAAATGTTTTGAAATACATTTTTAAGAAACATGGATGTGGATGATAAAGAGATCCCAGTAGATTATTACATATAAACAACCTCGGATAATGAAGAGATTGTGAAATAACCCTTACCTTGTACTTTTCCTTGGTTGGGGTAGGTTAACCTCCTGTATAATGGTGAAATAATTGTTATTAAATTATACAAGAATCATATATATTAATATGATATCATATATGATCTTTTAACATTGATTTATTAATAATATCTTAGAATTATCATCGTTTCGGGTGTTAACTTACTCATTTTCTTTTATATGTTTTGTTACATAAGCCATGTTTGTTGTATCTTATTCATATCCAGAATGATATCAAGTCCTTAAACATCATTTTTAAATCATAAAATGATAATTATACTTGAATGGATACGATGGAGAATGAATCTCATCGCGTTCGTGGAGACGGTAGTCCGTACGTACGCACGAGCGACAATATCATTATTTTGATATTAAAATAATATATAAATGAATGGTATATCATATATACAGAATCATTAACATGTTATATTTATTATTTACATGAGTTACACATCATTATTATACCCATCCAAATAATATTATATTGAATAACAATTACACCACAACGTGGAGACGGTAAGCCGTACGTACGCACGTATGGTGACATGTTATTCAAAGGGTGGATAGAATACTGAATATGGTTGTACCATACTTATAATAACATCACAGTATATGTGAGATACTGGAGTTATTATTTTAGAATGGTAAGAACAAAGGAAGAAGAAGTGGAAGAAGAAATGAACTTAGAAAAGGGTGGTGAAATCATTACCTCTTCTTCGGGTTCTTCCTTTTGATTTGATCAAAAGGGCTCCTTAGGTTGGTTTTCTGATCAAACTAAGGCCTCTAGGTTGTAGTGAGGGATGTTGGGAGATTATTTGGGCAGAGTTTGGCCGAACCAAATGGCTTTGAAGGTGTGAAGAAATGAGAATGAGGAGTGCCCTTTTATAAGAGGGGTGAGGGGCACCTTTGGAAAAGCTAGAAATATTAATTTATAATAAATTCATATTCGGTTTCTAAAGGCTCCAAAGTTGACTATTCAAAGGATGAGGTGGGGATAGGTAGAAAAAAACTCATCCAATAGAATTTAGACAGGTTTGGGTACTTATATTAACCTTATCTTTACATATTAACTCTAAGTTAATTAGTTTCACTTTTACAATGTCTCTTTGTATTTTTATATATTATGGTTAATAAACTTACTATATACATCCAAGCGACCCCCAAGTGGTCCATTAATGATTAACCTATCATAATATAAGTCTCATGGCCAAACCGTAGATTTTTAGGAATTTAATATCAATTAATAATATAATATTTGTTTTAAGAACTCTTTTATGTCAATTTTGACACTATTCAATAGTTGATTTTTGTGAAACTCATAACAGATTGATTACTTCGAACAAAGTCCATTAAATCAATCCTAATATATCATATTAGCCTAGAAAATTAGTTTAATTCATTAAAAGTTTCATATTATATTTATTTGGGTATTTATAATATCAATTATTTTAATTTTTCACTATTATAGTAATTACTGCATCATCATTGTGTCATAAATAAAATAACTTATTTAGTGTCTAGAAATTATAAATAAAATATCATTATGTAAGAAATCTCTTTAGCTTTCTAATGAATATTTATAATCGAAAATCCAACATGTATAACCCTATGTAAAAATTGTTCTTCTAAAAGATGTAAGCTTATGCCATTTTTGTATTCATTTTAACTTAATTAAAATAAAGTGTCATTATCACTTACAAGTGGATCAATGGGGTCCCAAAATTGACCCAAAGATGCCCATGGTCGACTATGTATCAACCAATAGGGTTAAGACACGTTTTAGGGTAATTTAGTATTATTATAATATTATTTTTTTAACCCTTATTTACCGGATTTACCCTTAACCATGGTAAATAAAATATTTACCGCAGTAATTATTCAAAATGTCTATAAATAAAAGTTACCTATTTACACAATTTGAACATCCTGATTCCAAATATGGAATCCATTTTTCTAAATTCAAAACACAGAAGTGGCAGAAATTAATTTAAAATTAATTCCCGCTGTCAAAACAAAAAGCGTGTTTTTAAGAGATAATAACTATCAAAAGATTGACACTTGTTTATGTTCAGTTTAATTGTAAAATTATGTCCAGTGACCAACATTATATTAAATGGTAAAAATATATTCTAAATATACTTTAAAACTACTAAAATTCATAATTTATCACTATTAATTATTTTGATTAAAAAAGTTGTTTTTAATTAAAATTTAGTAATTTTCACTATTCATCAAAATATGAAAGTTATCCGAAAAGTACCAAAATTTCACCTTAGGCTAAATTCGATATTCCGAGTCCAAAAATGAAGTCCATTTTCAAATATAAAATATATATAATTTCAAAAATTAGGTATTACTATTCACAACGGCTAGTTTAATTAGTTGTGGTGTGTGTTAGAACTCGAGGTTGTGTACAACACACGCTATCGCATTATTCAAAGGGAAACGTACCGTAGAAGCTTGGGGTGTTACATTCTCCCCTCCTTCAAATAATTGCGTCCTCGCAATTTCTAGGGTATTACTGCATAAAAAGACTCGGGTGGTTCTTCATCATAAGTTCCTCGGGTTCCCACGTTGCCTCTTCCATCTTATGATTTCTCCACAAAACTTTTACCAGACGCGTCGTCCGGTTTCTCAGTACTTGTTCTCTCGTATCAAGAATCTTGACGGGCTCTTCGCAATAAGACAGATCGGGTTCCAGTTCTAATTCCTCATAGGTGAGTACATGCGTTGGGTCAGGCATGTATTTTCTCAACAGAGATACGTGGAACACATCGTGAACTTTGGAGAGACTTGGCGGCATTGCCAATCGGTAAGCTACAGCCCCAATTCGTTCTAGAATTTCGAAAGGTCCGATGTACCTGGGACTCAATTTACCTTTCTTACCAAAACGTATGACTCCCTTCCATGGAGATACCTTTAGGAAAACATGATCACCGACTTGAAATTCCAAATCCTTCCTTCGATTATCGGCATAGCTCTTCTGCCTACTTTGAGCTGCTTTGATGTGATTTTGGATTACTTTCACCTTTTCCACCGTTTCCTCCACCAGTTCTGGGCCTACAAGTTTTCTTTCACCAACGTCATCCCAACAGGTTGGTGTACGACATCTCTTTCCGTATAACGCTTCATATGGTGCCATGTGAATACTCGAATGGAAGCTATTGTTATAGGAAAATTCTACCAGAGGTAAATATTGATCCCACATACCCTGAAAGTCAAGTGAGCAAGATCTCAACATGTCTTCTAAGGTTTGAATAGTCCGTTCTGATTGTCCGTCTGTTTGAGGGTGGTAAGCAGTGCTCAAATGAAGTTCAGTATCCAGGGATTTCTGAAGACTTTTCCAAAATCTTGAAGTAAAACGGGGGTCACGATCAGAAACAATCGATAGGGGTACTCCATGAAGTCTCACAACTTCATTAATATATAGTCTTGCTAGACGTTCCAGGGGTAGATCTTCTCTTATAGCAAGAAAATGTGCTGACTTGGTAAGACGATCAACAATCACCCATATTGCATCATTCCTTCTAGGAGTCTTTGGTAGCCCCATGACAAAGTCCATCGTAACATTGTCCCATTTCCACTCTGGTATGGGAAGAGGTTGCATGACTCCTCCAGGCTGTTTCCTTCCAGCTTTCACTTGTTGACAAACCATACATCTTGACACAAAATCAGCAATCTCCCTCTTCATGTTGTCCCACCAAAAATGTTCCTTAAAATCTCTATACATTTTGGTGCTCCCAGGGTGTATAGAGAAATTGGAACTATGAGCATCATCCAGCAATTCCCTTTTTAGATCAGGTATATTGGGAACACAAAGTCTCTTCCCGAATTTCAAAATTCCATCTTCATACACAAAGTCTCTCAATCTCCCATCATTCACAGCTTTAATCTTCTTCTGAAATTCTTCATCATCGTTCTGAGAACTCTTAATCCTTTCTAGTAAAGATGGTTTGGCAACCATTTGAAAAAGCATTGATGTTTCACCTTCCCTGGTTATTCCCATGTCCATCTTCACTAGATCCATGAAAATTGGATCCCTTTCAATTCTCATCATGTTCAGAACTCCATGGTCTTTTCTGCTCAAAGCATCTGCTACTTTGTTTGCTTTCCCCGGGTGGTAGTGTATCGTGCAATCATAATCCTTGAGTAATTCAAGCCATCTCCTTTGCCTCATGTTGAGTTCTTTTTGTGAGAAAATATACTTCAAACTCTTGTGATCAGTATAAATCTCACATTTTTCACCATAGAGGTAGTGCCTCCATATCTTCAAAGCAAAGATCACTGCTGCTAACTCGAGATCATGAGTAGGATAGTTTTGTTCATGAATTTTCAACTGTCGTGATGCATAGGCAATAACTCTATCATTTTGCATAAGGACACAGCCAAGTCCTTTCTTCGATGCATCACTATAAATAACGAACCCATCATTCCCCGATGGTAAAGTCAATATAGGAGAATTGACTAATCTTCTCTTCAGTTCTTCGAAACATTCTTTACACTCTTTTGTCCAAACAAATTTAACCCCTTTACGTGTGAGCTTCGTTAATGGGTTAGCCAATCGGGCAAAATTCTGGACGAAACGTCGATAATAACCTGCCAAACCAATAAAACTGCGTACCTCAGTTATACTCGTAGGTGCTGGCCATTCTTGGATTGCTTTGGTCTTAGAAGGATCAACAGAGATTCCATCTTTAGAGACAATATGGCCAAGAAAAGAAATCTCCTGAAGCCAGAATTCGCACTTGCTAAACTTCCCATATAATTCATGCCTCCTCAGAGTCTTCAAGATAATGCGCAAGTGATTTTCATGATCTTCGTAGGTTTTGGAGTATACCAAGATATCATCAATAAATACCACCACAAATTCATCGAGATACTCCTTGAAAACTCTATTCATCAGATCCATGAACACAGAGGGTGCATTAGTCAATCCAAACGGCATTACAGTAAACTCGTAATGCCCGTACCTGGTTCGAAATGCTGTCTTCGGAATGTCTTCCTTCTTCACACACAACTGATGGTATCCAGATCGAAGGTCAATCTTTGAAAAGTATTGAGCTCCATGCAGTTGGTCAAATAAATCATCAATACGAGGTAGGGGATACTTGTTCTTTATTGTTATAGCATTGATCTCCCTGTAGTCGATACATAACCTCATAGATCCATCTTTCTTTTTAACAAAAAGAACAGGGGCTCCCCATGGAGAAACACTAGGGCGAATAAATCCCTTATTACTCAATTCCTCTAGTTGTTTCTTTAGTTGACTAACTCTACAGTGGCCATTCTATAAGGGGTCTTCGATATAGGCCTTGATCCAGGAATCAAATCAATAGAAAACTCAACTTCTCGTTCTGGAGGATGTCCAGGTAAATCTTCCGGAAATACATTTACAAATTCTTTCACAACAGGTACATCCTCTATTTAAACATTCCTTTCCTCACCGATAGTTACTTCATTCTCTTCCTCCCCAATAATTGAATTAAGTTGAGCTACTGGGGGTGGGTCTAAATAAGAATTAGGTGGTGACGATTCTGCTCTAAAAATAAGGTGTTCCTTATCATTATCATCAAGAATCGTAACCTCTTTCTTCTTACAATAAATCTTCGCATCATAGTCCGAAAGCCAGTCCATACCGAGGATTATATCAAACTCAATCATAGGTATGATGATGAGATCAGCAGATAAAGAAAATTTATGTGCTCTAATGGGGACTGATTCACAAAACTTTGTTGCAATGATATTTCCCTTAGGAGTTTTAACCGACAACTCCCTTATTAAATCAAATTGGAAATATCTAATTTTCTTAGCAAACTGGGAAGATATTAAACAATGCGATGATCCAGAATCAAATAATGCATTTGCTAAACTTGAGGAAACCATTAAATTACCTGCCACCACGTCTTTCGGAGCTTCTACCTCAGCAGTAGTGATAGCATAAGCCTGGCCTTGATCCCTTGGCCTTTTCTGAGGTAAGTTCTCTTGACGCTTAGGACATGCATTTGCATAATGCCCCATCTCCCTGCAATTGTAGCACTGAACGTTGGTATCTTCCTTCTTCCCCTTGCAATCATGAGCTTGGTGGCCTTTTTCACCACACTTGTAACAGACTCCCATTCCCTTCAAGCAAGTACCAGGATGTTTCTTCCCGCATTTACCACAAGATGGATATTCAACCTTTCCCTTCTTCCCCTTATTTCCATTCCCAGATTGATCAGCAGGTCTCTTCTTCTCTTGCTTTGCTTTAAAGTCATAAGACTTAGAGAATTCCTTTTCGGTCTTGATAGCACATGAGACAATGTCTTCGTACGATGAAAAGGATTGTGAGATTAATGCTCGACGGAGAAATGGTTTTAACCCATCAAAGAAACGATCAATCTTACTTCTTGGGTTGCGAATATAATCTCCAGCATACCTTGCTAACCTTGTAAAGTTAGCCTCATACTTTGTGACATTATCATCCTCCTTTTGTCTCAGACTCAGAAATTGCCTTTCCATATCTGCTCGATGGTCGCGAGGAAAGTATTTTTCTAAAAATAGATCTTTGAACTCCCTCCATTCCATGTTTGATACTTCATCATCTTCCTTCATGTTTTTAATCAATGACCACCATTGATCAGCATCTCCAGTGAGGCGGTAAACTGCCATGGTAACTTTTTCCCTTTCACTACTCCCCAAAGCCTGAAATATTTTCTCTAGGGAAAATATCCATTGCTCAGCTACTAAGGGATTTGTACTCCCATTGAACGTTGGTGGTTGTTGTCTCATGAATCGATCTAACATTGATCCTCCACGCTGCGGATCAGGGTGCTCCATACGGGTAAGGTTATTATTCATAACCTGAGTAAGTTGTCCCAGTACGGTGATTAGCTGATCAGCACCAGTTGCATCACCAGCCCCACTATAATTATCTTGAGCAGGAGGGAAATCCCTACATGGAGTGCGTGCATTGATACGGTTTCCATTTCTTCCACTAGGTGCCATTTCTAAACAATGGCATAAACTAGATCAGTTTATGAATCAAAATACATAATCCCATACTTATAAAACACTAAACATAAATTGAACTATCTATGGATATAATCCATAATCATAAATATGTTTTCTTTGAGGAAGTATATACTCATAAACCCTTCATAATGATTTGTAAAGAAAGTGAGAGTTATCCTAAGCATATCCCCCGGGAGTGTCGTAACCAAGAGTGCAGCAAGGCCCGTTGTCGTGCACCAGTTCCCGTTCGAGTCTAGCTCAAAGCGGTGTTTTCGGGTTTTACCCCTAGGTACATCTGTGCCAGAGCCGCCTCTACCTGCTCGTATCCAGACAGGGATGTATTGCTCGGAAAACTCACAAAGTCTCTACAATACCAAAATTCTAGGAAGTTCTTCTATACTAATCCTCAAAGTTCATCTTAGGTCTATGTGCTCTAATCAGAGTTTATCTAAATCTAGCTTCCAAGGTTTGTACTAAACTTCCTCTGATACCAACTGTAACGCCCCGACCCCAGCTACCCAGAGTCGGTGCATTACTTCGTAACATTGGCATGATCACAAGAAAGATCAAATCCCGAAAGACCGATTAGTTTAGTAGCCTTGGAAACACTAGATATATTCATAAGTTTTACATTACATCATAAAATGAAAACCTACTACAACAACATAATGTTTCCAACGTCCACACTATAAACCCCTCATAATATCCCTGCAAGTCAATCATAATTTACTTCTTCACTACCTGGGAAAAATAAAACATAGAAAAGGGGTGAGCTCAAATGCCCAGTAAGGATAACAATATAGCGGAACATTCAAAATAAGCATAAACATTTAAGGCAATGAATTACTAAAACAAAAGCCTTTTAAAATTGAACTTCAACATAGTATGGCAAAAGTAAAATGAAATAATGTCATTTACTTGTTCACATGGATATTCTACTAATCGAATAATCACATGCAATATCAATAACCACTTTCATAATTATGGAATGCATAATGTCAAACGTTAATTTCATTGTCTAGGCCTCATCCCAAGACCTAGGGGTTACTTCTAACCGAAACCCAACCCGGAGTGCCTCTAATAACCGGACACCAACCCGGAGTGCCTCTAATAACCGGACACCAACCCGGAGTGCCTCTAATAACCGGACACCAACCCGGAGGGCATACTTTTACCAGTCCCTAACCTGGAGGGCTTACTTTAACCAGTCCCCAACCTGGAGGGCTTACTTTTACCAGTCCCCAACCTGGAGGGCTTACTTTTACCGGTCCCCAACCCGGAACATACTTGTTTAGCACATTCATCTGAAGAAAAGTTTGAAATATAACATAAACATTCGGATTAAAACTAGCATACGAAATGTCAATAGTTTCACCATAAACTATGAATGGTATAAAATAGCACATCCACAGTCAAACATATCACAAAACCTTCAATACAATATAGAAGTTTTGTATTATAATAAATCAACTTCAAATAAGCGTAAAATCCATTAAAGGATGTTGACATAGATGAAATCAAAACACTTTTTAGAGAAATATCTCTTTCTATTTTTGAAATCATTTAAGAGCCATATAAAATAAAACATTTTCTTGAAAATATTCTTGTAAGCTTGTAAGGAAATCTTTGACAATTTTATAACGGCGTAAAATAACCGCACCCGCCGTATAAGTTAAAAAAAACATTCTTACCTCAATTCTGTCGAAAAGGTTAAAAAGGACCTTGTTTTGAAAATGACGGAAAGATTCCTTTATAAACCACTTATAAAAGTCAAAAAGGGTATAAATGACTTTAACTCATATTTTAGTAAATAGTAAAAATGTTTTGAAATACATTTTTAAGAAACATGGATGTGGATGATAAAGAGATCCCAGTAGATTATTACATATAAACAACCTCGGATAATGAAGAGATTGTGAAATAACCCTTACCTTGTACTTTTCCTTGGTTGGGGTAGGTTAACCTCCTGTATAATGGTGAAATAATTGTTATTAAATTATACAAGAATCATATATATTAATATGATATCATATATGATCTTTTAACATTGATTTATTAATAATATCTTAGAATTATCATCGTTTCGGGTGTTAACTTACTCATTTTCTTTTATATGTTTTGTTACATAAGCCATGTTTGTTGTATCTTATTCATATCCAGAATGATATCAAGTCCTTAAACATCATTTTTAAATCATAAAATGATAATTATACTTGAATGGATACGATGGAGAATGAATCTCATCGCGTTCGTGGAGACGGTAGTCCGTACGTACGCACGAGCGACAATATCATTCTTTTGATATTAAAATAATATATAAATGAATGGTATATCATATATACAGAATCATTAACATGTTATATTTATTATTTACATGAGTTACACATCATTATTATACCCATCCAAATAATATTATATTGAATAACAATTACACCACAACGTGGAGACGGTAAGCCGTACGTACGCACGTATGGTGACATGTTATTCAAAGGGTGGATAGAATACTGAATATGGTTTTACCATACTTATAATAACATCAAAGTATATGTGAGATACTGGAGTTATTATTTTAGAATGGTAAGAACAAAGGAAGAAGAAGTGGAAGAAGAAATGAACTTAGAAAAGGGTGGTGAAATCATTACCTCTTCTTCGGGTTCTTCCTTTTGATTTGATCAAAAGGGCTCCTTAGGTTGGCTTTCTGATCAAACTAAGGCCTCTATGTTGTAGTGAGGGATGTTGGGAGATTATTTGGGCAGATTTTGGCCGAACCAAAAGGCTTTGAAGGTGTGAAGAAATGAGAATGAGGAGTGCCCTTTTATAAGAGGGGTGAGGGGCACCTTTGGAAAAGCTAGAAATATTAATTTATAATAAATTCATATTCGGTTTCTAAAGGCTCCAAAGTTGACTATTCAAAGGATGAGGTGGGGATAGGTCGAAAACAACTCATCCAATAGAATTTAGACAGGTTTGGGTACTTATATTAACCTTATCTTTAAATATTAACTCTAAGTTAATTAGTTTCACTTTTACAATGTCTCTTTGTATTTTTATATATTATGGTTAATAAACTTACTATATACATCCAAGCGACCCCCAAGTGGTCCATTAATGATTACCCTATCATAACTCATGGCCGAACCTTAGATTTTTAGGAATTTAATATCAATTAATAATATAATATTTGTTTTAAGAACTCTTTTATGTCAATTTTGACACTATTCAATAGTTGATTTTTGTGAAACTCATAACAGATTGATTACTTCGAACAAAGTCCATTAAATCAATCCTAATATATCATATTAGCCTAGAAAATTAGTTTAATTCATTAAAAGTTTCATATTATATTTATTTGGGTATTTATAATATCAATTATTTTAATTTTTCACTATTATAGTAATTACTGCATCATCATTGTGTCATAAATAAAATAACTTATTTAGTGTCTAGAAATTATAAATAAAATATCATTATGTAGGAAATCTCTTTAGCTTTCTAATGAATATTTATAATCGAAAATCCAACATGTATAACCCTATGTAAAAATTGTTCTTCTAAAAGATGTAAGCTTATGCCATTTTTGTATTCATTTTAACTTAATTAAAATAAAGTGTCATTATCACTTACAAGTGGATCAATGGGGTCCCAAAATTGACCCAAAGATGCCCATGGTCGACTATGTATCAACCAATAGGGTTAATACACGTTTTAGGGTAATTTATTATTATTATAATATTATTTTTTAACCCTTATTTACCGGATTTACCCTTAACCATGGTAAATAAAATATTTACCGCAGTAATTATTCAAAATGTCTAAAAATAAAAGTTACCTATTTACACAATTTGAACATCCTGATTCCAAATATGGAATCCATTTTTCTAAATTCAAAACACAGAAGTGGCAGAAATTAATTTAAAATTAATTCCCGCTGTCAAAACAAAAAGCGTGTTTTTAAGAGATAATAACTATCAAAAGATTGACACTTGTTTATGTTCAGTTTAATTGTAAAATTATGTCCAGTGACCAACATTATATTAAATGGTAAAAATATATTCTAAATATACTTTAAAACTACTAAAATTCATAATTTATCACTATTAATTATTTTGATTAAAAAAGTTGTTTTTAATTAAAATTTAGTAATTTTCACTATTCATCAAAATATGAAAGTTATCCGAAAAGTACCAAAATTTCACCTTAGGCTAAATTCGATATTCCGAGTCCAAAAATGAAGTCCATTTTCAAATATAAAATATATATAATTTCAAAAATTAGGTATTACTATTCACAACGGCTAGTTTAATTAGTTGTGGTGTGTGTTAGAACTCGAGGTTGCGTACAACACACGCTATCGCATTATTCAAAGGGAAACGTACCGTAGAAGCTTGGGGTGTTACAGTTTATTATATATTATGTATTTTCAGTAACATATCAATATATATTCCATATAATACCCTAATATACATAATGATCAATAATTATATATATCTATAAAAGAAATATTTTTTCACCTATATCATTCATAGATTATTATTCAATTCATAATGTCTTCATAGATCATAATACTAGCACTATATTTCCCATAATTATTATTATGTCCATATAATAGAAGGAACACAACAAAATTCCCACTGTCCTAGATATAGACACATGCCTCACTTTTATTATTGAATAATATAAACCCTCATATATCTCCATCAATAGGATAATTTTCCATCATTATTACTGGTGTAATACATAAATAGACCTTTCTAGTATACAAACATCTCTTATACTCCTTGACATTATACACCCTTTTATTATTTTCATATAGTCCTATTTAACTAACTTCCCATTTATAAAACAATTTTTAACATCCATTTTTAATGTTTTGTAGTCATTTATGGAAACTATTTCATGTAATATTCTCATGGATTTCATCATAATGGATAATGAGAGGGTTTCGCATAAGTCTATTCACTTAAATTTCTTAAAATCCATCACAACTAGTATAGATTTATAGAGAATTATTTGACTAACTATCATTATTAATTTATAAATAACAATTTATACCAAATAGTTTTTTAATTAGTATACTGGTTTAACAAAATCATAAATTTATTTTGGTATAATACTCCATTTTGAATGCTTGATTTGTTTCTATTTAGTAGTATCTTAACCATATACTTCCTCCTTATACATTATATTTACATTATCCACTTGGATATATGATTCATAAGAATAAATGATGAAAAAATCACATCCCTACTATTATCCAACATCCCTAATATACCTTTGAAATACATTTTCTTAAGAATATCTTCATCTCCAACCATATTCAGTGATTATTATTCTCAAACCAACAGTTTTTGATCAAGGGAATTAAATCTATCTAAGTTGAAATGACTCTAATGATTTACATTAGTAATTTACTCTCTTTACAAAAATATGTTAATATCTTACCATATTAACATTTATATAAGAATGGAAATAAATTTAATATCATTAAAATTCTATAGGAAAACCTATAATGAAACATTTAACTCATTCAAAAACTATTATTTCAATGGTTATTATCTTTGAAAACACCATGCATCGAAAAATAATATGTGATATATAGTTGGTTTACTTATATAAGATAACTAATATATAATCCCATATGCATACTTAGTACTCATATATGGGTGTTTTCCTCCATCTATAGTGTGTATTCCAACATTATAATGGTATATTTTTGTAACTCTTCAATGATGTTATCATTCCATGCATCATACAAATTCCCCATTCAATATAACCATTAAACCATGGTTTATAAGGATGAATTATTAGCTAAAATATCCCCAAACTCCTTCATGTGATTATTGAACACATGGTTCAAATATCATTTACCTTGTTTTCTGATGATTTTATTTGTCAAATTTTTTAGTAGGTTTTAAACATCACACATATATTCAATAAAAATCATAATAGAATATTAATATTACCTCATAATGTTTATATATAAATATCTAATAAGTCATCATTAAATGTTATTTATTATAACAAATGAACCATATACTATATCATGAATGAACCACTTATATTAATATGATTCAAATCTAGTTATTCTGTAAATTATTGTCTCTTACTTGTGAAGGGTTCTTGGAACACTTTTCCTTAAAAATAATCTTGACCATCCTTAATTATTTTCAAAACAAAGGAATATAAATTCCCTATTTAATTTAATTTATTTGATTTCATCCCATTTACAAAATCAATTTTTATGATCCATATATGGGAATGGGAAGAGTCCATCTTATTAGAATTTTAGTTTATTGACCAAACCAGGTAGTCAACATAATGTATATAAAATCCATTTTGAAGATCTGTTATAGACAAAAAATAAGTTATAATTATAAAATATAAAACATTTATTTTTGTACATAATAAAAAACCAAATTTTTTAAACTCATCACTATGATTATGTTTTTGTTAAATAAACTTTTATAATAATATTAATCTAGTTCAAAAACGAAACCACTTAACAATGAATGTTGTTGATCCATAACTGTGAATGTTTCTACTCTCAGACCATTTTCCTCTCAAAGATTAACCTCATACTTCAAAATATTTTATAATATACATATTATTCGTATTTAGATATAATTTATTGATCCATAATTTATTTCTAATTCCTAATTATTTTGATGTTAATATATCTCATTCAATGAAAAACATACCTAAAATAGATGCAATAATATACTTGTTCTTCTCGATAGTGAAAATATTCTTCCCTTGGATATTCATCCAAAATTAATAAATAAATACCACCATTATGTTTGTATCCCAATAAATCTTTCTATTCATGGATGTCTAGTGAAATAATATATATTTAAATAATCATATCATTTCACACCTTCTCTTTGACATTACTCATATTGTTCACCATAAGGACCGAAGTTTGTGTATTATTCATGTCCTTATTTATTTGGGGAACTAAATAAAATCATTTTGGGATTTAATTTTGAAGTTAATCAAATTATTATTATTACAGAATGGATAAAATGGTTATTAGAGAAACAATAATGCGATCCATTTTTTTGTTATTGGTTCAATAGGAACCCATGGGACTCCAGTCTCTCAATATACCCAATTATTTTCTATAAACGGGGCCATTATTGATTCCCTTCATCTATATTATACATATACAATTTATAGGATATCTCATATTATTAATACCATTATTTATCTTGGTATATTTCTTGGATAAGTGAAATCATTTTGTATACATCTTCATCTAGGTGAACATTCAATATCCCATTATATATAGAAATCAACACAATGCACTGGAAATTTATAGAATCATCCATTTGGATATTGAATATATAATTTTCATATTTCATTGATCATATTCATGGATTTGAATAATATAGGTATTCTAGAACATAAAGATTATTCTTTTTAAAAATACTACGTATAAGTGTCTGATGACTTTCTTGAAGTTCTGGCCAGTCTTGAAATTTTCATTATCTAATATATAGAATCTTAAGATTGAATTGTGGTAAAGTATTACATTTTATATACCCCAAATAATTCATTTCATTAGTACATTATCCTTATTACAAATAAAAATTTCATAATTTGTAATCATAATATTTCTCCCACTATTTTGTCGAATCCTAGTATCCCATACAAGTGGATTCAGAATAATCATCATCATATATATTCTTGTTGAAAGGATCATTACATCCTATTCTCATATTCCATGATATGGACATTTAACTATTGATGTATTTTCTTGGTATTATTCTCATTGTACAAAATATTTACTAATGGATCATATATTTTTTATTTTTTGACCTTGACTCGAAAAATCATAACCTTCCATTAATCAATTATATGCATATAAATTTGCAACGAGATAGTAATTAAAGCCTTAGTACTAAGAAAATTACTTACTTAAACCCAATAATTTCATAATATCAACTTATTTGTAAGATTAACCCTCATCAAATGTTGAATATAACCTTATACATATGATTTTGTTGAAATTCAATTGATGGACAGTGTTTAAATTAATATATATTCGAGGGACAATTAATTATACATGGTGAATGAAATCATTTACAATTTAAAATTAATTTTCTATATTATCACACATATTTCATAACCATTCATAATAGAATAAATTAACCATGTATTGATTTATTTTTATATGCATGATTTTAATTAATTTATAAGCTCACATCAAAATACACGTGCACAAAATAATAATAAACCATTATTAAAAAATAAATTTTTCCCTTATTCGTCAGTTTTTAAAACATGATGATCTATTGATGGGATAAAATATCCACAGATCCACTAGGGGTATCTCCTAGAGTCATGTATGAAATAGTGACAAACCCTATCCAATATATCTTTTACACATCTAGTACTTACAAAATTCTTGGCGAGGACTATATTTTCTTCCATTCTCATTATTATAAACTTATAACTACAATGCAATAATGTTGTCTTAAGAATGGATGATATATATGATTTCATTACATCATATAAACATAGGCCCTTATATATAATAAGATAGACTAATAATGTAAAGAACATCATTTATTTTATAACTTTCACAATCATTTCATGCATTATAATAATATAATAAAAAAATAAAAAAATTACACATTAAATGGTCTTTATCGCTCATGGTATGATGTCATGCAATACATTTGTAGAATAAAATTTCATTTAATAAAAACTTATCTGAAGGGAATAAATTTTTAATTTCAATAAAATAAACTAATTTGTAATTATAATTTATTTATGGCATGGTATAAAAATTATTTTAATTAACATTTTTAAAAAATAATGTAATTATAGGATATTTTTTATAATTATTTCCAGATATATACTACTTTATAACCCTCCTAATGGTGTTATAGACCTTCATTTATCCAATACCAGGATATGGGAGTTAGGTAGAGCCTACCAGGTGTTAACAATATTGAGGAAAATTGGATTTGCAATAAGGTTTTATGAAATCTACTCCCTGAGAGATGAAGGGTTTACTATCAGTGCACTATAGTACCTATTATATTTATAAAAGAAATATTATTTCATTATTTTCTAACAATAATACACCCACATAGGATCTTCCATCTAGTCCCAAAAAAATATTACTGGGAATGATACAACATGCAGCTAATGTTGGGGCCAGAAAATAAATAATATAGATTTTATAAATATTATTTTTATTTCATTATTTTATTTTTCAAATGGATATAAATTAGCCTTTATATTTCGTATTTTATTTAATATTTTATAGTTCATGAACCTATACACAATCCCTTGAGTCATTAATCACATGGATGACTACTAACCTAAATACATTTCATCCTTTGCACACTATTTATCTAAAACAATATATACCTTCTAATTATATTATTTATCATGAATTTAATTTCATCAATCATTATATAGAAATAACATGAAAATTCAACCCCAAATCGATGCACCATGAGTGGAACTATGACTATTGAGATGTATTGTACTCAATTAATTTTATATTTATTAAACTTTGACATAACCAGTCACACCTCTTCTTCGTGGCCACTTTTTGTTACTGGGTACATTGTAGATACAAAAAAATTGTAAATTTTAAAAATATTATTATAATATTAATGTAATAAAGACATCTAAAATGAGTTAGTACTATTATTTAATATAAAAAACCCATGTGCATTATATTAAATCAAAAATTAATAAATCAAACAATTTGATCTTTTTATTTGATGAAGCAGACATGTTTCTCTTATCATTTGTGATCACAAATCCATGTAACTGATGTTGTATCACTCTACATCATCCACACATATTTTAAGTATCTTCCAAAGCATCAATAAATTAGTTTTATATGTTATCATGTATAATAAAAAAACTTATTAAGTTCTTAATTAATGTTACTCCCCCACTTATTCAATCATGAAATATGTTTTTAGATGAGGGTGGTAAACTTTTTTCACTAACTCTCTTAGAATAGAGAGTGTAGAGAGTGGGGCTATCAAAATTGATAAAATGAACAGTAAAAAATTAGTTAGATCTTAAAAATATAAATTGGTTGGTCCAAACACTATAATGTTTTACTTTGTGATATTTTTTTTCACTCTAAATAATTCCAAAATGACACTAATGACATAATAATCATTTAAAAAATTTCAATAATATTTATTCCAAAACATATAAGATTATAATAATATAATGTGATATTATCAGAGAAACTAATATAGTGTCCCATATATTTCATACATAAAAATTTCATCATTTTAGATGATTATTTAATTCATCTAATAACATTACACAACCCCAAACCTAAAACTGTTTAGTGTACTTGGAGGCTATATATATTTAAAAAAATTCATGAATGATCAGAACAATATCCATTAATATAGTTATTAAATTATTAAATCAATTGGAATAATCTAATTATAACTATCCTTAATAACCTGGGAAAAAGAAACCTAACAGTGGGTGCGCTTATAAGCTTACAAAATATAAATAGGGTATATATTAATCAATGGTCATATGTGATAATAAGAAAATGGTAAGTGTATGACATCTTGATCATAAACTAAAAATTTAATAACCAATGTATCATAGACCATAATTATTATTTATTAAATCGGTTATTACCATTTAAAATTAAATGAACAATAAGGGTTAGAAATCAACATAAATAAATCTGGATCCATGAATTCAAATAATAAGAATAATAACATGTCAAATAGAGTGTGTCACCAATAAATACATAAAACATATATCAGATGATAAGTTTAACTAATGATATCATCATATCATAGGGAATTGTGTATCAAAACATGTTTTCTATATCATAGAGTATTAGGCATCACCACATGTTTCCCATATTATAGTGGATCATGTATCTCCACTTGTTTCCCATATTGGATCGATCACATCAACCAATTTATCATAACGGTCTTACGATATATAAGGATTTCAACAGTGAATTTTTGTGGTATATAATTCTAGGAAACATAAATTTAATAATACATACATTTTTCAAAATATCATAAAACTTTTTTCATATCATCAAACCTTAGTTGAAGGAAGGGAAAATAATTTCATACTATTTTTTATCATTTCATCACATAATAAACCATGAAATGTAAATGTTGTTTATAAACATCCCATAATAATAAACCATCCCAAGAAGGAATAAGGATTAAATAATTAGATTATATTGTAATCACCTGGGTAATGAGATACTAAATCATTTTCATAATTATTAATTTGAAATAAATAGTTATATTAGTTACAAACATATTGATTAATTTTTAATCAAGAAGGAAGTTGTTTGTTAAAGTCTTTTATTTTAAGGTTTTACATAAAATATTAATTTATAAATTTTAGAGTTTTAATTTTATAAAACAAAAATAATTATAAAACATTAAATATTAAAATTTACTTTGGTTGATGTTTTGGGATTTTTTAGAAAATATCGATTTTTTCAATGAATTGTGAAAAATATAAATTTCTATAAAAATTCATTCCTTTTAGTAAATATATTGA
This sequence comes from Viscum album, assembly GCA_963277665.1. Taxonomy (NCBI): domain Eukaryota; kingdom Viridiplantae; phylum Streptophyta; class Magnoliopsida; order Santalales; family Viscaceae; genus Viscum; species Viscum album. The sequence goes on along the minus strand of OY728166.1, from coordinate 1,405,905,172 downwards.
TTTATGATTCCCAAATATTTTATAAATATTATTTTAGGCAACCTATGAATTATTTATTTATATTCAATCCACTAAATTTCTTTTGAGTAAACTTTATTTTGATTTTTGGTATAGGTTTTTTTGGGGTTTAATGTTGGGTTCTTCTAAAAACATTATAAAGATGTATAATGTCTCTACTTTTTAATTAATTAATATAATAAATAACTAGGAATGTTTTAAATGAATTTTTTTGACTATATATCATAAAATAATAATTTATTTTTATAAAATGATCATTGTTAGTCATAGAGTTAATATAGATGCATCTTTTTTAAAAAAAATTAAAAACCAATTCTCTCACCGCATTTTTAGATTAATATTAAATTAAATTTTTTCAATCCTATAAAAATAATTTATAAAAATGTATTCAATATTTAGAATTAGAATAATTTAAAAATTCCATTAATTTAATATTAATTTTCAATCAAATTTATTATTGAAAATAATTAAATTTATTTACAGTGATTAAGGTCAAAATGAGATTACCAAGTGATGAAACATTAACTGTAACAGGCCAAATGACATGGAAACTTGTCAAGTACCAATTTTATGGAAATATTTAAACCTTAAAACATATATATTTGAGTTTGGTTCATAATTGGAGCCACATTAACTGTAATAATTGTGTTTGGAATTCAATTTTTCCAAAAATTTCAAGAGTGCCACTCCCCTACATTATAAAAGGCCACCCCTCTCCTCCTCTCTTCACACCACTCAAGCCCTGTGAGTCATCCAAGACCTAACCAAATCACATATAACATTCCAATACCACATCCATGTATCATTAATTTGGGTATAAATCAAACCAAGTAAGGGTTTTTGTGCTAACCAAAATAAGTTACCCTAGACAGAGGTGGTGTTCATCAATATGCATTTTTGTTTTATTTCTTTATCCACCCCCTTAAATTATACATAAACAATTATTATATCATGAAATAAATATCATAAATATAATTATCTGTTTTTATTTTAATTTATAAAGCCTAAACCCACACATGATTCCATTAAATGGATTATTAAATCATCTTTCAGGTGTACGATGTCCTACAACCTTGCAAAATGATGTCATTCAATTTTCTATTAACTCCTATCATGGTTGGGAATAATGATAGAAATAATATTTATATATTATTTTTATGATATCTATAAAATAATTATACTTATATATTAATTTTATCATATACATCCTTATGAGATTTCATAACATAGGGGACGAGATAATGTCTCTCATGTGTACGACAGACTACCGCCTTGCGAAGTTATGCATACAGTTTTTTAGTAACATTGTTTCTAAAGCTTTCACCGGGGCGCGCAGATCTCTCTGTGGGGAGGACGCGGTGCTTTTTTCCCTACATTCCCGCTTTCCAAAGGAGGGAGGCATCCATTCCTTATTCAGGTATGTATTCTCCTTGATCGAAACCGGGATGATGGGATGTTGGTTCTTCCATCCGTGGATTCCTCCTCGGAACGTGTCACCTAGTCTGGGTTTCCCTCATAGATTTAAGATGGGTTTGTGAAGCTCATTCCCAGTGCCATATCTACATGGACACCAGTTAATTACGCTGCTTCCATCGAGACGCTCCAAGGGGTCTTGTCGGGGCAGCAACCCTCGGTGAGGAGAATGGTCACGTTGGGGTGTCATTGGCATGTATGTCTTCTGTCCCTTATCAAAGGGCTTCTCGAGGGCGCAGAAGCCTGAGGCATCCAACATCGAACGCGGGGATTGTGTACCATCTGAGTTTTTCCTCAGCATCCCATGTTTAACATGGGGTATGCCGAGAGTTTAACGTCTTGCGGAGATGGATGGGGATGAAGGACCCCCTAGGGGGAACATCGATGTTGGGGCTAGCATGTGGGCGGCTTCCAAGATGTCATGGAGTGGGATGGGGTGGAATGATCTCACCAGCATGTGGCGGACCGGGTAAGGATCGGGATGGATGGTGGAGTGACGGGCTTGAACCTCATGGAGTCTTCATATGTATCCCCATGGCAGGGAATCAAGGTCCGCGTAGTTCGGTGGTACGGTGGGACACCGGGAGAGGCGACCCGTGAGAATGAACACATGGATTGGAGCCTGGAGTAAGTAAGATCTTCGGGCTAGGGCATGAGCTTCCCAAGGCATGTGGGCCCGAGGGGGAAGTCAGGATGAAATGTGGGTGTGAGTCACGGGGTTTACGCTCTGAGGCGGCCCAAGAGGGGGAATACAATTTAATGTTCTACGGGATGAGATATAGTTTAACGTCATGTGGGACGAGGAATTTGGGGATTATGATCTGAGGCGGCCCAGAGTTGGTATGGGGCTTACACCTTGAGGCGTCCCATGGTGGTTGGGGAACCGACGTGGAGAGGTCGGAATGACCAGGTGGTGGGCTTGAACCTCATGGAGGCTTCCTACGTACTGTGCGTTAGCACGGATCAAAGTCCACGTAGTTCACTGGGATGGTGCTTACGCTCTGAGGCGGCCCATAGAGGATGTCATGGTCGATGTGCTCTCTAAGCCCACGTGAGTCATGCTCAGTGTGAGAAACAAGAGGCAGCAGGGACCAGACGATCACGTCGCAAAGGGTGCGTCTGTGAGAAGCGGAAAGGGGCTTACGTGTTGAGCGGCCCAAAGAGGAAACAGGGGCTTACGTGTGGTTAGCGACCCTTGGTTTCGGGGATTACTCCAAGGTGGAGGCCCGCGGTGCGACAAAGCGCAGTGGGAAAGGAACTCCACTGGCCTTGGAAGGGGGAAGTACGAAGATGTACGGGTGAAACCTTCCGCAAGGGAGGCTAGGGGCTTACGCTCTGAGGCATCCCTTCCTCCGTGGAAAAACACAACTCCAAAAAGTAGGATCTCATTCCATGCGAGGAAGAGTCCATTCCCATGGAGACGAGTGGCCGTAATGAATGCCCGAGCTGGGGGGGACCCTGCGTGCGAAGCACGGGGTCGAACCACAGTTTAACGTCATGTGTTAAAGATGAGGTGCTCAGCAGTTTAATGTCCTGCGGCTTGGACGAGGTGGGTTCGCTCCACACCCCTACGGCTTACATGACCAATGCCCTCTACCCCTTTGAGAGGGAAGGCATCGGCAAGGCCGTAGTAAAGGGGGACCACAGGGAGCACCATTGAGGGGTCCATGTTAGCGTGGCTATGTGAAGAAGCAATAGCCGTTAGCGTGCCTATGTGGAGAAGCATAAGTCAAAGCAAAGCAAAGGGAAACACCACCCAAGGGACCTTGAGGTTACTTTGTACGAGTCTAGAAGGTTGTACGGGAAAACAACACGTGGCGCGCATGCCCGGGAGGGAAGACATCAGGTGCCGGCGCAGAGAGGAAACCATGGGGCGTCAAGGTGAGGGGTCCTGGGTTTTGCGCGCAGAGAGAAGGTTTGCGCGCAAAACACCGGGATGACATGCAATAGGGATAGAGAATTGTGCGCAGAAAGGGGATTGCACGCATGGTATTGCGTGCACGGAAGGGGATTGCGCGCACGGGACACGGATTGCGCGCAAATAAGGAACCCGTAGGAGGGGGAAAATTCACTTAAGCCAGTGGAGTTTCACGCAAAGGCGAACCCCGGGGCAAGGTTGCACAAAAAGAGGGATTACCTGGAAGTCATATTGCGCTCGGGGGGAGTTGAATTTCTCGCACGAGATCCGATCCGAATTCTGTAACCCCCAAACCGCATGGGGTCGCCTTCTATTTATAGGGCTTGGCCGGTGCGGAATCCAAGCGGCCCGTGAAATTTTCCGCGCTGGGAACCGTTGGAGAGCAAAACCTCGCCACACGGAACCGGGGCGTGCAAAAATTGTGTGCCTCACCCGACTCGATTACGCAAATCTAGGGGATTCTTTGCATGCCCAAAAATATTTCATGCGGATCCTCCTTTATTTCATGCACCCCTTCCCGGGCCTCCGGATCGGGGCTCTGATTCCAAATATTACTCTGCTTCATCATTTTGAAACTTCCTCTGGGAGTTACTGATTTTTTTTCTGTGTCTTCAAATGCCCCCCCTTGGAATTGGATTGGCGAGAGGTTGCAATGATCGGATTCCGAGGGAAATGCTGAAACGCCGAAGTGTTGGGTCTCCTGGGCACTTTGCGCGCAAAATTATAACAGGGCGTGTAAAATGACGGACTCGCGCAGAATCCTATTTCCGTGCGGCACAGAACCCTGGACTCACTTATAAAAAGGGGAGTGGGGTCGCGAATCCATACCCAAGCTTTTCCATGCGACAGGCTTATCGCTCTCACACACGAAATTTCTCCCGTGGATATGTTTAAAAACGCTCTGGCAGAGCAGAATTCTTTCCGAATTTTGGTCTTCTTTGCACGCCTACTCAGTATATTCCGCACCTGACGTGCCGATTGCACGTAATACACTCGGATTTCATGCAACTACTTCAGATTTCACGTAACACTCTCTGATTCCGCGCACTGCATCCTGATTTCGCGCAACTCCCGAAGAATTCGAGATAGCCTCAAACCAAGTTGATGAGGGGGAATTTGTCGCTCGTAGGAGCGAGATAGTCGAAAACGAGGAGGTTTATGGCACCAAGGTGATCGTCTCCAACAACCTGACCTTGTTCAATCTACTGACTCAGGCCTAAAAGACGAATCCCCTGTCTGACAACCTCCCACTCTAGAACTTTGTCATCCTGGAGGAGGTGCCCCTGCCGGGCTTCGAGGTGGACACGCCACGATCATGGGTGACCCGGGAGGACGAGCTTCTTTGCTACAACATCACCAATAACGACCATCCTGCCAGGGAAAATATACATATGGACGTATATGTCCTGAACCCGAGGACCCGGACCATTACTGGGGACGAGCCTGTCGCCGAGAGTTCTCCAACCCTCTATGCGAGCACGTTACGTCAGAGCGTCACGGATGACATGAAGGGCTGGGTAAAAGACTGGGACCTGCAGTCCGGGGGCAACTTCACCAGTGAATGGGCCTGGGCGATCTGGGTTCACCATACCTGTGACCAGTTCTGGGATGAACAGTGGTATATCGTCCTGTTCGAGGTGGTATGGACGCCGAAGTTCCACTTCCATCGTCAACCTGAGCTCGGGCCGGAGCTATTCACCCATTGTTCTCCTGATACCAACACCTTCCACCTTCACCATGGGGAAGTTGGCATCGGTCTCTGGGATGTTCACTGCATCGAAGGTATCCCATTGGAGGGCTACCAATATGATGATTTCGTTCCTCCAACGAATACCAGGGGAGACAGGTCGCGGATTCCTATGATGATGTGGCACCTGTTGGAGATGGCCAAAGAGAGGCTGGGGGTCAAGGACTTCCTGAAGGACATTGCCTACAAGGGCTGGTTCATCCTGTTCTTTGAGAAGGATTCAGCCATCAAGTTGTCGGGACGGGGTAAACGGTGCCCAACCGTGGCTTAGAGGAGCAGGGACGGGTCATACTGGAGGAACCTGGAGGCAGGGCAATACCAATCATGGGGCTATCGTGTCATCAAGGCCAAGGACCCGAATGTTCGGTAGGCCGGGTTCCTTGCCGCCTTCCTGAGCGGGTGGCTCCTGCCAGTGCGGGACGCAAGGATGGGTGTCCGTCCAGCAACAATGGTGATGGCGGGCACCATGGCCGCCAACAAATGGTTCAACTTGGTCGTCCCCGTATAGGCCAAGTTGTACACCACCCTAGGACGCATCTCATGAGGGGGGTCGCCTCGAAGAGTATGTGGTACCTTCTAGATCTTCCACAGCTGGGTGGCGGCTCATCTTGGCGGGTACACTTTCCCAAATGTCATCCGTCTTCCGGGCAATGGCCTACGACCATCCTTGCTGAACATCACATGGGTGGTGCCGATGACGCTCAATGGGGAGGGTGTGAGAATCCGCATTGGTAACCATACCAACTTCAACATCAGCCCGTTCCCCACCCCAGTCGACCAGATGGTGGACAACAGGCGTGGCTCTCAGGAACAACAAGAATATTTCCAGAGCATTCGGTGTGGGGTGCGCGTGTCTTGGATTGATGGGAAGGTGATATGCGAGCCTTACGTGCCATCCCGATTCTCCAGGCAGTTTAGGTGCCTCCAACGAATGCCGACGAAGGTATTCACGACTGTCTGGCAGAAGAAGAATCCCTACGTCCTGCGCCAGATGTGGTTGATTTTTACCACTATCGGCTCTGGCGATGTCGTTACTCTTCCTCCCACCGAGGTCGATGCCGGCTTAGCAACCGAGTATCCCGAACACTGGACCATCGCGTACCCTGAGGGGCTTTTATGCAAGCAAGTCTGGCAACTCGAGGTTACTCCTGTGGAAACCGGGTGACAGGAAAGAAGACAAGGTGCTGCCGGAAGGGTGGGAACCACGGGTGCATCAGGAAGCGAGGTCGGCACAGGCCGAGACATCAGTAGCGGGAACTTCACATAGCGCCACCGTAACCTCATTGCCCATGGGGGGGTCACATGAGGCGGCCAGGGAACTGCCTGGGAAGCAGATAATATACCAGCTCGAACCTTCCCAAGATGCAAGTTTCCCGGCACTATGATCGGCCTGGATGACCCAGTGGCAATCGCTGAGCATTGAATCCATCTGGTAGAAGATCATGAAAAACGGGATTCAAATGCTAGAGGTCGGGCTCGTTCGATTTACCAACCGGGAGAACTTCCATCGGTGGCATGCTTATTTGACGTCCATGGACACCTACGCACACCAAAGGGGTCGGCATGCGGAGCCACCATTCCTAGTGAAAGTGATGCTCGGCCTGGAGCATGATCCGGAAGCGATGCAGCCGGTAGAAGGCGACAGTGACGAGGAGTCAGAGGGGGAGGAAGAAACTGGAGAAGACAAAGGCGAAGGAGAAGATGAAGAATATGGAGAACCCGAAGGTGAGGGGTTTCAAGGGGCGACCTACCAAGAGATTCTCCAAGAGAGCAGTGAGATTGTCGGCTCTGATCTCAACATAACCGAGATACTCGAGGTCTGTCTCTATCTTCATTCATTTTCCTTATTCATGCATTCTCCTTTTCAACTTCTAACCCATTTCCCTTCCTCACTTGGGAGCAGTTGAGCATTGGACGGGCGTCCCCACCAGAGGAGGGAGGAGAGGAACCGGTGGTACATGATGGGGATATGACACCCCTAATTGAATTAACAAGCGTAGAGGGGTCTCCCATCACGGCAGCTCCTGCAGTGGCCGGAACATTGGAGACTGATGCTTTGGACTCCTGTAAGTCTCACGCTTCACAACTGGCACTTGGTATCAAAAGATCCCAACTAACCAGCGTACGCCTTGCACAGTGATATCAACATTGAAGGCTCGTCAGGCTGCGGAGCCCGGGCCCTCCGCGAGTGGACCAGTGGCGGACATACCACCTCATTCAGAAGATGCTCCCTACACTGAGTCAGACCCGACAATTGGTGAGCAGTGGGCAATGGACATCAGCAGTGCTGTTCCTGAGGTGAGGTCGGAAACTGATGGAGACATCGTCGCTGCTGGGGCAAGAGAGGAAAGTTGCCCGAACATCGAGGATCTTATTCCTCACGAATGCGTCCCTGGTGTAGATCCTGTTTTCGATCTACTAGTTGCCTTCCCTATATACTGACCCGCTGACCCTGAGGAGATAGATGACTCAAACTCAGAGGCAGCTGTGGATACCCGGATGACACGGCGCAAAGGGTGGAAGTGTATCCAGCGCTTTCTCAGATATCCTCAGTTAGATTGGCTGAGGCAGATGGGATCAGTCTAGACCTGGATGCGCTTCTTGTGTGCTGGAGGGGCTTACACTCAGCCCCTTAATCTGACGGTCCGTGATTACATGGCCAAGAAGATACGTTAGAGCAGCCAGCGCACCGACGTTTCCCAGGGCCGGGAATGATCGGCGAGCACCCAAGCATTGCTGAGGTTGGACCAGGAAATTCGACACCACGAAGGGCAGGCGGCAAATATGGAGGCCTTCATTAAAACATGGTCTGAGCATGTGGAGCAACTGATGGCCCAGCTAGTTGACGCTCAGCATCAAATGATGGAGGCGAGTAACCAGATAACCGTACTTCGAACCGAGCGGGCGCTGGCACAAGCTAGGGTTGGTGAGCTGTGCTCTGCGGTGGCTGATGAGGAGAGAGTCTTCAAGGAGCGAGAAGCGGTCCTGGAGGCTACCAGCCAATGGGTAGCAGCGCTGGAAAGATCGATTCAGCACACTGATCCCTAAGGGATTTATTTTGGCCATCTCATAAACTTCTTTCTTGTAAAGATCATCCTCTCAATCAAACACATGGCCAAATTCATTCATTTGTACCCTTGGTTTAATATGCTCAACCATAATTCTGAAACGAATAACAACTCATTCGTAATGTCTTGTGGGTCGCGCCCAACGCGAGAAGAAAAGGATTCTTAGGCTATAATTCCATCCAACTGTGGGGCATTGACAAAGCTTGAGGCATCCAAATTGGGCCTGGATTGATGAGGAGACCTCAGAACGATTGACATATCACCTTCTCAATGTGCTCTGACACACTAGTGGGGCAATTCCAGGGGTATTGAAATCCATCCGAACATAAGCAGATGGAGAGGATGGTTGAATCACGCTGCCCAAATTCGGAACACTATGGTGTGAGAAGATGGAGGATAACTGTTAACCGTGGTGGAAACGCAGCATCCATATCGTGTTGGCCTGGAATGGGGACAATAAATGATGGCTGACCACTGACCATGTTCGCAACTCGGGGCCTAACTCAAATATCGTCGGTCAGTTTTCTGGAATTTTGGCCCAGGACAGTAGGTGGACAAGAGGTCTGTCATCCATATTGCTACAATAGGCAGACCAAAGGTCTATCATACATATTGTGGTAGTAGGAGGACCAAATTCTATCATCCATACTGTTAGGGGGTCCCGTTAAACATGACCAGTCCTCCTGAATGTTGACCCAGGACAGTAGTCGGACCATAGGTCTATCATCCATACTATGAGGGGGTCCCGTCAAACATGACCTGTCCTCCAGAACGTTGGCCCAGGATAGTATGCGGACCATAGGTATATCATCCATACTTGAGGGGGTCTCGTCAAACATGAAAGGAAATGAGGATCTGAATAAAGGGGCACGCAAAGCGTGGAAGGTGGAGTGGTGGTTAGTTCGAACAGAGTCCAACACTATCGAAATTGCGCCACTGTGGCGAAGTCATAATAGGTAGACATACCAACCTGATCGCAGATCGTCCCAATTTCCAGGCAGGACCTCTTTGGCAAGAGAACTGTCGCTTCCCATTATTACCATGGGGCATCCCGAACTTATTCGGGGTAGATGTCCCGATTACACCACTTCCCAATAAGTCGGACCGAGAGGCCGACAATAAGGAGGGACGGGGTTTGGAAATCCCTGTGGCTGGACCCAAAGCGAAATGTATGGGCATTCCTACGTATCTCATTAGGATGAGAATCAAGCCACACGTAGTTCTAGAAGGTCATTTTAACGTCATGTTGGACGAAATATAGTTTAACGTCATGTGGGATGAGGGACACGTCTCATCTAAGAATAGGCACGACACAATGAGTAACCTGACGTGAATGAGGACATAATCCCATACCACATAGTACAATCCCACAAGCGAGAGGATGTCGTAGAATGCCAAAGAAAGGATCTTAGTTTTAGGTCTTAGAACTCAGACCAAAGGAGAAGGGGAATGGGAGACACATGGTAAAGCGATTGCAAAACCCAACGTGAATGGGGCAAAAACCTGCTTGGTATGTTCTCCCAGGGATGCGTTTAGGCCGAGAGACCAAGCACGAAAAGTTAGGTTGGGCCTGTGGGGAAGTTCCCAGGCACTCCTACATATCTCATAAGGATGAGAATCAAGACATACGTATTTATTGAAAGACAGCATGGCACGATGTGGCGCCTGCTCAAAGGATGAAGGAGTCGTGCGGTTCTAGCCCTTGCACCAAAAGAAGCGGTATTTGATATATCTTGTTTGTTCTTGAAGGTAAATGGTTTTTCTTTTGTGGGGCGACTGGACTAGGGTAGACATTCCTGGCATCTCCAAAATAATCAAGCCATAACAGGCGTTGACAAGTGGCATAGTAATCGTCCAATACCTGGTGTGATTTCACCCATGGGGAGGTCATCACAATGCAGTGCCATCTTTCATCGTGCGGCCAGGACGTTATCATCACAATTTAAGGTCGTATGGTTTGGACCGACAACACAGTTTAAGGTCTTATGGTTTGGACCAACAGCACAGTTTATGGTTGTATGGTTTGGACCGACAGCACAGTTTAAGGTCGTATGGTTTGGTCCGATAGCACAGTTTAAGGCCGTATGGCTTGGACCGACAGCACAGTTTAAGGTCGTATGGCTTGGACCGACAGCACAGTTTAAGGTCGTATGGCTTGGACCGATAGAACAGTTTAAGGTCGTATGGCTTAGACCGACAACAGAGTTTAAGGACATATGGCTGGACCGATAGAAGAGTTTAAGGCCGTATGGCTTGGACCGACATCACAGTTTAAGGTCGTATGGCTTGGACCGACAGCACAGTGTAAGGTCATATGGCTTGGACCGACAACACAATTTAAGGTCGTATGGCTTGGATCGACAGCATAGTTTAAGGTCATATGGCTTGGACCAAGGGGAACACACACGATGTGATAATGCATACCTGATACGGGTGAGGGCGTAATCCGATACCATCACTGTGCGCGATTCCGAGAGAGGAGCCTCGGGCCAAGGGGACGGCGAGGGTCCAACCATCATGAGGGGGACAGGAGATGCTAGTTCCCAGCTGTGTTGGGCCCGAAACACAATGTCTGGTAGACTCCTCGTTTCCCATGGGGATGAGGGTCAAGCTGCATGCAACCTGTAAAGAAGAAACCCATGCACACACTCTAGCACTCAGATTACGGGAGCCCCGAGAGAACTATTACGCAGCTTGGTCTGTCCGACATGTGGGGGGTGTATCGAGGGTTAGTATAAGGAGTGTAAAGATTCCACCTTGACATGGTGGGGGCGGAACATAATGTGAATCATGCAACCAACATTCAGGGCCCGAGAAAGTCGGCGTGATGACTGAGGATTATTGGTGACCACGTTCGCAACATAGCATCTTATCGCATTAGCCATGGGGACAAACAAATGAGCATCAACCACAGACTATATTCGAAATTCAGGATTTGTATCAATTTGTTGTCTAAAACCCTCATGGGCGTTGTCCTGTGACAATAGGAGAGCCCTTGGGAATTGTATCCAGGCCGTTCTTGGTGGTCCCTCCGGGTGTGAAGGATGATGGGGGCCCGAATGAAGGGGAACACGAAGCTTGGAATGTGGATGGAACTTTCCTAAGTTGAATCTGAGGGTGAATTGCCTTTTAAAAAAGTTTAACAATTTAAAAACAAAGTTAAAAGTGCAGCGGAAATAAAAGAGGCAAGACACAAAACTTGATAACTGAGTTCGGCTTAAACCAAAGCCTACGTCTCCGCTCCCAACTCAACCATTGAGAGATTTACTACCGCTTGCTTTTTAATGGTTTTAGCAAGAAACCCACTAGACTTTAAGGTAGTCTAGAACCTATTACAGCTTGCTTTTAATGGTTGAGCAAGAACCCACTAGCCTTCTTACAGGTGAAGGTTAGCTCACCTATGACTCAAGCCTTTTAAAGGTAAGGCTTGACTAACCTCTTCACACCTTGAAGGTGGTGTGAAAACCCAAACGAAGGGAAGATGAGAGAAAGAGGGGTTTGTAGGCACAAACCCAAATTGATGCTCAAAATAATAAAACAAGAAAAATAGTAATGTGGAGAAGTCTTGGGCGCCAATGGATTGATTGGAGTTGATGAAGAGCGCTCCCAAGATTCTATGGTGATGCTCCTTGGATGTGGAAATGGGTTGGAGCAATTGAGGTTCCTTGAAGGAATCCTCCGGAGGTTTTCCAAATGATGAAAAATGTTTCTGTTGGCTTCCGTTCGCTTGGTTATAGTTCCACACTTATTCCAGGGCTTCCTAGTCCTTTATTTATAGAGGGGGAACCCTCATATGGCCGTTCGGGGTCTTCGGAGCCGTTGGAAAAGTCTTCAGAGTCGTTGGGAGCAGGCTGGTCAAAGCCCAACGGCTAGTTTGACTGGCTCCACCGGCTGACAGGTACAGTGCCACCGGTTGGCCGGTGCTTGGAAAAAGGAGAGGCCTTCTGCCCAGGCACCACTGGCTGGCCGGTGAGGAGGCCACTGGTTGGCCGGTGGTGAGACAGTAGGTGTCCCTTCAGTCTGGGTTCCACCGGCTGGCCGGTGATGGGACACCGGTTGGCCGGTGGTCTAGACAGAGGGGATGCCTTCTGTCAAGATTCCACCGGTTGGCCGGTGGTCATCCACCGGTTGGCTGGTGGACTGAAATCAGTCCACTTTTGCCTTCTGGCTTTCTTGGCCCAATTCCTTGGCAACCTGAAATCATGCCTATCATCCAAAAACACTTAAAACAAGATTAGATAAATAAGAGAGTGATTGTGATCATGAAAATTAAACCACGAGGGGTACGAGAGATACAACAATCTCCCCCTATTTTGATGATCACAATCACCAAAACAAGCAATGTAAAAGACTGAAATGAAAGGCATGCTTTAAAGGATAAATCAAAGCACGAGAGAAAGATTTGTCCCCCAATCAACCAAGAATTTCTCCCCCTTTGTGATTATCAAAATAGCACGGGGCATAAAACTTGATTGAGGGAAAGGTTGAAAAACAAGATAGAGTTTTTAAACCAATTGAAATTTTTGAGATTTGAATTGAAAGTTTTGAATTGAAAGTTTTGAATTGAAGGTTTTGAATTGAAAGTTTTGAATATAAAGCAAAAAGGCTTAAACGATCCTAACTCCCCCTAAATAAAAACAACAAATCACCGGGGAGAGGATTTTAGAACCGAGACAAATTTTGGTCCGGTGAGACTCGCTAAAAGGTATTTTTCAATCCAAACTTGTCTAGTGGCGGGTCTTCTCCTATAAAATTCATCATTAAAGGAAATGGTTTTGGGCCTTCCATACCGGGCATTTTTGCAATTGCACTCATAAATTAAGTGCCCGGGTTTTTTACAATAGTTGCAAAATTTATATTGGGAGCTCCCCCTTACAAAAATAGTAGGAGCATGGGAAGAGGAAGCTTGCTTGGAATAGCCAAGCCCTTGGGTGGTTCTAGATATGCATTGGGAACCAAGGAGCTTCGAGAGGTTATTTTCACCTTCGGTGAACTTAGCTAGGGATTTCCTTAAATCCTTGAGTGTTGATTCCATAGAATCAACATCGGGAAGGTTTTGGACCTTGAGGTACAACTCCTCCTTTTCTTTGAGAAGTTGTTCCTTTTCGGAAGAAAGTTTTTTTAAATTCTTTTTTAAAACAATAAATTTGGAAGAAAGTTCGTGAAATCCTTCCTCCAATTGATCTCTAGCATGTTGGAGATCCTCATAAGATAAATGATTGAAAGAATTTGAAGAACTAGAGGATGAAGAGTCGGAAGAGGATACCTCATGAAATTCCATTAGGAATTTTTTACCATTGTCACTTGAGGAGGAGGAGGAGGAGGAGGAGGATGTGGAGCTATCACTCCATGTGGCCTTGAATGCCTTCTTCTTTTCCTTTTTCTTGGCCTTTTTCTTGTTGAGTGGACAATCGGGCTTGTAATGGCCTTTCTTGCCACACCCGTAACATGTTACCTCGGGCTCGGATTTTTCGTTGGGTTGAGCCTTGCAGGATTTCTTCTTCTTGTGCTTCTTCATGAATTTGTGAATCTTGCAGGCAAGGTTCTTGATTTCTGAATCTCTGCTTGAAGAGGAAGACGATGAGGAGGAGGAGCTTTCTTGTTTTTGAACTTTGAAGGTGATGTTCTTTGGAACTTTGATCGGTTTGCCTTCCTTTTCAGCTTGCCTCCTCATGGTGATCTCGTAGGTCATGAGGGATCCGATGAGCTCTTCGACCGACATGTTCTTGATTTCTTTTGCTTCTTGGATTGTCGTGACTTTCGGTGCCCATGTGCTTGGTAAGATCTAAAGGATCTTCTTGACCATCGTTTCTGCAGACACATCATCACCAAGGGACTTTCTCCCATTGCAAACATCAGTAAAACATGTAAACATTTCAGTTATATTTTCAGATGGATGCATGGTAAAAGACTCAAAATCTTGACGGTACATATCCAATCGAGTATCCTTAACTTTGTTGGTCCCCTCATGGGTAACCTCCAAAAGTTTCCAGATCTCATGAGATGAAGTGCATGTGGAAACTCGATTGAATTCATTACGATCAAGGCCACAATGAAGAGCGTTCATGGATTTTCCATCAAGCTCGAAATTTTTAATATCGGCTTGAGTCCATTTGGATTCATTGGGAGAAGAAAGAGAATAACCATGCATGACAATTTTATAAATAGGATAACCTATACTTCTAAGAAAAGTGGTCATGCGGGTTTTCCAATAAGTATAGTCGGTTCCATCAAAGAATGGAGCACGACCCAAAGAATAGCCTTCGGGGGCGAAAGAAGTTGAAGCCATCACAAAGGATCTTGAATTTGAAACCGATTAGGGTATTACTCAAACACTCCCTCTGTACCAATTGTTGGGTCGGAGAGTGATGGCAAGAGGGGGGTGAATTTCCTTTTAAAAAAGTTTAACAATTTAAAAACAAAGTTAAAAGTGCAGCAGAAATAAAATATGCAAGACACAAAACTTGATAATGGAGTTTGGCTTAAACCAAAGCCTACATCTCTGCTCCCAACTCAACCGTTGAGAGATTTACTACCGCTTTCTTTTTAATGGTTTTAGCAAGAAACCCACTAGACTTTAAGGTAGTCTAGAACCTATTACAGCTTGCTTTTAATGGTTGAGCAAGAACCCACTAGCCTTCTTACAGGTGAAGGTTAGCTCACCTATGACTCAAGCCTTTTAAAGGGAAGGCTTGACTAACCTCTTCACACCTTGAAGGTGGTGTGAAAACCCAAACAAAGGGAAGATGATAGAAAGAGGGGTTTGTAGGCACAAACCCAAATTGATGCTCAAAATAATAAAACAAGAAAACCCATAATGTGGAGAAGTCTTGGGCGCCAATAGATTGATTGGAGTTGATGAAGAGCGCTCCCAAGCTTCTATGGTGATGCTCCTTGGATGTGGAAATGGGTTGGAGCAATTTAGGTTCCTTGAAGGAATCCGCCGGAGGTTTGCCAAATGATGAAAAATGTGTCTGTTGGATTCCATTGGCTTGGTTATAGTTCCACACTTATTCTGGGGCTTCCTAGTCCTTTATTTATAGAGGGGGAACCCTCATATGGCCGTTCGGGGTCTTCGGAGCCGTTGGAAAAGTCTTCAGAGCCGTTGGGAGCAGGCTGGTCAAAGCCCAACGGCTAGTTTGACTGGCTCCACCGGCTGACCGGTACAGTGCCACCGGTTGGCCAGTGCTTGGAAAAAGGATAGGCCTTCTGCCCAGGCACCACCGGCTGGCCGGTGAGGAGGCCACCGGTTGGCCGGTGGTGAGACAGTAGGTTTCCCTTCTGTCTGGGTTCCACCGACTGGCCGGTGATGGGACACCGGTTGGCCGGTGGTCTGGACAGAGGGGATGCCTTCTGTCAAGATTCCACCAGCTGGCCAGTGGTCATCCACCAGTTGGCCGGTGGACTGAAATCAGTCCAATTTTGCCTTCTGGCTTTCTTGGCCCAATTCCTTGGCAACCTGAAATCATGTCTATCATCCAAAAACACTTAAAACAAGATTAGATAAATAAGAGAGTGATTGAGATCATGAAAATTAAACCACGAGGGGTACGAGAGGTACAACATCCAGGTCCTAGACCAGAGCACTCTGAACACATTAACATACCACTAGAAAGTGTCAAAGGGATCAGTCTGAGAGCAGCCAAATGATGGTGGATCCCCAGGAAAAGGGGGGAGTAATTCCAAACACCCTGACAACTGGGAGATCGTGGGATCACCTAAGATATGGAGCTGGACCTGACATCTAGGTGTTTAGGCGGTCCTACGTATCACATAAGGATGGGAATCATGCCGCACGTAGTTCTAGATGACACCTTTTAATGTCATGGGGAACACGACATAGGAGGGCTAATCTTGAGGACAGGGTGTGCATGGTGCAACTATTGAAAACTCGACGTGAATGAGGAAATAATCCCATACCACGCCACGCGATCCAGTGGTCAAGGTCCCAAAGGCGAGACAGACACGATAGCGGACCTCATGTTGGACCCAAAGACGAAAGGTTTGGGCGTTCCTACATACCCCATTAAGATGGGAATCAAGCTAGACATAGTTCTAGAAACATAGTTTAACGTCATGTAGGATGGAATACGGATCTTAGTTTTAGGTCTTAGAACTCGGACCAAGGTGCAGTTTACGGTCATGCGGGACCATACAGTTTAAGGTCATGTAGGACCAAGGATGCCTAGATGTAGGAAAAAATGCAGCTCAAGGTCATGTTGGACCGTACAGTTTAAGGTCACGCCGGACCACAAGAGGATCTTAGTTTTAGGTCTTAGAACTCGGAACCTTGATGATCAGGAAAAATACCGTTTGAGGAACCTGGCGTTGGTGGGAGGAGTGACACGCTCACCATACATATTCACTAGGGAATACGCACCATTGGGATAGACCTTAAGTACAATAAAAGGCCCCTCCCACTTGGGCTCCAACTTGGGTGGTTTCTTACTAGGAATCATTGGCGCTCTGAGAGCCAGCACTAGGTCACCTTGCAGGAAGGATCAGAGGTGAACCTTCCTATTGAAAGCTCGAGCCATCCTGCTCTGATGCCTTTCCAATTTATGTAAAGCACGAAGCCTACTTCCGTCTAGTGCTTCCAATTCGGCTAGACAGATTTCAGCAACTCTATCCAGTGCTTGCTGGTCGTAGACTACCGTGCGCAATGAGGGAAACTGGATCTCGATGGGCAGGACGGCCTCATCTTCGTATACCAGGGAATACGGAGTCACCTGGGTGGAGTTACGATTCGTCGTCCTGTAAGCCCGGAGGGTGTTGGGGAGCTTGTCCGGACAACTTTTCTTGTTCTGACCAACCATCTTTTGCAGAATGTTAGAGAGGGTCTTTTTAAACGCTTCAATCTGTCCAGTCGCCTGCGCATGATAGAGGGAGGTGTGGTTAGATCGAATGTTGTACTTAGCGTACACTTTCTTCAGCTCGGTCGCTCGGAAGTTTGTTCCATTATCTGTGAGGATAGCGTGAGGTACTCCAAACCGATAGATGATATTGGATCTCACGAAGTTAGCGATAGAACAGGCCGTGACTTCCCTGAGCGGGATTCCCTCTGCCCACTTCGAGAAGAAATCCATAGCGGTTATGATGAACTGGCACTGGCGGGCCATCACCGGCAGGTAAGGCCCTACGACATCCAACCCCCAGACTACAAAGGGGAAAGAATACTCGGTAGTATGGAGAGGCTCCAGTGGCCAATGCACAAAGTTAGCATGAACTTGGTATAAATGACACCTCTTGGAATACTCGATGCAGTCGTAGATCATGGAGGGCTAGAAGTATCCCAACCTCCAAATCTGGTGAGACAACTGCGACCCGTACTGGTGGGCCCCACAGGAACCAGCATGCACTTCTTGCATGACCTATGGAATCTCGACTCCTTGAAGACAATGGAGGAGAACACTATCAAAACCGCGCCTGTAATGGATCTGCTCATGGCTGGGACCACTTTGAAGGGTGAACTGTGGCGTGTGGCGTCGGATTCATTCTTGCTCGGCTCGGTCCAGCGGAAGATTGTCGTGCTGGAGATATTCAACCAAGGGCGTCCTCCAGTCAGGAACTGTCTCGATCACCACGCCAGAAGCCCCGGGGGATCCTGACATAGGGGCGCCAGCGGTGAGATGGTTCACTCGTGGGCCACGATCGCCCTTCAGAATAACAGGAGCAATGACTCTCTGGTGCGCCACGTGGATGATTAGGTCATCCTGTTCAAGATCAGCAAGTGATGCGGCCAGGCTGGCCAAAGCATCCGCTCGACTGTTCTGTGACCAGGGAATGTGAGTGACCTCTGGTCGGGAGGGGAACTTAGCCATTAGACGGAGGGTGAACTCCAGCAATGGCACGAGCTCTGGCTTCCTGACTGCATAGTCATCATTGACCTGCTTGATGACTAGCTCAGAGTCCCCTTTTACATACAGATGGGGTACATTAACCTCCAAAGACAACTCGGGGCTAGTGATGAGGGCATGATATTCTGCCTCATCGTTGGTGCAGCCTTTTGAAAATAGGAATGAATATGGTAGAACCGCTTGCTCCGGGGTGATGCAGACAATACCCAGGCCCACTCTGTTAAGCCTAGGATCGTTGAGCCTTCTACCGGAGGGGATTTAGGAGGCACCGTCAAAGTGCATCTGCCAGGATGGGATGGCATGATCGACTGAGAGGATTCCCTCATCAGGAAAGCCTAGATCCAGTGGCTGGTCCGTGGAGGTTGGGTGGGCAGCTAAGAATTTTGCCAACGCCTGTCCTTTGACGGCCTTCTGAGTTAAGAACCTAATGTTGAACTGCTAGAGGATCACCGCCCAGCACATGAATAGGCTGGTCAACATAAGTCGGTTCAGGATGTATTTCAATGGGTATACCTGAGAGACCAGCTGTACCTCGTGGTGCTGTATGTACTGCCGCAATTTTTGTACGGAAAATATGAGCGCCAGGCAGCTCTTCTCGATGGTAGAATATCTAATTTCCGCGTCTAGGAGCATGTGGCTGGGGTAGTACAGGCTATTCTATGTTCCCTCGTTGTTCTTCTGGGAGAGAAGGGCACCGAAGGATCGCTCCAGGGTGGTCACGTAAAGGACCAGTGGCTTTTCGGAAACAGGTGGCATCAGGACTGTAGGTTGAAGCAGATACTGCTTGATTTCCTCAAAAGCAATCTGACACTCTTCGTCCCATCCATAGGTGGATCCTTTCTTCATGAGCTGAGAAAAGGGCTTACACTTTCCGGCCATCTTCGCAATGAATCGGTGTATATTGGCTAAGAGTCCTTGGAGGCCTCAAAGCTCCCGAATATTATTCGGGGTAGGCATCTGACAGATGGACTTGACCTTCATTGGGTCGATCTCGATGCATTGATACCTAACAATGAAGCTGATAAACATTACAGAGGTGACCCTGAAGGCACACTTCAATGGGTTTATCTTCATGTGGTGAGAACAGAGGAAGCCTAACAATTTGTCAAGTTCTTTGATATGGTCCTAGAGAAGATGAGATTTATCTACCAGGTCGTCTACGTAACACTCCACCAGCGTCCCGAGGATCGTCTTGAATATGCGGTACATAGCCCGTTGATAGGTGGCACCCACATTCTTCAGGCCGAAGGGAATAACCCGGTAGCAAAAAGTACCCTGGGGGGCCCTGAAGGTAGTTAACTCTTCATCCTCGGGGGCCATCCGGATCTGGTTGTACTAGGACTACCCATCCATGAAGGAGAGGGCTTGGAACCTGGCTGTTGCATCGATCAACAGCTCTGTCACAGGAAGGGGAAAGTCATCCTTCGGACAGTGGCGATTAAGATCACGGAAGTCGATGCAGACCCTGATCTGCTCGTTCTTCTTACAGACTGGCACAATTTTTGCTATCCACCTAGGGTACTGGACTACCTTAACGAAGTTTTCCTTGATGATCTTATCAACTTCGACCTCAACCATGGCACCATGAGAGGGGTACATCTTTCTGGGAGGTTTCTTGAACCCGTGATGGTTTGCTGGGAGGCCAAGTGGTGAATGGATACCTGGGGATCTAGTCCCGACATCCCTTCATAACTCTAGGCAAACACATCACGGTGATGTCTGAGGAATTCTATGTATTGTTTCCATTCCTAGAGGGGCATAGCGGTGCTGACCAATGTGGGTCTCGGGTCCGCCTCACTACCGAGGTTCACCTGCACTAACTCATCGATCGTGGTGGAGACACCCTCCTCAAAGGTAGGAGGAGCATCTTCCCTATCCTCCTATCCGCTCGTGGAAGGATCGTCCATGGGGGGATCCATTTCGGGGCTGCTAGACCCTGATGGGAAGCTGGCACTGTCTTGGGAGGTAGAGGTCGTCACGTCGGGAGACTCATGCACCGCGGAGACCATGGCGACAAAGTCGGTTGATCCAATCCCATCTGGCCTTCGGCCCAAGGGGCCACGCTTTACGACATCAAAGCAGTAGTGGTGCGTTGTCTTGAGCTAGTCTATTCCGGCACAGCGAAACAGACACGTATGACGTACTGTCATTGCCATGATCCCAACGTCCCCATATCGTACAAGGGTAGGAGGCTCGGGGATCACCTGGGCCTGGTTGGTGTAAGATTACGAGGTGATTTCCCGCTGTCGCTTAGACCTGAAAATATGCATTCCTCTGGTACCTGAGACAACAAAGCATTTCCCCATGTCGGGGATCGTGGCCTCCAACCAATGGATTGGGAAGACATATACGTCATCCAAACCTGCCCAGGGATCACTCGTGATAGTGGCGGGCTCGACCTCACCTGCCAGGATCTTCTTGTCCTTGCTCTTGTAATAGTCAGCATCCAGGTACCGGGCTTCACAAGAGGCAAACGAAGACGCATCTCCTTGGAGCACACCCACTCGACCCTTAAGGGAGTATTTGAGGAACTGGTGATATGAGGAGGGGACCACTGTGTGAAGGTAGAGCCATGGACTTCCCATCAACGTGTTGTAGGAGGTGTCCTGAGAGACAACCATGAATTCGGTATTGGAAATTAGGCCGCCGAACTAGGTCTTCATAAGAATCTTGCCGAGTGGAGTTTGCTCGGCCCTATCATACCCCTGGATCCTGAGGTCGGAGGGAGTTAAATCATCCTCAGACAACCCCAGTTTCCACAGTGTCCATGTTGGGATCAGGTTATTCCCATAACCCATGTCGACAAGACAGTGGCGGACTTCCACGCCATTGAACTGGCCGGTGATGTACAGTGGGTGGATGTGCCCCTGTATGGGAAGGTCTTCATCTACACCGAAAAACGAGATAACCGCCTGACATTCGGCGTCCCCAATCACCTCGGTGTGGAAGGCTTATGCGGCCACTACCTCCGTTTCAAATTGGAGGGGGCTCCTTAAAGCCTCGGCAAGCGCCTCACGCATTTTAGATGATAGAAGAAGGGCCTCAAGGATAGAAAGACTTTCCGGAATGCTGGCCAGGTGATTCAGAACATCATACTTTTGGGCCAAACGCAAGCTCCTGCTTACAGGAGGTCGCTCTACGATTGGAGGCATGACAGGTCCTGCTGGTGGGACCTGTCACTGACTGGTACTAGGAAAGTCACGCAGTTCACTAGCTGAAGCCCGGGATGTGACTGTCATGCTATGACCAGAAGTCCGTAGTCGGCTGGTGGCAGGGCAAGGCTGGTTGTGACACGGACGAGGCGGCTCCGCCTGATCCAGCAACACAAATGGTGGTGGAGGTGAACCTGTTGACACCGGGTGAGGGAGCCTCAAGTGCTGCTCTCAGTACCGGGCTTGCTGCCTGGTCTCGGTAGTGTGGACGACCTAACTGGACATGACGACTGTCGTGCCCCGATGATTCACGTTTCCATGGCTCTACAGATGTTGGCGATAGCTAGGGACATTAGGGAGGTCCACCCGGCGTTCTTAATCGTTGGGAGTCAAAAAGGGATTTACCAACTCTACGGTGTTAACCGAAGCATACCCCGAGATTTCACTCGAGGAATCATCCACTACCGGACGTAGTCTCAGAGGGATCCCCATCTCTGGGGGAATAAAATCACCAATCGTGTGGGAAGATGACAGCACTGGCAGGGCACGTTCCTTCTTCTTGCGCCGCCGCTTGCTCTTTTGGGAAGAGGTAGGCTGGGACGACGATGCCAAAGCGGCGCTCGCAGACTCCGAGGTCTCTGGCTGACTTAGGCAGGCACGGATGATGCCATGGGCACGGGAGACCATCCTGTGGGACATCCATTCGTTATAATTTTGGGACCCACGGTCAGAAACCTATTCCCACTCATCCTCGTTGTCACTGCTTCCATCTGATCTCACGAAGACACCTGCCACCTGTGTCGGGCCTATGACCAACCTGACTATGTTGTTGTCAATCTGGCCTTGGATCCAATCTTTGAACACATAGCATTGAGGGATGGTGTGTCCCAGGATCCGGTGATAAGGGCAGTAGTTAGGGTGGTCAGTGAGACATGCATCTTCTGGCTTCCGGCACTTAGGCAGCCGTACGATCCTCTACTCTAAGGCGCTACGGAAATAACCGGGGACCCGGGACTCGCCAAACTAGTAAGTCTGATTCCTTCTATCTGGAAAGGGAGCCCTTGGAGGCTGACCATGACCAGGGGCCGGAGGTGCAGGACGAGGTGGCGGAGCCTGATTATCTCACCTAGGTGGTGGCGGTGCGTTATGCGGAGGCGCCTGCCGATTTTGAGGTGGTCATTGCTAGGCCGGAGGCTGTGCCCATGGGGGTTGACCCCTATGAGGATGCTGAGCTGGCCTTACTGGTAACAACTCTATCTATATGGGGGCCTCTATCTGGGCTATAGCAGCGGGCTCAGCTCTGGAGGCTCTCCTTGTAGAGATTATAGGAGGCAACGGGCGTGCCTAACTGGCTTGTTGCAGGGATTCTTCGATGCGCTAAGCCTTGTATGAGAAGTCCTGGAACCCTCCAGGGTAATTCTGAGTGATTAGAGAAGGAACTATCTCTTCCATGATGTTCCCTACACACATCGTCAGTAATTACTTCTGATTCAGTGGAATGTCAAGGGAGTACGTGAGCCCCTTCCACCGGGCAATGAAGTCCGCGGCTTGCTCGTCGGGCCTTTGTTTGCACCTGAAGAGGTCTGCAATGTTTGTCTTCCATGTTGTGGAACTGAAATGGTAGAGGAATTTCCGGTGAAGGCCCTCCCAGCTAGTCACAGATCCAACTGGGAGCTGGCTATACCAGACGAATGTTGGTCCTTCTAGTGTCTGAACAAAGCAACGGAGCTTGGCAGCCTCCTACTGCGCCGGGGTCCCTAACATAGACCCACACCTCGAGTTGAAGTGGGCCAGGTGTTGTGGCGGGTCTCCGGTCCCGTTAAAGGGGGCGAAAGTGGGGTTTTCCAATCTCGGTGGGGCCGGCATATCATCCACCCACGTG
This sequence comes from Viscum album, assembly GCA_963277665.1. Lineage (NCBI taxonomy): Eukaryota > Viridiplantae > Streptophyta > Magnoliopsida > Santalales > Viscaceae > Viscum > Viscum album. The sequence continues at coordinate 1,405,882,057 of OY728166.1, read as the reverse complement.
GGGTATGGCTTGCCGTCCAGTGGGATTTCCACCTTCCGAGTTTACAGGGCCTCCAAGCGGGCGATGAGTAATTCCATCAGATCATCTGGATGCGGATTCCTATCCTGACGGGGATCTCTAACCACAAGCGCATTTCCAGGCTCCTTGATATAGTAGTCAAGCTCAGTAGCTCGCGAGGCAGCTGGCGGAGCGACTCTCGGGGCGGCGGGAGGAAACCGAGTAGGGTCCCCCAGGTGGTCCCGCCACTCGGGAGGGTTCAGTGAAACATATCGCACCCTCTTGCCATGGGTTCCAGCCTCTCCCCTATCGGTGAACACAACATGGTTGCGGTTTCCCGGGGGAATCTCGACAAGGGGTAGATTATCCTGCCCCTACTGTCCTGGTCTAGGGTTACCGTATTCAGGCCGCCACTCTGCAATGCGTTCAGCCAAGAGCTCATCAACCAGCCTCTTTTTCTCAGCAAGCTGTTGGCAGAGTGTGGCCTTCTCGGGATCTTCCTCTGCCTTCTGCACCGAGGCAGATGGGTCGGCGAGTTTGACAGACCCAACGAGCTCTTTACCCTTGTCGATGTTTCGGATCAGTGTCAGTGCCTCCGTGGGTATAGGGAGACCTAGGAGGCTCCTCTGTTGGTGAGTAATCCTCCCAGATGGGTCCAGTAGCGGATTGTCCTTAGGGGGTGAGTCCCCGTCGAGGTGCTCCACACCATTTCCCTTATCTAAAAGGTCAGCCATGTTGACTTCCACTGCCCTTGGCGACGTTCCCTCAGGGCTGCCCAGTGAATCGGGTTGTCGGCGGATCGCACAAAAAAGAAGGGCAACCTACTTCCCCCATCCACGAGCGTGCGCGTGGCGGGTGGATTCCTCAATTACTTTGAGGAGTACTTGAAAACTCTGGACGCATTGTTGCTGAAGGGCCCCGTGGTGGCCTAGTGACTTGGGGTACCGAACCGCAGGGAGCGCTGCCAGGTCGACCTGACGGCACTGCTCGCCGATATCCTCGAGATGTGCTTGGCTCCCGGGATAAGTCGCTAGCTGATGGAGAAGGTGGGAGTGAGTCACCCGAAGAGTCTGGTGGAAGCATTCAAACTCTCCCGGGGTGAGTGACTCTAGCATATCAAATTCTGATCTTGCGGCTGACCAAAACTTCTCGGGGAAGTGGCCCGCTACGAGGACTGTCCAAGAGCTCCATGACTCTGGTTCAAGGTCCAGACCTTGCTTCCCCTGCTCGTCAACTGAGAATTGTTGGGGGACTGGCAATGGCGCTGAGGCAGGCCGCCGGGCCGGTGGGCTGGCCGGTGGGGAATAAGGCGAACAGTCCGATTTTCCACCGATCCCTGAGTCATCCTCCAACGGTTGTAGTGCTGTGGCTGCCACGTCACGATAGTATGGGCCGACGAATGGGCCTCTTTTCACAGCATCAGTGCTTTCCAAGGGTGTGTCACCTCGCGACTGTTCCGTCGGTCGTCATAAATGTTCCCCACCCTCCCTGACAGAGGCAGAAGTTGCTTCCGGGGAGGCTAGTGGCAACTATGGGTTTGACCCCTGGGGGTACGCCAAGTCCTCGTCCTCTTGGATATACCTTCGGAGGGAGGGGGAATAATATGGATCTTGCATTCGGGGAGTACGAGAATGAAGCGCCATGTCCTCATCCCTGACCTCAACTCGAAGGGTTGGGGGGAGGTTCCATCGTCGAGTCTTACTCTGCCTTAGATTCTGAGAAACAGACTGCTCTAATTTCCGTCTGGACTCCACTGACATTCTTCTTACAGTGACGATGCTCGGCCTTCCTGACCTTGGGTTGCTCCTCAGGGTAAGGATGATTTCTGTCAAGGAGTCCCCTGGCCGCAATAGAGCTGAGGTAGAGGGGACTGAAGGCTGGGGTGCGAGAAGCACCGGTACAGATGTCGAAAGGGATATGGGGAAGACCTCCATGTGAGTGAGTGACTCTATACCCAACGACTCCATACTCGCGGCCAGCATTAGGGGGAGTGGTCTCATACCCAGTGCATTGGGCGCTGGAAAGAGTCTTACTCGGAGCGTAACCGTCATGAATAAGCCTTGGGAATTTCAGATCAGTGGCACGGAATGAGCCTTCTTGGTGGGTGGCACTACCGCGGATTGGTTCGCGGTGGCCATTGCATGTGCTCGCGACCAGGAGATTCGACCCAACATGCCTGCAGGGCGGTCGGGGTTTCGATCCCAGTCGGGCATGTGGCTGCCCCTGCTCAATGTGTGCGGGGGTCTGGTTACAGGAGTCAGTAGTGGCTTAGGCCACAGTGTTTGCTGATGTTCGTGCCCCAGGACGGGCATTCTCTTCTGCTCACGCCCGACGCTGGCATCGGGTTGGATGGTTCGGAGCAGGTGGTGCGGGCATGATGATTGCCTGCTCCTCGGCCCGGGGAGTCGGGCGGCGGCGTCAACGCCGCCTGGCGAGGGATCTTTCCGTTAACCCCTGGGACGGGACTCCGATCGGGCAGACCCGGACATCCCCCACCTCATTAGCATAGGGGAGGGATGTGTCAAGGCGCTCCGGGGATAGACTCCCAAAGCGGTTGACCGTCGGAGTGGAGAGCGGCATCTCCCTGGGCGGCCCTCTGGGGCGGTGATGGTGGTGAGGTGCAGCCGCCTCTAGATCTAAACGGGCCATGCCCCTGGTGGGGATGATCCCTTCCTCGTCATACCTACAAACCAAGTCGTTTATCACCCTTCGCTGGAAGATCTCTGACGGGGAGAAGGGGCATGAGCGCCCGAAAGCTATGGCGGTCGAAGTCGGAGCGACTATGGAAAAGGAGGGACCACGCGGGGTGGCCGCATTGGTACTTCCCCTGCCTTTGTGCTGGTGGGTAGGTGGCGATCGAGCTCCATGTGCAGTGATTCGGTTCCTGGAAGCAGGGAGATGAACTCATTAGTACCAATAGGAAAAGGAATCAACAACGAAAGCCCAGCGTCATTCCTTCTTCCGTCGCCGGCGAGAGGGATCCACGCTGACGATGTTGCAGAACGGAGTGGTCAACGTCCTGATGGCCTCGACCCCTGGCGGGTTCTACGTCCTGGTGATAGGTAACCGGACCTAGTGACATGCTAATCCTCTGACACCATGAACTCTACCATTCTCCGTATTGAGGAGAAGAGATTCACATAGGGTTCACCATTTTAGGTTTCTAACGCTTTCACCGGGGCGTGCACATCCTTCTGTGAGCAGGGCGCGCTGATTGTTGCCTCGCATTCCTGCTTTCCAAAGGCGGGAGACATCCATTCCTTATTCAGGGACGTCTTCTCCTTGATCGAAACCGGGATGATGGGATGTTGGTTCTTCCTTCCGTGGATTCCTCCTCAAAACTCTTCACCTATTCCGGGTCTCCCTCATAGATTTAAGATGGGTTTGTGAAGCTCATTCTCGATGCCATATCTATATGGACACCAGTTAATTACGCTGCTTCCGTCAAGACGCTCCAAGGGGTCTTGTCAGGGCAGCAACCATCGGTGAGGAGAATGGTCATGTTGGGGTGTCGTTGACATGTCTGTCTTCTGTCCCTTATCACAGGTCTTCTCGAGGGCGCGGAAGCCCGAGGAATCCCACATCGAACGCGGGGATTGTGTACCATTTTAGGTTTTCCTCAGCTTCCCATGTTTAACATGGGGTATGTCATGAGTTTAACGTCTTGCGGTGATGGATCGGGTTGAAGGACCCCCTAGGGGGAACACCGATGTTGGGGCCAACACGTGGGTGGCTTCCCAGATTTCGTGGAGTGGGATGGGGTGGCATGATCTCAACGGGATGTGGCAGCCCGGGTAAGGATCAGGATGGATGGTGGAGTGTCGGGCGTCAACCTCATGGAGGCTTCCTATGTATCCCCATGGAAGGGAATCAAGGTCCGCGTAGTTCGGTGGTACGGTGGGACACCTGGAGAGGCGACCCGTGAGAATAAACGCATGGATTGGAGCCTGGAGGAAGTAAGATCTCCGGTCTAGGGCATGAGCTTCCCAAGGAAAGTGGGCTCGAGGTGGATGTCAGGATGAATCATGGGTGTGATACATGGGGCTTACGCTCTGAGGCGGCCCAAGAGGGGGAATACTGTTTAATGTCATGCGGGACGAGATACAGTTTAACATCATGCGGGACGAGGAATTTGGGGCTTACGCTCTGAGGCGGCCCAGAGTGGGTATGGGGATTACGCTCTAAGGGGGCCCATGGTGGTTGGGGAACTGACGTGGAGAGGTCAGAATGACCGGGTGGTGGGATTGAACCTCGTGTAGGCTTCCTACGTACCGTGCTTTAGCACGGATCAAAGTCCACGTAGTTCGCTGGGATGGGGCTTATGCTCTGAGGCGGCCCATAGAGGATGTCATGGTCGATGCGCGCTATAATCCCACATGATTTATTCTCGGTGTGAGAAACAAGAGGTAGAAGGGACCAGATGATCACGTCGCAAAGGGTGCGTCCGTGAGAACCAGAAAGGGGCTTACGCATTGAACGACCCAAAGAGGAAACAGGGGCTTACGCGTGGTTAGATGCCCTTGGTGCCGGGGCTTACTCCAAGGTTGAGGCCCATGGTGCGACAATGTCTTGTGGGAAAGGGACTCCACTGGCCTTGGGTATGGGGCTTACGCTCTGAGGGGGAAGTCAGGATGAAACGTGGGTGTGAGACATGGGGCTTATGCTATGAGGCAGCCCAAGAGGGGGAATACAGTTTAATGTCATACGGGACGAGATACAGTTTAACGTCATGCGGGACGAGGAATTTGGGTCTTATGCTCTAAAGCGGCCTAGAGTGGGTATGGGGCTTACGCTCTGAGGCGGCCCATGGTGGTCGGGGAACCGACGTGGAGAGGTCAGAATGACCGAATGGTGGGCTTGAACCTCATGGAGGCTTCCTACGTACCGTGCTTTAGCATGGATCAGAGTCCACATAGTTATTTGGGATGGGGATTATGCTCTAAGGCGTCCCATAGAGGATTTCATGGTCGATGCGCGCTCTAAGCCCACGTGAGTCATGCTCGGTGTGAGAAACAAGAGGCAGCAGGGACCAGACGATCACGTCGCAAAGGGTGCATCCGTGAGAAGCATAAAGGGGATTACACGTTGAGAAGCCCAAAGAGGAAACAGGGGATTACACATGGTTAGTGGCCCTTGGTGCCAGGGCTTACTCCAAGGTGGAGGCCCGTGGAGAGGTCATAATGACCGGGTGGTGGGCTTGGACCTCGTGGAGGCTTCCTATGTATCGTGCTTTAGCACGGATCAAAGTCCACGTAGTTCTTTGGGATGGGGCTTATGCTCTCAGGTGGACCATAGAGGATTTCATGGTTGATGCGCTCTCTAAGCCCACGTGAGTCATGCTCAGTGTGAGAATCAAGAGGCAGCAGGGACCAGACAATCACGTCGCAAAGGGTGTGTTCGTGAGAAGCCGAAAGGGGCTTACGGGTTGAGCGGCCCAAAGGGGAAATACGGGCTTACGCGTGGTTAGCGGCCCTTGGTGCTGGGGCTTACTCCAAGGTGGAGTCCCATGGTGAGACAAAGCGTAGTGGGAAAGGGACTCCACTGGCCATGGCAGAGGGAAGTACGGAGATGCACGGGTGCAACCTTCCGCAAGAGATGCTAGGGGCTTACGCTCTGAGGCAGCCCTTCCCCCACGGACGAACACCACTCTGACAATGAGGATCTCATTCCATGTGAGGAAGAGTCCATTACTGTGGAGACGAGTGGGCGTAAAGAATGCCCGAGCTGGGGGGACCCTGCGTGGGAAGCATGTGGTTGGACCACAGTTTAACGTCATGTGTTAAGGACGAGGTGCTCAGCAGTTTAACATCCTGCAGCTTGGACGAGGTGGGTTCGCTCCACACCCCTTGGGCTTACATTCCCAATTCCCTCTACCCCTTGTGGTAGGGAACGCATCTTCAAGGCCATAGTGAAGGGGGGCCACAGGGCAAACCATTGAGGGGTCCACGTTAGCGTGGCTATGCGAAGAAGCAATAGCTGTTAGCGTGCCTATGCGGAGAAGCATAAGGCAAAGCAACACAATGGCAAACACCGCCCAAGGGACCTTGAGGGTACTTCATACGACCCTCGAAAGATGTACGGGAAAAAACGCATGGCACGCATGCCCGGCAGGGGAGACATCAGGTGCTGGCGCAGAGAGGCAGCCAAGGGGTGTCAAGGTGAGGGGTCCTGGGTTTTGCATGCAAAGAGAAGGTTTGCGCGCAAAACACAGGGATGGCACGCAATAGGGACAGAGCATTGCGCACTGATAGGGGATTGTGTGCACGGTGGTGCGTGCACAGAAGGGGATTGCGCACACGGGACACGGATTGCGCGCAAGGAAGGAACCCGGAGGAGGGGGAAAATTCACATAAGCCAGTGGAGTTGCGCGCGAAGGCGAACCCCGGGGAATGGTTGCGTGAAAAGAGGGATTACCTGGAAGTCATATTGTGCGTAGGGGGAGTCAAATTGTGCACTCGAGAGCCAATCCGAATTCTGAAACCCCCAAACCGCTTGGGGTCGCCTTCTATTTATAGGCCTCGGCCGGCGTGGAATCAAGGCGACGCGTGAAATATTTCTCGCCGGGAACCATTCGTGAGAAAAACCTCGCTACGTGGAACCGGGGCGCACAAAAATTGTGCGCCTCACCGGCTCGATTACGTGAATCCCAGGGATGCTTCACACGCCCAACAATATTTCATACGGATCCTCCTTTATTTCGCGCACCACTTCCCGGGCCTCCGGATCGGGCCTCTGATTCCGAATATGACTTCGCTTCATCATTTCGAAACTTCCTCTGGGAGTTACAAACTTTTTTCTGCATCTACAAACATGTTATATAGTAGGTAATAAAAGTAAATATAATTATTATATATGACATAAATTAAATAACAACAATGTTAAATAATTAGCTATATCTCTCTAAATATTTTATTTCATTTTACTCTTACCACTTCACTCCCTGAAAAAGTGATGGGGTTTTTCGTGGACATGTCACTACCACCACCTCAAAGAGATGAAATTATTCTTTATTCACTATATCCCATGAATTATATATATAGGTACATATAATAAAATAATATATTAATTATGACAGTATTATCATTTTTGAGGTAAATGTTACATTCTTTAATTTCGTAAAGACCATTGAAAAATGGTAATGTTACTCATGCGTACATACCGCCTACCATCTCAATGATCAGAATGATGCTACATTTTTCATAAAAATATTTAATTATTTAAGTTAAGAGGGTAATTTATGTATAATTATAATAATTATTTGTTGATTAATATTATTTATATAATTAAATAATTACCTCTTTACCACAGTTACCAGACAAATTTCATTTGTAAAACATAAACCAAATATGGTCAAAACACCCTATATAAAAATAATTGATCGAGTAATTGTACATAAGATGTTAAAATGTAAAACTGAAGTAAAAATAAACATCCACAAGTATTTCCTAAAATTAAATAATTTACATACATTTATTATTCATGATTGTAATGACACATCTGACATGTTAAACCCAAGGTAAGGGACATCAACTGAATTTCCATTCATTAAAGAAATTCATTATGTTATGAACCATTATAATTTTATAAGTTTTATATATAGACCCTATGAAATTATTTATCAGAAATTTATGTTCTCTCATGATATTTAATATATTTTTTTAATTTTATTATTTAACGGGGTTAATAATTCTTGTCTTCCTCAAGTGATACAGGGAGTTTCTTTGAAGAAACCCATAATTTAATGGTTTCCATCATACTATCGTTCTTATAAATGTACATATTTTTTAAATGATAATTTAAATGTTTTCATATTGGAATAAAAAATTATAATTTACATTTTATGTCTCTTTTACCTTATTTTATAGGATTTCAAATAAATATTTGTACATGTTTTAAAAAGATTACCGACAGTGAATTTTCCTACCTCCCAAAATCTTATTTTATTTATATATTCCTTTATAATATTAAATATTTGTCAAAATTAAGACCACTCTTTTACCTTTTTTATAAATATTGGTATTTAATGTTTTCTAACGTAAATTTTAATTTTTATTTCAGAAAGTTATTTTTGAATGATTTTAAATGAATTTTTCAAATAATGAAATATTTTACTTCATATTGTGGTTAATTAACATTATATAAGATGGGTGGACTAAGAATTCACAAGTTGAGATCATTAGATCTTAATAGATGGGTGTCCCTAGATAGTGCTCCATTGCATTGGGTAATGATTATGTTATTTAGAGAATTATATAGGAATTTCATTGTATGGTTTTTCCAATATTTAAGGGTTCTATAAGGGTTTGGTAAGGGTTCAGTAAGGGTACTATATAATGATATCCCAAGGCATGTAAAATAACATTATATTCTTTGTAATGAGTTAATTAATTTAATTTCAAAAGGTAGAATAAATGATCTTTGTAAAAGAATTATATTTCCCATTATGATTAAAATGATTTTTTTTCAAGAATGTGGTTTTTTTTATTTATTTGAACTTAAAATTTTCTTATTTTATGTCCCTTACTATGATTTTTATGACCATACCACATTGGTAATTTTGTTTCCTTAGATTTGAAATATGTGTATGGGAATAGTAGTGGTATACCTGCATGACATGAACAGTTTTCATAAGAGCAAATCATGTTTGGTTTTAAAAGTTTTATAGGACAGAAAAAATGGATACTGATTAAGAGTTTCCACATTTAATTATATTATTCAATTATGTATTTTTTATGGAAAAATTATATAAAACCCTAAACCTGATAGGATCATCAATGATAATGATTGAAAAATTCATGATATAAACAGAAGATTATATAATTTTAAATGCAAGATCCTTATATTAGGTATCAAAGGATGTTTTAGATAAATTTATACACTAGTATTGAGTTAATAATATTGTATTGGTATATTTTCCCTTAGGGTGAAGTAAAATTTATATATCACTTAGATGTTATCATATTGCTTCATCTAAACCATGTCCATTCAAAAAAAATCAACTATGGAAACTTTGAAGATGTATTGGGAATGAACCAAGAGAAAAACATTATTCCATATCAATATCTCATGATAGTTATAATTGGGATAGAATAGTTTTTTAATGATGGATCAATTGAAAAAAGAGATAAATAGAAGAGGAATCACAGATAGAAAAGAACTAAATATACCATTATAGGACAGTCTATTTTGAATTATTTCATGAGGCAACATCCCATTTAATTATGTGGATAATATGACCATACGGTAACTGAATGATGGATCGATTAACTAGAAAATATATTTTAAATAAATAGGTGTTCAAAATGTTAAAAGGTACCTCGTTAAATTTCTAATTTGGACGGTGAAGTCAATTGATGGTGTTCATTGTTTAGGAATACCAGAGATAAAAATGATCTTGATAAAATGGAATGGAAAATATTAAAGGATATATTCCTTGAGAAATATTTCCCTATTGTTTGTTGGTCTTTGGGAGTATTTTTTTTCTAGAATTGATTTATAAAGATGAATATTTCATAGCTTTATATGAATAAATCATCAACATATTGGCCATGTATTTGCAATATATTGTTCAAATCAAGATTGAAACCAATTATATTAATATAATTGTCCATGTATGAATTTAGAATATATGAGAATGTTCTTCATCATAATGAAAAGGTTGAGATAGATTTTTCCAAATCATATGTTCCCCATGATGATTAAAGTAAGAAGCAGTCTGAATGTTAGGAGATTGTAATAAATACCACAATGAAATTTAGATGTAAGAAAATTAAGTCCCAATCCTGTCTTGTGTGTGGTAAAAAAGAAACTTAGGGATCCTTTATGAAGTAAAAAAAAGTATTATTGATGTGGTTTTTTTGTATATATGGCCCATGAATGAAAGTAAAAGAATCTTGAGGAATCAAAGAATGGGGTGACTGATAGAAATACAATGGTTTGATGTTTTAGTTGTAATTATTTGGGTCATTAGGATAATGTGTGTGTAAATATTGGTTTACTTGTTTTAAATATTCAGGATGAGAAATAGAAATTTGTTGAGAGGTCATTTTATAATACTATAGTTGATGTGTTCTATGAAATGAAGTGGTGAAAATTATGTAACATTTTTATTGAAAATAATACGATATGCTAGTCGAATCTGGATCTTCACATTCATTCACTTATAATAAATTTGAAATTAATTTGAAACTATATCCTAATAAAAGTAATATATAGGTTTGGGTAACAAATTCTGGAGGAAGTATTAATGAAACCATGATTTATATATTTTTTTATTTTTTTTCAGTGGGAAGGGTTTTCTTAATAATCTAGTTAAACTTTCCAAAATATTGTTTGATATCATTCTTCATTTGGATTGGCTTTTATTTTTTCATCAAAATATAGTTTTCAAAGCTATGAAAGTTCTGTTCAATGAATTCATGCCTTTTATAACTTACCAATATGTGGGAAAATTAAATAGATATGACAGTGAATGAAACCAAGATCATATTGTTGAAAATAAAGAATCTGTTTAAATTAGTGATGTACCAATTATAAATGATTACATGTATGTTTTTTAGATTATTTTTATGGTGTTATTCCTTATCAGTATGTTGAGTTTACTCCTGACTTAGTACTTGATTCTAATATTATTTCAAAACCCCCTTACACAATGTATTCAGTGGAACTTTGATAATTGAAAAAAAAAATTCATGAGTTATTAGATAATGGTTTCATCCAATGAACAGCATTACCATAGGGTGATCCGATATTTTTTTGTTAAGAATAATATTGTTTCAATGAGATTTTAAATTTATTATAGATCCCTGAATAACATCACTTTTTATAAAAAACATCTATTTCCACATATAAATGAATTTTTTGACAATATACATGGAGTATATAGTTTTTCCATGGTTGACCTAAATCCAGTGTATAAATGAATGAATGTGAAGTAAGCATAGATTCTGAATACTATGTTTTATATTATATATGTACACTATGAGTTTATAGTTATTCCATTTTTATAACAGATCTATTGTATTTATGGACTTTATGAGTATAATTTTTCATTATTTCATATATATGTGTGTGTTTTTTTATTGATGAAATTTTGGTACATTAGAAAAGTTAAGAGGTTCATAAAAGACCCATATGGTTTGTTTTTCAATCATTAAAATAAACTAAACAATATGGGAAATTAAGAAAATGTTATTTTTTGTTATAACAATTTTATGCCCTTTGTCATACTACTTCTATAGATGGAATAACTAATAATCCTACTAAAATAATATTTTTAATGAATAGACAATACCCCAAAATAACACTTAAATTAGTAATATTCATAAAGTAGTTTGTGACTATATGTAGTTTGTGAAAAACGTTTATTAGATGCATATCACTATATTAAAGTTAACTCAAAAAGTAGGTAAGTTCATATAGAGAAAATAATGCTATGATTGTTTTTAGGATGTCAATTGAATATTGGTGACTGCTCTTGTTTTTTCCCAGCCTTCAGAAGTGTTGAATTTTTCATATATAGTTGTTGTTCATTGAATTGAAATGGTAGTTTCTAAATGAATAATTATAAAGTAATTTCTTAAGCATCACGATAAGTGAATCCTCATGAGTTAAATTACCCTAAACATTATTTCAAAATAGCTTGGGTCTTTTTTCTTTAAAACTTCAGAGTCATCATATGTATTGCATAATGTGTGAAATATATAATGGTCAAAAAATATTGATGTATATATTAGACCAAAATGAAGAGAACATTAGAGAGAGAAGATGGATATAACTAATAATGGAGTATTATTTTATGATTCATTATCATCCTAGAAGAGAAACCAAAGTGGTTTATGCTTTGAGTCAAAAAATGTAATGCTACATTAAAATAGTTATATTTGGAATGTAACACATTAGGTTAGGTTACCTAATTTTAATATTGATGATGGAGATGATTTAGGATTTGGAAAAAATATTACAGGTGTGTTGAGATTATGATTTCAGGAAAGAGTTGTTTACTGAAACTCTGTGTTCTCTGTTTTCCATTCATCTGTATTGCACAATAATGTAAATATACCACTAGGAGTGTTACTAGTGGGATAGAATGAAAATTGATATTACAGAATTTGATGTGTTGTATTATAATTTTTAGTGGATTAATGGATAAAAACTTTATCAAACTGGATGCCTCAACATTTTGTAGTCCCGGATTGGAAATAAGAGAGTATCAATGGATTTCAGGGTAGGATTTCCATATGCTTCTCAAGGTAAAAATGTGATATGTGTTATTTTTATTCGTTAGAAAGATATGGAAATTTCAATCCCATTTAAGATAAAATGTATTTAGATAATATTTATTGACATTATCTAAAGTATATATTCACGTTACATGGAGTTCCTCTCAAAATTTTATCCAACCACAATTAGTGGTTCACATATAATTTTTAGAATTCACTTTAGAAGTTGTTGGGTATTAGATTAAATTTTAATACATCTTTTCATCCTCAAACTGATGGATTTTCTGGGTAAATGAGTTTGACCTTAGAATATATGTTGTTTCCTTGTTCATTGGATTACCAGGGAAATTGGAACCAACAACATTCTTTGGTTGAATTTTCTTATAACAATAGTTACCATTCCAGTATAAAGATGAAACCGTTTTAGAAAATATAGGGAAATCCATGCCAAAAACCAACATTTTGGGATGATGTAGGGGAAATAAAGTTTATAGGACCATATTTGGTAGTGTAAAAGGATTATAATGTGTAGTTGATTCACCGATATACGAGGACATCATAAAGTAGGTAGGATGGTTTTTAGGATAACCATAAGAATATTTTTTTTCGAGGTAGGTGACCATATTTTTTTCAATGTTTACCTATGGAAAAGTCTAATTTTTTTATAATAAGGGGGAAGATAAGTCCATTGTTCATTTTACCATTTGATATCCTAGAGAAATTTTGGTTAGTTTCATACATAGTGTCCTTTCCTCTATGTTTATCGTAGGCATGCGACGTATTTGTTTATTCAATTTCAAGTAAATTTGTGTCAGGCTCATCCCATGTTTTAAGCCCTAAAGTGGTTTATTTGGAAGAGAATATTTATTGTAAGAATTTTTGGTTCATGAAAAAAGAGGGAAAGTGTTTCAAAAATAATTTTATTAATCCATATTAGGTTTTATGGAAAATTTATATTGTTGAAGAGGCAACATGGGTATCTAAACATACTATGAGAGACGAACATATCCCATTATTTAATAAGTAAATAAAAATGTGATGAAGAAAATTAAAAATGGGGATATGTATGTTAATACTTATGCATTGATATAATAAATAATTTTCATTTTTTTAATTTTATGTATATAGTTATATTAGTTTAAAAAATTAATTTAAATTGAAATAGTTCTAATTAAATACTTTTCATATAAGGTTTTATTTAAAAAATTAATATATAAAATTAATAATTTTAATTTTATAAAATGAATATCATTTTTTAAATCTGCATATTAAAATTTACTTTAGTTTAAATTTTGGGATTTTTATAAAATTTTGATTTTTTGAGAATAGTGAAAAATACAGATTTTTATTAAAAAGTCACTTATTTTAATAAATAAAGAGTACCAATATGTTTTAAATTTGATTTAAAGTAACCAAAGTATTTTTAGTTATTTTTAAGAAAATTAATTATTTTTTAATCAAATTTATCTTAGTTTTTAATAACTGTTTGTTTTTGGGGTTTGCATGTGGGTTTTTCCAAAAAACCTGTATTAAAATGCATTATATTTCTCCTTTTTAATTAATTATGATAAAATATAATGAGGAATGTTTTAAATGAAATTAATATACTATAAATCCTTAAGTATAAATATATTTTAATTCACTTTTTTATTAGTCATAGGGTTAATATATAATCATCTTTCTCTAAAAAATAATATTCTTCAAAACCTACTCTGTCACCATGTCTGGAGGATTAATGTTAAATTAAAACATTCCACTTATATAAATTTATTTGATAAAAATTGATTATATATGTGGAATAAAAATTATTTATAATAAAAGTGACTATAACATTATTTTACACCAATTTGATTACCGAACAAAAATAAAATTAATCCAAACAATTATGGTAAAAATGTGATTACCAAGTGTCCAAACATTAATCATGAGGGAAGAATGACAAATAAAATTTAAAATAACCCTTTTTATTTACATATATAGACCTTTTACCTTATATTTTCTAGTTTGGTGCATTATTGGATCCGGATTACAAGGAAACAAAGTGGTTGGAATTGACTCTTTCAAAAATTTCAAGAGTTCCACTCACCTCCCTTATAAAAGGACACCCACTCTCCTCTCTTCACACCACTAAATCCCTTTTTACTAGCCATTTAAAACCCACATAACTTATCCACATCCATAATATAATAATATAAGCCTTAAGTTATGAATACATTTATACATGGAATGTATTTAGTAAATACCAAAAGGAGTTGCCTGTGAAATATGTAATGTTCATCAACATGTATTTTTGTTTTATTTACTTTTCCACAACCTTAAAATATTTTTATAACATTATTATAAAATAAAATAAGTATCCTAAATAAACATATATTTTTTCATATTAATTTTTTTACCTACAACCACATGAATTTCAATTAAATGGGTTATGAAATGACCATTTCTCAATACAGTGGACTGTCACCTCATGAAACAATGTCGTTTTTTTTTCAATTATCACTCCCATGGTTGGGAATTATGATGGAAATACTGTTTATATATGATATTTATTATATTTATAAAATAATTATTCATTTTTTGTAATTATACAATATAATCCCTTTTTACATTCTATACCACATGGGATATAATAATGTCGCTCGTGTGAGTATCGTATATTATTTCCTCATGAAGCGATGTGAAACATTTTTCACTAACATGTTACATGGAAGGTAATAAAGGTAAATATAATGAATATATATCATTAACGTGAAATAATCATGTTATTCATGAAATAATTATATTTCTATATAGAAAATATATAATTTTTTTATGATTTAACACACTAAAAATGATAATGTCATTTGTGGATGTCTGGGCTACCACCTCCTCAAAGTGATGTGGTTCTTCTGTTTTCATCAACAAAAAAATAATGATATATTTAAATATATACATTTAAATAATATTCTATTTATTATATAATTATCATTCTAGAAATATAAATGTTACTCACATTCATTCCATAATGATCATGAAAAATGAGAACGTTTCTCATGCGTACATACGACCAACCATCTCCATGATCGTAACAGTTGTTCATTTTTAATAACCATCATCCATGATTGAGTTTAAGAGTGTAATATATCTATAAATAGTATAATTATATTATGAGTTATATTCTATATATGTTTAAATAATAAATCTTGTTATTATATTCGACAGGCTAAAATATATTTTTACACGCAAACCTAATATGGTTAAAACATTCATATTAAAATTAATTGATTATGTAATTTCATATTAAATTTTTATATATAAAATAAAATTAAAAATAAAAATTAAAAATGTTATCAATAAAGTAAAAATATAAACATATGATTATTATTTATGGAAAAAAAGACAGATATGACAAATGAGACTCAATGTAAGGGACTACTTTTCAATTTCCTTTCATTGAAGAAATTCAAGATGTAATGGAATTTAATTGTTTTATAAGGTTCATATACCAGCACATTGAAATTAAATATCAAGATTTTATATTTTATCATGATAATTATTTTTTTTATAATTTCACTATTTAATGTGATTAACTATTCAAGTGGTTCTCAAATGATAATGGGATTTTCATTGAAAAAATAACCCTTTTAGGTTTTCCTTAAAGAAATATTTCAATTACATCTACATGTTTTTAAAATGATATTTTATATTTTTTATGGGAATAAAATATTAATCTTCTTTATATTATTTCATTTTATCTTTATTTCAGTAGTTTTTAAAAGTATTCTTTTTACACCTTTTAAATGGAATTGTGGAAATGTCATTTCCTTCTATAGTGACTGTTATTTTTTTTGTAGATGAATTTTAAAGAATTAATGTTTAATTAAATGAAAACTCCACTTTTCATTTTCTTGGTTTTTCGGAATTGAAATTTTATATAGGGAAAATTGTATTTTAATATAATAAAGTGATTTTCAAATGAGTTGAAATGATTTTTTCAAATGATGAAATGTTTTACTTCATATTGTGGTTCTTGGAAATTATATGTGATGGGTGCACCCAGATAGAACCAGGTTAGACCATTATAGATTAAACTATGGGTGTTCCCTGATATCACACCAATTCATTGTGTAATTATGATATTTTCGGTTGAATTATATTTGAATTTGTCTGTATGGTTATTCTAATTTGGAAGGGTTATCTGAAGGATCTATGGGATGGTGTCCTAGGGTACCAAAATGAATTTTCTATTTTTATAATGTTTTTTCATAGAAATAATTTTTTTCAAATCGTAAAATAAATTATCTTTTAAAATGAATGATTTGTTCTTTTATGGAAAAAAGTTCTGTTTTTAGAAAATGGGTTTTATGGTATTTATTTATTTTCACTAGACTGAATGTTTTCTTCATTTTACATCCATTTCTATGTTTTTTAAGTCCATCCCACAATTTTAGTAGTTTCTCAGAGGATTATAATGATTTTTAAATGGAATGGAAGAGGTCAAGTTGAAATTCATGAAGAGTTTTCCAAAAATGAAATCAACATTTATTTTAAAAGATTTATAAATTAGGAAAATGGATACGAATTGGAATGTCCACATTATATTATATAATTCTGTTTTGTATGAGTTACGATCTAATTCATTAATAATCTAACCCTAAAAATATCTTCTATGTGAATGATATTAAAATTCATGACTTAAACTCGATATTATTTAATTTTAATTACTATTTCTTTATATATATCCCTATAACCTCATATTTTACATAAAAGGATGTTATTATAGATATGAAATTCCATTAAATAATCACTATATCCTTTCTTCATAGAAATTACATTTTCATTTTGAAACTATATATTTAAAACATAAAAAAAATATTGTCAAAAAATATTTTTTGAAATAAACCAAGGAAACTTCTATCAAAATATTCTAAACATCGACTGGTCATGATGATAGAAATTTCACCCATGTTTAAATCATTAAAAAAAATTCCATTCACATATTTGTTAAAAATGTGCCATTTTAAGAAAACAAAAAGATGATTATATTTGAATATCTTTTAACAAAATTCACATAGGGTTAAAAAATAATTTTACAAAATAATTTAATAACATTAAAACTAATTCATGTATCTTTTATAAAATATGGATATTAAAATAGAATCTTTTTTGACCGAAATTAATGAAATAAGGTTGTATTTTAAAAAAATAATTTTAAAAACCATTTTATTATCAAAATACACAAAATGGTACTGAAAATTAAAAATTATAAAAGTAACATGAGTTGTGGATAATTTAATAGATTTTATCATATAAGGTTCATTAAATTTATTAAACAGAAATTTATGCACAAAAAATATCGATTGAAACAGTATTTAAACATAATTCCCTTTCAACATGATAACGTTGGAATTATAATAATACTAAAATAATAACATAAAATTTTTATTTTAATATCATGAACATTGGGTGATACGTTATATAAAATGTAAAGGTTGCAGTGTATACACCTTATAAACATAAACATTTTCATAATATCAAACATGCCTCAATGAAAAAATATTATGCTGATAAACTGTTACTAATTAGGTAACATCTAAATAAAAAAATATTTAAATAGAGGGGATTAGATCTATTTTTAATCAATTTAATTTTCATTTTAAAAAATGTTTATGGGATTTATATAAAAATTAAAAAAAGTAAACAAGTTGTGAATACGGAATATGCCTCATTGAAATAAATGTGAGATGATAAATATTTACATCAAGTATCTTATTATTTTATATGTTATCAAACCTCCTTTATAATAAATATATAGTTATTGAAAATATATTTCATAACCATAAATTTATATAGTATACCATATATTGTTTTCTTAAAATATTTTATCACAATTTTATTAATAATCCTATACTAAATTAACTATTTTAGGTGATAACTACAATTTTTTCAAGAATGATTTGGTTTTGAATTTTGAGTCCTTTTACATTGATAATTTAACCATAGTATACAAAATGTAAATCATTTAATAAGAATAATATTTATTTATTATATTCCTATTTAAAAATATAAATATAATGTGGTGATAAAAATTGAATTATGTCAGTTCGTGAAGACTGCAATTCCAACATACACATTACTGATGTTTACACTATTTGATAGAAGAAATGATGGATGTACAAATAATAATTCATATATTTATTATAATAATTATATAAAAATTATCATACCTTGATATTAAATACATAATAATAAGAAACTATGGAAGATGGTGAAAAAAAAAGAATCATATTTCAACATGGAGGTGGTAGTATACATGTATGCACGTGAAATAATTTCATATTTCTTTTGAATGATAGAAGGTGGGAAATTGTATTCCAATTTAACATAATAAATTACAATTATATTTATGATAATATATTATTTATGGTAGGATAGATACAAAAATTTAATTCTAATTATATGAATAGATAATCTTCGAATGAGTTAGGTAATATTTTTACCGCTTCTTTAAGAGACCTCCATTGGCTTAACCATTAAACATAATTGTGATGGTATTTGTACAATACTAGAAGAACATGGATATACTAAAAGAATCTAGAAATATATTAGGTTAGGTTTTTTAATATATAATTCGTAATCATTTTGACTAACGGGGAAGAGGATGTTCCCTTCTATAATTGATGGAAACAACACATAAAGAATTACAGAAATGAATTAATAATATATATATATCATAATCATGTAATGTGGTACTAAAGTAATTTAAATTAGAGCGAGAGATTTGATAGGGTCCAAATGAACTCAAATAATTTCATTTACGAAATTTCTAGATGAAATTTTGGGTTTATATCCTAGTTAAACAAATTTAGTCTCATTTTTCTTTAATTGTGATTACATAATGATTTATGATGATATATTCATTTTATAAACAAAAATAAAAGGGTTGTTATAACAAAATATTGTCATGATGTGTAGAAATTTGGAATATATTTTATGACATTATATTTATATATGTTTGCTACTTTTTTGTTAATTTAATAACACAAAATTAATGGAAACTATTTTTTTCAAAAATTACTCATTTAAGTGTAAAAATAATTTTATACTGATAACGTGTAAAAAATATGGGTTACGTGATTTTTTTTTGTTATTTAAAAAAATATATTTTTTGAATTATATGATATCAAAAAAAACATATTGGATCCTTCCAACCATACTATTATTTGTGTAGACAAAATAATAGTTTTAAATTTGAATGAAATATAACTTACCTTCATAAAAGTCAATATTAGGATCCCAAATGGATATTTTTTAAAATATATTATTTTAATACATATAAATGATTTCAATCCAATAGAACACATATAATTGTATATATTCAATCATTTGATATATTTTAAAGCTTTTCCATGTTGTTTTAGCCCTATTTTACCTATTTTAAACTTACTGAGGTGAAAACGTTTACCTCTATTACTAATCATGATGCCTAAAAATAAAATGAACATATTTAAAAACATGGATCCTTTTAATTAAAAATATGTAATTAATTTTACAAGATAAATTTTATAGAAAATTAATAATTTAAATCTTAATAATTGTGGAAACGATAATGAAAATCTGTTTTAGAATAGTATATTTTTAAACATAAACCTGAATTTTTTTCAATTAAATTCCATGTAAAAAAACCAAAGAATTGAAAATTATATGGTTTAATATATAATATATAAATTAATTTAATAAAATTAATTAATATATAATATTTTAATTAATTAATATAAAAACTCATTTTGAGAATAAAAACAGTTTTTTAGAAAAAGCACTTTTAATCCCAAAACATTATGTTTCACAAATTCAAGTACAATATTGAGTACCATATAATTAATTATATTATTTTTAAATTAAATGTCAAATATTTTAGATTAATTCAATATTGAAAAATTAATTTTAATTATTAATTGAAAATAGATGATTGTTTTATAATTTTTTATTCTTCACTAGTCACTGAAAAATAAATATTTTTATAAGATTTATAAAAATTCACAATAAGATAATAATGAAATGATGATTTCAAAAATGATATTAATTTTTTCAAATATATTTTTTTTAAAATGGTACATATTAATCATATTATATTCACAAATATGTAATAAAAACCATTTTTGAAGAAAACACAATTTTGAAGTAAAAAATAACAAAACTCAAAATTGAATACTTATTTATTATTCATTAATAAATAAATTTGAATTACTATAATCCTTTAAAAATGTTCATAATATTGTTATTATTACTATTCACACCAGTAAATTTAGAATATAGGTTATAATAGTCACCCGTAAACAATTTAATTTTTATAGTGTATGATAGTTCGCTCAATGCCCGTTGTTGCGTGTCAAGAAAGATATCTGCAGTAAGATTCCTTTAAACTCAATTTTCATAGTTTTAAATTCTCCCTTTATAAATAAATTATAAAAAATTAATATTATCCCTATCATAAATGGTTAAATATTGTAAAACACCTTTGTTGAAATCCCATATCATATAGAGCGATAATATAAATTCATTTAAAAAGAGGACGTGGGGTACATAATTTGTAACACCCCAAGGTTTTAAAAATATATTTAATTATTAAAACATTGTTTTATGTAGATATTTATAACTAGACATTATACTTAATTTTGCATCTTCTGTGTTTTGAATTTAAAAAAAATTCTTCTACATTTGTGTTCAGTAAGTTATTTAGAGTCTAACAGAACCAACTTAATTTTAGGTGAATAGTAACATCCCCTTATGAATAGTAATATGATCCTAATAAATAGTAAATTTTATTATTATTTTATTTTCTTAATGATTTAATAAAATGACATCTTGATGAATTTTTCAATGTGATATAAAAGCAACTTTAGTTTTAAAATTGTTAATTTTTGAAAAAAAGTATGATTTTATTTTAAAATTAAATTATTTATATTTAGAGAATTACTTTCCAGAAATTGATTTCATTTTTTAATTCTACATGTTAAAAAATGGTTATGGGGAATTTTTGTGATTTTTCTAAAATTCTTGAATTTTTTATGAATAGTGAAATATGGTAAAATACTGTATATTCAAATTACCAGTTAGATACAATATTTATGAAATCATAAGTGATGTAAGACCACTTGATTAGAACACACATTCCATTATTACTATTTTGGGTCATGTTAATTTCTATTATTCAAAGTTTTGATCAGAATATTATAATAAGGATTATAATAATGTAAAATACCTCCCCTCCTCCACTATAAATACCACACTCATTCCCCTCTTCCTCCCACACATCTCAAGCCTTGATAATTTCCTAATTTATGAAACATTACCATTAATATGTTATTACTCATGGCTAAGAGCTTCTTGTCTCACCAAAATTACAAAACCAAAGGCCTTAAGAAGGATCTCAAGGAGGAGTGATCAAAAGGTAAACAGCCTTTTTTAATTTTCATTCTTTTCAATCATTTTTTGTTATTATTATTTTTTCATTACCTTTGTCTAATGTTGGGATATTCCATTCCATATTACCTTTAATACCCATTTTATATAATAATAATGAGTTAAAAAATTTCTCTCATCAAAATATTTTATGAAATTTTATGTGATGTGTTAGGCAACCGAATTTCTGTGATGGATTTCTCAATTTTTCTTATATTTTGAGTTTCTTTATTTTCTATCCTCACATCCTCTTACCAAAGAGGCATGAAATATCTTTAGTCATGTATATTATGGGTTTTATAATGTTATTGAAAATCAATCATCAATCTTCTTCTCCTCCCTCACTTATTCATGGAATTAAAAACATTGTTTGTGATGTGTCGAATTACAGACATCTTGGAGGATGTGATTTCAATCTACATTAATTACTTCAAGGATGGTCATGAAACAATTTTTATGGTTGAAAAAAGTTATAATATATGTATGTTTTCTTATCCATGATTCTATAATTCATTTTTACACATTATTTTAATTTATAAAACAAAATGTGGTCGTTATTATCGAAAACCCACTAAAATGATCTACATGAACATAATTATTGTTTTAACATAGGAATAATCCTAATTTAATAATTCAAAATTATAAATGGAATAATTTCTGTTTCTGTAATTTTATAACTACCATTACATTCCAATTCTAGAGTATCACATGGACAAGATCATCCATCCTGAACATATCATGGAAAATGTGTAAAGAAACCTACAAAAATAGTGGACGAAACAAAATACTAATAGTTAATGGGTTAAATTATGAAATGAAATTATCATATAAGGAGTTATAAACATAAAAATGTTTCGTTAAGATATTAATAACCTTCTTTTACCCATTATAAATGAGGTTTAAATAGGTTTGAAGAAAGACAAGCCCGATGTACGGGAGTTTATAACCCAGTTTTTATTCTTTGGGGTAACCTTCTTCTTTCTTCATTATACGGTGGTAAGATAATTGGGTTGATAATGTTTTTTATATATTATGTTTTAATATGTGTATTTATAGTGTATACACAAATCTATTCCATTCTATTAATTCTCACTCCAATAATATTTTAAGGGACTTTACTTTTTAAATCCTTTTAAAACTCTCTTTAATAAATTTCAAAAGGATTATTTTTTATGTGTATAAAATGAGAGGTTTCTCTAGATATAAAGATAATTTATTACCATGATATGTTACTTAGACATTATTTATGTTGGTTTGATCCCATTATAGCGCTAGATATTTTGGGTTGAGCCCTTTTATAGCTCAAGCTATGTTGGGTTGAGCCCATTATAGCTCAAAATATGATGGGTGAGCCCCATTATAAATATCCAATGAATTCTGTATTCCGGAGATGGAAGTCGACCAAAGGGTTATTCCATGTGTAAGGGTGACTATAAGGGTGATATGGTAAATATTTCCCAAGGAAACAACATGATTATTCTATGCATATGAGTTTTTATGATTATGCGTTTTATTGGTTTTTATGTTATCATTTGACTAATGCTTTCTCTATTTATATCCCTTACTTAGTATTATACTCTTACCATGTTTTAAAAAATGTTTTTCACAAGATATTAGGATGGTTAAGAGAAATAAGGGATTCTTGATGTTTGATATGGAGTGTTGTCAAAGAAATCACGCTTTATGTTTTAATATTTTATATTTTGAAAAAAAATGTAAACTTTTTTTAACTTTATCATCTTTGTATGAATGTAGAATGTTATGTATGGGAGTTATCATAATTCTATAAAAATATAAACTTGAAAATATCCTCGATGACTAAAAATATATTTTTCTATTTAAAATACAAGATTAAGTAACGTTTTAAATTCTGGTTCAAATAGTTGGTATTAGAGGATGATTTAGATAACTTTAGGGGTTGAGATGATATTTAAAGAATATAAACATTGGTTTTAATTTATGATTAATTTAAAATGTTATAGAATTTATGTATTACCATGTTTATTCATCAATGTTATGTTTTCTCAGAATGGTTGTCCTTAGAAAAAATAGGTAAGAAGAAGTAGGAAGGCACCAAGAGGTTGATTTCTGTCTGAATATACAGCCTTAAATGGTGGGAATAGGAACTGAAAAGTTTGTGATATAAATGGCTTAGTTAACTCTAGAAATATGTGGTGGTGGTTTCCATGCTAGAGAGGAATAGTATATACCACAATGAAACATCTCTTTTGTGGATCATTTTATGAGGAAATATCTTCTAGCATTCAGTGGAACCACAGATCTAGTGATAGTTGAAGGATAGATCAACGATCTAGAAAGGATACTTGATGTCATGGGATATTTAGAATATCAAAAATCAATACTAGAAATTTATAATTTGGAAGGTGATTTTGATCAATGGTGTTCTCCTGTTAATAATACGAGAGGAAGAAATGATCTTTAATGTCTTTAATGGGATGATTTTAGGAGTCTTTTATAGAAAAATATTGTACCAAAACTGTTTGACTCGGAATGGGGAAACAGTTCTTGTAACTGAAGTAGAAAGATGATTATTCTATGGAACCATATGAATCCAATTTTACAAGATATCCTAGGTATGTACTATATTTTACTTAGGATTTGGAATGAAAAATTAATAGATATTACTCTCGTTAGAAATGGTTATTTCGAAGAGATTTGGCCTCACGAGAGTTTAAAAGCTATGAGAAGCTTTCTCGTTGTGATGAAAATGTTTTAATGGGGTTTTCTGACACATATGTGCCCTATGATGATAAGAATAAGAAGCGGACATGTTGGTAGAAAATGGGGAAGAACTCGTCAAAGAAGTCTCAAGGTATGAAAAATAACTTCCCTTCTTGTGAAATGTGTGGTAAAAGGAATCTTGGTGAATGTATTGTAAATTCTGGGAAATGATACCAATGTGAAACGTTTGGAAACATGTCTCCTGAGTGTAGGAAAAAGGATCTGAAAATTAATGATAAGTATATGGTTAGATGCTTTAACTATACGGAATTGAGTCATTTTTCTAATGTTTATATGAAGCTAGTCACTAAAGCAGGAATTCATCAAGATTGGAAATAGACATGTATGGATTTTTCAACCACTTTAGCATATGTTGAGCCATTAAATGATGTGGTATTAGGTAAATTTATTGTTTTTTCATATTTTAAAAAAGTGTTGTTTGATTTAGGGTTTACAAATTCTTTCATTTATGAGATATTTTCATAAAAAAATGGTATTTCAACCTCATGAAATGAAACCATATCTCGTTGTAAAAACACATAGTGGAAATATTATGGAAAAAAGAAATTGTAAGAATCTTTCTATCTTCATCAGTGGAAGGAGTTTACCAGCATACCTATGTGTTTTGCCTACAGTAGAGTTTGATGTTATTCTGGGTATTGATTAGATTACTTTTTATCATGCTAAGATAGATTGTAGAAGAAAAGAAGTTGTTTTTAGAAAGAATTTATTTTCTTGTAAACGAATGAACCCATACCACTAATAACCTATCAAGAAGCTAAGAAACTGATAAAGCATGGAAATAAAAGTTATCTTGCCCATATTTTTGAAGATAATGGAACTATCTAGATTAATTATGTACCAGTGGTAAATGAATACTTGGATGTTATTTCAGTTGATTTGACTGGTGTTATTCCTAATCGAGTGGTTGAGTTTGCTATTGGCTTAGTTCCTAATGCTAAGCCAATTTCAAAACCTCTTTATCAAATGGCCCAAATAGAACTTTTTTAATTAAAAAATAAGTTTCAATAATTATTAGATAAAGGATTCATCTGAACCATCCCTTCACCATGGGGAGCACCTGTCTTGTTTGTTAAGAAAAAAGATGGTTATATGAGACTTTTCATCAATTATAGATACTTGAATAACATTATAGTTAAAAAAGTATCTATTGCCTCATATATATGATTTATTTGATCAGATCTAGGGAGTGTAGTATTTTTCTAAGGTTGACCTGAGGTCAGGGTACCATCAGTTGAATGTAAAGGATAAAGACATCCCAAAGATTGAATTACATACTAGATATAGTCATTATGAATTTGTAGTTATGCCTTTTTGGTTAACTAATTCAACTGTTGTATTCAAGGATCTTATGGATTGAATATTTCATGAGTTTATGGATATGTTTTTGGTTGTATTTATTGATGAAATTATGGAATATTCTAGAAGTAAAGAGGATTATGAAAAATATCTAAGGGTTGTCTTGCAAAAATTAAAATATAATAAATTTTATGTAAAATTCTGTAAGTGTGATTTTTGGTAGCAACTAATTTCTATTCTTGTGCACATTGTAAATATGGATGAAACAATAGTTGATCCTTCCAAAACAAAAGTTGTTAATGAATGGAGAATACATAAAAACATTATAGGGACTCGTAGTTTTCTTGGATTAACAGGTTATTACCGACGTTTTGTTAAAATTATTCCACGGTTATCTATCCCGATAACTAAGTTACCACAAAAAGGGGTTAAATTTGTTTGGATAGAAGAATGTGATGCTTATTTTCTGGAACTGAATAAGTGATTGGTAAATGAACCAGTTTTGTCCTTTCCTTCCCCAAATGGTGAGTTTGTCATCTACAGTGATGCTTCTTTAAAGTGAATTGGTTGTGTTCTGATGCAAAATGACCAGGTCCTCACATATGCATCAAGACAATGAAAACCTCATGAGTCAAATTATCCCACACTTGATTTAGAATTAGAAGATATGGTTTTTTATTTGAAAAATTGGAGTCAGTATTTATTAAAATCCAAATGTAAAATATATAGTGAACATAAAAGTCTGATGTATATATTCAATCAAGATGAATTAAACTTGAGGCAAAGAGATAGCTTGAACTAACAAAATATTACGATTTCATGATAAATTACCATTTGGGAAAAGAAAACAAAGTGTTGGATGACTTGAGTCAAACACATCTTGCATCATTAAACATGTTACATTTGGAACATGATACCTTGGTTAATGATTTGATTAATTTTGGCATAGAAGTTTTCTGTTTAAGGAATACATCTATTTTTAAGGTTTCAGTGCAGTCATCATTATCAGACATAATTAAGCATGCACAGAATAATGATTGTGATATATAGATAAAGGTAGAGTTTGTAAAATGGGCAAGTTTCTAGAAATTAACCTTGAAATTTATTATATTTTGTGATTTGGAAAATGTAATTGTCTTCCATGTGATTCGTAGTTGATGATATAGTTTTTGTGTGAAGTACATAGTTCTTCATTTTCAGTTCATCCTCACGGTACTAAGATGTACAAATAGTTTCAAGTGTATTATTGGTGGCTATAATGAAAAGGGATATTTTTTATTTTACTGTGAAATGCTTGACATGTTAATAGGTTAAAGTAGAGCAGCAGTTACAGAAGGGGATGCTTCAACCTTTTCCAGTTCCGGAGTGGAAATGGGAGAATATATCCATGGACATTGTGGTGGGACTACCGAATACATCTCAAGGTAACAGTGTGATTTGGTTTATTGTTGATTGGCTAACAAAAGATACACAGTTTCCTTCTATTCAAGATACAATGTATTTGTATCATATTTTTCGAGTGTACCTAAAAGAGATTGTCAGAAAACCTGGAGTTCCTCGTTCCAATGTATCTGACCAGGATCCTAGGTCCACTTCTATGTTTTGGAAGGGACTTCAGAGGTCATTGGGAACTGATTTAATTTTCAATAAATATTTTCATCCTCAATCAGATGTGAAGTTAGAATGAACAATTTATACTTTAGAGGAAATGATTTAAGCTTACTCAATGGACTATTAGGGAAGTTAAAATCAGAATATTTCTTTAGTTGAGTTGTCTTATAATAATTTTTTCCATTCCAGTATACATATGAATCCTCTTGAGGCATTTTATGGAATTCAGTGTCTAACTAAATCATTTTTTGATGAATTTGGTGAAAGAATATTGATTGGGATAGAATTAATAGAAGTTGCTGAGAAAGTGAAGACGATCCAGCAGTACTTGTGTAAAGCTCAGAGCAGACAGAAAAGTTATCCAGATAATAGAAGGAAATAATTCTCTTTCAAGGTAGGTGACCCTACTTTCCTTAAAATCTCTCCTTGGAAACGTGTGATGCATTTTGGTAAGAAATAAAAGCTATTTCCCTGATTCATCGGACCTTTTAAAATCATGGGGAAAGTTAGAATAGTAGCATATCAATTATCTTATCCTTCGATTTTGTCTCAGTTACAAAATATTTTTCCAGTATCGATATTGAGAATTTATGTGCTAGATTCAACACATGTTTTGAGCCCAGATGTTATTTCTCTGGAAAATAAACATTCTTACAAATATAAACTAGTTAAGATTATTGGGCGAAGGGAATAGATATTGATGAATAATGTAATCCAACAGGTAAAGGTTTTGTGGAGAAACTACATGGTAGAATAAGAAACATGGGAGTCAAAAGATGCTATGAGGGAAAGGTGCCCTCACTTGAATTATGAGTAAATAAAATTGTGAGGATGCAATTTCTACAAGGTGGGGATAATGTAACATCAAAAGTATTTAAAAATAAATTGAATTCTTGAAAAAAAAATTAAATATATATTTATAACTAGACATTAAACTTAGTTTATCAGCTTTTCTGTTTTTAATTTTGAAAAATCATCATCTACATTTGTGTTTAGTAAGTTGTTTGGAGTCTAGCGAAACCAAATTAATTTTTCATGAACAGTAACATGCCCTTTTGAATAGTATTATGAATAGTAATATGACCCTAATAAATAGTAAATTGTTGTATTATTTTATATTCATAATTAATTATGATAATGACATCTTGAATAATTGTTCAATGTCATATAAAATTTGTTAGAGTTTTAAAATTGTTAATTTTTTAATTAAGCATGAGTTTATATAAAAATTAAGTTAATAATATATAGAAATTTATTTTGAAAAAATGGAGTTCATTTTTGAATTCTACACATTTAAGAATTCTTTGGGTAAATGTTTGGGATCTTTCAAAAATTCATAAATTCTTGATGAATAGTGAAACACGGTAAAATACTGTATGTTAAAATTATCAATTAAAATCATGATTGATGACATAATAAGTGATTTAAGAACACTTGTTTCGAACTCACATTCCATTAGAACTATTTTGGGTCACATTAATTGAGATTATTCATTGTCTTAAGCAAAATAATATAATAATTATAAAAATAATATAAAATACCTCTCCTCCTCCACTATAAATACCACCCTCATTCCCCTATTCCTTCCACTCCTCTCAAGCCTTGAGAATTGCCTTATTCTAGCCAAATTCCTTCCCCAATATTCTTATACATGACATAGATCTACTGGTCTCACCAACTGACCAATCCCAAAGGCCTTAAGAAGGATCTCAAGGAGAAGATATCAAGAGGTAAACATCCTCTTTTATTTTCATTCTTTTCTTTCATTTTATGTTATTTTTTCCTCTCCCTTTGACTTATGTTGGGATATTATATTACATATTCCCCTTAAATCCTATATTATATAAGAATTATGATATAACCCATTTCCTCTCATCATAATATATTATGAAATCGTAAGTGATGTCGTTAGGCTGCCGAATTTTTGTGAGTCATTTCTCAATTTTTCTTTTATTTTGAGTTCCTTTATTTTACAGACTCACCTCCTCTTATCCAAGAAGAATTAAAGCTATAGAATCATGTATATTCTAGATGTTCTCATGTTCATGGAAAATTTATCATCGATATTCTTCTCCTCCTTGATTTATTCAAGGAATTAAAAACATTGTTCGTGATGTGTCGAATTAGCGACATCGTGGAATATGTGATTCTAATCATCTTTAATTCTTTCAAGGATTTTAATGAAACCATTTTTATATTTTAAAAAGGTTATATAATATTTATAATGTCTCATACATGTTTATGAAATTCGTTTTTAAACATGGTTTTAATTTATAAAAGAAAATGAGGTCGTTATTATCAAACAACCACTAAAATGATCTAAATGAACATCATTAATGTTTTATCTTATGAATCTTCCTCATTTTGGAATTCAAAATGTTAAAAAGAATAATTTATTGATTTGGAAATATTTAACTACTATTACCTTCCAATTCTATATTTTCACTTCCAATCGACATGATCATCCATTATGAACTGATCATGGAAAACATGTAAAGAAAGCTCCCAAAACAATGGCAGAAACAAAATACTAAAAATTAAAGGGTGAAATGATGTTATAAAATGATCATATATGGTGTTATAAACATGAATAATTTTCTTTAAGTTATTAATTATTGTATTTTAACAATTATATAGGAGGATTAAACATTTTTTATGTAAGAAAAACCCTAGGTAATGAAATTCTTAACCCAATTTGCATTCTTTGGGTTCACCTTCATATTTTTAATTATACAGTATTAATATTATTGCTATGATAAAATTTTGATAATATTATGTTTCACTATGGGTATTTACAGTGTATACCCAGATAAATTTCATTCTATTAATTATAACTCCAATTATATTTTAACGGACTTTCTATTTTAAATGCATTTAAAACTCTCTTTAATAAATTTCAAAAGGATAGGTTTTTATGTGCATGGAATGAGAGGTTTCTATTGATTTAAAGATACTTTATTACCATGGTATGTTCCTTGGAAATTATTTATGTTGGGTTGATCCCATTATAGCTCAATATATGTTGGGTTGAGCCCTTTTATTTCTCAATATATGTTGGGTTGACCCCATTATATCTCATGACATGATGGGTGAGCCCCATTATAGCTCTCCAATGCATTGGGTACTCCAGAGATGGAAGTTTACCAGAGTTTGATTCTATGTGTAAGGGTGAATTAAAGAGTTATATGGTAAATATATCCCATGTAAACAACAAGATTATTCTATGCATATTAGTTTTTATGTTTATGGGTTTTATTGGTTTTTAGGTTATCACTTGACTGACACTTTCTATCTTTATATCCCTTACTAATTTTTATACTCATACCATTTTATTAAAAATGTTTTTAAATGGATTTAAGGATGGGTAAGATAAATAATGTATTCATGATGTTTGATATCGAATTTTATCCATGAAATCACACGTTATGTTTTAATGGGTCATATTTTGAAAAAAATGAAAAATGCTTTTAATAGTGTCCTCTTTGTTTGAATGTGGTTTGTTATGTATGTAATTTAACCAAATTCTTTAAAAAATTAAACCCAAAAAGTTCCTCAATGTGTAATAATGTGTGTTCTTGTTTAAAATTCATGATTATGTAACTTTTTAAGGCTGGGTCCTTATATAAGGGATACCGATATTATAAAATAATTGGGTTCCCATATAATATAAAAATAAGTGGAAAGATAATATACATACATATAGGAGAAAAATAGAATACATTGAATTCTATAGGGTGATATAGAAGATAACCATGGGAAATTTAGTGACCAAAAATCCATAAATTATTAGTGGATAAAGAAGACCATAAATTTATCATAAGTTAAGGTATTATGATAACATTTTTACTACAATACCTTTCAGTTAGATTAAAGGAATTATATTATTAGGAAGATATAGAACATGGTAAAATATAATAATTTTATTTCATTCAATTTCATAAGAACTATTTCATCATTTGGTTACACTTAGATTAATTTTCACATAATATCATTCTCTTGGAAAATAATATTATATATAAATTTTTAATGACTGAAGAACTAAAATTTACATCGAATAGGTCATAACATCAATATAATAATGAAAACTCACTCAACATTTCTCTATATATATTCGAAAGAATAGTTCTAATATGATATCCACTATGTATAAATATTCATATAATGATATAAACTGTAATCACCAAAACCATAACAGAAAATCCAAAATGTCAACAGAAACCATTACATGAATATTTAACCTTTTGAATC
The DNA here is from genome assembly GCA_963277665.1 of Viscum album. Taxonomy (NCBI): domain Eukaryota; kingdom Viridiplantae; phylum Streptophyta; class Magnoliopsida; order Santalales; family Viscaceae; genus Viscum; species Viscum album. The sequence goes on along the minus strand of OY728166.1, from coordinate 1,405,850,477 downwards.
CTCAATATTTTTATTGTCAAATAAAAAAACCCAAAAATATATAAATAAATTAAATAAATTTCTAGAATCGACTTATAGTTAATCTCCAAATAACATAAATTATCTCACAATTTTATACAAAAAACACATGAATAAGATGATCATATATTAACATAAAACAAGATAATTATTTTCGAACATGACCAAAATCCCTATAAAAAATAAATAAAAGAATAACTACATCTAGAAATTAAATCTAATATTATTTTATAAAAATATTAAAACATTAACGAATATGTTACATAAATCCAGTAGTGATGTATAAATTTCCACAAAAAACAAAAAACACTTTAATCAAATCACTATTATATACCATGTTAAAAAATACTACCTAATTTAAATTATTACTAACATTTAGCTCTTTATCTGAAAAAAAATTATTAGATAAACTTCATGAACATATTCCAAGTTATATATCCATCATTCATATGTTTTACAAACATATCATCTTACCAATAATCACTTGTCTAGGTTTTAGTGTAATTAATAATAATATTTAAAAATAATAATGAAAAACTATTGTTCAAAAAATATTAGATGTCTCATGAATATTATAAAAATAATATCATTGAAAAACGCTTTTACAAAATAATTTTAATATCATAATAAACAAAATAATAATACTAGAAATTGAGTACTTTTATATTATCCATCAATGAATAAATTCTTGTTATTTAAAAACATTATTCATATTTATAATAACATGTTGATTACTATTCAAACAAAAAAAATCCACATCTTGGTTATAATGGACTCCCATAAATAATATAATTTTTATAGCTATTGTAGATCCCTTTATACATTTTGTATCACTAATATCCACATTTTTATGATAATTAATTTTCGAATTTATGTTATTCCTGTATCTGTCATATGATTCAAAAGATAACAAAGTGGTAGGATATTGGTTTTACAATCTCATATTTCATAGGTATTTTATAGGATTAGGTTTCGAAAAATGAAATATTATTATGTACCTCTCAAGATACTCATGGATTTCTTCACCTCTTTTTATTTCAATATATTAAATATTTTCTATTAATTTCCCTCAATTTATGTAATCAGGAGTGTGAAATTGTTTTTTAAGAAGACATTCATTATTTAAATAAATACTATAAAATCCTTTTTTATAGATTTCTTGTTTTATAAAAAAAAATGTCATTAATATTCCATTATTGTTATTTTAATTCAATTTTCTCAATAATTTAAAATTTAATAAAAAGCATTTAAACTAATATTATTTTTTTTCCAAATAAGATTAATTATTATTATTTTAAAAAGTTTTAATGAAATATTTTATTTTAACATATATGACATGAACATAATTTCCCTCCATCATGAAATATTTATGCTTTAAAATATACATTATTGGTATCCAATGTTATTCTTAAAGAAAATGTTTTTCTTAATATTTGGTAAATATTTTTGTTTTAAAAAGGTTGGTCCAATTTAAAAATGATATTTTCCTTAAGAGACATTATAATGAACCTTTCAATGAATTTTTCAGCAATGATTACATCCTTTTGTGTTACATATGATATACTAGGGATATGATCCAATGATACCATTATTATTATTTATCTAGGTGATTTATAATTATGACAATGTGATGTTTATAATACTAATTTATTTTTCATAGGATATGTCATAATTTTATGAATTATGATCTTGAGGAATTTATATGAATGATTTATGATTACATAAGTACTGGTCCATTAAATCACTATAATGGTTTGGGTAAAGATGGATAAATCATGAGGTAAATATGTTATTTATGAACCGGATATCATGTTCCCAATTGAATGTGTGGACCTAGATTTAATATCCATAATATTATACATTGACCTAGTTTTTATGTCTATAAGTTTGTGTCATATATATATATATGATTATTCATTGGACGAGTTTCATTTCCATAAGTATATATTAGGTCCTAATTTCAATGTTTTCTCATAATTTGTTAACTTTTTCATATTAATATATGTTCCCAAAGCTATATTTTTTTGTTGAAGACAATTATATTAGGTAGATGATTTTTCTAAACTCTCATGGATCAACTAATTATATTTCTTTTTGTTTTATGTCTTATGAACTCGCATGATTTATTCCACTACTAAAGATTATGATCGATGATATGTAGGGTATGTTTTCAAATGAAATGATGATGTTGTCGTACCATTATTTTCATGTTATGTTTATGTGATTATTGGGATGTATCTTGTTTATCCTAATAGAGAATACAATATCACCCTTACTAATGTTTCATAACACATGGAAATGTTGAAAGTGTTAATGTTAGAACGTCAAACTAGTTTATAATGTGTGAACATGTGTGTCATAGATGTTGATGATCATTAAATATATAAGAATATTATGTATCTTACCTCAAAAGACAATAAAAAAATTTCCCATTGAGATTGTATTAGTGAATTGTATTGAAAATTCATAAAAAAGATTTTATATCCATTTATGATAATCATAATTTTTTTATAGTTTCCACCAAAGGCAAAGATTAGTAAACTATGGGAGATTTGGATTGGAGAACATTTTTTAAAACCAGAGGGATATATCTATGTATAGGATAACAACTTAATGTTTTTGTAAGGGAGAGATTATTTTTTTTCCTAGAAATAAATTTCTCCTTGAATAGAACATGTGGATATTCCTTTGGAATATAATCATATAGACAATCATCCTACTACATGGAAACTATAACCTTATTGTGCACAGTATCTGACATGCCTAAGTGATATGCTTTTTTTAATTAACATTTTATTGTAAAACCTGTCAATGATTTCAAAAATGATGATCTTGGATGAACTAGGTTAAACCTAATGAATCATATATAAAAATTAATGGGTCAATATTTCGATGTCATATGAATATATTTTCTTGAATATGTGGGTTTCCACTATGATTATTGTATCTAACATTAATTTTTTTTAATAATTACCTTGGATATCAATAAATCATGTAGAAAATGAATGCAATTTCAAGTATAATTATTTTCTTCCTAAAAATACTTATGGATTATAATCGATGATGGAATATTTTGTGATGATCACGTAAATATATCATCAAATAAGCGGAAACATGTTATATTTAACTTCTTAATATACAATAGAGGAGGAAATATACCATTGAATATTTTATGAGGCAATGTCTACCCTCCATATATGGAAATTCAAATCCACTACTTACTAAAAAATGGATAAATTTTATGGAAAATATATTTTCATTTATTCAATACTAGGACCATAGAAAATACATCCCAGTTGTTTACTATTTGGATTGTGAAGCATATCAATGGTGTGATAATATTATGAATACGATGAAAAAATATGAAATTTACCCAATATAATGGGATGAGATTATGCATATATTTTTAGTAAGTACTTACCTTATATATTACATATAACAATATAGAATTAATTTCATGACCTCAATCATAAGGATGATATATCTGTTGGTACCTATGAGGAAATTTTTACCAAACATTGAAGGAATTATTCCAGTTTAATTATAATCTATGAAATAAAAATTAATATATTATTTATTTTTTTTAAACCAATTATTCTAATGTAAGAACTCATAAGGGGATTTGGGGGATGTAAAGAAATCATTCTATTTGCACTCAAAGTGGAAATCGATAGTCAAATCCTCCATAGTTATAATAATATAAAAATGAATATAAAGTTTCACAAAAAATTAAATAATGTTTCATATGGAGGGAATAAAAAATTTCATGATCTCAATCAAGAAAAACGTTAGAAGGATGAATCAGGTTAATGATTTAAAAGAAAAAAGAGACGATTCTTGTTTGGGAAGCCTGGAGATCGAGTAAAAGAATATACAAGTGATGTGCCAAAGAAAGTTATTGAAAAGAATTAATATATTGATCAATAAAAAACACCTCCCACACATTAATTCTATATATGTAAGTATATTGGTAATTATATGAATAAAATCCATACTCTAATATATAATGAGAATAATAATCCAAAATAACCTATGAAGTCAAAGGATATAAGGAATGTTTTTTTAATCACAAATTTAGATGTCAATCACAATAATTAGGGCACACTTATCCTCTTATCTAAAGATGGGTATGTTTAGTTGATATTAATATGAATAATCCCATTGAAGTTACTTTCATTCATCTTCCAATGAAATTTGATGTGATTTAGAGCCTGGATTATCTGTCTATATATAGGTTATAGAATAAGGAAATCACGTCTAATTTTTTGAATCACCTTATGATCATTTATCGGTGAAGGATAAAGCCATAATTAACATGGAAATTATCTAGGATAAGATAAGGTCATATATAAGTTATAAATGGTGAAATATCTCTTTAAAAATATACTTATTTATTATGAGTTTATTTTAGGAAACGATTAGTAAAAATTAGTGAATATATAATCATGTTATATTAATTTTTGTTATGGTAAATTAAGATTGAATGAAAATATTTTTATGTTCATTGTGAAAGGACATGTGATAAAATCGTTTAATAGTTTGGTTTACGTCAGTGTTAGACAAATTTTTGTAGAGTCTAAGGGATAAATATTTATGGAATAGTTAAAATTTAAAGTTTGGTATTATTTTTTGTGGATAATTTATAATTTATCATGCTGTATAACATGTGATGATAATTTTAGTTTTGGTAAATATAGTGATTCATGGAATTAATTATCATTATTTTATAGATCAAATGATATATTAATTGATAATTTTAGTGCTCCAAGAAAGAAAAAATAATCATGAAAATTCATTTCTTGGTGTAATAGATGAATAAGAAAATGATCAAGGCAGAACAAAAGAATAAAAATATATAGTTGGTGTTGAAATAAATAAAGAATTTATATTTTATCAGGATCTCTATTAGGATCCCTCAAAATTATGGAATTAATCATGAAATGAAATGTTAAAATTTTATCTTAATTTTCAATGAATAGAGAGTCCATTCAACTATAACAGATATATAGTTTTTTGTTCTTTAAACTTATTTTAACTATATTATTTATTACTCTATAATAGTATTTGTGCATTAGTTTTCTATTTTATGTCAATATTTTCACTCTCAACTAATATATTCATATTTTAAAACCTATCTTGTGTAATATGCAACTCTAGGCCTAAATGATCCATCCTATATTATTATATAACAATTATAAACTATACTGTAAATTTTTTTGTATGGATACTATTTTATAATTTATGAAATATTTATAGGTCATACTAAATATAAATTTATCGATAAATTCATCGTATTTAATCCTTCAATTTTTAGTAAAGACATTTAATTCATTAAAATAAATTTTTCTAAAAATTGTTTTTATTTATGTTAATGATAACGTATTATAATTACCTAATAGTACTATTATAAATTTTATGTTAGAAATATTATATTTGTTTTTAAAATCAGCATTTAAAAATTATCTAAGGGTAAAATATTTATACTTTTTGAGAAGAATGATTTTTCCCCGAATATTAAAAACAATTTTTTTATATGTTTTTTAAATGGACCTATATTAAAACTTAATTGTATGGTTATTTTGTTAATTTGATCTTAAATTATCATATCATTAATTTATTTAGAAACAATATAATTATTTTAATAGTAATCCTTAATATAATATATTTTGGTATAAGTTCGTATTTGGGCATACAAATGATTTTATATACAATCTGTTTTTTTATTTTTATGAATGTATATTAAAAATAATTTCTCTCAGTTATAGGAATAAATTTTTATGAACAAGTATTTCTTTGGATTTGGAAAGAAAAACTTATTATTAGAGGTTTTTTTATTTCATTTATAAAAATAAATTTTTGAATAATAGTAAAAGATTACGTTTTTATACAATACAATATGTTTTATGATATTTCCAAGATATATAAACCATATAAAATTTTAAGGATTTTATATTAAAACTCGTTTATGATAAATTTATTCAATATTTGAAAAAAAAAATAATTCAAATAATTAAAATTAGAGTTTATTCCTTGATAAATATGTACTTCATTTATAGTTTTTATGTAGTGCCTGTGCATCATAAAATGTAAAATTCGTTATCCTTTAGATAATATTTGGGAAGTAATTATTCCATTATAGTCTTAGTTATTAAATACACTCTAGAAGTTGTGATTAAATAGGTTATTGCAACAAAATATCAGCTTAATCTCTAGTTTCTGCATTTTATTGCTATCATTTAAAAACTCATATAAAAATATGTATTATGAAACCCTAACATATGTTTTTAAATCAAATAATGGACCAATATTAATGTGTGTTGATGGTCCTAGTTCACTTTTACCAATAATCAAAATTGGTCAAAAAACAAATAATTATGGATATCCTGATAAAGAAAATTATATCAACTAAAATAGATGCATTCATTATGTTTATGAAAATGGAATTTGTGGAGGTCCTCCCCATGAAAATAGACTATTAAATACATTTTGAGGTCATTACATTCATATAATTCATCTACCACATTATTTTACCCATTTTTAAATAAACCATCTATTATGAAGTTACTCCCCATGGTAGCATTATCAATTCTCAGTGACTTCCACACTATGGTTGAGAAATTAAACAACATGGGGATACCTCCACATATCAATGTAGATAAAATATTTTAAAGTTTATCTATATGATAAAACCAAAAACTGAAAATAATTTAATCCCCTTTAAAATTAAAATATAAATCATTGAGGTCCTCTGTATTTTATAATTATAACCAAAAACATTGATCTTGGTCTTACCTATATCAATTAAAAAGAACCCAATGTTTAGAATATCACCCATCATCATAGCCTAAACTACATGAGGCAACTAGGGAATCCAACCACTTCTTCACTAATTATTTTTCTAAAAAGGATTAATGGTTTGATTTTCAAAATCTATAAAACATATGATTTTGAAATGGTTTCTCATCTCATGGAAAACACCATATTGGAGCAGAATATGCATGTCATACTTATTCCCCATTGTAAACACATTTTCATGTGGACCGAGATGCTAATCATTACTCCATGTTACTATAACACCAAAAAGATAAATTTTTATCTGGTATCACCAATCACCATTTTACATATGGATTTTCTTATTTCAATTATATGAAATTTTATTTATATATGATTTTGACAGATGATTTAGATTTTTTATATGACATATTATTGGGTAAATATAGTCTTATATAATAAATTGAAGTATTAATTTTGTGATATTAATTAATACCGCCATATTATTTTACAAATTTGGGATACTTTTTATAAACTGTAGAAGGTTCATATATGCTTGAAACACTAGATAGAAAAAAACAAATGTACATATAAAAACATGTAAAATTTCAAAATAGAGATAAATTGGAATATAATGAAATATCAATGGATATTTAGTCAAATAATATAATATTAATTTAATATCATTTCACCAACTATTAATATATAATTCTAGAGTACGTTAACCAATAATATATGTATCATAAATTTTTGATAATGTTCAATTGTATCACTTTTTAGAGAATATCATATATTTAGCATGATGAAAGAATTATAATTATTATAAAGTAATGAAATAATGTTGTACTATGAACTATACTATTTGTAAGGATCCTTATCTTTAGTAAGATATGTGAGAACCACCAATGTGATTACATGGATAAACTTTGGGATATTTCACAAACCACTAAACATGTTCCTATACACGTAATGTATGAAATTGTTTTTGGGGATGGTATATTGAAAACCATTTTCACTTTTATTTATCATTTACAAATCCGATATTAAAAAACATGGATATATCCAAAGAGGATTTATCTAAAGTATAATAAAATTTCATCACCACATGTGGATACCAATATATGAGGCCTAATATTTCCATTAATCAATATAATAACATAGGATATGATATAACCCACTGTCGTCACTTATCCAAATACACATAAAAACTTCTAACTAACAAATCACCCATTTAGGTTATCTCACTTCCCTTATTGGTTAGAGCACTATATCCTATAACTACTTAAACTTATTTTATACATCATCTATAAAATATTTTACTCTATTCATGACTATTCTAAAATTCCCCTTACAATATATTGACCCATTAAACATTTTTTAAAAGATGTATCACCATAAAATATACATGAATCTTAGTCAAATATTTTTTATTTGTAACATATTTCCATTATGGGGTGACTTTCAAAACAATAAAAAGTTAATGGAATGAGGCATAATGCTCTCGAGATTGAGTCTTTCATTGTGTTCCCTGGTTAAAATTCTAGTCTACTCTCACTAAGCTTTATCCTTATATTTAGTAGGAAAAATATTTAGTATTTAAATTATAAAAAATGTACAATTATAACATATATGAAAATTTCAAAATAGAATATTCAATTAATAATGATTTTTTTTCTTGCTAATACATTCCCCTACAAATATTAGGAAACATTTATGGATAAATAGAAAAATATATAAAATTTGCTAGGTATCACTATTCATCCCATGAAAATGCTCATTAATACTCTCAAGGTCTATGAATCTTGGTAAATTTAGAGTAATAATAATTTTAGAACCCATATTTGTTAAAATGATGCACCCATTGTGTATGAAGATGGAATTTTAGTGGTATTGAACCTAATGTAGAGTTTCTTACTTCTTGAAGAACCCTCTTTATAATTTAAATTTTATTGATTGATTCACTCCAACTTATCTGAATGGATAATTTAGTATAACCTAATGCCACTCTATATAAACATATGAAGGGTGAGTTAATTATGGTAAGTGGAAATATATTCTTATCTTATTCTCAACTACATATTTCATTCTATTTATAAAACACACCTTCAATCTATAATATTATTCATAATAAATCCCAAAAAATGTTGAAAAATGAAGAATCATTGAAAGTAAAATTTTTACATGTATGACTCCTGATAGGATACATCATAAGAGAAAGAATAAATGGTTTTTGTATATTAATAATGTTAAATTCACCATAAAATTTGTTATTAAAATATATTATACAGGATGACAACTTATTTGAGGTCTAAAATCTAATACTCCATTTCACTCTCCAGTTTTATATGGGTTTAAAAACGATTATGTAAATATATATGTCAAACTCATAATGATAATAATGAAAAATATAACACCAAAAAAAATTATGTATCCTTGAATTTATGTTCTTCATTTCATGGTCATTAATGATATTCACATGAACACTTCACTTTAATTTGTAATCTTCAATGATTTTAAATCTAATCACATGTAAATATACAAATTTAGATAACTAATGCATCATATAAAACCCCCATCTTCATTTCATTATCATGGTATTCAATATACATCCTACCTATATTTGTTTCTTCCTTTATATATGTATCATATTTTATAACGAACATTCATATCTTATAGAGACATTGAAATTCAATTTCAAAACCCCAACACTATCTAACTGTTAAATTCATCTACTTGAACTCCATCATTTTCATCAACATCAAAAAGATATTCATCATTAAAATAAAAATAATTATCTAGTATTCATCCCAATAACAATAAAAACATCCTAATATTTTAAATTCATTAATGTTATTCAAATTTACCTGATATTATTTTTCAAGAAAATTTAGAATTCATCACAAAATGTTGAAATGGTGATTTCTTATAAATTATTCAATATGATGATGTGTTATGATAATATAGATTTAATTTAGGAATGGTCTAAATTTATGTTAGAAAATAAAAAATCTATAATCATTCATGGAATATTTTTCTTTTTCAAGATATAACATTTATGGCATTATTACAGTAATCATATAATGATATATATCTCAATTCCATTGCCTTGAATTATTTTCAATCACCATGTGAAGGTAAAAATTCAAAACATTAACATGTTTTTCATGGATTAAGATCCTTATAATTTTACTCCTTTTATTTATACATTATTTTATGTCCTTATAGAATTTCCTTAGATTCAACATGTGTTTGTAAGAAAGATATACTTCATCACCAGACTTATCTTGGTGTGTCATTATACATAGTTATGCGTGTAATTTATTCATATTAAATTTTTCTAAGATTCATGGAATAAAACATTACTTCATAGAATTTAAAATACATACACATCAAGAATTCCATTTTACAATAACTCATATAGTTTTATATGAGTATTCCTGGAAGGATGAGTTCATACTAAGTCCAAGACCTCCTATGTATCTGAATTATCTCTAGCAATGATAAATATAATTCATCAGAATTCTTTACACATATCAAAAATATCCAAAAGAACTATAATTGAAAAAAAAATCTACAATTTGAAATATATGGTACAACATTCTCCCCCCTTGGATTTAATTAACAATTCTCCATATCTCTACTATCAATACACTAAAATATTTCACTAAATGTATTTATATCCAACCAGGATCCCATTATAGATTACTCCAAATACAATCATTCTTTTTCATAAAAAATAATATTCAAATGGTGTGTGCTTCTTAGGACTATAAAATCCACTATGTAGAGGACTAAGAATTATTTCATTAAATATTTCTATATGAAAATGTTATTAAATAAATTTTTAATTTAATAAGAGAAAATAAAACTTTATATAATCTTCCATGTAAATTTTCTTTTTCTAATTGATTCTCCATGGATTATGCCTCCCAAAATCATATTACAATGAAAAAATTATTAATTTATATAAATAAATATTAATATCCAAGTAAAATGATATAAATAATGGGGTTAAGGTCTTTCAAACCTTCTTAGTTTGAGGAAACTATATGAACTAAAAGGTTAAACCAAGGATTAATTAACACATGTTGTTATAATTAGTGACATCATCCACTTGTTGTGGCATTATATTGAACACAAATTTCATAATTAAATATTCTAAGTTTAGAATTTTATATAGAAACAATTATCAATTATTTATATAATATATTTCTACTATATTTGTTTTTAACTTAACAAAACTCTTATTATTGCAGAAAATCATCATTAGTTTTCATATCACCACTCAAATATCTTCTGTATACTTCTTTATTGATATCAACTATGTCCAATCCTAGGTAAAAAAAATATCATTATGTTGATTACAATGATACAAAGTCTTATTTTTTTGACATGATTTCCAGTAATTTTATTGCAATAATGAGTGATTTTAGATATTAGATTTTTGATCTATAATATCACCATCATAATATATAACTAAAAATGTAACATATCTTAATTTTTGTAGCCATTAATACCCATAGTTTATAAAATTTCTATACAGTGATTAATATACTCCCCTAACTTCATGATGATTTATATGATTTATTCCTATATCTATAAGAGTTATAATTATTTGGAATTATTATGTTATGAATATCGTTAACACATGTCATACTTAATTAAACTATGAGACAAAATGGTTTCCTTTATTTTGATATGCATGAAACCTATGAATGTAATATAACTCTAAAATAATTTATATTTCAAATAAAGAACATAATAATTTTGAAAAATAATTACTGAAATTTAGGTTGGTGTCACCAAATATAACATCATTCATACCCTCAATCACTATAAAATTATCCAAATTTTATATTATTTGTATAGTGTTTATGGTTAGTCCCTACTCTCTTAATGAGATAAATTCATATATTAGATTACATGAATGCATAATAACAATGATGTGTATATTTGAGGATATTCAATTCATTTTTAGTCCATAAACCATTGATTATTCAACACCAATATGAAATCCAACTTGTTTTTCTCCGTAAAAGTATTCATTAAAGTATCCAATGTTAAATGTTGTCCTGAATCAATTTTGGTATGTAGTAAAATTTTTATGAATAGACACTACTATAATGATTTTTATTCAATTATGACTACCATAAAAGACATTTACAGAACATCTATAGTAATATGATACTTGAAAAGAGTTACATTTTGTTTCATAATGAATATGACATGAAAAACGGTGAATAAACTAACCATGTATTATTATTATTTGACAGTGGCAACCTAGTAATTAAATAGGCTTAAATGAATAGTATTAAATAAATTTTGTAATTTACCAGTTTGGAAAATTGTTCCTTTAAACTGTGAATTAAATCAGGATTAGAAAATAGTATAAATTATACCAAGAAAAATATTGAAGAAAATATTCAATGGGAAGATACTGTAAAGCACAACTCACATCACAGACCGCCTCTCCACCTAGCATTCCACCATTTCATGAAGTATCCAAGAACGAAATAGTTTGTGGTTGTAGGTGATGCCCCTTGTTACCCCTAATAAAACCAATGATATTTCCATGATTTAGGGAGTGATTTAATCCCTGATGAACTACATATTTCATGGGGTGATGAGGTACTTCTTCTATCTTCAAATGAAAACAAAGTTATTTGTGAGACTGAGGTTGTGACTTCCACCCTCGTGAATTAAATAGTTCGTGGGACAAGGAGGTACTGTTGATTCCTGTGAAGGAAACAAAGTCATTTTTATGAAGTGGCAGTGATTTACACCCCTGCAAATGGAATCCCTTCTGTGAATGACATCCCCACAAACTATGTTATGAGTGGGTCGGATCACCATCTGGGGGCCCCGGAAAAATAAACCTTGTAACCTAGGGTGGAAGACCAGTCATGTCGGTACCCAGTCCCTCAGTTCATTTATAAATAGAAACTAAGGGGAACCTAAAAAGGAGAGACCAACAAAACATAGAAGTCACAAAATCAGGAATTGAATAGAGAAAAAATAGATGAGCATTAAGTCATTGCAAAAACAAGATCACCTTCGATGATTCCTAACAATTAATGATTCACTAACTAAAATAATTGTATAAATAGATAATAGTTTACATTTTTACAAGTAAATTACATTATAGAAACCATTCCCCAATGAATAACAGATGACCCCTTCACATATAATCACCCCTCATAGAAAAACTCTATAGAGGAAGATCCCTACCTAGTGTAACAAAAAGCTATGTGGGTGGAAACTGGCTCTTTGATGTAGCACACTATGTAGGTTTAACCCAATTGTATGTATCATTGTGATATGTTTATGGTTCCCTCACCGTCTTAGCAACATGATACACATAGGGAACCACATCCCGTATTAGAACCTTCTACATGGATTGGGGCATCCTAGGGAGTTCCACTGTCTATATCCCATCACTTCTTTTCATTGTGTCATCTACCCCTTTATTGGCCCATCCAAGAACCAATATAATGGAATAAGGCCATGGAATCCTCCATAGACACCTGAAATGTATGATAAAATCATCAGGCGCATCATTATATCATATCGAGTTTACATACATACAGTAAGAGTAATGTGTGTAATCATCGTAGAAAGGCAGTCCACCAGAACACCCTCAAGTTTACATTCCTAGGTTAATGTGGGATCCAACCATAAGACTCTAATGAGAACCACCATGTTCTCAGATTTAGTGAAACCATTTTCATTTCTCTTCGATTAGGTCCAGTGTTGAACATTTCCCACTTTTTGGGAACCAATTTTAGGGAACTCCCCTTGAGGTAAGGCCCTATCCTTTCTTGTGGGAGGTGCCATATTTTTTTCCTTTAACAGATAATAAGGAAATATCATGATAGATCACTCTATATAGTGATCATGGATATAAAAAATATGTTATAGGTACACTCAACTCCATGTCCCTCTCCCTTTAGGCTTCAGCACCATCCATCAATGAATAGAGTGGATCATGCAATCTTCAAATCCAATAAATAATCTAGTTCTGCACACCAAGAATGACTCCTATGGGATTAGAGGTTAGTAGAGATCATAGAATCTACAAGATCCCAATACAAATGGCCCTCCTATATGGTATAATCTTTAAAACCATATGTCATCCTTCAAAGTTCTAGATTCCCATTAAAGTATCTCCTTATATATGGTCCTCCTCTAAACTATAATCCCCAATCCCACAACCCCCAAATGGGAATCCCTTAAGTGTAAGACCCAATAATTCCCCTCTAATGGGTAACATTCATGAGAAATCACCATCCAACCAAACTACATGGGATTTGATTCCCAAATAATGGAGATACATAGGAAGTATCCCTATGGGACAACCCCAACACCAGAAATTCACCCTAATTTTTTCTAGGCCACATTCCCAGTATGGAAATATCACCCAAGGAGACTGTATCTATCCTGAGTCCCTTAGGATGCCTCACTATATGTCCCATGTTATCCATGAGGAGGTACCTTCAACCTGGGTGTCCTAGTCCTGTGAAATAAAACATTATGGCTGGGTCCTAGTCACATGGAATTAAACGTTGATGTTCCATATTATGTGGCACAAAACTATTTGGGTTATTGTTCCAATCAATAGGATACATAGAAATCCCATATTATGAGTTCAACCTCGATGTCAAAATATCTCACATCCCCCAAAAATTAGGTAAACTCAAGAGTGCTACACTATTTGGATTAAAATAAATATTGTCCTAACAAATGATCCTTGAATCTCAAATATGTCTGTTAAAGGGTATCATTGATGAATAACCTCAGATACATATAGGTACCTTCATTTTTAAAGATCCTTGGATACATACATATGATTCTAAACCCATATTTATTTATGATCCATCATTACATAGGGGTAATATGTGTATTCATACTTGGGAATGAACCAATAATTCATTTACATATCTTAAATCAATAAGAGAGCCCCATAATCGGAAATAGTCCCCCCCCCTAAATGTTGTAATGAGGCCAACTTCCCATCCTTATGACCAATGTGAGTTCTTATGAGTCGTTGGTCATGTTACCCAACGATCATGTGAATTTCAAAAATAGGTCCCTAAATCATGGATATGAGGGATATTTGACACTTTTATCCCCATGAAAAACCCCTTTGTAGGATGCTATATGATTTTGTACCCGACCTTTTTTATTACACACAATTCAACCCCTATAATCAACCGCCTGGGTGAAAATGATTTCTATCGGAAACATAGGGATCCTGACATGAATGACTTAACTACGACACCAAATCCATATGATAAAAAGGGTATAATTCCAAATATCTATTGAACCATATTATTCTAGACAAAAACTCATCTTTAGGGAAACAAAATGGTGTAACTGATGTGAATCCTTATCCAAGATGGTCTTTTTACCCCGCTCTAGGCCCCTTTCATATCCAAATGGAAGAGGGTAAATTAAGACCATCAATTATGCATGCAGTAATGAGATAATAATTTGATAATGGGTTTTTATGAATCTACCACATATATTACATGTACTTATTATCTCTCCCTTCATCCAAATGGCATCTCAAAAACATTCACAAACTGGCACATCTACCACTATATCTATTGAGTCCCCAATAAGTTATATGATTCCATCTACCACCAAATTCCTTCAATGATGGGTTTTAAATGAATTTGATTAAGAGTATCACCAAAATGGTACACTACCCACCCTAGAGGTAGCTAAATAGTCCCTCCATTCCATGAAGCCTCACCAGTCATTCACCCAGTGATGGTTTGTGGTCTGGAACCAGATGGACCCACTAACTATCTCAAACCATTTTGGGAGCCTATCCTCAAAACATGATAATGATTTCATCCAGTACCTTAGGGAGGGTAATGAAGTCTTTGAAAATAAATTCATCCAAGTAGCATAGGGGTCTCACTCAACAGCCACTATCAGATATCATCACCACCAATGTTGTACATCTGTGTATCCTCGTTATGCAGAGTATGACACCCTATAGGCCCCAACCAATGATATAGTGAAATGGATCCCCAAGAAATACCATGGATGGAGGTATTCAAACTATAGAAAAAATTCCATTTTTCTTATTCCTACTAAAGAATCCCACAAGGTAAAGACAACGGAAACCTATAGACATATGTATATTACTTTTTTACTCTCACCAAGCTCATTAGTCCAATATGGTGAAAAATTATGAGTAGGTGAAACTTTATGCAAATAATCCCATAGAACTTCTAAAAAATAGGGATATAAACTATAGGTAGACACATATCCCTACCGAAACACATAAATCCCATCACCCAAATAGGATACAAACAAGTTATGATCATATGAAAATTCTTACTAATACACAAAAATCTAATCATCTAAATAGGGAAAAACATTATAGGCATCTATATATCCCTACCAATGCATATGAATCCCATAAATCAAATACTATGTAAACCAAATTCATGCATAGACAATTTTCTATAGATCTATATCATTACCATTAGTCAAATATGTCGGAATCCAATGAGCAGACACAAATCCCAACACATAAGTATGAATCCCTCTAGACAAATATAGAGGAAATTAGAGAAAACAATAGTTACATACTTGTTTCAAATAAATAGAAGACTCAAATCTGTATCCCCACATCGAATAACATATATTACCCACTGGTAGGAAATGGCAGACTGAAGAAGGAACATATTTCTACTCTGACATGAAAATGGGAAAATATTTTTGTTCTGACCAAGGATGTCATTCAACACATCTTATAAATGATGTAGGAAAAAAATTCAATTCATGACTATATCATATGGACTTCTCAATATGTGATCATGATAATGGAAGTATCAATTATTCATTCTCACAACCCCACCTCCCCATGTGGAGTGAGTCGTCCATACAATGAGGTGGTCACTCTAGAGAAACCATACATATCTAATCTCATATGGGAGGTCCCTCTAAAATATTAAATGATAAATAAACAATTAGATATTGCACAAATAATATATACAACTAGGGAACACTAGTCTACTTTGGTGGCCACTCCATGGCTTGCATATATCTAGTAAAAAACTCTGGAATCTTTCCAATGTATCTTGGAAGTAGTATGTGATCCTCTCAAAGAGACACTCGTATATAAAGGTCATTTATTACAGTAAGCATCCCCAGTCACCCCTAAGAGCATGCCCAAAAAATGAATTGCACCAAAGGAAAGAGAAAAAAAGAGTAGATTCATGACCCTACTCTACTGAAAGATGGATTTATTGATACCATTAAATACTTATCAATGGATTATAAAGATCCTACTGATATGGTATTAATTTATAGAAGTAGTCATAGCATTTGTGAATGTCCCCATCTTAACATTTTTATTTGCAACCCGGGAGGTCCTTTCTAGGTTATCAACCATGAAGGGTGCCTTCATGGATACCAAATGGTATATTATCATAGATTATCTCATGATGAGAATCACGGTAGCCCTCATCATGACCACAAGATAAAACAATATGAAGGTTATACCCTGGTTTTTATCTACCTCGATGGTCCCCTCCATGGTATATGCTTCCACAACTCTCCCTACAGTCCGAGATCATACTCTGATGGTTGTCCTCATACATGTATCATGTGCTGTAGAGGTCCTCCTCATTGTGACATATCATTTCAGTAAGATATTCCTCCACATATTTTCATCTTCCCTGAAGGTCCTCCCCATGGTATACAATATAGAAACTCTCCTTAAAGTAGGATAAAAATCTATGTTGGTAGTCCTCTCCATGATTGTATTCACTACGATGGCCCTCCCTAAAGCAATGTTAAATAGAAAGAAGGTCCACCACTTAATATCATCTACTCGAGTGGTCCTCCCTTGGGTGTACAATAGATATAGTTTACCTATTGTAGGAAATTTAGCTAGTAAAGAATTACTCACCATCATAGTATGCACTATGAATGTACTCCTAATATTGATATTTCATATTGAAAATTAGTTCCTCCCTATTTCAATTCAAATATGATAAATCCACATATGTTGTGGTGGTTGGAGAGGTAGGATCAAACATGATAGAGACCCTGTAAATGAAAAACGGCATCTTTTCTAAAATAGGAGATGGACAAGGGCCATGATAATCCTCTAATCCACCCCCAAACTGCTCACATACTAATGAGAACCCTGCCATCCCTACTACTTGTGACATTATAGTTAGGAAGAATCCATATTAGGCATATCGGGTATATGATTCTCTTGAAAAAGATTAAAGTATATGTTTCTATTGAGTAAACAACAATATAGGGATGATATAACATTTATTTTTTATCCCTTATCCACTTTATAGTTTAAATTACAATGGGAATTTTCATAAGAATGTATATAAAACATTTACCTAAATATCTGAAAAACTCTCTTCCACCTAAAAGATAAATTCATTCCTTTGGATGGGTATGAAGACCATGTAATACTATTGGGGGAGCTTTGTCATCTACTCGACTGAGAAGGCCTTTCAAATGCATGATAACCAAAATTAGAAAGGTGGTGGAAAGATATCTAACTGAATTTCTTCAATACAATGCATAAGTTGCATTATCTAATTGAAAATTCTGCTCCTAGTGTTCACATTCAGGGATAGAAGGATCATGGATATTTACATTTCAGCCAACTCCCAATCCAGTAGAACCCATTAGAAGTGGAATCCAATAATTTCACTAACACGAGGAGGCTACCAAGAGTAGAACTCATTCAAGAAAGATGTCATGGTCAATAAGAATAAACATATATTAGGCCTCAATAACATCATACCTAAAGAGATAGATCCATCAAAAAAACTCTTATGATAGGGAACTGAGAAGATTCAGTTATATTTCACATAATGGAAGCCAGTCACTAAACAATGATATTTCCATATAAATAAAATGGTTCACATTAATACCTAAGATCATATTTGACTCATTATAGGATATGGAATTGTGAGATCAAGAGATCATTGGTAACAAAATTAGTTTCCACAGTATGGTATCACCCCTATTTCATAGTTCTAGGGGAATTTTTAACACAAAATTACCCAGTAAGGACAACAAACACACGTCAAGGTACACCAAAAAGTGAACGAGAGAAACCCCAACCTATAGGGCTGGGGGAATATTCACTTCAACCACCCCTCAATGGAAATCAGTATTGTCCCATTTATTTGGGATGATAATAAAATTGGTGTCCTATTCCACCCCGTCTCGTGACTCATTTTCCCCAAGAGGGTGGCATGTTACGAGACATTGTAAAGGATCCCTCTGAGACACCCCTTTCCAAGAAGCCTTAAGTCGATCACAAAAAAAAAGGTAGAAGTCATGTAAATGGAAGAAATAACCCTACTATCATTCAATATCTAGTACAGTTCCTACAATACATTTTTCATTGGTAAACTTCATTGATTTCAACCCTACAGAAAGCTCCAAAAATTAAAAATTCAGAAGAATATGAAGAGGTCAGATCCATATGAGATACATGCACAGTGATAATGATAGTCTCCTCACCCAAAACTAGATAATCACTCTAAATTAGGGTTCTCCCTCAATCAATCCCTTCATTCATCCCTGTTGAACCTCTACTAAAGATAAGAACAAAAGAAAGGTTATATATTACCCACATCCTCCACTTGATGAGAACAATCATCCTATTATTGAATAATATACCACTCACTAAGAGGATGAAATGAATGTGTTAAGGAGAATAAAATCCATGTTTATCTAAGGTATAATTATTATTGAATATGATCTCTATGAAGGGATTCATTGTGAACTTTTAGTATGTCTACCTCATCCACTGAGATTCATTCCCAAAAATAAAGGTAAGGTCCAGATATCATCCCAACTCTGTTCTAGGAATATCGGTTAGCCTTAACCTATTTCTGGATGGGTATCATGATTACCATCCATTTAGGAGAAAATAAGAATGAGTTCAATTAAATAGAAAAAATAATTTCATGTCATGATATCCACCTCTAGTAATGGGAGAACAAGTATGTCAAATCTTTCCCCTTACTATAGATTTTTTGAATCATGTAAAAAACACTCATCTGGGAATTATCAACACCATTGTGTCATTTCAATCTCAATTGGAAGCCAGTGAAGAATGGAATGCCTCAGTGCAGCAACAATGAAAAATGTACCCTGATTGGGTAATTGAAAATCTTCCACCACCATGTTTCAGGAGTATAATGCATCTATTGTTCAACAGTTTTGGTGAACTAGATCAATATAAGACACATTATTCTTTTCATTGTAATTATATGTTGGGAACATCTGAAAAAGAAGAAGCAGAGAAACATAGATGCTTTTTATGAAACATTAAGGGCTAGACTTAATATGATATGCTAGTTTTACAACTCAGTCAGTCATGGTATGGGAATAACTCCTTTTAATTCTCCTCTTCCTTTTTTTCTCAATGTTGTGCAAGACAACACTTAGTGACCTCTTGAACTGAAAAAACATGTGAAAGAGAGAGCATCTTAATTAATGACAAGATGGAAACAGTTGACCTTCTCCCAGAATCATCTACTTCCCCAAGATGATATTATCGCTCTTGGAAATTATATCTTCTACGATAAGCTAAAAAATCATAAATCATAGTGAATTATACAAGTGGGTTTCAATATTTATCACCATTTCCCAAAAAATGGTGGAATAGACATAACAAACAATGTTTAAATCATGGATAACACCAATGGTTTGGGGGAAAATAGGTGGAAAGGTGGAGGTGGCATCAGGCCAACATAAGGAAACCCCTGTGCTACTCCATCTCATATTCAAGCACCATATCATGAAACATCATCCCAATGTCAATAGCGACCCTCAGCTAGAGAGTATGATATGAGGAAACCGAAAAGAAAAAAATTTATGGAATGAAGGAAAACTGTTTACTCATTTTGAGATGATCAAGACAGTAGACATTTTATACCCTCGATGATCAGCCAAATTATTTTCCATTTCACTAAATACTATAACACACCACCCAAGAATGTTTCATTTTTAAATAACTGTTAAATGAAATTATTGATTTAGGGAATCTAAAATTGGGACCACCACTAAAAATATTGGTGTATGTTCCCACATATTCCCATGATAATGGAAGTGTGTTTCAAGAATTTTTTGGTATGAGGGAAAAGGAGTTTGATATTTTATGACTCAGAAAAAGCTCATAGTATTTTCAAAACATAGTTGAAACAACCAACTGTTCCCCAAGATGCTTTCACTACAACAAATCTGACACCATTAGAACATCAAACAACCAAAGTCCAACTAATAAAAAGCAATAATGGAATAAAGGATAGAGAGAAAGTGCAAGAGGATGACTATAATAAGGGACATGTTTTCTTTGAAACTCTAATATTTTATTCCCCCAAATATGAAACAATGGGTATCACATTGGAAAATGGAACCACCAAAGATGGCCACCTGAGTGGAGTCACCATCAGAAGAGTATTTAATTTTTTGTTACATTAATGAAATTAACTTAATGGAAACCTTCTCCAATGATGATTATTGATATAATTCCATGTTCCATACACGTGAATAAGGAATTGGGGGAAGAAGTAGTAAGAGATGAGGATACCGAGGATGACATAGTCACGCTAGAAGAAAGAATTCTAGATACACCCCTGCTCAGACTATAAATGTGGCAGAAACTCATAGAAGATCCCTTGAGCCGACCCAATATAAACAATAATATCCCCTTTAACCATACAGAATCCAATCTTACCTAGTCTCTCTGGAATATCAATTAGAATACGAACATGTATTATATCACTCTCGGTGAGTATACAGACCTTCCGGACCCAACCCAGCGCAGAAGGAAGAACCTCCAACATCAGTCCCAAGGGCGGATCCATATTTATCAAATACTCAAATCTCTAAAGTGCATATAAAATATCATCTCAACACTGGGTTGTTTTACCTTTAGACAATAAGAATAAAATAATAAAATAATAGTCATAAATAATGGCCAAAATATCAATATTGGATGCCTTTAGTTTATCAAAATACATCATAGAATCACACTTTGAAGCATTGATAATCCCTCATGATTTTGAAGCTGACTTTGAAACTCATGAGGTTTATCAGATAAATACTGATTCTATGTAATTACATGTGGTAACCTCCTTCACATATATATTAATTCATGATTAAACAGGTGAATGCCAGACCCTTGTATGTGTTGGGTATGATAAATGGGGTTTATTTCTAGAAAGTTTTCATTTATAGTGGCTCTGGAGTTAATCTCATTCCAGTAAAAAAACATTTTCCTATTGGGCTATGATCAAAATAAAATATCCCATTCATCTATAAAATTGAAAGGCTATGGAGAAATATAGTATAATACATTGGGGTAATCAATCTATAGGATCATTTTGTATACCTTATATTTGACTCAAAATTTCAAGTGGTTAGGCTAAACATGACCTTCAACATCTTACTAGATAGGCCTTGGTTTCATTATAATTCATAAATCCTTTCATATATCCATAAATACATCAAATAATACATGAATGGAAAATTTGGGGCATTTTTTATCGATGAGTAATTGTTCGAATCCTATGAGTCGCATTATATTGACACATGATTATATAAAGGACAAGGGAAACTATATCTAGTTAATGGATTTGAATGGATCACCACCTCATATGGTCTGGAAAAGATACCAACTAACACCTTCATATAGATCAGAAAATAGTATGTTCTACCTATCAAAAAAATTGAACATATAAACCCATTTTAAGGTGCATATTCTAAAATATTCATGATTTCATTCATGATAATGGAGTCTAGCAGTGTTTGAAAATATATTGAATCTCTATTTAATAGTGAAATCTTGAATGAAAATGATTTCAATCCATCCCAAGAGCTCTACTAAATCCCAAACTCACTGAATGAGACAGAATAGGGTGTCCCTTCCCCCGTGGGGGTTAAGAAAAACCCCCACCCACTCTATCTTAACCAAAGTTTGAAACGGATATCCCACTATCATCTGGGTTGGGTGATGTCACTTCATCTTTCGAATGACAATATATAGAATCCTCTATAAACTCTGTAGAACTCATCCCAATACATGTTTTCCTATTAAAAGAATAAGATAATGATGAAGGGGAATAATACTACCTTAGGGATGCCCCTCCTTCATTTGAGGATGGCATCTGTACCTCCATTGATGAGCATAGAGAAATAAATTTGGGAAAAAATAACTAATGACCCACCTTGATTAGTGCGGCCATATCTTTTGAAGAGAAAGATGTATATACCTTCCTATCCTAAAATTCAATTTTCATTTTATTTTATAAAACACACATTATGGGTGTCTGAGAACCGAAACAAAACAAAACTAAGATTCATAATAAAAAATTCTATCATATCATGACACCCAAGAAGATCATATTGAGTTAAGTCACCTGTCACTAACATCACGAGTATAATTTAATTATCACTATCCATCCCCATTTTTGATTTCATAGTTCAACCACCTCACCCATCTAAGATCATCGACGAGGCCACTGGAAACCATACCACCAAGTTTTCTTCCTCCCAAAATAAACCAATGACAACCCAATCCATAGAGCTAAAAAAATATGATAACAAATGGCACAGTACCATCGAGAGAAACCCAACAGCCATTACCAATTCAAAATAAGCATCCAAAACCCAACACGAACAAAATTATTTGAGAAACCCTATAAACATTCATCGCTGTCAAGTGGAACAATGACCAAAAACCAAGTCTTGAGAAAAAATTTGGTAACGATGCTTTTTTCATACAGATCAAAGCCATCATCGAGGAATTGTGCAAGGAATGCCAATGGATACCGATCTGTACATCCCAAAACCCCATCATTACCACCACTCTTCTTCCCCCTTAGATAGGCCTTACAAAACAAGGGATCAGAGCAGAGAAAAACAGCCAAAGGCTCCGACCGTATAAACAATGATGAGAAAACAAAAATGGGTGTCCTACTGATTTAGGAAGTGCCTAAAAACCATTGGCCATCAAACCCCAGATCCTAGAACCTTAATGTCACCACCACTTTAGCTATGACCTGGAGTGATGCAGAGGGACGGGAGATTAGAGTAGAGGATGAGTGGAAAAAAGCTTCGAGAACAACAACCTTCGACAGGGCTCAAGAACCACACATGAAGGAATACCTACATACTAAGAAAACCATGAGATGTATTTTCATATAATTACATTGAAATTATAGGTTTTGATCCTAAGGTGGCCACTTACAACCTTGGACTACCAAAGGACCACTGGGGATACCAACAAGTATCTATGAGGATGCACATAACACATGCTTTCAAGAAACAATACAAAGTTGATAAGGTCCTTAGAGTCAAAATCATTCATGAGGTATAGTATCCCATCTCATTGGACAATATAATCCACGTCAAGAAAAAATAATGATAAAATTAGAGTTTTCATTGTTTTTATGGATCTCAAATTGCACTGCCAGAAGGATGATTTACAAGTCCCGATAACAAAACAATTAATCAATGAAAAAGCTACTTATCAGGCTCTCTCCATCATTTATGGATACTCATGATTTAATTAGATCCAAATGGATCAAGAAGATAAATAATACACTACCTTCATGTCCTCCTATGAAGTATTTTTCTATCAGGTAATTATCATTGGCTTGAAGAATGTCAAAACTACATTCAAGCACACTGTGCTTCTCATATTCAAACCCTACCCATAAAAATTCTTCTAATTCTATGTTGATTACCCAGTGATTGAATATAGATAATTCTTGGACAACCTATAAGATCGTGAAACTATCATTAACAGACTGTAGAAAAACATCCTGAAAATGAACCCTTGAATTGTGATTTCGATCTCACTTTAGGGAAATTACATGGCTTCATCACATTCCACCGTGGAATTGAAGTAATACCCAAGAATAAAAATCTTATACATGGAAAGTTATAGATTCAAAAAATAAAATAGTTTAGTGGACTTCATGGAAACATATGCTATATCTGACACTTCATCACCAACCTTTCTTGAAAATGTTTTCTATTCTCCATGATGATTAAAAATGGGGTCATATACTAGTGAACTAGTGATTGATAATAAGAATTTGATGGTCACCTGAAATACCTTTTGATCTAACATGTACTAATGTCACATGTTTGGGGAAGACCACTTGTCATTCTTTTTAATGCCTTTGAATGATCACTGGGTTCCTTCCTCCATAAGAATAATGATACCGGCATCATAAATAGCCTTTATTATCTCATTAAAACCAGGATTGATATTGAGACTCGACATTCAAAATTTTATATTGGTTGTTTGGATCTGAACATTATAGTCCAGGAATTGAGGAACTATTCACTACACCATAAGGTTCATTTGGTCTCTTGGATTAACCCACCAAAGTATATCCATAGTCATCCAATTTTGAATGGATGCTTGTCATGTTGGTGATTCATTCTATAGCTCTTTGAAATCTATTTTGTGCCACACAGAGTAATCAGAGGATGGGAGTTAACCAATTTTATAGCATATCAACCTTTGGAAGTAATTAGTTCATTAGAAACTGAAATACCCGATGAATTGTTATTATCCTTTATAGAGGACCCCTATATATGGTAATCATATTTTGATATTTCATCTAAAATCCTAAAAGTAAACAAGATAGAAGTCACCAAACTGAAAAAATTGGGGTTGTGAATCATGGTCATATCTCTGGTAAAGGAATTCCTACCTTACTCCATCTAACTTTTGGAGGGGTTCATGGACAATGAAAAAGAATATGAAGCTGTCATTGTATTAATAGAGTTGGAACTACAAGTACAAGTAAACACTTGATGATAAAAGAAAATTTGTAACTCTCCATCATTAACGTTAATGGTGATTATGCTATCAAAAAAGAAGACTTAATCCACCCAATATTCCTTTTCTAAGGACTAATGGCAGAATTCTCTTAGGAATTGACTTTGAATCATGTCCCAAAGATAGAAAATTCACAAGCTGATGCCCTGAACAGTATAGCCACAACCATAGACAATCCCAAGTGGGATGAAATAGTAATCATAATTTTGAAATGTTGGATTGTATAACCCTTAATTAAAACATATGTAGTATAGATTGATGTGATCAGCACCCTCCCTGAACTATAAATTCCTACCACTGGTCGGATGATATAAATTATAGACTACCTTCAAAATGGATAACTCCCATTGGACATATTTGGGAGAGATAAAATATTATTATATGTAATTATCTTTTTTTATTATAGTAGAACAAACCATTAAAAATAACTCTATAAGAAGCACCTCTGTGGGGTCCTTCATGGGTGCATCAATGGAGAAGAGACCACTATCATAATAAAGGTTGTACATGCACGAACCTATGGTTTCCACCAATAAGGATCCATACATTCCCCTAAAATCCAACATCCTGGATACTATTAGACCACTACAATGCATGACTGCAATAAATTACCATAAAGTTCCATTCTAGGTTTTTTCATTCCAAGTTGATTAACAAACCCTCAGAGTTTTTGCACACAACTAAGTACTCTTGACCATTTTCTTAAGGGGACTAGATGTTGTGGGACCATATCCTCCTACCAAAACCAATATATTCAAGTACATTCATACTGAAATATAATTCTTCTCCAAATAGGCACACATTATACTACTCAATGAAGTCGGGACCAGAATCATTATTAGATTCCTAAAAGCCAGCATCATCAAAAGATTTGGGGTCCCTAATATAATACTGATGGATAATGAAACAAATTTATGTTTTGAAATATTTGAGAATATATTACTAGAGTATTACAGAAAATCCAACTGTTCATCCCACTACCATTAAAATTATAAAATAAATATATCATCCTTTAATAAGACCCTATCAAATTTACGCTAGAAAAAACAATAAAGGATAAAAAATCATGGGTGGACAAGATACTATATTCCTTGGTGGATTACCAGACCATAACCTGCATCTTAACATGGGCCACCCCATACGCATTAGTATATATTACATAGGAAATCGTACCCATCAAAGTTCAATTTCTATCACTCTACATGGCCATATGTGATCAATTATCCATGGATAAGGAATCCCAGAAATGTCTACATGAATTGGGGTGACTAGATGAGAATGGATTTAAAATTTACATCACTTTTATGTCCACAAAAAACAGATCATGCAATACATTAACAAAAAGGTTCTCCTGCGATCATTCATCAAAGGAGAGATGGTGTTGGTCCTACAGACTCTAATGATACCTAGAAAGAGAACTCCAAAGTTGGAACCAAAATAGGATATTCCTTATTATATATATAAGTTCTATGCCAATAAAGAATATTCCCTAATTTCAGTTGATGGAATAATTTCAATGGCTCCCACAAATTCAAGTTTCTTAAATAAAATTTTATGTTATTACATGGCATGTCGTCCTGATTGCATAATGATAAACTAAACAAAAATCGTCAGCACTGTATGATGTTAAAATGCAATCCAATGTCCAAGAATCATGAATTAAAATTTATTTTAGGCCTACTCTAGAATGTGTATGTTGTGTATAGGCCTTATTAGTCCTTATTCACATATAGTCTTCTATGACACCAAATCACACGTATGGATGGCTTACTACTTTAGTCTAAGATCTACATCTATAAACTAAGGGTTGTAATACTTATCACATGATGTTAAACTAAAGGGTTCATGGTACCCAATTGATGAAATCAAACTTGTAGTCAATATTTGTTATCGTACCTTAAAGATCATGACACATTTTCCATGTCACAGGATATTAAACTAAACAAATATCATTGTTTCAATAGACGTTTCTCTACACATAAGTTTTATCTACGTGAGAGAAAGCTAAAAACACCCAAAAACAATGTGAGAGTCTGATCCACTTTGGTAATAACCTTTTCAAGAACTACAAAAATATTGATTCCTTTCAAAATAGGATAAGTACTAACGCCTGGATTTTTCATCATGGTCCCGCCACCCCATATAAAAATTTTCAATCACTCACCTTCATACTTATAGGTCAAACCTGTGCATGGAGCGTTCATTTTGAACTGCATGTGTCTTGATTCTCATTTTATGGGATACACAATGAAACATATAACTAATGTCCTTATCCTAGCCCTGAAATAATAAAAAAATTCCCCACTCTACATATAGTTTTGACCTTCTTGGGGATTTCTATCCAAAACATCATACGAATTGATTATTATCATCTCAAGATACATAGTGAAATCTAGACCACTTGTGTTAGGTGAAACGACAAATTTAAATTCATTTATAGGATAATATCAATAACATCATTTAGCCTCATGGTACCTCTTTACATTAGGATTATGTTTCTAACTATTCTACAAATCCATTCTACACATAAATATGACACACAATCATCCTAATTTCATGACATTAAAATATAGGGTACATCATCTATGCCACCAGATAATAAATTACAGGACATAAGTGTCCTCGTTGTATGATATTAAAATGAACAACACTATAATGATTCCTCCCAAGAGTACATTACCCCTTAAATCATCAAGTTACCATGTCGTATTCAAGAACTACATGTGGAATAATTCCTATTATCATAGGATACTTAGCAAGGCCTGGATTGTACATCATGGTCCTTCCAATCGAAGAAAAAAATTCTCCCACCTTGTGTATGGGTTTGATCTACATAGTCAAAAAAGTTCAATAAATAAGTATGTCTTGATTCTGTTCCTCATGTGTTACGTAGTGATGTCTAGATTATACATCCCTATCTCACCCCTACAAATTCAAAATTCTGATCTTCGTTGTTTTATTACATCTATGTAGTGGATAAACCTTTTCCAACCGTTGTTTCTCACATCGATCATACCTCAAATGGTCTTTTGAGGTTACTCTAGGGATACCCCACATGACCAAGGAGTGTTAATCCACATAAAGGTTTATATGGCCTTGGAAGAAATACCTTAAAAATAACTATCAATTGAACTTTCCAAATGACGTTATATCACATGGATCTATGATATCCATCTTCATTAATGTCGGTTGACTCATGTCCTTTCCATAATATGTCAAATTGGATTGGTTTTAAAGAACTATATGTTTATTTATTCCTAATAACGCAAGATACATAGTGATGCCATGACCTTTTAATATTGGGTCCACCAACAATATGTTTTCTTCACATCAGCGAACCAATGACCTTACCGCAAGACATTAAATTGCATAGTGCCCCACGATCTTTAATGATGAGAAAATTAAGAATAAAATTAAATTTCTTTTAAATTTTATTAAATGAATTATGGTTATAAAAAATAAATGCACTTATTTTATTATATATTATTGGATTTAAATGACCATTAAGTATTTTTACCCCTGATAATATAGACATTGAATTGTAAAAACATGACTTGTATAAATATTTGATTTAAAAAAAAACCCCTTCTGGCATAGACAATGGATGTGATGGCCTCAACCAGTAATATCACACCCTATGAAGACCATTTAATGAATATTATGAGGGATATAGAATTTCTGGGAATTTACCTAGACCAAGACCAATCCTAGACCCAACAATATAAGCTTGATAAAAACCATTTATGGTAGTAGTTCAAGCTTATTGAGATCACGACCCAAACCATGTTCATTGAACAACACCCTGAAAGCCCCACCAGCATGCACATTACACTTAGGGAGTAAACATGCGTAATAAAGAGAGATGTATCAAGAAACTATAAATGGGAATATGATAATTATTTTTTGTACATAATATTGAATTAATTTTCATCATATTATTGTTAATTTGTAAATGATTTTTTAAAGAAAAAAATTGTTTTTTATAACATTCAAATTCTATTAAGAAATCAGTTTTTATGAATTAAGATATTTTTGAAATAAATAATATTTCATTAAAATATAATTCTCTAATTAATTTTTAAAAATATAAATTATCATATATTTTTGTAAGTAAGTCAAATGTAATTTTTATTAGGCTTCAAAAAATAGTTATTTGTCAAAAATTGGTTATCTTCAATAAATACAATTCTTTATTTTAAAAGAGAAAATTTACTTATTTAAAATATTATTGAGATAAATTAAATATTATATTTGAAATCAGTAGATAAAAATTATCCAATGGATAATTTTTCATAATTATCTATGATAGTCGAATTGTCATCTAAAAATTAAATATTGTATAATTACACCGTGTGTTTTATAACATCATTTTTTTCCAATAGTGATTTAATAAATACTATAAAGGTATAAATGTCCAAATATATGAATTTTATTTAAAATAATTCAATTTTATTTTTATTTTATTTTATTTTTAAAGCCTTAATGAATCCCCCATGACTTATAATATATTTTATGATTTTAAATTCATTTCCTTGAATGTGTGACTCACCTCCACATAAGAATGGGAAATATTTTATTATATTAAAAACATGGAATTATATATTAAGTTATACCACTCTAATTTTCCAATATAAATTGGAGAAAATAATGAGATGTTTTGTGGTTTTTGATATTTTATTATGTTGTGCCAAAAATTTAAATAATAAAGAAACCCCCCTGCTTTTATATATAAACCCACCAAGATCCCATTTCTTATCATTCTAACTACATTATGATCATCCTAAATCTTCTCTATACTACCTATAGTCCTCAAAAGTCACACAAGATCCCAATAATCCTCTCTCAATTATTTGTATTCACACATCTAAGAAATGGATTTCTTTCCTCACAATTTTTATTCAACAACCTTATTTGAAGTTACTTATTTCAATTTCAATTTCAGGTACTTCAATTTAATTTTTAATCCAAAAATTACTATAAATTTGATGTTATTTTTGTGATGAATCATTTATTTCACATTATTTGGACCCTTGCCAAATCCTTTACTATGCAGAAATTCCATAAGGCATTCTCTCTCTCCTCTTTTAATCACGCACATGATTTCTGATATACCTTTTTAATTTCTATTTTCTTATGTTTAGGTACTTTCTTTCATATCACACATACTATAAAACTGATGTATAAGTTATTATATCTCCATTAACTATCATTTAACCCTCCAAATAACCATTAAGTTCACTCGTTACCATGTCAAACTTATTTAAGAGTTCTTTTCCTTTCTCCACTTTCATCAAGATTATTTATTATGTTATGACTTATATTTCCAATTAAATATGTTGGTAAATTTAATTACACGTCATTATTACATTAAATGTCTTGTATAAATTATTAGATACCTCTTTAAATTGCATCAATACATTTTACTAATTTTTATATGATTTCGTTATGATGTAGAAATTCTACCACAACTTACCACAAATGGGTTGTGAATACCTTCTCCATTTCTCTATCAGTGGTATTCACAATTATGCACATATAATTATTTATTTAATAATTAATGTATTTATTCCACATCCCTAGATTGTTGAAAAAATTATGATGTTGAATGAACCCAAGATATATGATCTATGTGGCACAGTTAATAATGGGATTGAAATGTTTAGTATGGGTGCACCATAATACCACTGTAATATATTGGGTAATGATTAGTATCATGATACATCATGTTGAGATGGTGGTTTAACTTATTCCATTATATTAGTTTTTTCCAACATAATGTCTTGGAGATCATGCATTGACCTGTGTTTATGATGTAGTGTTTTAGGTTGTTTCCACATTTCTCATTTTATGATTATCATGCTATATCATGCCTTATTATTCAGGTTTCTTTTTGCCTCATTGATATTCCTTCTCTAAAATGTATTAATATCCTCATGTTATTCCATTTTTATTACCTTACTGGGGTTTAGACCTCACCCCTTTCTTATGTTTATCTTTTGGTTATCCCATGCAGTGTTATGTACGAATGAATGTTTTGGTCATGTCAAATAAGATTTCAATAAAGATGTTTTATTTTATGTTTTAAGATATTATGCAATGTTCCTAAACCCCAAAGAAACTAGAAATATCAATATACTAAGTATTTTATGTGAAATGTTATGTAATATATCCAGTTTAAATAACAAATAAAGGGAAGAGTTTTTATAGTTGGTATCAGAGGATATGTTTAGTTATTTTTTCTACTAGGATTAGAAAACCCTAGTGAAAACTGTTAAGGACTAGTCTATGTATTAGAGATCATAAATAAATTTTGGTGAGTATATAGAAATTGTTTTTTAAATAAAATACATCTTTCTTAGGATATTAAAAGATCACATGGTTCTAGAATAGATGTACTTGGGAGTGACAACACTGACAAGTTCTTCTGGGCATGACTCGGGGTAACATGGTACATGAAAATAGGCTTTACTATGCATCAGGTTATTCACTCTCAGAGGAAATGATTTGGTAAATTCCTAATCTCATTAAAAATCATTATTAAGGGAACAAATAAATACAAAAGAATATGTTTTAGGATATAGATCATGGATAACATAGACTAAATGCTAGAAACTCATAAGTTAAGGATATATTTGTAATTTATAAGTTATCACTTTATTTTCATTGGATTCCCCATTATTTGTTTAATATTTTATATTACTCATCCCTCTTCATTTATTTCATAGAGTAGATCTAGAATCAAAATTGAATTTTAGAATATTTGTCTATAGTTCTACGCATTCCATTATATCAAAAAATTTAGTAGAAATATTCAATCACCACAAAAAATAATTGAATTATAGATGTCATTAAAGAGGAAAAATGGGGAAATTATTGTATCCCGTGTATATAACTCCACCCCCATAAAATTTTGTAGATTGAACTTCCTGTTGAATCTTTTTATGCTTCCTTTTCTGAATTTGATGCAATTCTGGGAAAGTATTGGCTTTCCCTATATCAAGAAAACATAAATTACCACTATAGGGAAATCACTCTCCATATAGAGAATAAACCCCTTATTCTATTCAAGTGAAAGGAGTGGGATGAGTCTGTTTCTGCACCAAAATATCATGAATGGACATTATTTACATATGAGGAAACGTATCTATCTCAATTGATTTAGTCTTAAGAAAGAACCATTCAAGAATACATGCCTATTGTGATGTAATATGTTGATGTTTTTCGTCAGGAATTTCATGGTATTCCTCCTAGCCGAGATATAAAATTTTTTATCATTCTTATAATTGTTGAATTTCTAATATCCAAGACTCTATATAGGATGGTTGTATTGGAACTTGAGTAAATCAATGAAAACTAAAATATAATATGGTTAAAGGGTTTATATGCCCATTTTCCTCACCATGGGGTTCACCAGACCTCTTCATCATGAATAAGTACATGTCAATATTCCATTTCAATAATTATTGTGATCTTAACAAAATCATGATAAAGAAAAAGAATAAATTTCCATTAATTGGTGACTTGTTTGCTCAGCTATATGGAGCACAATAATTCTCCAAGGTGGATCTACAGTTGGGATATTACCATGTATGGATGAATAAAGAGGATATCCCCAAAACATATTTTCTTATAAGGAAGGAGCACTAAGAGTTCAAAGTGATGCCTTTCAGACTCATTAATACTCCTACAATCTTTATAGACTTAATAAATAGATTCTTTACATGTTACATCATAAAATTTGTGGTATCATTAATTGATTATCTCCTAATATACTCTAATACCAATGATGGGCATGAGGAGCATCTGAGAGCTATGCTAAAGACTATTTGAAAGGAAAAATCCTATATAAAGTAAAAAAGTGTGATTTTGGCTGGAAGAAGTATGATTCTTGTGGAATATCATCAGAATAATTGGGATATCAGATGATCCTTTAATGAAAATAGAAATTGAGGGACATAAGATGATAATATCTATGACAGATATATGTAGCTTTCGTGGGTTAGCTGTATATTATTGCATATTTTTGTGAAATTTCTCATGACTATCAAACATTATTACTAAGAAAAACTCTAAATGTAATCATATTTTCTTGTAATAATGATAATGAATAAAGACTCTTGGAGTTAATGAGTATTATCAGTTACCATATTCTCACACTACCCACATGTGGTGAGTTTTTTCATATTTTCAATGATGATTCAAATAAGGGAGTTGGATGTGTGTTTATGAAAAATGAAAAATTTACTACCTATTCATCATGGAAGAAGAAAATACTTAATAAAACCTATCACACAAATGATATGGAGTTGGTTGATGTGATCGTTTCCTAGAAAATCTGGTGGTATTATCTATTTGGTGAGAAGTGTGAAATATATATGGATAAAAAGTCTCAAATTTATATTTTCACCAAAAGAGATAAATATGTGCCAAAAATATGGTTAGGGTTCATCAAGGATTACAATTGACTAATCCACTACCATTATGAAAAATCGAACAAAGTACAAGATGCTCTAAGTATAATGATCCCAACAGTTATATCATTTATGAGAATTAAGAAGGATTGAATCTTCTTAGACATGAATAATATAGAAATGGGAATCATAAATAAAGGAACATAATCACTCCTTTAAAAAATTATTGCTCAACTATATCATTTGGAATTATTAAAGGATTCTCAAAATTAATATGGGGGAATTTAGAGGAATGTGGAAACTATTAGAAAAGGTAAATCCTCTGAGTTCAATGTTAATGAATATGGAATTTTGATATTTCGGTCAAGACTATATGTTCCATAAAATCCTAGGTCAAAGAAAGAAATTTCTTTGTTGATGCATGTGGTTTTACATATTCTATTCACCCAGGAAACATAACGATGTATTGAGATATCTGAATGCACTATTTGTGGGATAACCTGAAGAAGGAAATCACAAAATATCCATAAAACTACTTTGAATGTCATCAAGTGAAGGAAGAATGGTAGAAGTCTAAGAGGATGATGCAACCATTACCCATACCAACATAGAAATGGGAAACAATCACCATGGAATTTGTCACTAGAATTCAAAATACATCTAAGGGAAACCATTTTGTTTGGGTTGTTGCGGATCATCTTATAAAAACTACACACTTAATTATGATTCGAGAGGATTTATCACTAGATCAATTAGAACAGATATACATCAGATAGGTTGGAAGGATACGTGGTGTACCACTATCGAATGTATTTGATCATGATCCAAGATTTACTTCTATGTTTTTGTAAAAGACTACATGGTGATCTTAATAATAAAGTGAACTTCAGTATAACTTTTCTCTTTAAAACTGATGGATAATATGGGAAAACTATCCAAATAATTTTGTATATGTTGAGAGGTTGCTAAATCAAATTCAAAGGTGGATGGGATCAACATCTTCTTTTGGTGGAGTTATCTTATAACAAAAGTTTCCAATCAAGAATCCAAATGCCTAGTATGAAGACCTTCAAGGGAAGAGGTGCAAAATGCCTACATTTTTGGATGAATTTGGGGAACAAAAATATCTAGGTTTATAAATGCATGCTGAAATAGTGGGTACGGTTAAGACCATTCAACAACACAACAAACTTACTGAGAGTCAACAAAAGTGCTATGTAGAAAATCATTGATAATACCTAGAATTTGATATTAGAGACATGGTATTCCTATTACTATCTCCATGGAAGAGAGTTTTGATATTTTGGAAGATGGTAAATCTTTTTCCAAGGTACATCAACCCTTTGGAGATCCTTGATCGCATCATTGTAGTGGCCAATCAACTAGCACTCTAACCAAACCAATCTCAAGTACATGATGTATTATGTGTATCCCTTTTACGAATGTACATATAAGACCCATCACATAAACTAAATCTATAGGTGGTACTATTGGTGAGTGACCTTTCTTATGAGGACCAGCCAGTGAAGATATTAGATCATGGAAAAAAATTTCTTCAAAATTATACAATTCCCCTCATCAAAGTGTTGTGAAAAACCCACTAGTTTAAAAAGAAATATAGGAACTAGAGGATGTGTTGAATAGTAGTTACCCTAATGTATTTTTGTGTGGAAAAATTATTTTTTGGGAGAAACTTCATAAGGGTGGAAGTTTGTAATGACCCAAACATTTATGAATAAAATTACCTTTCTTTTTTATTTAATTAAATGTATTATGGTTATAGAAAAAGCATACACTTATTTTATTATATCAAATTGGATTTATATAAACATTATATATCTTTACACTTGAAAATATTTCTGTTGATAAGTGATCACATGTCTAGTATAAATATTGTATCTTAAAAAAATACTTTTCACATAGAAAAAAGAAGTGATGGCCTCAACCAGTAGGATCATACCCTATGAAGCCCCTTTATCTGAGCTTACTAGGGTGATATAATTTCTATATTTTCCCAAGACCAATCCCATAACTATATCCATCAACTTAAACATGAAGGAAACCATTTACAGGATAAGTTCAAGCTCATTGATATCACATATCGTACCATATTCACCGAATGACACCATAAAATCCCCCACCAGTGAGCACCTTACTCTTAGGGAATATGCTACAGTAATAAAGATATATGTATTAGGACCCTATCTATAGGAATGTGTGCTTTATTATTTTATATAATATTGAATATATTTTCATCATATTATTGTTACATTTTACATGATTTTTAAAGTACAAATGATTTTTTAGTTAACATTCAAATTCAATTATGAAATTTGTTTCCAAGAATTAATGTATTTTTTAAATAAATAAAATTTTAATCAAACATTATTATTAAATATTTTTTTTAAATATAAATGATCATATAATTTTTTATGAAGTCAAATAAAATTTGAATTGGGGTTTGAAAAACTAATATTTGTAAAAAAAGTCATCATTTTCCATGAATGTCAGCTATTATTTTAAAAGTGAAATTTCACTTATTTAGAAAATTATTTAGATAAAATGAATATTATTTTTTGGAATCAAGACATTAAAATTATACTAAGGTGAAATTTTAATGATTTTCTAAGACAGTAAAATTGTTTGGTAAAAATTAAATACCATATAAATATACTATGAATTTTATGTCATAATTTTATCCAAAAAGTGATGTTATAAATACTATAAAAGGCATCCTCGGCCAAATATATATTTTCACTTTAAAATAATTTAATTTTATGTTTATTTCAAATTATTTTTAATGCCTTAGTGAATCGTCCATTACTTACAATATATTTTTATATTCTAAAATCATTTATTTGAAAATGTGACTCACCTCTACATAAGAAAGTACAATATTTTATTATCATCATCCCTCAGCCTTATTAAAAAATATAAATGACTCCCATTTTCTAGAAACCATGGGAAAATCTAGGATTTGGTTTTTGGTTTTTGAATATTTTACTATGTATTGTCCAAAACAAAAATAATTATGAAATCCCCCTATTTTCCCATATAAACCCACCCAATCTCCCATTTCTCAACAATAAAACACCATGAATCTCATACAAAATCTTCCCTCTACTCCCTAGTGTCCTCCCAATGCGCCCCAAATCTCACAAAAAGCCTCTCCCAAGCCTTTCGAGTCACACATCCAAGTAATTGATTTCTCTCCTCACCTTAAAATTCAAGAACATTCATCAAGATTAGTACCTTTAATTTCAATTGATTGTATTTCCATTTCATTTTTAATAATTAACTTACTGCCCAATTTATGTAATTTGTATGAGGGGTTATTTATTCCCCCTCATTTAGACCCTTACTTAATCTATTACTATGCCAAAATTCTGTAAGGGACTCTCTCTCCTCTTTTAATCAAGCACTATATTTATGATATGACATTTTATATTAAATATTAATATGTTGGGATACATTATTACCTATCCAAAATACAATAAAAATTATTTAAATATGATAATATCCAATTTAACTCTCATTTAACCCTCCTAAGAACTGTTATGTACACCTGTTACCATGCCAAAATTTTGTAAGAGTTCTTTTGATTTGTCCTCAATCTTCAATATTATTTATTTTGTGACACATTATATTTCTAATTAATTATGTTGGCGAATATCCTTCCATGTACCTATTACAATGTATTTATTGTATAAATTATTATAGACCCATTTCTCTCTCATCAACCCATTTTAATAATTTCTATATAATGTCATTATGCAGCAAAGAGTGAACTATGATTTACCATGCATGTGTTGTGAATTCCATTCCCATTTATCTATCAAGGGTATTCAAATTTATGAACATATAATTATTGATTTAGGAAATAAATGTATCTATTCCACATCCATTTATCTTGGAATAAATTATGATGTTGAATTAATCCATCTTAAATGATCTATGTTTCACACATAATCATGATATCGAAATGTTTATGAAGGGTGCACTCTGATAGAACTCCAATGAATTGGGTAAAGTTTAGTATCCTGATATGTCATGTTGGGATGAGGGTTTACCTGATTCCATTATGGGACTTTTTTCAACCATGAATTATCTATGTTCTAGCTTTGACTGATGTTTATGATGCAGTGTTTTATGCTGTTTCCACATTTCCAATGTTATGATTATCATATTATATCATTCCTTATTATCCATGTTCCATTATGCCTAATTGATATGCCTTATAAAACATGTAATATTATCCTCATGTTATTACAATCATTTTTCTTTACATTCAGTTATAGATAACCCCTTTCTTATGTATTCCCTTAGGTTATCCCATGTTGTTTTAAGAATGAAGGAATTTTTTGGTCTTGTCAAAGATGTTTTAAAAAAATATGTAGTATTTCATGTTTTATATTGTTGTTTAATGTTCTTAAACCCCAAATTTTCTAGTCCTATTGATCTTCAAAGTTCTATTAACTACACTTATCTTTAATAAATCATGTTCAAATATGAAATAAAGAGTTGAATTTTTATAAGAATTATATATGGATTGATACTTATATCAATGAGATAAGTAGGGATTCCCTAACCATTTAATATTGACTCCAACCACACTATTTTTTTCACATTTGGGAACCTATGTATTTACCATATGAAATAAAACTATGTGGTACCTCAATAAATACTTATGGCTTGATTCTCATTTCGATGATATATATAGTGACTACTAGGGCTGATGCCCTAGTCCCATTCATAGTGAATATAAAAATAAAAATGTTCCAATATCCAGTATGAAAATATAAATATATGAAGGATATATCATGTTTGGGTTCCACATTCTAGGATCTATCAAGGAAAAATTAATTCTACCCTATGTATGAGCTAGATCTATATAAGGAATATCCCACCTAATGACCATTCACAGTCTGGATGTTTCTCACATGCCCAAACCCAAAAAATTCATTCGTCAATATATGCTTGCAAGACAATTTAAAATCTTCACAATCTTCATACAACCATTAGAAATATAGGGTCATTTTCTTCGGGAAACCTTTGTTTGAATATAAATAGTATTCCCCAAGTTATATCTACACGAGTTACCAAAACAAATTCTATCAACCAAAGGAAAATTATTCATTAGGAGAGGCCTCTTCCATCTCTATAATCCCGAGTAGATTCCATGCCCTATATAATTTCTCATTGTCCAATATTACAAGGGATAATTTTTTATACATCTTTCAACCCTTCCATATAGGGCATATCAGAAACTTCTGGCCTGATTATCCTTCAGTTACTCATGGTTTATATAAAAAAGGGTTCTAGTTATATGAACATAAATAGAATAACTCCTTATCATCCCCACCACTTGATGTTATAATGAAAAATCAATGTCTTAGTTGAATGACACTTAAAGACATTATACTAAAAACTAAATGTGGCTTTATTCCAGTTATCACTTGATACATAGTGACAAAATAATTTTCAATATTGGTTCTAGATATGACATAAATTACAAATTCCACTTCCTTAATCATGGGATCGAACGACATGGGGAACCATCAAATATCTACATTTGAATAGATTCCTGGTACCACATGATATGTAGTGATGGTCAAATCACATACATTGGGTCCAACCATGTGACAAAAATATCCATTTTTTCCTCTGTATGGGTTAGACCAGTATAAGAAATTTCAATACAAAACTTATAAAAAAATCACACGACGTTCCAATATTGGATGTTGATCTATGTATGAGTCTCTAATATGAACCCCACCCCATTAATGCTCTTGTATTCAAAAAAATGTCCTCTTCCCCATGGATGGGTTAGAGATACATTGGTATCCTTACTAGAACTATGTATGGAATGATTCTAATTTCAACATGATATGTACCAGCATCTATACGTCATGTCTCAGACCCATCCATATGAAAGAAAATTCATCTGTTTGGGTCAGACTAGTTTAATCGAAATGTATCTACCTATTTTCAGAAAATCTCTACATAGAATTCCCCTCTGATATTAATGTTATCTCTATTCAGAAACCATTATCGATGTCTGTAAATTTTTGAATCCCCATAAATCCCCCTAAACATCTGAAATGGTGGGCCAGTGTCCAAGATACACCTTTTTTTATAATGCACAATATTCTTTAGTTATCTCTACATATGTTTCCAACAAAAAGGCATATCAACCAAAGGATAATTCATCACTAAAAGAGGATTTTATAACCACTATATTCCACAAATGAAATTTATGTTCTATATCACTCCTTGTATTCCTAAACCCACTTGATTGCAATTTACATCCTTCCCCCATTAATACCTAGATATGATATAAAATTCCTGGTTAGATTATAATAATTAGTTAGATTCATTTTTCCCATGGTCAAATAAAAGTAACCTTAAGTATTAATCCCCAAAATTCATCATCCTAATACATTAAAATACATGGTCCATGTTTGATTCACACATTTTTAACCTACATCATGCTCAATCCCTCCATCACATGTGTCAAATACATATAGAAGTCGATTCTCATTCATGTCAAAAGCCTATGGAGAATCCCTTTTCATTTTTCTGATTGAATTCCCTTGATAATCCGCCCATGGTGGTCTTGATAAATATAAGTTTTCAGAAATCATCCAAGCAATGAAAATGGAGGGACAATGTCTCTATCCATATTGCTCATAATAAATATAAATTTTCACCAATAACCTGATGATCAGAAATGGGGGTCCAGTGCCTTGAGGGCACCTTTGTTTCACTATACTCAATGTGCCCCAGTTGGATCTGTATAACTCACCCACCAAGAATTCCTATCAACAAAAGAAAAATTCATCCCCAATAGATGCTTTTATTACCTTTATTCTCCCTAGAAACATCACTCTGAAAAACATTCTTATACTTACTCCTCAGGTACTTGTCCCATATCATGCCTCAGATTCAGATATCCCAAAACATGGGTCTATAAAAATACCTCTTTTATATTTGAAACATATTGGGGTACATTCTCATCAAAAAAATATATTTTTGGGCTCTCACCCCTTAATTCATTGTCAATGCTATTCCACCTAAGACATTATCTAAATCAATTCAGTTTTCATAATATTAAAATAACCAAGAAAAATAAAAAAATCATGTTAGCATTAAAACCCACAAAGGGTAACCTATGAAAAATTAATGTTATTCTTGTTATTATTACAACATAATGGAATTAGAAAAAAAAATTGTGATATAATATCATAGACATAAAGTTTTTAGGTTTTTTCATATATCCCTAGAAATAGTCGAAACCACAATTGTTGAGTCCCTTGACTGATGAAAAAATTAGAGCATCACATGATGACGTCAATTTGGTTATCCCATATATTTACTAAAAGTGAGATCCAATGAATAAAATATTCATTCAATCTAAGAGAATACCATTAAAAAAAATTTAAAATTCTGTTTAATGAACCTTGTATAAAAAGGAATAATGAAATACATTGTAGAGAAAATTGTTTTCATTATATGAAAATATGATTTGTGGAGAATCCAATGTCTAGAATCACTCCATGAATGTTGGAAGGAATAATTATAGGGATTCCTCAGGGGATTCATAGAGTTGATGAAACATCTACTCCTTGTCCTCTGTGGCACAAAGGAGTTCAGAAAAGGTTCTAGTCTTAGCATACGCCCCAGTCTATAGTGGATCTACCTTCCTAGATGTGTCCACTATGTCCCTTTACTCCACCTCTACCAGATATTTCTCTTCATCAATTACTAACACAATGTGATCTAAACATTTCACGAGCTTCTCCAATTTGTGGCTAAGTCACTATGAATCTTGATGAAGTTACTACAATGAGGTCGTATGCCCCACTATTTCACCATATAACCTTTATTCCATTCATTAATTCTATAAATATTTATTAAAAATGATATTCTTTTCCACATAAGGATGATCTATGGATTATATAGTCAAGATACGAGAATAGAGAGTATTATCCTTCTCCCGGGTGGTAACCACCTGCTTTAATATGTCATAAATAGAATGGTAATCAAATCTCCCATACCCAAGGAATGAAAATAAGAGACTTAATTTGGTAACTATCACTAGAGAGTATTCCATGGGGGTTTGAGAGACCAAATTCAAAATATCCTTCTAGATTTTATAATAGGAAGTATAGAGGTTTTAAAGGTCTTCAGAGTCTTTCTCAGTGTCCCTATCAAAACGAGGAATGTATTCTATGACAAGGTCCAACAGAGATGGATTTATCTTTACATACCTAATATGGAATGACTACATGGTATCTGAATCCACTGTGATGTCAACATTATGGGATATCAGGACATTATTTGTAATTGCACGGATTAGTGGATGCAATCATGAATTCATAAGGCCAACACAGTTAATACCTAAATCCCAACAGAAATTGGAATTATTAGAAGGATGGAGAACTCAGCTTCACATTCTGAGAAATCCACATCCCTAGCCTCCATTTTTTCATCATCACTCAAAAAAGTCCTTATTGCATCCTCAGTCTTCAAATAGACTATGAGTTAATCGAGAGATACTGCGGGTGTAGGACCATACTCAACCATGTCACTGCTCACTTAATGATTAATCAAAGAAACTATACATAAAGTAATATTCAACTCAAAAAACTAGGAAATTGTTTATTTTGACTCCCCTAAAGCTTGAACCCCTACATCTTCCATGGTTGTGTTCCCTAGATGGGCTTAATAAATCTTCTCATAAGGAACAACGGCCCTTGAAGACAACCCCACTATAGGGGAAGAAGTCATTTTATCAAAAGTTTCTGACCTCATGGGACATGGGATCTCCCTGATATCCATAGTTTTAAGGGATGTAATTTAGTTCAAAACCCATTATTAAAGTCATTACATTTGAATCCATAGAAGTGGGATCAATACACTTAGTTAATACTTCAACCTCTGAAGGATCTACCACTTCCAAGAAAGATTATTTTGATCCAAAAAGGATTCCCCCATAGAACTTGGGGTCACCCCAATAGCCTTAATTTTATTGGATTCCCTTTCCAATTTAGTTTCATACATCGACTATACAACCTATAACTTAAAAGAAGTATGATCTATATAAATCTAGGAAATTTATTCCGATTTACTCATCATACCTACACAAAATTTTGCATAAATTGATTATTCCTAAAATAATGACACCTAACATGAAAATTAAATGAATAAATTTAATAGTTAAGTGCTATCCTTGATTTTATATGTATCGTCAGTTGCGATTCCTACTAATGCTTCATGGTATGCGAAGAGGTTGATCCTCAGAAATGAACAGTTGTTTGGTCTGGAGGTGGAAAGACTCTAGCAGGATCTGTGAGGATTGCCGCCATAT
Organism: Viscum album; assembly: GCA_963277665.1. NCBI lineage: Eukaryota > Viridiplantae > Streptophyta > Magnoliopsida > Santalales > Viscaceae > Viscum > Viscum album. The sequence goes on along the minus strand of OY728166.1, from coordinate 1,405,807,039 downwards.
GATTTATCATCCAAGGGGAGCCCACTCAAAAACATACCATATCATAAGGGATATTCTTCCAATAGAAGTACCCATTGGGGTGTATTCCATGGAATTATTCATCTCCTAAATCTCCCAAAATTCTTATAGATACAAGGAGAATGGTTTTCAAGTCATGATAGTAAGGAAAAAAGTGATTTGGTGAAAATTAAATCTTCAACATTGTTATCTGGCTCCATTGTAATTATTTTGATATATCCAATATGATCATATCAATAATCTCTTCTTTTAAAAGAGTGGATCTATGTATCCATATCTTTTAAATATGAATCCTCCATGCATGGATATTTCTGAGCTGAAATATACATCGACGAAATGATTGATCTAAGGCCTACAAGATAAAGGGGACCACCTAAAGTGTATCCTAGATGTATTCATTGTTTGTTTTTACCTGAAGGGTATCCCATGCCTTCAAAGACTATTTGAATATTGTAGTAATAGGGAAGGTCAATGACAGAGGATCCACTCGAGGAAGTTGGGTGGGTTCGTATAGTTGTGGTTTCTTTCTAGGAACCTCACATACCCTGGAACCCTCTAAGGAAGGGTGCTCACTTGACCCTCGATAAAAATGAGTAATATACCCCTAATATAGTTTTTATGTGTGGTTTTACCTTATCCACACCCCAAAGGAATGACTATCAATTTCGTCATCCACATAAACTTTAGGACTCACCATGGAAAGCACCCGATAATAATATCATTTTTGATTCATTCGAGATTGGATTGAGGTATGAAGTTGTTGAAGATGGATGTCCACATCCTTAGGATCATCATCATAAGTGATAGTGGAAAGAGCCAAAATGTAGTTTTATTTGTCCAATGAATCCTCCTTCACCTTCATGAAGCACCAAATCATTCGAGTCAAGTGGGAGATCCTTATAAAACCCCATTTTCTCTAGGAAAGTATAAAGTTGATGTCAGAAGGGATGGATTATTTACCTTGGGAGGTAGTGCCGATGGAATGGGGGAACACAAAAAGGATTCCAAAACCATCATTGGGTGTTCACGAATGAGAGATTTAATTTTTATGATTTTTTTTTCATGAAGGCTAGACATTTTTATTTTTTTTTTCATGTGGCATGAGGAGATTTCTAGGCCTCAACAAATAGAACTGATTTTTTTAGATAACCTTCAAGGTATGGTTAGTTCCAAACATTTGAATAGGATTTTGTATGTGTAGGATTGAAACCCATTTAAGTTAGAAGTATAATCCTACATTGGGAATCCTCTTGATTAAACATCATCAAATGTTGTTGAGAAATCATTAGTTTTTTCTCCTAGAATGTGTTATTGAGGGTGGAAGGACACTTAATTTTGATATAGTAGAAGTGTTTGTCAAATCTATAGGGTCAATACCCCTGAAAAATATATTCTTCATCAATCCAGGAAACCAAAATTCATACTATTAAATAAATAAGATAACCTCACTCAACAAATTCCCAAGATTCATAATTTACCAAATTACCCGATAGGGATAGTAAGGATCATAAGTGCAGTAGTCATAATGGTTGAGTTGGTACATCATTTCCCACTTGTTCCAACCTGATGGAATGGCCACACATATTCATTGAAGTTATGGATTGATGGTAGAATTAGAGATCTGCTGAGTATTGATGAATTTATAGCCTCACATAACAGATTCTATCCAAACCGAGATAATGTGTAAGGGATATACCATCTAATGTGGTGGACTCCCCCTGTTAATATGTCTCAGCAGAAGATATATTTTTGATAATATAGTAAGGATAATATACCTACAAATGGCCTATTAAGCTGGCATTTTTAAAGTCATGACTCTATCTTCTTTACTAGAATCACAAACCTAAAAAATACAACCTCATTAAAACATGGATATCAAGGCTACAAAACAGAACAACTGGTTATAATTAGGAAATTATTTTCCAACCCCATTTGTTGAACTGTCCATCTTCCAAAATGGTACATTATTCACCTATATTCCATCAATTTCCAATGGTTAGGTAAGTATTCAATATTCATGTGTAGAGCTCTAGCCCATATCAATAAGAGAAGGAGTCAATCCAGTATGAAAATTGAATATCTTTCTTCAGAAAAGGTTCATCTTTTCCATCCATCATTAACTTCTTATTAAACATTTAAACTGGGAAGTGCCCCATACAAAAACAAGTTGAAGGCAGCCTAAAATAATGAAGTCCCAAAGCATCTGCCCTAAAAAAATTACCACATGCATGTGGAAGAGATCCCAATGTAGAAAACAATAGACATTGATCACCAGTGGTAATCCCAGAGGCTAAAAAATCTTCCACCTTGTTCCCCTCATGCCAAGTGTGAATAAGGATCACCTGAGAGTCCAGAAGTTTCTTGAATCTGCAAACAATGTAGGCAATGGACCATGGAATGAGAAGCGTCCCTCGCAGCGACCCGTGAAGGATAGTCGAGTCAGTCTCCACCGACTCAAGCACAAGATTATGAGAATGACAGAGCTCAATGCCTTTCAACATTGCATATGCCTCTTCCATAAAAGAGTCACCCATTCCAAAATCATCACTAAAATCTAGTAACACCGACCCTTGGGAGTCACGAACCACTCCCCCTCCTCTCATATAACTAGACATGCAAGACCCATTCACATTGAGCTTCATACCACTTCTCGGAGGTTTCCACTACACCCAACATCCCTGCTTATTCACACCTCATAAAAATGGACTATAGGAGTTACCTGCCAGGAAAATTCTTAGTAGTGGAATGGCCTACCCACCCTTAATGAGTGGGACCAGATCAGTCCCAGTACAGCGGGTGCGAAAAACCAACGTCAGCCTCGAACAACTCATGACCCTGTGCCTCCTCTAGTTGCGAGCGCTCCAAAGAGTCCAGCATCCCGCACTAAAAAGCATCGCCCTTTACTTCTTCTCAGAGACATTTTCATCAGTTCCTGAGAACCATGAATGCAGAAAAGACGTAGCTGAAACGGCCCGACCTCCTCGTCTGAAGACCTCACGAGGAAAACCCCAAACCGTGGTCACCCAGTACATCATCATTAAATAAAGTGGGATGAAAAAATTCAACATACATATCACTAATGATGGGAGACCCATATATCACCAGGACAACTGAAAGCATGATTCCAAACACCCCATGTACTATATGAAAGGTGTTGGTTTATGGGCACCACATGCTAAAAACGTTGCAGGATAAGGGTTTTTTCAGGGAGAATATGTTTTGGGATACCAATACTGCCTCATATTTCCCCATGACCTAAAACATGACTTTTAAATCTTCACAAATCTAGAGAACCCAAAAAAACACCATAGTATATGTTGAATGATTTCCCATGGTGAAATTCACATTTTGAAGACCACCCCAATTGATCATTCAATGTGGCCTTCCAAACAATGTTGTGGTAATAATGAACTTTATCATCTAGTTTCCAAATGGTTTTCTCTAGGGAATGAGGGTTGTAGTTACAAAAGGACCGAGAAGTGTATTGTTTCTGGATAAATGGGCCATTTTCATTGAATTTGGCCTAAGGGTATTGTTGTTTTCAAGTATCCAGATTGTATGTTGGTTTTCCGGGCATAGTTTTGGAATCACTACATCAGGTGGTATCTCAAACCCCTAAATCGGAAACCTATCTAAGACTAGATACCCTTTATGGATGGCATAATATGTCCTTTTAGAATTAAATGAATAGGGATTTTGGGAATTTTATTATTAATAGAGTCTATTATAGTCTTCTTATTTTCCTAGAAGCTGAGATGGTCACATAATCAGTAGCAACAATAGTAGTTTATTGTGAAGGTTCTATCATTTTGTTTACATTGAAGTTCAGAAGTGAATTAATTTGTTTTTTTAAAATGCGAAATGTTTTAAGGCCTATGAACTATCTTTTCATGAATGAATAGTCTCAAGAAACAATAGTTCTTGGAATTAATTTCACTATGAACCAACATTTTGTAAATTGACCCACCGAAAAAGCATTGTCTCATGAAGGAACTAGCCCATGAAGTTTTGGATGGAGAAGTGGGGTTCCATGGATAAATTCATCCTTGAAGCATCTGGATGTCATGTGGATAGTCAATAATTATGATCCTAGGTTTTAATTTTCAGTTTTCACCTGTGAAATTCAGTTCATGGAAAGATCTGATTACATAAGAGAGAATTCACAGAAGCAGTATGCCATCGAGAGATCATGTAGAGACCTATATTCATAGAGAAATATGGTAAATGAAAAATGAGTTGGGAAATATATTTATAGTTGTGGTTCCACTTGAGGGTCCACCTATGTACTCAAAATGGGTTTAAAACATGACTTATTTCTTCCTCAGAACAGCCTCATCATCATTCTGATCAAAACCCATTATGATGGTGGGATTTTTAGGACATAAAAATTCGTAATTTAAGAATACAAATACATCAGAATCAAAAAAGTTTTGAAATGAAACAATGAATAAGATTTAAGAAATTATTTAAATGTATGAGACAAAGAACCACAAATAACATCGTAGTCTGTCACTCTGCATGGTGTTCCCCCATTTTTGAATGCATCCACAAAGGAAACATTTTTTGAATAGAGGTGGTTACACTGTCTTCTGCTAATGTATGAAATGTTGTTTTTCGGGCCATGTCTGGGATTTCATCGGCCACAATATAAATTGTTCATGGGACTAGGTGGTACCTCATCCATCCAAAAATGAAACCAACTTCATTTTCTGGATTGAGGAAGTGATTTATTCCCTCGAAAACTAAATAGTTTTGGGAATGGGGAGGTATCCCTAGAACCGGAGACCGAAACATAGTCATTTTCTAAGTCGAGGTAGTGATTGCCACCCCCAAAAAGATGCCCCTTCTTTGAATGAGGTCTCCATTAGCAATGTTTTTTGGAGGTCGGCACACCATTCGTGGTCTCCTGTAAAAGAATCATCGTGGCCCACCATAGATGACTGCCCAGGACACTACACAATCCCACACATCCTCTATATATATATTTTTAGGGGGACCTAAAATTAAGATACCAAGAGAACCAAGGAGATACAAGTGCTCTAACTAAGGAGAGCCAAAGCCTACGAGCACCGAGGCAACAAAAAAATGGTGCCCTATTGATGATTCCAACAAATAAGTATCCACCATATATTATCAAGGAGGAAATAATCAATCTTTCATCATCCAAAATCAAAATTACTTTCTAGATAACATCTTTTAAGGCAAAATGGATGGCCCCTTTGTGGATAAGCACCCCACATAAAAAATGATATTCAGGAAAAAACCTTCCCCACCTATCAAAACACTACAAAGATAGGAATTATTCCTACAATGTATCAGCTACATTGGCCAAACTCGGGTCCTCATAGAATATAACTATACGAATGGTGACCTCACCCACGTAGCTACATGCTCTGTGGAGGAAACCCTATCCCACATAAGAAACTGTTACTCTGAATGGGGAATCCTGGGGTGTTACACTTTCTGGATCCCATCACCCCCTTTTGTTTTTTCATCATCCCCCATGATGGCCCCTCTATGTAACAATATAATGGAATTAGGTTAAGGAAACCTTCAATTCCACTAAATATTTATAATAAATTTATTGGGAACATTAGCATGTTCTCTCAAGTTTACATACCCATGGTAAGATGAGTCTCATGGGTAATCATTGTAGTAAGATGGACCCTAGGAATACCCTTGGGATTAAATTATTATGGTAATGTGGGTTCCCACCTCATGATGGTAAAATGAACCTCCAATTCTTTGGATTGAGATGAATCATTGTCCATTACCTTCGATGAGGTCCAATGTTGACCATTTCTCTCTTTACTGGAACCACTTTTATGGCACTTCCCTTGATGTAATCTGATAACCATTCTTGTGGTAGGTGTAACTTTTTATCATATTCACCACTGCCCATGACATATCCTAATAGATCGGTAAATGTTACTATCCATGATATCAAAAAAGAGGGTATGAGTACACTAAATTTGATGTCCTTCTCCCTTTGGGCTCTAAAACCATCCATCAACTGATAGAGCAGATAATGTGATATAAAAATATACCAATTCCTCTTGTTTGTCACATAAAGCATGTCTCAGTTTTTCATAGAGTTTAGTGGTGATAATTAAAACCATGTGATCCCAATCCAAATGGTTTTACTATATGATATAAGCCCCAAATCCATATCTCAATCATCAAAGGGGAATATTCCCAATAAATAATCACCTTATATATTGGTATCATCTTATGTGTAATCCCCAATCTCATAACCACCATATGGGTATCCTCTTGGTATAATCCCTAATCATGCCCCCTCAAATGGGTATCTTCCATGCATAAGACCCAAAAAATAGAACAATGTGTGCTTTGATTCTCAACTAATGGGGATATGTAGGAAGCCACCCAAGGGTCAAAACCGAACACCCAAAATTCACCACAATGATATCCGGCCCAAATTCATGGTAGGTTCATGTCAATCTAGGAGATTATATCTCTCTTGGGTCCCTCATTCCACATTAGTATAAGACCCACGCTATCCTTAACTAGTCACCTTCAACCAGAGATTCCTTCTTGCATGATATTAAACATCATGGTTGGGTCCAAGTCACAGGCCCCAAAAATGTGATGTGCATTGTTATGTGGAATTGAAATACGTGGTTTTTCTAATTCATCACAAGAGGATAAAGAAAAATCATGTTATATAGGTTCAATCCAGGCATCAAAATAGCCCCCATCACCCCTATATTATTGTTAACTCTATAATGTCACGTTACGTGACTTAAAATAAATTTCTTCCTAACAAACTATGAAATAATCTCTAATCTATCCATAAAAGGTTATCATTGATGAGGAACCTCAAATATATATAGGAGTTCTCATAAATAGAGAACCTCATATATGTATAGAAGATTCAGAACACTTGTGTATCTTTGATCAACTTTTACCTAGGGGAAATCCACGTATCCATACATGGGAATGAAAAAAAGATTTTTTTTTTTGAAAATATCTTAAATTTACAATAGAGTCTGAGAAATGGATATAATTCCCCTAAAAAGGGTTTGGTGAGCCTAAATTACTATCCCCTTGACCAATGTGAGTTATTAAGTGTTTTTTCCATGTTAACCATCGATCGCCTGCCTTTTGAAATTATGTCAATGATTCATTGATATGAGGTCCATTGGGTATATCTGGGTCCACAAACAAACCTGTTAGAGACTCATCAAAGACTATTGTACATGGTGTTAGTGATTGCACAAAATTGAACCCCCAACAATCAACTGCTCATGCACAAATGGTTTCTATTAAAAATGTAGTGGAACCAACATGAATGTCTTGACTTTGATTCATTCTTCAAAGGATAAAATGAATATACTGCCCAATATCTGTCCAAAACATTCATTCCTAACCCAAAAATAGGCATCATTGGAAAATAATATATATATATATATATATATAAAGGATATAATCAATAACATTTTTTAATAATTATTAATAAATAAGAACTCGTTTTATTTTAATAAATACATTTTATTCTTCAAATATATGTATTCTTCAAAAATGGGGTTTAATTTTTTTTTATGATTGAATGATATAAATAATTTCTAGAATATTTTAAAATTTTATTTGATATAATAAATATCAATTTTTATTCAGCACATCAAAATTATCTTATGGTGAAATGTATATATTTTTTCTAGAAGCATTGATTTTTCCTTGAATATTAAAAAACAAATGAAATTTATTGAAAAAATAAGCTTTCTCTTAAACTATTTAAAAATAATATTCTATTGAGAACAATTTTTCAAAATTAAATAAATCCTTTTTGATTAATATCATCCTATTATGGTTTTTAAATGAATTTTATAAATTATTGTGGTGTAAAAATAGTTTTATACTTATCACATAATTTTTCAAACACCATTTTCGTCCTATTTTTCAATTTAGTTTCAATTTAAATTTTACCTCTAATACATTTTTATTTATAAATATTTATTCCAAATTTCAAATCCAAATGTAAAAATTCGGTAAAATTCTCTCCTTTATTATTACAAATTATGAATAGTAACTACAATAATTTTTCATACCATTGTAAAGGGAATATTTGGTAATCAATGGTTAAAAATATGATTATATAAAAAATAAATGACCAAATAAACATGCCTTGCTTTTATTTTATCTGTCAATTTCATCCATTACCAGATTATATGACGTCTTTCTTCTAATTGGGGGTGATTATCACTGTTTTAATATTTTATGTCCAGAAAAGTCAAATATGTTACTCTTGTTTTTATAACTATTATATTTTTTTTGATGTGATATGTAGTGGTTATGCTTTGGTATAAATTCTAATGTGAAATATAATTGATTCATCATCATAATGGTAACTCGTTTTTAATTTAAAGATAATAAATAATTACATTAAATTCTTAAACAACCTTGATGTAGTAATTATTCAATTAATGGAAGAAGTAAATAAATAATATTAAAATTTTAAATATATAATAATTTTACATAATTAATGGTATATATGAATTTTATAGATAAATAAAAACTTTTTAGAAAGAATTAATGGGTTTTATTCTAATTTTAGTACTTTAAATGATATTATTAAAGTAAATGTAAATGAATAACTTAACAATTGACATTACAGATATTTTAAAAAAAATTAAATTTATTTAAATCATATAAAATTTTAAAAAAAACCTATGTTTTGAAAGTTTAATTTTATAGGGATTAATATATAACCCATGGTCCATTTATGGACCACATTTTCAATTATATTAACTATCATAACCCTTAGTAGGTAACCAATATTGTTGTTGTGGTATGTGTAAAAATAGATTAATGGAGTTTTAAACCAAAAGATATGTTTATAAAGACAGAAAAAAACTATAGAAATATAATTAAAATGACTTATTTGTACTAATTATCATCTTATCTAGGAATAATATCAATATGGTTCCATTTTTACTTAAAAATAATTCATATTAATTTAATATTTTAGAAAATTCCATGAGTGACCTCACCTCTTTTATACAAGGGATAATCTTATTCTAATTTTTCCATAAAACAAGAACAATTTATTTCTAAAAATAAATGAACAAATACCTTCTTAAAACAAATATTCTCTTTATAGATTTATTATTTTGTTTAAAATGACAACAATAGGGGTCGTAAGGTGTAATTTAAAGGATCCTCCCTAAAGAATATGTATTGTTCTTAAATAAGAGTTTCCATTTTATTTATTCATCAAAATCATTAAAATATTCAACAACCATGAAATTATAATAAAATAATTATATAAATATACTATTATTTTATTAAATTATTTCCATAACCAATATCCATCTCCAACCCGCATCAAAATGGAAATAATCTATCATTTGTGTGAATGTAGGATTATCGCCTCATGCAACAATGTAATATTTTTTCCTTCACCACCTCTAAATGATGGGTTTATGATTAATTTATTATTTATATATGATATTAATGACATATTTATCATTCAATATAATTAAAAAATCATTTAATTTGATACAGTTCCATTCACTGAAATATGTTAATGTCTTTCATGTTAACTTGTGGACTACCACCTCCATGAGGGAATATGATTCATTTTTTATCACCACATAAGATTGATGATATACATATCTATGTATATAATGAAGTAATATGGTATTTCTAATATTATTACCATTCTAAAAATACAAAATAACATTTTCCTTATTTCATAATGATCATTGTAAAATGGAAATATTATCTATGTGTGTATATGACCTACCATCTTCATTATTGTAAAAAAGTCAATTTTTCATAACTATATTTTTGTATTTCTATTAAAAGTATAATTTATTTATAAGATTTGAAATTATTTCGTTTTAATTATTTTGGAGATAACAGAACAATGTCCAATTTCACCTCGGTCTACACACAAAATCTATTTTGAATTTTTTTATGGAACATTTTCAAAGTACTTCATGTGGAGTTAAATGAATAAATAATTATAAATTTAATAAATATTAAAAATTAAATGGTTTAAGGATAATGGATTTTATATATAAATGTTTCATATTATACACAATATTTTGTATGAGATTAACATATAGATGTTAAAGGACATATATGGAATTCCTAAACTTGATGTAAGATATTTTGTATCAGTTTTACTTCATTAATATATATTTAATTATTAGTCACCAAATTTATTTTATATTATGTATATAGAAACATTTTATATTTTATATCATGAATCATCTATAAATTATTGTTTTTTATGTTTAAATTTTTATATTTCATACACGAGGATTTGATATGAAAACTACTCATGGGTAAATGTTTTCTTAACTGAATTTCATTTCATTAGGTTATAAATATTCATCATATACGTTATTATAAAATTATTATGTCTAATATTATATCTAAACAGTTTTATTATATATTAAAAAAAAGTCTGTGGATTTCATTTTTTTCACATAATACCACTATTGATTAAATCTCAATTTAGTGATATGATAATTGTAAAGGTTATTGAACTCAAATAAAAATTCTTTGGGACATAATTTTTTGATATAAACCTATAATCTATTATCAGGTGTATATACTACACATTTGAAAATTTATTCCATGAATATATTTATTTTTTGAATATTTCATGTTTTATTTTTATTTTTTCATTCATGAGGATTAAGATTGAATTGTTTTCAAAGTGGAAAAATATCTGTTTTACCATCTCATTTCTCTTAGAGATTGATTATGATCATTATTTTTTAAGGGGAATAATATGATATTATTTTCATATAACACATATATTTTCTTATAATATCGTCATGAATTGTACTTAAAATTCATCCATTACTGATTAAGGAATCATCAAAAATGTCATTTATAAGAGACTGATCTTGTGTCTTCTTACAGATCCTGAATAATTCTCTTCCATATCAATGTTTTCAAATATTTTATAAAAAATTGTTCTGTTAAAAAAAATTGATGATTTCATAGATCTATTTCACATGGTCTTTATCGTCTTCTAAAAAGGTTTTAAAAAATAAATTTCCCAACATATTCCCAGTGGGTCACTTTAGACCCATTTTTAAAACATCTTAATTGAATTTTGATTTCTAATGACTATGACATGAAAAAATTTCCATAATATCATGAACGTTATTTTCATTGTATATTTTTTTAAAATTATCCATGATTTTATTGAAATAAAATTATTCTAAAAATATTTTCTGAATTTTTATTTTTTGAAATTTATTTTCAAAGTGAGAATCTTATTTTTGTAAAAATGATTTTATTGGAGATTTAATTATATTTCTGTTAATCATTGTCAACAAACCCTATTGTTACTGATGATTCAATTAATAAATTTATTATTGATATCATCCCCATTATTTATATTGATAGATTATGATTCTTTCAATGTGGTTTTCATAGAACACATTTCATTCCAATGGGATACCCATGTCATGAAATGAATTATGGTTGTTTCTTTGAGTTCTGTAATGAAATGCATTTTTTACATACTTTATTTTTGTTTTGGTTATTGGGAATTATTAATAATGATAGTTGGTTCCATTATAATCCATGGTTGACTGAGGATATTATAATTCTACAATGTATTTTGTCAAGGGAAGGAGATAAAAGTTTAGGTTTCTCCAAATATATTATAGGAATACACATAAATGGTTATTCCATGTACGAAAATGATAGTTATTTACCATATAACTATGAAATTTAATGCATGTGATATGATGAAGGTTACTCCATATGAATGACTGAAATGAAAATTATGCCCCAAGTTTAATATTTTATTTATCAATGCATTCAATTGGATTTTATGGAATTATTACAATTTCATAACAATGGTTAATGAGTTAATATTTAAATAAAAAATATTGTATAATTATTAATGGTAAAATTTAATTTAATTTTAATGATTCTTTTGATAATTATTAATACGATATATCTCATGATTTTTAATTCAAATGACATTTTCCTTGGTTAAAGATTTATTCCATGTATCGTGAATGATGATCTAGTTATTTATGGGAATGAATTTTCATATTTTTTCCCTCAATAACTAGTATTATGTCAGCATACCCTTATTTTCATTTTAATATCACATATGAAATTATATTTATAATTATTATGTATACCATTAATGATAATTTGATGTCACGCTTATTATATTTATTCTTCCCTAGGTTATGAAGAATGATGATAAATGATTTGATTTTATAAAGGTTACATATGTGACGAAAGATTTGGTATATATTGAAGAAACAATATAGAATAATAAAATACCAGTATTATGGAAAAATAATCTATTTAATTCTAGAGTTTTATTTTTGTAAGAGTATATCTAGATTATCAAAAAATTCTAAATGAAAATATATTGGGATATATATTTCATCTACTATTTCATTTTTTATATATTAATGTTTAGATTGAAAAATTGGAAATAATTTACCTATATATTTTTCTGATGAATATTTTATGCTTGATGATAAGAATCCTCTAACAAATATTGGGTAGTATATTCTTTCCATCTTGTGAGGGAGATTCAATACTTAATCCATTTACATCAGGGTTACCATTTTCTTTCCAACACAATGGGTTTTTGTCTGAGTGGGTCGATCGTGTGGGGTTATCTGATTTGAAATTATTGATTTCCAACATTACATCTCTGAATGGTCTCTAATAGGATTGTTCAAAAATCCAAAAAACACTAACGGCTCTCACATACATGATTCATGGACCTTATTTCTTAAGGTAGGTGTTTGTTGGATGATTTTCCCATCAAATCATATGAACTCATATTTTCGAGATGATGGGGTCATGGGATCATCTTACCCTTTTTGGGGGAACAATCACGTTTTACAGGATACTCTTATGTATTTTTTTTATGTTAATATGTGTGTGAATCCATGGTTTATTCCCATGAATATGTCCATTGATTACCCTGATAGAAGCAGTTGATCATGATCACACAGGGGTCAGAATCATCTTTACATATCTAAGGTTCTCCATCTATGGAAGGATCTTTATATATGTAAGGTTCTACATCAATATTACCAATTCATGGATAGATCAGGGATTATTTATTCATTTAATAGGACATTACTGCTTTTGAGACGTATGGTATGACACTCTAGAGTTTATCCTCATCCATTGGGGAGGGAGCTGTTTCGATGTTTGGATCAAACCAATAATATGAGGTTCCGATGTATCCTCATGGGATGAATCAGAACCCATGAAGTTTAGTGTCACTTTAATGGACACATCACCTTTTATGATTCTGTGACAAGGACTCAAACATGTAGTTTATGGTCTTTTGGAAAGGACATCTAGGTGAAAGGTTACGTGGTAAATACAATGTGGGACTTACATCAGGACAACCTGAGATACGCTAAACATATTTGATCTCATGGGTGGATATGGCCCAAGTGGGAATGTGTAATGAAGAACATTAGGGTGATTTGGGGGTTGGATTTGGATGTCATAGAGGCTCCCTACATGTCCCAGTTATTTTGGAAACAAATCCCTCATAGTTCAGTATGAGTAGTGACTTACACTTTATAGGAGGCCCATTAATGGAACATAATTGGGGATTATGCTCGGGAGATTCCCATTTGAGAGTATTTGATCGAGGATTACACCTTTTTGGAGGCCCACATAAATTTAAATGGGGATTAAATATGTGTATAAGGACTATTATTTGGTAACATGCAGATGATATGATCACCACCAATCTCTAATCCTACATGACTCATGCTCCGTGTGAGAATCAAGAGTAGGCATTGCATCTGAGGATCTCACGTCCCACTTCATCTATTTATAGATAGTATTGGAAATAATATGGAGATACGAGGGACATTGAATGTTCCTATTTCCTCTCTTTTTTTCATAACTTTTATTGTAATATTCGATGATCTATCTAAAAACATCCAGGGAGAAATAAAATAGAAGTGAGGGTGCCACCTCCTTTATGAAAGGTAAGGTTCTAACCTTAGTGAGAATGCCCTGTAATTGGTAATAGGGAAAGGGGAAGAATTTTCAACATTGTATCTCATCAAATGAAAATTCTAATGGGTCCCTATAATTCTTAGAAAAGGGATGTTAAGTTCATTATCAAAATTTCATAACCTTCCTTACCATGTGAATGTGAAATAATGTTAATTTTTAGGGCCTATATCACTACTGAAGTAACCAACATGACTCTGATTACCAAAGGTATTTAATATAAAAAGGGAGTACTAGTGTGGCTTGTGAATTTATCATAGACATCTAGTTTTGGTGGAGGTTTCCTTGATCTGATTTCATTAGACGAGTTCACAAATGGGATAGCATGGGGCCATTGGTGAGATAAAATAGAATGATCAGAGTCAGAAAGTGGAACACCCTAGGGTACCCAATTATGTAATGAATTTTCTCATACAGGGTGGGGATTCTTCAATGTAGGGGTTTCTAAATAGGGAAGGGGGTGTTCATGTACCATAGTGGTATGAAGACCTACTTTTAGTCTATGTATAATTTCTCCCTACATGTCCAAGTTCCATCACTATAGCGTAGTGCTTCACAGACACAAGTTCCTCCTTCATAATAATTTTCAACCCAGGGAAATGTTCCTCCCATGTAGGGGCTTTCTATGTGGGATTATTGGTTGTAAGGGGTTCATTGGTTTTGTTCCTCATGAGGAATATACCCATAAAGTATTTTAAGTTCTCAAACTTCCCATTTTAATTTTCAATCCTTATTAATGCTACGTGGTGGGGTTTTACATTTGAGGAATCATTAATTTAGTCTCTATTTCATGAAGCTATTGACCTCCCGATCTTCCATCCCATGATCCTTAAATTTTGTGATTCTTAACCATCTATCCTCCCTCCACTACCCTCAAGACTTATTTATAGAGAAGTGAGGAACTGAGTACCAGCGTAGATGGTCATCTGCGATGAGGTTGCATTACCTCTTCATCCGATTACCATAAAGGAAACTAGGACCAATGATAACATAGCCAATAAGGAAACATAGACATCATTTGTGGAGGCAAGAATCATTTTCTTGGACCCAAGAACGACGTCAATTCATTTTCACGAAGCCATCAGTGTTTCTTTTCTTTGAACTATTTGAGTTTGTGGGGGTAGTCATCTTTGGGGTTGATGTCTCCGCCTGTAACATCCCAGGTAAATAAAGAATAATACATTTTCATATTTATTAATATTAGTGAATTAAATATTAATTTTACTTTAAAGGGGTTGCTATGTTCGATAGCGTACCCGATACGCAACAAAAAAATTCTTTGAAGTCTTATGTTGCACATTAGTATTAAAATAATATTATTTAAAATGGTAGTTAACAAGTATCCATTGTATTGGAATTAATGAATAAAAATAATTAAAATCTGATTATATATGTTTGCTGAATTTTTTTACATTTATCCAATAAAGGATAAAGGCTTAAAATACGAAAAGAATAAAATTTTAGGCATATATACTCTAATTTTCACTAAAGGTCCACTTATTTCCTTTTGATAGAGAACCCTCTTTAAATATATTTTTGGTCACTATTATAAATTCTTTTGAAGGAAATAATATTCTTCTTTAGAATTGGGTCATCAAAATTTACTTTTTATAAATTTTTGGAATTTTCCCGATAAAGTTTTTTTTTAATGAATTGTGAAAAATGTTGTATTTTAATTTAAAACCTCTTTTTAATGTAATTTATTTATATTATTAGATTATCTTTTTAATTGGTTTTAAAGTAAAATTAGAATATATTTTTACCATTTAATCCAATAGTGGTCGTTGAAATTAATTTCACTTTGAAATTGGACTTAAACTAGTGTCAATCGTTTGATATATATTGTTTTATAAAAACACGCTATTTGTCATGACATCAGGAATTATTTATTATATTAATTAATTTACATTATATGTTTTGAATTTTTTAAAATAGACATAATTTTTGAATTCGGAATATCGAATATATCTTAGGGTGACGTTTTGGTATTTTTCTGAAAAACTTCAATGTTTGATGAATAGTGAAACCACTAAGTGGTACTTAAAAATCAGATTTTTTTGTTTAAATGAAATTTTACCACCTCTGTGTTTTGAATTTCAAAAATCTGACATTCATGGTTGTCATTAATAAGTAAAATGTGGTTCAATGGGATTAAAATAATTTTTCGGTGAATAGTAATTTTTAAGTTTTTAATCGCGATTAGTGGTAATTAGTGTAATTTAAGGTAAAAATAATGTTTTAGTAATATAAAATGACCTTGACACATATCCTAACCTTATTGGATGTGTCATGGCCGACCAAGACAATCCATGGGTCATCTTGGGGACCCCGTGAAGCCACTTTGGTAGGAAAATGACATTAATAACTTATTATTTAATGTTAAAATAAAAATGTCACAAACATGTGTTGTTTTACTAAAACAATTTTTAAATGGGGTTATACAAGTCATAATTTTGACTATAAATATTCATTAGAAATCTAAAAAGATTTCGTACATCATGATATTTTTTTATAATTTTTAGACATTAAATAAATTAAATTATTTATGACACCTTGATGATGGAGCGATTACCTCATTATTTAACGATTTAAATAAAATTAAAAGGTAAAGTAAAATCAAAGACCTAAACTTGTCAAAACCTATTGAATGGGTGGATTTCGAACTCTTATCACCTTATCTTTGAAATACATCAATGTGGGACCTTTAAAATTCGAAAAGCATTTCATAATAAAGTAACCTTTTATAACTTTCCAAGAGTGCCCCTCCTCTCCTATTATAAAAGGCCCCCACCTCTACCACCTTACCCACACCTCTCAAGCCTTTGTCTCGGACAAACCCAGCATATTTTGTCTCTCCAAATCCATATCTTACTCCAAGAAGCCTCACATTGGGCATAAGTCTTTCCAAGGAAGCCTTTGAGGTCAAATCAAAATGACTTACCCGTTTTAAAGGTATTGTCTTCTCTTGTGTTCTTATGTATTATTTTGCTTCTCCAACCCCCTAAAATATTTTTATTCCTTTATTTTGTAACAAAACCAGTATCTTCAACATACTAGGATGTTTTTATGATATGGATTTGATCTACACTTAAATACACCTTCATCTAATGGTTAAAGAGCATACTGTTTCCGTGGATGGCGAATTTCTGCCTCATGAAACGATGATTGTTCAATATTATTCTAACACCTTAAAAGGTGTCCATTAAGATGACACTATATTTATATATGATATATAATATGTTTATGTTTTCCTTAAGATTCTGTATTTTTTATTTATGGCATACCTTTATGGCTTCCATTATGGGTATACACGGTATCTTCATTTTAGGAAGTGCGGACTACCACCCCCTCAAAGTTATTTGATTCGTTAATTCCATATGTGGGACGTAAAAGGATTGAGTTAATGATATTATATATGAAATTATAGTGGAATTAATATATACCTTTATGTCATTATGATTCCATTCCATAAAATACGAAATAGAAATGAATTTAGCATTCATGCGTACATACGGCTTACCGTCTCCATGAACGGTGAATTTCATTTCTTACCTCTAAATGTTATGTAATATTATAAATGAATGTATATAATGGATACATATGATATATATGATATCTAAATAATGAATATAACTCTGGATATAATGGATACATGAACAACTTGTAATTATAAAGAGTTTATTTTTCACTCAAGTACCAATGATCGTTAAAATGACCGCAATTAAATTAAATAATTACATAGTGTTCATGACAAGGTAATAAGTGATATAAAAGGAATAATGAACTTGAAAAATGTTCTTATGCAAGTAGAAATTAACTCATGTTTATTATTCAGGAGATTAAAGAGCAATCGAGTCACATCGGACACGAGGTATGGGACTTCGTCTCAATCTCCATTCATTGAGGCATATTTTGTTTTATACACAACTTTCTTTTATTCGGTGTATAAACCACTATTACTTTTACGCTTATTCAAAAGGAATCTTTTTTTATACGAAGAGTTTTCCTAAATGGAAAAAGGAATGTTTTTTTCGTACGTATGCGGCGACAACGACTTCTCTGCCGTCGTGACCATTATTTGAGTTTCAGCTTCCTCTACAAGCCATAACAGAACTTTTTAAAAAAATGAAAAATTAATACCATGTATTACTTTTTATTTATTTTGGTATTAAAAATGGTTTTCATAATGTTTTTATTATATCAATGTGTTGTATTGATATCTTGTGATTTAAATGTGGAAATGTTATGTTTCATTTATGCATGTTTCATGTGATACGATTATGTTATGGTTCTTGGGCATTGTTATGATGATGGGTGGTTCTGTGATAAACTACGGGTAGGTGAGCCCGATATAGCACTCCAATGCATTGGGTAACGTGAAGTAGTTAAACGTTAAGGTTTCTCCGAAGAGATTTAGGGAATATACTGTGATGGGTATTCCAAACGTAACCATGAGGGTTACTCCCTACATAAGAATGTTATGAGTGCCTCAAGTTACCTTTATGTCTTATGATTTCTATGATTTATTCATGTTTTGATGAGGTATGTTAAAATACTTATGTTTTATGAGTAAAGTATGATTTCATACATGGACTAACGTTTTCATTTCGTACTTTTATATCCCTTACTGAGATTTTTATGCTCATCCCAAGTTTTTGAAATGATTTTCACAGGACTTAATGTGGAATAGGGTCAAGGATGGGATCAAGGAAAATTCATGCTATCTAAAACATGGAACTAGACATGTTTCTTTTTAAGAGTTTTTATTTTATGGAAACTTAGTAGAAGTGTCTACTTTGTAATCTTTTTTAGATGTAATAGTTATGTCCTAATTCACTAAAACTCTAAACCTAAAAAGATCCTCAATGTGAATTATTCATTTAATTTAATATTAAGTAAGGTTTATGGTCGAGGCCTTATAGTTGGTATCAGAGGTCGGTTTAGACAACATTAGGAGTTAGGAAATTGTAAAATTATAAATTAATTTATGGTATAATTTAAATAAATAGCATTTACAGATTTCCATGTTGCTTCGCCTAAGATATTTCTTTGTTAAGAATGGATTTTCATAGAGGAAATAGAACAACTTTTCTGGGAAGGCATATGGAGGGAAATGACCTTTCAAATCAGTATCCTGAGATGGTCAGAATCAGAACTAAACAGTTTGTTGCAGTGATGGCTCAGTTGACTCAGCTGAAAAATGTTGGTTGTTTTTATTGATGATATTTTGGTGTTTTCTAAAAGTAAAGAGGAGCATGAAATACATTTAAGCGTTATTTTGAAAACTTTAAAAGAAAAGAAATTGTATGGTAAAATCATCAAGTGTGAGTTTTGGTTGCAACAAATCTCTTTCCTTGGTCATATTGTTTCTAAAGATGGAATAACTGTGGATCCTACAAAAACAAAAGTTGTTGAAGAATGGACAAGACCCACAAATGTAACCGAGATCCGTAGTTTTCTTGGTTTGGCAGGTTACTACCGAAGGTTTGTTGAAAATATTTCATGGTTATCTAGTCCAATGACTAAGATAACTCAGAAGGGTGTTAAGTTTATCTGGACAAAATAATGTGATTATTGTTTTCAGGAGTTGAAATGAAGATTGGTGAATGCTCCAGTTTTGGAACTTCCATCCAGGAATGGTGAGTTTGTTATATACAGTGATGCTTCATTGAAGGGACTTGGTTGTGTCCTTATGCAGAATGATCAGGTAATTGCATATGCTTTACGTCATTTGAAAACTCATGAGGTAAATTACCCTACACATGATTTGGAATTAGCTGCTATTGTTTTTGCTTTAAAAGATTGGAGGCATCATTTGTATGGATTGAATTATGAAATATATACCGATAAAAAAAGTATAAAGTATATATTCACTCAGAATGAATTGAACATGAGATAGAGGAGATGTATAGAATTAATCTAGGATTATGATTGTACAATTCATTACCATCCGGGAAAAGAAAATAAAGTGGCTGATGCTTTGAGTCGAAAACGTAATGCTTCATTAACAATATTGCATTTGGAACGTTATCCTTTGGTTAAGGATTTGATGAACTTTGGCCTAAAAGTTGTTGGTGCAGGATGTCCTTCTGTTTTGATTCATGTATCAGTGAAATCTTCTCTATCAGATAGAATCAAGAAAGCACAGAAGCAAGATGGTGAGTTGCAGAAAAAGTTAGAGCTGGTTCAGAAGGGTAAGTTTCCTGAATTCAACATTGATAATGATTGTGTTTTAAGAATTGGGAGGAGATTTTGTGTGTCGTGTGATTCACAATTAAAGAGAGAGTTGTTATGTGAAGTTCATAGTTCTCCGTTTTCAGTTCATCCAGGCATTACTAAGATGTATAGAGATCTTCGGGAGTAATACTGGTGGTACGGAATGAAAAGGGATATTGCTGATTTTACTATGAAGTGTTTGACTTGTCAATATGTTAAAGCAGAGCGGAAGTTACCGAAAGGGATGCTTCAGTCTTTACTAATACCGGAGTGGAAATGTGATAATATATTTATGGACTTCATTGTTGGATTGCCAAAGACACCTAGAGGTAATAATGCAATCTGGGTTATTGTTGATCGCTTGACCAAATCTGCTCATTTCCTTTCTATACGAGATACGTTTTCCCTGGATCAACTTTCCCGTTTGTATCTTAAAGAGATAGTCAGGTTACATGGAGTTCCATTATCCATTGTATCTGACCGTGATCCCAGGATCACTTCTATCTTTTGGAAAAGCATTCAGAAGTCGTTGGGTACTGAATTAAATTTTAGTAAAAAATTTCATCCTCAATCAGATGGTCAATCAGAAAAAAAAATCAGACTTTGGAGGATATGCTACGTGCTTGTTCGATGGATTATTAGGGAATTTGGGACCAACATCATTCTTTGGTTCAGTTTTCTTATAATAATAGTTTTCATTCTTGTATACAGATGGCAGCATTTGAGGCATTATATGGGAAGTGGTGTCGAACTCCAGATTTTTTGGATGAAGTGGGTGAAAGGAAGTTGATGGGATCGGAATTGGTAGAAGAGTTGGTAGAAAATATTCAGCTGATATAGAAACACATGAGAACAGCTCAGAGTAGGTAGAAGAGTTATGCATACAAAAGGAGGAAAGATATCTCTTTTGAGGTAGGTGATCATTTTTTTCTCAAACTCTCACCATGGAAAAGTGTGATGTGATTTGGTAAGAAATGAAAGTTGAGTCCAAGGTTCATTGGACCATATAAAATTCTAGACAGAGTTGGATCAGTTGTATACCGAGTGGTTTTACCTCCAAGTTTATCTCAGGTATACAATGTTTTTCATGTTTCATTGTTAAGGAAGTACATGCCAGATCCATCTCATATTTTGAGTCCAGAGGTAGTTCAGCTAGAAGAGAATCTATCTTATGAGGAACAACCAGTCCAGATTCTTGACCATAGAGAGAACGTGTTTCAGAATAAGGTAATTCATCAGGTAAAGGTTTTGTGGAAAAACCATATGGTTGAAGAGGAAACGTGGAAATCTAAAAATGCTATGAGGGATAAATACCCCCACTTATTTTGATAAGCGAATAAAATTGCGAGGACGCAATTCCCAAAAGGGGGGAGGGATGTAACATCCCAGGTAAGTAAAGAATAATACATTTTCATATTTATTAATATTTTCGAATTAAATATTAACTTTAATTTAAAGGGGTTTCTATGTTCGATAGCGTACCCGATACGCAACAAATAGATTCTTTGAAATCTTACGTTGTACACTAGTAATAAAATAATATTATTTTAAATGGTAGTTAACACGTAGCCATTGTGTTGGTGGGAATGAATATAAATAACTAAAATATGATTATATATGTTGGTTAAATGTTTTTACATTTATCTAATAAAGGATAAAGGCTTAAAATACGAAAAGAATTCAATTTTAGGCATATATACTCTAATTTTCACTAAAGGTCCACTTATCGCCTTTTGATGGAGAACCCACTTTAAATATTATTTTGGTAACTCTTAAACATTATTTTGGACCAAATAAAATTCTTCTTTAGAATCTGGACATCAAAATTTACTTTGTGTAAATTTTTGGTATTTTTCCGATAAGGTTTATTTTTTTAAATGAATAGTGAAAAATGTTGTATTTTAATTCCAAAACTCTTTTTAATATTATTTATTTATATGATTAGATTATCTTTTGAATTGGTTTTAAAGTGAAATTAGAATATATTTTTTCCATTTAATCCAATAGTGGTCGTTGGAATTAATTTCACTTTGAAATTGGACTTAAACTAGTGTCAATCTTTTGATATATATTGTTTCATAAAAACACGCTATTTGTCATGACAGCGGGAATTTATTATTAAATTAATTAATGTAACTTATATGTTTTGACTTTTGTAAAATATACATCATTTTTGAATTCGGAATATCAAATATATCTTAGGGTGATGTTTTGGTATTTTTCTGAAAAACTTCAATTTTTGATGAATAGTGAAACAACTAAGTGGTACTTAAAAAACTGATTTTTTTGTATAAATGAAATTTTACCACCTCTGTGTTTTGAATTTAAAAATTCCGACATTCATGGTTGTCATTAAGAAGTAAAATTTGGTTCAATGAGATTAAAATAATTTTTTGGTGAATCGTAACTTTTAAGTTTTTAATCGCGATTAGAGGTAATTAGTGTAATTTAAGGTAAAAATAATGTTTTAATAATATGAAATGACCTTGAAACATGTCCTACCCTTATTGTATGTGTCATGGCCGACCAAGACAATCCATGGGTCAACTTGGGGACCCCATGGAGCCACTTTGGTAGGAAAAGGACATTAATAACTTTTTATTTAATGTTATAATAAAAAATGTCACAAACATGTGTTATTTTATTAAAACTATTTTTAAATGGGGTTATACAAGTCATAATTTTGACTATAAATATTTATTATAAACATAGAAAGATTTCTTACATCATGATAGTTTTTTTAGAATTTTTAGATATTAAATAAATTAAATTATTTATGATGCCATGATGATGCAGCGATTAACTCATTATTTAACGATTTAAATAAAACGAAAAGATAATGTAAACTCTAAGACCTACACATGTAAAAAACCTATTTAATGGGTGTATTTAGAACTCTTATCACCTTATCCTCAAAATACATCAATGTGGGACCTTTAAAATCCGAAAATAGGTTTATAATAAAGTATCCTTTTATAACTTTCCAAGAGTGCCCCTCCTCTCCTATTATAAAAGGCCCCCACCTCTACCACCTTACCCACACCTATCAATCCTTTGTATCGGCCAACCACTGCCCATTTTGTCTCTAAAAATCCCTCTATTACTCTTATAAGCCTCACTTTGGGCAGAAGTCTTTCCAAGGAAGCCTTTAAGCTCAAATCAAAAAGAGTTACCCGTTTTAAAGGTAGTGTCTTCTCTTGTGTTTTTATGTTTTATTTTTCTTCTCCAACCCCCTAAACTCCTTTTATTATTTTATTTTATTAGAACACAAGTATATAAAATATACTAGGATGTTGTTATGAGAAGTATTAGAGCTACACTTATACACACCTTCATCTAATGGTTAAAGAGCATACTGTTTCCGTGGATGGTGAATTTCTGCCTCACGAAACGATGATTGTTCAATATTCTTCTAACACCTTCAAAGGTGTCCATTAAGATGACACTATATTTATATAAGATATATAATATGTTTATGTTTTTCTTAATCTTCTGTATTTTTCATTTATGGCATACCTTTATGGATTCCATTATGGGTATACGCGATATCTTCATTTTAGGAAGTGCGGACTACCGCCCCCTAAAAGTGATTTGATTAGTTAATGACATATGTGGGACGTATAAAGGATGGAGTTAATGATATTATATATTACATTATACTGGAATTATAATATACCTTTAAGTCAATATGATTCCATTCCATAAAATACGAAATAGAAATTAAAGTAGCATTCATGCGTACGTACGGCTTACCGTCTCCATGAAAGGTGCGTCTCATTTCTTACCTCTAAATGTTATGTAATATTATAAATGCATGTATATACTGGATACATATGATATATATGATATCTAAATAATGAATATAACTCTTGATATAATATAGACATGAACAACTTGTAATTATAAAGAGTTTATTTTTGACTCAAGTACCAATGATTGTTAAAACGACCGTTATTAACATAAATAATTACATAGTGTTCATGGCATGGTAATAAGTTATATAAAAGGAATAATGAACTTGAATAAGGTTCTTAAGCAATTAGAAATTAACTTATGTTTATTATTCAGTAGATTAAAGAGCAATCGAGTCACGTCGGACACGAGGTAAGGGACTCCGTCTCAATCTCCATTCATTGAGGCATATTTGGTTTTATACACAACTTTCTTTTATATGGTGTATAAACCCCTTTGAATTTTACACTTATCCAAAAAAATCTTTTTTTTATACGAAGTGTTTTACTAAAAGACAAAAGGAATGTTTTTTTGTCGTACGTATGTGGTGACAACGACTTCTCCGTCGTCGTGACCATTATTTGAGTTTCGGCTTCCTCTACAAGCCATAACCTAACTTTTTTTAAAATGAAAAATAAATACCATGTATTACTTTTCATTTATTTTGGTATTGAAAATGGTTTTAATAATGTTTATATTATATAAATGTTTTGTATTGATATCTTGTGATTGAAATGTGGAAATGTTATGTTTCCTTTATGCATGTTTTATGTGATACGATTATGTTATTGTTCGTGGGCATTGTTATGAAGACGGGTGGTTCCGTGATAAACTAAGGGCAGATGAGCCCGATATAGCTCTCCAATGCATTGGGTAATGCGAAGGAGTTAAACGTTAAGGTTTCTCTGAATATATTTAGGGAATATACTCTGATGGGTATTCCAAACGTAACCATGAGGGTTACTCTCTATGTAAGAATGTTATGAATGCCTCAAGTTACCTTTATGTCTTATGATTTCTATGATTTATTCTTGTTTTGGTGAGGTATGTTAAAATTATTATGTTTTATGAGTAAAGTATGATTTCATACATGGACTAACTTTTTCATTTCGTACTTTTATATCCTTTACTGAGATTTTTATGCTCATCCCATGTTTTTGAAATATTTTTCACAGGACTTAATTTGGAATAAGGTCAAGGATGGGATCAAGGAAAAGTCATGCTATCTAAAACATGGAACTAGACATGTTTATTTTTAAGAGTTTTTATTTTATGGAAGCTTAGTAGAAGTGTCTACTTTTTAATATTTTTAGATGTAATAGTTATGCCCTGATTCTCTAAAACTCTAAACCTGAAAAGATCCTCAACGTGAATTATTAATTTAATTCAATATTATGTAAGTATTAAGGTCGGGGCCTTATACTTCCTCCTTCCAATAAATGATTTAATTTGTGGGTAACTATCATCTTTTTCTTTCTCCTTTGAACTATTTAGTTCACAGGCATCTCATGAAGTGGATCACCATACGTTGTGGCAATCAATGAAGGATTTCACACTTTATGGTATGTATTTTTCCTTTTCTATTTTTTCTCTATTAATCATTTTTTTTCAACTCTTCTTTTGATTTGTTTTTATTTCTTATCTAAGTCACGAGATAAATTTTATTTCCCTTGATATGTTTTGAGGAACTAAAAAATTCCTCCCATCAAAATGGGTTATGATTTGGATGAAGAGAAGGATATTCAGAGTAGAAAGAGGTCCTAACTTGAACTAGTTTGCGATATGTGGGAGGACCTGTAGGAGGAAAACACACCTATAAATAGGGTGCCAAGGTAATTTTTTCTTTACCTTGTTTCATGGGGAATTTAATTCTCCCATGGATCTCTCTTATCTTCTATACTTCCATGAAATGTATCCTTTGCATATGACTTTGCCTGTGAAATGAGATTTTTTATCCACAAACTAAATAACATCCGCCAAAAATTGTGATTTTGTCCTTCCGAATATAGAGGTTTTGTGAAAGGCTCATTCATTATATGAATTAATTATTCACTATTTAATTCATTGTGGTCCAGTATTTCATGATCTTCCACAAAATATTGGATTGCAAAATTTCCATTCACAAACTGTTATTTCATGAGATTTTTCCCATTTTCAATTTGTTTTGGATAAACTTTTTCATTTGTTTTGGTGTAGATTGGATAGAATCTTCACCTGTATCCTCTACCTCCCCTTCCTCTATTTCAATTTAATTTTTTTACATTGGGGAGAAACTCCAAATCTTGGATGTTCTCCCATTATTACTTAATGAAAAAAACAATTTTGATATCTGGTTCTTTTCCTTTATCTTCTCCTTAGATGATAATATCAACCAGATATTTTTTTGTACCATGATCCTGGGGAGTTAAAATGATTTTATTGAAATACACTCTAATTGTTATTTGAGCCAAGGAACTAAGAGAGAATAACATGAATATTTTTAGGGTCA
Source organism: Viscum album (assembly GCA_963277665.1). Classification (NCBI taxonomy): domain Eukaryota; kingdom Viridiplantae; phylum Streptophyta; class Magnoliopsida; order Santalales; family Viscaceae; genus Viscum; species Viscum album. The sequence continues at coordinate 1,405,780,575 of OY728166.1, read as the reverse complement.
CATGGAAGACCCCAAAATATTTGAAACTTTTTTTCTGTTACGACCTTAATTTTTTCCTAAGATTATCATGGGATTAGTTGGTATAACATGAATTTTTCATTGGATTTCATTTACTAGTTTTTTGGGTAATTATATTTCTATATTATTAATTCTTGACTGCCTGATATTATTCATAAACCACACAATGTGTAGGTCAAGAGAGCTGATACTCAACTTTTACCAAGAGGTCCCTTTGTGGCATTTCAACCTAGCGAGCATTACATCTCTTTCCATAGGTAGTTTAATGTCAAACACATTGGACTATCATTACTGATGTTTTAGGTCCAATATATTTGACCATAAATTGTGTTGAAATGGATCCAATATGGTTTATTGGAATAGAATTATTTAATATTTTATAGACATGAGTCAGGGGTTTTTATTGACCCCAGTTTTCTGATTTATAAATTTGAATCATGATACGAGTCAAGTACATGAGGAGTAATCAGAATAAAGGTTTCTAACATGGTGTTGTTTATGATTGTGTATGGAGGAATGAAATCCTATCCTGAGAAATAATTTCTCTTGGGTTATTGGACCTTGTTTTTTTGGGTGACATATATAGAGACTACTGGGGCATATTATTCATAGTTAGGCAGAGGTTTCATCAGGACATTGACTGTCTCTTTCTGATGGCCTGGTTGTTTTATGGGACGTTGGATTTCATAGGACCCTGAGGATCGGCTGGTTAAAGAAGTTGTGTATACAACATGAGGGTCCATCCATGTAAATATTAAAACATGAATGAGAGACAATACATACATGAATTAGTCTTGTGTGAAGGAATGTTAAAGAATTTTGTTGTTTAACATCATGCAGCCATGTCATTTTTTTGTGTGGCTTAGCATCTTATATCCTGGACTTTTAGAAGTTAACACACTATTATGATTATAGGGTCAACGATTCTCCATTTTCATAGAAATAAAACAAGAAATTTTATACCATATTCAAGAATGAAGGTGGGAAGGGTGTGTAAACTATAATCTAAGGGTTTTTTGAATCCAATTATTTGTATGGGATTTAAATTTCCTAGGGCATACAAAGGTAGGAAAATCCTATCAAAAGGAAAATTTTATCTCTGGTAGATAGATTTTTTGTGTGGGAATCATATGTAGATCCACTAGGGAATATTGTGCATAGTCGGGTAGAGGTGTACTTAGGACACTAACCCTCCCTCTTTGATAGCCAAGAATGGTTATGGGGATTTAGGCCTTTCCATAAACAACATGTGCTTTATGAAATGATGGTTCCTAAACAAGAAAGGGGGAGTTTCAAGTCATTACTTCATGGTGAAAATGATAGTTATGTTTCCCCTATACAGATGTGAGGAGATTTCCTAAGCATGATCAACCCATGCATTGGGGATGGAACAATGGTAATGAAGTTTAATGTCTTGATATTTTTACTTTTCATGAATTACATTCTTCCACACAAATATATCTCATGAAATGTATTGGGGAATTTTTATTTTGAGGATAAAACTCACTGGTGAAGAAAATATCACATTGGAGGCCTCTATGCATTCCTATTTCATGCATATGAACATGGAGGGGAAATAATATTTGTTGTCTATATATTTCTTTATGTGGGTATTCCCCATACAAAGTAATAATGGGGACATTTATGTCTTATGGATAGAGACAAAATATAATGTTTGGGTGTCACTGTGTATCTTGTGAAAGTGGGAGTCAATCCGTACATAGTTCTTTGAAGTTTTCCTATGTTGGTATAACCATTCATTGGGAGGGTGGTTTGGGATTATGAGTGTGGATGGACATGTTTATAAATATTTAGGCATCAATAAATATCCTTTAGAAGCATGAATAAAGTCGCACATAGTTCTTTGTTTCATGTAGTTTAGTTTTATGAGATTAGTAATTTGGAAATAAATATTAATGTCGTACGGTTAGGATGTTGGAAGAATAGTTTACTATCATTATGTGGGGTTAAATTTCCATAAAATCCATGAATTATTAGAGGAAAATTGGGCCAGGATATTCTGACATTATTCATGCATGAGGGGGTAGGAAAGTGTAAATCGTTATTCTGCGGACACTCAGACTTTGAGGAATGATATGGGGAATGAGATCCATTGGGTTTATATAGAGGTAAGAAAATAATATCTTGAAGAAGAATATGTCTATAGTTGGCATGCCTTTATTATACGGAACTTATGTAGATCCACTGGGGAATATTATGAATGGCCAAATAGAGGTGTCCTCAAGACATTGACCATCCATTTTGATGGAAATAGAGGTTTATCAAGATCCAAAATTCGATGGGGCATAGATTTTGATGAATAGAAGGGTATTAACATGTAAATAAGAAATATATCATCCATTATTGGCTAGGAACTATCAAATACACAACATAAATCTAACACATTCCAAGGGGGTTTTATTTCATTGATGTCTAGAGAGCACCTGAATTCAAGATCTTCAGAATAAATTTGCATATTGGGACAGTTTTATATTCTTTATTTTATAAAAGGAACTAGGATACTGAGACTAGATATCTCTAAATATCTCATTAGAATGATAATCATACAATAAATCGTTCATGAGGACTCCATGTGCACATCTTGTTCATACACAAGGGGGATAGAATATTTGAACATGTCATGGTGGATAACAAATGTCAGGGTTGATTTCCTTTTTGGTGAGATTATTGTAAGGGTGCAGTTTCATTTATCATCGTGCAACTAAGACATTAGTGACACAGTTTAATGTCTTATTGTGAGGATAGATATAAAGAAATGTTCCAACGGGAGGTTCATATCATAGCTGATATAAGATTTCATGAATGAGGATCCAAGAGGTCCTATGACACACCACACAATCTAGAAGGGTACTGATGTTGAGGGGCCGAAATGTTAAATGGATCTATGGTTGGGCTCGAGATATTACCATTGGGCATCGATACGAATCCCATGTTAATGGGAATCAAGAAACAAATAGTTTTTGGATAGAAACCTCTCTACGTCAATTTGGCCTATATACAAGGGGTCATTTTTTCTCTTTTTAACCGATGGTGTAGGATCGACCTAAGATATGACATTCGGGTGTCACTGTGTAACCTGTGAGGGAATGAATCATTCCATACATGGTTTGGATAAGGATTCTCTATGTTGGTATGACCAACACATAGTGGATTAAAATATTCCCATTACGCATGTGTGGGCCTAGGACATAGAGTCTAAGAATCACTATTTATCCCATTAGAATGATAATCATGCCAAATATATTTTTGGAGATAGATTGTTCCTACACGGATCTGATTATCATGTATTAATTGGGAAATTTCATATTTCTCCCACATAGATGTAGCTCTTGTGTGACAGATCATTGATTGGAAGGACGATCTCTATAAAATTTAACATCTTGTGGTTAAGAATATGGATTCCATGAAATGTAATGTCTTGCGGTAATGACCTTGGTCACCCAATGTCAAGGGGTGGTCAAATAGTATCCTATATTTTAACATCTTGTGATTAAGATGATAACTCTGACATTATAGACATAGAGTTTGGACAATATGCATTTTTTATTATCATACTTCAAGGATGAGGGCCGCACCATTTAATATCTTGGTTTAGTACATTTATGCTACGCAGTTTAATGTCATGCACCAAGGAATTTTTTCACTACAGTTTAATTTCATTTGTTCAAGATGTTTCAAATTACTTAGATGAAATATTTATTAAAGAACCTTTAATTTTCAGGGGGTGTAATGAGCTTTCCACCCTTATAATTTAGTTAAAATTATCTATTTGGGTAGAAATTATGTATTGCATATGGTTCTTCTTATAATGGTTCAAATTTTCGAGGTTTGATTACAAGTACCATTTGAATTATGAGGAAAAAAACAATTTGTTATTCATAGATAGACAAGAGGGGAAACTTTTTGTTGAAAGCTCAAGAAATCCAGTTTTGGTAAACATAAAAATGGTTAATGGTATGAAATGTATTTTCCTAGATTCATTCTAAGCAATACATTCACTTTTGGATCACACACTTATCGATAATTGACCCCATATGGAAACACTGAGTGAGATTTGTTGAACATCAATCAGTATGATCGCCTCTATCCCATACACTATTGAATATTGGGTTGCATGGGTAGCGGTACGATTCATTGTTTGTTAGGCCAACAGAGTTTTTAGGTGCTTTTATAGCCATGACTTCTTATCCTTATCCAAAATCATATGGAGTATATTGGATAGGTTCTTTTTTAAGGCCCTTATATGTCTTATAGCTACTACATGTTATTGGGATGAACAGTTGGTCTTTATACCAGCGTATTGAAATAATTTCTCCAGCAAAGAAGAACATAAGTTGGTGTTGTTTTCCATCAGTATTGTGTGTGGGACACAACATATGGATATTATGTAGGCTTTCACAAACTAACAATTTTTCATTCCCTGAATTATTTGTGGGGTACTATTTTTTCCCATTTGGAAAATAATTCTGTAGCTATGAGGATATACTTGAATTTGTAGATGTATAGGGAGGATTTGGTCCCACATTGACCATTCCACATTAAGAAAATTCCCAGAATTACATGGTTGTGTGAAGAAACACTGGGGTATGGTGACTAAAATTAGCATGGACAGGGTAGGAATGACACCTCTTGGTGGATTCAGTGTCATCATTCATCATAGTGGTCTAGTAGTATCCAAGCCATCATATTTAATGTGTAAGCCTATATCTTGATTGATGTGCACCGCATTGTTCAGTGTATAATTATTTCGTGATGGTAGTGGTCTCTTATCCAAAAATACCAATGATAAGGACCCCCATCAAGGCCACTCTTATATAGGACCTTTAGTTGGTTGTGTTGTTATACAGAACAAAATTAATTACTCGTCTCAGGATTTTCACCCTTCCAACTCTATCCAGGGGAGTTATTACTTTTGAAGATAGTTTACAATGGGATTCATCCAACTACTTATAGGACCATAAAGTTTAGTGATGGGGATGATCTCATTGATTTCTTTTATGTCTAACAGAGTGAGCAGTGAAAGCATCTGGTGATGCATAGTGCTGATAACTATTTCATACCGATATGGATCACCCAAAGTTTTGGCTATATTTTCCAATGCATCCGATTAGGAATTTTTCGATTGGGGTATAATGGTTATTGTCATATCTGAGGGTAATTTCACCATTATTCCTAAAGTATTATAAAAAATGCATTATTTCTTCCATTTTTATGGTGTAATCCCTACTAACTTTCATGATGAACAAATCATAAATGCCATTCACCTTCATGTTTTTTACTTGTACATGAATTTCTGGCTCTAGGCCCATAATGAGAGCTTCATATTTGGATTTTTTGTTTTTTCACCCCTCTAACAATAATAATTAGTGTTGTAGGACCGTCTTTACTAGATATATGAATACGACTCCCAACCCTACTTTATTGAGCTTCGGGTCTTCCATCATTTTCCCTATCGGGCTTCTAGATGCACCATCAAAATGCATATCCCATATTTTTGGGTCTTACGTTTTAGGGAAACCCACTTCATTGGGTAGTTCAGCTTCTGGTGAAGTCATTTCTATCGATGGTTTCTCTACCTATAAATCTGATAATTATTGACCCTTGACAATTTTCTAAGGCACAAACTGTATGTCATATTGTTGCAATATTACCTCCCATAATGAAAAGCATACATTCAGGATTCAATTGATGAGAATGTACGTGAATGGGTTTTTTTGCGAGAGAACAAGTTGACCTCATGATGTTGTAGGTAATTCCTTAATTTCTATATAAGAAAGATTACTACCAAAAATATTTTCTCATTATTTGTTTTACAAGTATCAACATTGATTGTTGTTCAACTGAGACACTAAATATTTATTTCATTGAAAATATCATTCATTTTTGCGAGGAAGGTGTCCAGGTATCACTCCAAGGAAATCAAATACAAGCTGAGTGGTCTCCCTTCGATGGGTGGCATTATCACTAGTTTTATTCAGGGATATTTCATTATATTGTTGATTTCTTCTTGATAATCAATATTCCACTGATATTCCACCCCTTTCATCATCAACAGGGTAAAGGGAAAACATTTTTCGAAAATGATGGTGATGAAATGTTGGATGTAGGCCAAGTGTCCTTGTAGTTCCCTTAACTCTGTGTGGTTATGGGTTAGTGACATTTCAAGGATAACCATTTTATTATCGGGGTCAACTTCGATGCCATGATGGAATTTGATGAAGCTGGGGAACTTCCCTGAGGAAACACCAAAAAGAACATTTCAAGGGGATCATTTGTAGACTGTGTTGTCATATTTTGTTGAAGTATATTCCATGATTTGACAGGTGGTATAAAAGTTGTAATGATTTATCCACCAAGCCAGCAACATAGAAATGGATGAAAATTCCTAGGAATAGAATGAAGATGTGATATAAAGAACATTGATATGTGGCATCAACATTCTTCAAACCAAAGAACATTTCCGTGTATAAAAATACTCCATGGGGGACCTAAGGGTAGTGTCTTCTTCAACTTGATCCAATTTTATTGGTTTTATCCCGAATATCCATCCAAGAAAGAGAGAGAGAGATATCTGATAGTTTCATTGATCAACAATTCAATGATTGGGACAGGGAAATCAACTTTTCAATAGTACCAATTGAGAACATAGAAATCGATGTAGACTTTGATTTTTCAAATTTTCTTTTTTAAGGTGACCGTGTTCTATATCTAGATGGCATATTGATCTTCCATAATAAATTTATATCTAAGGATTTTGTCAATTTTGACTTCTAGTTTGGATGCTTGGGTCGGGTGATTCCTTTCGGCAACCTATATACAACCCCGATAAACATCTGACAGGCTCAGTTGATGAGTAGTCAATCCAAGATTGATGCCTATAATTTTAGTGTAGTCACGTAAAAACAAATATTGATTCTTCCTTAGTAAAAGGGTGTACACCTCTTTCTTCTCATAATACATGCTTTCATTGAACAGGGTTGATCATGGATCTTCTTTCGTGCCTAGTTTAATTTTTTTTAGTTCATCAATGGTTTTGGATATTTCCTCCTAAAATTCTATAAGATCATCCCTAAGATCTTCTCCCACTTCCTCTTCATTTTATTCTTCTTATTTTTATGGGGAATTGTTTTATGTGGTGAGCTCTCTAGAGATAGGATAAGAGTCGAGATCTTGACATTCAAGGGATGAAGTGACTTATTCTTACGTGACCAATGGTGAGGGATGTTATAATAAAGATGGATTAAGGGATATATGAGTTATTAATTTCTCCTCTACCTTGTTGGGTGAGGGACGAGTTTTATGGAGCTCTGAAGATGGTTTGAGTGAATTTTAATCCGATCATTCACCATCATCTTTGGGGTAAGCAATTCCTTCTTATTTTTAGACTCAAGGGGAATGAATGTAATCATGAGGATTGTTGAAAATGTCTCTAAAATCATACTCTTACACCAATCATGATTGATTGGATGTATGTATTTTTCACTAATCATTTACAATGTGTCGATTGGGATCATTTAAATATTATTCGAGGTAGTGACCCAATTGATTTATTCAATCGGGGGGTTCTTCCCTTCCCTTTGATAGATTTTAAGATATATATAATTTGAATAATAGGATTTAAATGGGTATTTATCAGTGGATAACATAAATATTTGTTCATTGATGAAATATTTGATTCCCTAATATAATAGAAGGGGGAACTGTTTCATTTTTGCGCAACTAGTGCCCTCCAAGAAAGAGGTTGAAGGCCATGTCTTTTCATATCACCAAAAGTTTTGAGTCATCCAAACTAGTCCTTGAGATGAATTTACACCAATTATTTTTCTATAGTTATTTCAGAGTATTGGAGACTTATGGTGGAAGGTAATATATTTTCCTCATTTTAGGACAATTAGTGAAGTGCTCGTACTAGAATGAGATTAACTCCTAATCCATTGTCAAAAAAGTCTTTTTAGATATCTAAATTGTTTATCTTGATGGAAACATACAAATTCTTGATGTTAACCTAGATAATGGAATATTTAACTTGATTCATTAAGGAGATAACTATGTCACCATCTAAATGATCATTTTCAATCTGATACTATTAAATAGTGGACACATCTACTTCAAACTCTTGGGGACTTAGAAGAGCCTCTATGAGTGCCTCTATGATGTCACATGACAAACTTCGGGCTCACTTAATTGACAGTTCATCTTCAACTGTGGCTAATTACATTAATATATCATATTTATGGTCTAATTTATGGCACTTCCAATAACATGGATGCTATTTTACAGGGGATTTAGGGGAATGATCATTAGATTAAGATGGTTTGTCTCTCAGGACATGAGATGTAGGGGCTTCCATTCTTTATGGGATGGGTTTTGTAGGTTTTACCATATACCGAGAGAATTTAGACATATGTTATTCTTCTGATAGGAACTCCAGAATGATCAGGTCAGAGTGCCTTCTGGATAGTGTTGGGGAATTTTCCCTCTGCCTTTGGATCTACTAAATCACTCTTCCCCTTGTTTCATCAACAATGAAGGTTTTAACGGGGGTGTGACCATAATCTGGATTTATACCACGACTTTGGCTTCATTGGTATCCCTGTCTTCCACATCATGTTCCTCTGATTCCCCACTCAGGTCTGGGGTACATGGTTTCCTATCCATATTATTCATCAGAGAAAGATAATTTAAATTAATGAAATTAATATATCCAATAATCATTTCCTCTTATGACAATGACTATGACTGATCGATTTCTTATGGTGGTGTCATTTGTTAGTGATGTTTCCATTATTTCAGATCTGATGGCACAAAATTGGAGAGGATGAAGGATATTTTTTGTGATGAAACATGTTCAATTTATTCAACATTCTCCTCCAATTTCTTTTCATCCAATTTTTTGGATAGTTGTCTTCTTGAGGGATATGGGGCCATGGATGTAAGATATGTTGCAATAGAAGAAACTAGTGGTATATTTGGTCACCTCAACTATGCCTGAATAATACCATGAGTTCATTTGATTATATTTCAAGTAATTAAAGTATCTAACTCTTAGTATATCTTTCAAACAACTTATTTCCACTCATCTTCCTCATCATGGGTAGTAGTGGACACATATTCCACTTGTGTTGTCGGTGGTATCAATTTTACTTCCCCAGAATCTATCATCTTTATAGGAGGTATTTGAAGATGAGGAACTCCTGGATGGTGTATACAAATATCTAGTGTATGGGAAAAAATCATGTTGGTCATCAAGACCTACTTGATCATCCCTTTATAGATCTGTTAGATGAAGTAGATTACAGTTCATAGGGTTTATAAAATAGTCACATACCTAATAATATCAGAAAGAAAACACATTATTTCTACATTTTTCGAATTTATTTTCCCTAGGTCCCCTACAATTTTCATGTTGAGGCAGAGGTTTTGGTTGACGTCCAATGAGTCCTTCATGATTCGGTGCAGGCCTCAGAGTTGGAGCTAGTGTCGTCAGTGGCTTAAGTTTAATAGAACCCACTTTAACCCTTACCACCATTTTTCCAGGTGTTGGTGGAACTCCCCAGGACGTAAGCTTAGTTTTTTTAAATAATATTCTATTATTTGTGAAGTGGCCTAGAAATCCCAAAACCATCATTTGTATTTCATCAGGATTATTGGTGTTCCCATATTTTTTGAAAGGTTATAAGTGCATATAACGAGAATCTCATCCTGGGGGAGAAGCCTATTCACGGAGTAGGTCAACCCTTACCATCAAGAAATGATGTCCAAGAATATCTCATTCTCCAGATGATTCCAGTTAATGAGTATGTTTATTGTTGTATTTGGTAGTTCTGAACATTAATGGAAAAGTAACTAACACTGGAGATCCTCCTACCATGTAATCGATTCAGCTGGAATTATGGTGTACCATAAAAATGGTTAGCCTTATTGGGTTCCAATGAAGCGTCTGAGTTTCACTGCTTCTTTCTTATCTAGGGTTCCCACCAAGGGATCACAATAACATTATAATGCATCAGAAGTTGTTCTGGGTCACATGATCCTATGAATATTGGGAATATAGGGTTCCTGAAATTTGGTGGTGCAAAATGTTACTCACCCATTTGGGATAAGTCTTCTATTCGGATTGTATTATACCATAACATCCTTAAATGGTTTCTAATGGATCTACCAATGACTCGATGGTATTAATGATCCATTGATGCATGTCATGTTGAAGTTGAGCATGGTCGTGTGAAGCAGGGGTGAATTGGTCATCTGACAATGCTAGTATTCGAGGTGGATACTTGTCAAGGGGTATCATTTATGGATTTTTCCGGAACCTATTCTACTTGTTTCCTCAATGCGGGAAAATATGCTTCAAGGGTTGAATTAAATAGAATAATGGTCCCATTGCTATGTTGGATGAACATCCTGGCATTGATTTATTGGTTATGATATACCCTTATTGCTGAGGTACCCCTGATAGACATGTACCTTGAGACTACTCAAAATGAACATGAGGAGCATATTTCATCGGAAAGGTACCTTGGAGTAGCTCGACATTGATTCGATTCAACTCTTTCATTTCTTCATTTTCTCAATTAAAGCTTTCCTCCAATGTGAGGGTCTCATTCTCATTAGGAGGATGAGGCTGGTAGCATGTGACCATGTTTTTATGCTTCTATTTATAAGTGATTCACAATGGAGGTAATGGGGGATTAGAAGGAGTGACCAAATTTAGGGTATTCCTCTAGTTCCAAGTACGCACACCTTTGAGTTTAGTGTGGACCAGATTCTTGGTAGAATTATCCTCCCCTTATTCTTCAGAATTTTCATCATTTTGAATGTGATATAAGTGAAGGAAATCCATTACATTAACTAATTCATAAAGCATTTTGGGTGGCAGACCATCTATTGAATTGGTGGGAGATATTTTTTTTCTTTTATGGATCATTTCCTTCCATTATAAGATTATTTTTGTTCTTCTTGGTGTAGAGTAACTCAAATGGAACCATTATATAATCCTTCCATTCCCCTCACTTGTGGGGGACATGAATCACGAGATGGGATAGACTAGGTGACCTCTCAACTTTCCATCCTCCCCAACAAGGAGAAATCTAATGTTCACTATGTGGGTGATTAAGGTAAATATTTCCCCAGCACTATGGGATAGGGTTTCTACCGTTCCCTTGGAATGGTGCGTTGACCTGGATTTTTTGTTCTTATGTGGGAATTTTGTGTTAAAAATACACCAAACCCTTTGGGCTAGGGCTCATCCCATATTTTGTAATGTGCTACAATCATTGTTGATGTTATGATCTTGTGAATTCACATTTATGTTTGAGATAGTGATAAAACACAATTTTGATGAATATTTTATTGATAATAAATTACATAATTTCCTCACATTGTGCTAAATATGATCATTTAAGAAATATTTTGGATTAGATCAATAATTTAAAAATTTGATGAAAATTCCATTTTTACCCTTTTAAAATGTAGTGTAGTATATCGCACAAAAATATTTTATTATAACTAATTTGAATTTAAATATTTTATCAGTGTTCCTCACTTAATTTTTTACAACATTTATTCAGGTCACTAGAGCTAAATAGAGCATTTGGATTGAGTAAATCGGTTGTAAAGTCAAAGTTGCGTTGGACTCGCTGGATTGGACATGGGTTAGGTATTTGGGCCATAACTCCTACATCTGGGCTTGGATGGTACTAAAAATTGGAGAGGAGAAATAAAACCAAATTTCTCACATATTATCCCGCTTTAAGGAAAGATAATTCAAGCGTTTTGTGGTCAAGAATGCAGTGCATGTGGGAATAAAATATTTGGGAGAATCTTCTCATTCACACTTAAAATCACTTATAACCTAGCCTCTACTCCACTATATAAATATGTATTTTTTTCATTTGTAAAGGTTGGTATGTGCTTTAGGATGTTGTGGGTAGAATAGAATAGGTTCCACTCAAATTATCCATGCAATTAAATAAGGTTATCTCATGAAACCAGGATCCCTTCGTTGAATCCCTCTTCTTCTTACTCATGTTGTAATGTTTGTGTTTTCCAAATAAACTTCTTTGAACTTATTTTATTTCTTCTATTTTCTACTTTTTTGTTCAAATTTATTCTTCGTTTATCTTATTATTTGGTTTGGAATTATTTAGTATAAATGATATTGGGTTATACCCTTTCTAAACCTTTTCACATGGAAACCGTTTCAACGATGACTACACCACCCATGGAAGAGTAGTTTTCTTAGTAATCGATATAACTCTTACCTTCATCATTAATTTAATTTAAATAAATGAGCTACTGTAATTCAATTAATATTATATATTAATTATTTTTTCAATTTAAATGAAACTAATTAAGAAATATAACAATAAACCAAAATCACACGAGGTCTAGATTTTTTGTAAATTGTTAGAGTGAAAACTTAATCGGTAATACAAGACCACACGAGATAAGTTTGTAGAGCTCAAATATAATCCATAAACTCCATTAATATTCATTTATATAGAATTTATGTTATGTAAATAACCTCTAATAATATTCTAACCATTTAACTTCAATCAAAGCGGGGTGTCGCGATTGTTTGTTCTGAAGCTAGCCTAGGGTTTAAGCAATTTCATATTTGTTGTTAAGTTAACTCCCATAGGGTTGAAGGGTTAACAAATTAGGGGATCATAATTAAGTGGATATTAATTTAAATGATAATTATTAATAAATAAATGAATAGGTAGAGTAATATTGATTACACTTTTTAAAAATAGTTTTCTGAAAAAACATCTTATCATTGTGTTTTGTTAATAAATTTTTATTTCAAAATTAAAAAATGAAATCCTCCTCCAGAAACATTCTTCTGGATTTGTAAATAATAAACAACCCCCATCCTTTTAATTTGTATTCTTATTTCATTGGATCCTTTTTTCAAAATACCTTTAATATGTTGTTAAATTTACTTCCTCCTTTGAGAGATGTCCTTGGTCAGTCACTCTACTGCACCTAAGTATCCCGAACCCAAAATCCCTTTGAAAGCAAAAACGAAAGAACCATTCAAATTGGCATCATTTCCAGAGAGGCAAGTAATTATTTCAACCATTTAGAGGTATTTGTTCTCTTTTACATTTTATTCTCTTCTTTTCTTCTTTCTTCCTTCTTCTTTCGTTACCCAATATGATTTTTTTTCTTCTTTTATTTTCTTCTTCTTCTTTTTTCACCATCAATTCAAACTTTTAATTTTTATTTTAATACGGTGAAAATTATTTCATTTCATTTTTATTTGATTTATGACATGAACGAATCCTGAAGATCTGTTATATCTTGACAGTGAGATTTAACGTAGCCTTCGAGCTTGAATACAACATTCTCAGTCTACGAGAAGTTTCAACATTCAACCAGTTGGAGAATTCCTCCACTTCAAGAACATTGAAATTGGAAAACACTTCTATGTACAATGTAAAACAAGGAAAAATGGCTGAAGAAAATATCAATGAACATAATAGAAGCATTCAAGAATTTGATTCACCTGATATTAACTGTCAACCAAATTGTATTGCATACCCGAATCTCAAATCAGACATTAAACTAAAATCAGGGTCAATTCATCTTCTTCCAATGTTTCTTGGATTATATGGTGAGGATCCAAACAACTATTTAAAAAAATTAATGTGGTTTTCTCAACCTTAAAAAAAAGATTTTTTTTGGAAGATCAAGTCAAATTAAGAGCATTCTCATTCTCATTTGATGGAGCTGTAAAAGATTGGATGTATTATTTAAAACCTGAAGATATAACTTGTTGGAATGATTGGAAACGTATTTTCTTACTGAGATTTTTCCCAGAATCATGGACCACATATATTCATAAAGAGATCTTAGGGATCAAGCAAGAACAAGGGTGGTCAATGTATGAGAACTGGGAGCAATTCAAGAAGTTGTGTGCAAGGTTACAACATCACCAAATTAGTGAGAAACTAATCATACAATATTTCAATGAAGGACTCAAACCTATGTATAGGATCATGGTGGATGCTGCAGCTCAAGGTGAATTGGTGGACAAGACACCAGTAGTTGAATGTGCATTGACTGAAAAAATGGCCCAAAACTCCCAAAAATTTGGTGATCGATGTATACTGTATGTTAGAGGAGTACATTATATAAGTATTTCTTCTCATGAAAGTCATTTGATTTATACTAAGTTAGATAATTTGACCACTATGGTGAGGCAGATTGCATTGGATCAAAAGAAATCCCAAACCTATCCTTCAAGTCCATGTGGCATTTTCACTGAAATCAACCACCCAACTGACTATTTCCCCCAACTACAAGAAACAGAATATTGTGCATCAGTGTTTTTTGAGAGACCATATCAGTAGCAGCAACAACAAAAACCCCAAAAGAAGACTTATTCCATTGCTTCAACATACAATCAAGGGTGGAAGGATCAATCAGACATGTCGTATAAATTTGGACAACAACAAAGGCCCCCTTTTCAATAAAACTTCCAGCATTCTCCACCTTTCCAACAGGGTTTCCAACTACCCCCAAGGTGATTTTAAGCTCAAGAATCAAAAATAAAAAAAACTATGGAGTCCCCAATCCAATGTAGATTCTAACACTGATGATCTTTTGAAAAAAATTGTTCTAAATCAACAGAATGAGCTGAATAGTCATGGTTCGGAGCTGAGGGAGTTTAAGACTCTAATGAACCAGATTACCACTGGCCTCCATGAATTGGTAAGTACGAATTATGGAAATCTACCTTCCCAACATACTCAAAATCCCAAGGGAAATGCCAGTTTCATCACATTGAGAAGTGGGAAGAAAATGAATGATACATTTGTACCTACCATTCCACTGGGATTCACCTCAAGTCTTGAAATTCCCAATTCCACACCAACTGATGAGAAATCCAAGGAGAAGGATAAATGTAAGAGAATTGTTGATGATATTCCCCCTGAACCGCTTCTTTTTCCAAATAGAGTTGTACAAACCAAGAATATGGTCGAAGAGTCAATGAAAAAAATAATTTTTGGACACATTCCAGCATGTGGAGATCAACATTCCTCTACTTGAATCCATCATGTAAATCCCAAGGTATGTATAATTATTAAAATAACTTTGTACCAATCAAAGAGGGCTCATGGGAAATTAGAGGATCAATATTGGAAGGAATGTGTCGACCCTCATTATCCCAACTCTAGAAATTCCAACAAAGTGCAAGGATCTAGGGACATTCAACATCCCATGCACCATAGGAGAGTTTCACTTTTATAATTATCTTTGTGATTTAGGATCTTCCTTAAATGTGATGTCTCACTCTATATTCTCTTCTTTATAGGTTAGTTGGTTGAAGATGACAAGATTAGTGTTGCATTTGGTGAATATAGCTACATCATATCTAGTGGGAGTCCTTGAGGATGTACTTGTATGGGTAAAGGACATTATCTTACCATCAGATTTCTATGTGGTTAACATGGAGGAAGATTAGGTAAGTTCTAATTCCCCCATTATATTAGGTGGAACCTTCCTCAAAAAAACAAAAACTATCATAAATGTCAATGAGGGTACACTTTCCATTGAATTTGGAGATGATGTATTGATATTTAATGTCATGAAATCCATGAAGTAACCCTTAGAGAACCATTCTGCTTTTGTTATCTCCCATTTTGAACCACCGAATAAAAAATCCATGGAATTTGATTTTCCAATGCTTAGGAAGATTATGATTATTGGTTCTAGTTTAATTTCCTAGTGCACTTACACACCCATTTTTAATGAACAAGACACTGTAATATTTGATTTCGTAATGGATTCATATTCTAATCTTGATCATGTGAACTCTGATTATGACATGGCTGTTGAGTACGCTGATAGATTTTGTGTACTATTCTCTGATTTTTATGATTTCTATTCTAATACAAGTGTTCATTATGAAAATAATTCATTTTCGTCACTATATCAATCCATATAGCAACCCCAATATTGGAAATCAAGCCATTTCCACCTAATATCTAATACTCATACTTGATGAGTGGAAAAATATTACCGTTTATCATTGCTAACAATCTCCCTTTTGAACATGAAGAAAAACTTTTGAATATTTTGAGGGAGAACATCAGTGAAATGTGGTGGACCTTGGCTGTAAAATTATGAATTACATCCTCCATTTGCATGCATAGGATTCTTTTAAAGTATGGGGATAGACTAGTTAGGCATCCACAAAGGATACTCAATCCAAAACTTTTGGAGGTTGTTAAAATAGAGGTTCAAAAATTGCTCGAGGTAGGTATAATCTCTCCCATTTCATATTCCCAGTGGGTGAGTCCTATTCATGTTCTGCCGAAGAAATGTGGTGTTACTATTGTTAAAAATGATAAAGATGAGTTTGGTCAAATTAGGGTAAAAAAAATTGGTGTTTGTGTGTATTGATTATAGGAAACTAAATCAGTCCACCCACAAGGACCATTTCACCCTCCCATTTATTTGTCAAATGCTTTAGAGAATAGCTAGGTAGACACACTATTGTTTCTTGGATTGATTTTCTTGATATTTTTAGGTTCCTATAGCACCTGAGGATCAAGAGAAGACTACGTTAAACTATCCATTCGGCACATTTGTCTACCGGAGGATTCCATTTGGACTTTGTAATGCCCCAAGTACCTTCCAGAGATGCTTGGTGTGTATTTTTTTTATTTTATTGAGACATGAATGGAGGTATTTATGGATGGTTTTTAGTGTATGGGTATTAATTTGATGATTTTATCTCTAACTTGGGAAAAGTTTTGAATTGTTGAATTGAGATGAATCTGGTCTTAAACATTGAAAAGTGTCATTTCATGGTAGAGTATGGAATTGTCTTAGGGCATGTAGTGTTAGAACATGGGATAGTGGTTGAAATATCTAAGGTAGATATTAATTCATCCTTATGAAATCCTTCATGTGTGTTTGATGTTAGATATTTCTTTGGGATTCCAGGATTTTATTGGCACTTCATCAATGATTTTAGATAGATTTCTCTTCCTATTTCACGATTACTACAAAAAGATTATGATTTTGTGTTTGATGATTTCTACAAGAATTTTTATGATGAGATAAAGAATTTTTGACCACTCCACCGATCATACATCCCCCATGGTGGGAGCTTCCTTTTTAGATTTTGTGTGATGCCTCCAACTTTGTGGTTGGAGCTGTCTTATCTCAGAGGGAAAAGGGACGTTCACATGTGATTGCATTTGCATCGAGGACACTAGATTCAGACCAATAAAACAACACAACCACAGAAAAATGAGTTTATTTCTATAATATTTGCTTTAGATAAATTCCATTCAAATATATTAGGCTCCAATGTTTTTGTTTTTTCTTGACCATATAGCTCTGAGGTACCTCTTGAAGAAGGAAAATGCAAATCCCAGACTTATCTAATGGCTTCTCCTTCTTTAAGAGATTGATATTGAGATAAAGGACATGACGGGGTTAGAAAAACTGGTGGCGGACCACATGAGAAGGCTTACTCACACACTAGAGGGTGAAAACATGGACCAGGTAAAACTTTGGGACACTTTACATGATGATTATATTTAGTCTATCTCAGGTATGCATCCATGGTAACTATGTTGGGGATAAAATATTGAACGAAATGAAGGGAAGAAAAAGAAGCCCACACGCTACCTCACGAAGCCCCGACGCGGAGCTCCCCCGAGCAACACGGCCGCCATGAAGAAAAGGAGGCAGCACCGCTCTGCGAACGCCCTAACGTTTGCGAGGCCACCGCAAATCAAAGGAGGCGGCACCGCTCCATGAATTCCCTAACGTTTGTGAGGCCACCGTGAAGCAAAGGTGGCGGTATCACTTCGCGAACGCCCTGACATTTGCGAGGCCACCACAAAGAAAAGGAGGCTGTACTGCTCCATGAACGCCCTGATGTTCGCGAACCGCCACAAAGAACCCACTGCCCCTTCACGCCGCATGAGCGTTGCTTCGCGGCACCCCTAGCCTATAAATACTGGGATCCCCCTGAGTCCAGGGGATGGAAAATCCGACCATTCGGCTTCTCAATCCCCGAATCGTGAAGTTCCCTTCGCCCCGGGAATCATGAGCTCCGCGAGGTATTTTTGCTTCGTGATATGCCTTCGCTTTGTCTTGTTTTGAGCCCCTCTTCCGGGAGGGATGCCCTTCGCGAAGCCTAAGGTCATTCGCGAAGGAAGGGGACTCCCAAGGGAAGCCGCAAAGCCACAGAGCATTTATGCTTCATGAAACACCCATCCTGTACTAGTGATCCACATGGCAAGGCTGGGTCGCTGCACATGGCGAAGCACACTACTTCACAGCACCTCGATTCGCAAGGCACCTCTGCTTCGTGAGGTAGTGCTCTGCAAATACTATTCCACTTTGCGAATCACCTCCCATTCACACCCCTACCCTATGATAAGGCCAAGGAACTCCACTTTGCGAATCACACTACTTTGCTTGGAAATTCCTTTTCCCATGAGACCCTCCAGGTTTGCATGATGTGATTTCAAAGTCTCGTGGACAACACCACTCGTAGCGTTGCTTCGCTTAATGCTTCTTCGAATAGGCATGCTGATGGCTATTGCTTCTTCGCATAGCCATGCTAACATGGAACCCTCAATGGTTCGCTCTGCAACCCCCCTTGACCATGGCCTTGCCAGTACCTTCCCTCCCCCAAGGAGCATAGGGTACCAGTCATGTAAGCCCTATGGGTGTGGAGTAAACCCACTTCGTCTGAGCTGCAGGACGTTAAAATTCTAAGCACCTTGTCCTCAACACACGACGTTAAACTATGATCTGACCCCGCACCTCGCACGCATGGTCCCCCCATCTCGGACATTCTTTACACTGCTCGTCTACACAGAGATAGAATCACCCCCTCCCTAGGGGATGATATCCTCCTTATCGGATTGGCGTATGTCCTCGAGATAAGGGAAACCAACTTGGTGTAAGCCCCCAAGCCTCCCTTGCGGAAGGTAGCACCCATGCACCTCCGTACTTCCCCATTGCCAAGGCCATTGGAGGGCGCGATAGGGAACGAGGCACCTTCCATATTTGGTCCCAAATCCCTCTCCCATTGCGCTTTGCTGCACTTCAGACCTCCATCCTGGAGTAAGTCCCAGCACCATGGGCCACCTAACGCATAAGCCCCTCCTCGTTTCTCACGGACGCACCCTTCACGACGTGATCATCAGGTCTCTGCTGCCTCTTGTTTCTCACACTGATCACGACTCATGTGGGATTAGAGTAAGCATTGGCCATGACAATACCACGTCCGACATGACGTTAAACTATATACCCTCGTCCATCATGACGTTAAACTGTATTTTCTTATCCAGCATGACATTAAAACTGCACATCCATTTGAACTACGTGGACTTTGATCCATGTCAAGGCATGGTACGTTGGAAGCCTCCACGAGGTTCAAGCCCACCGCCCGTCATTCCTTCACGTCAGGTTCCACCCTCATCCAGCATGACGTTAAACTGCATTCCAGTCTGACGGTAAGTCGTTGTGACCAACCTGAACTATGTGGTCTTTGATTCGTGCTAAGGCATGGTACATAGGAAGCCTCCACGAGGTTCAATCCCACCACCACCTGGACCCCTGGTCCTCCTTCACGTTGGCCTTCCAGCATCCATCCCAAACTACGAGGACTTTGATACATGTCAAGGCATGTTACGTAGGAAGCCTCCCTGAGGTTTAAGACCATCTCCCATCAGACCAAGGTCCTTTCTTCACATCGGTTCACCGACACCCACCATTTTCTCCTGAACTACGAGGTCATTGATCCATGTCAAGGCATGGTACGTAGGAAGCCTTCATGAGGTTCAAGCCCATCACCCAGTCCTTCCAACCTCATTCACATCGGTCCACCCCCATCTCGCATGACTTTAAATTGTATTCCATATCTCATTTAAACTACGAAGACATTGATTCGTGTCAAGTCATGGTACGTAGGAAGCCTTCCTGAGGTTCAAGCCCAACAGTCATTGGCCGAGACCTTCTTCTTGTCGGTGTGCCAAGCCCCCGTTTTCTCCTGAACTACGAGGTCTTTGATCCATGTCAAGGGATGGTACGTAGGAAGCCTTCATGTGGTTCAAGCCCATCACCCGGTCATTCTGACTTCATTCACATCGGTCCACTAACACCTGGGCAGCCTAGTGTGTAAGCCCCACACCATCGGACCAAGGTCCACATTCACGAAGGTTCGCTGACGACTCCCATTGGACCAAGGTCCATGTCCAGGTTGGTTCGCCGACAACCCCATGGGCCAAGGTCAGCATTCACGTCAGTTCACCGGCACCATCCCGAACTACGCGGACTTTGATTCCCTACCACGAGGATATGTAGGAGGTCTCTTCGAGGCTTAAGCCCAACTTTATAGTCTCCCTTGCAATGGTCCCATTTCATTCCCCATCCACTTCATCCATCCATCCATCATCCAGCCTAATTCTTACCCGGGTCGCCATATCCCGAAGAGATCATGCCACTGCACTCCCCTCCACAGCATCTAGGAAGCTGCCCCCGAGCTGACCCCGATATTAGCATCCCTTCAAGGGAAATTCCTCAATCCGATCCATTCCAACTAGTGTTCTGATCAGGCCGATCCGTCTCCGTTGGACGTTAAACCTGTGGCATACCTTATGTTAAACATAAGAAGATGAGGAAAACCTCAGATACATGCCTATGGAATATGATTCCCCATGCTTGATGTGGTATGCCTCGGGCTTCCACGCCCTCGAGAAGCCCTATGAAAAGGGACAAAAGATAGACATGCCAATTCCCCAGCGTTCAGACATGATACTGATGCCTCAACGTGACTACTCCCCCGACTGAAGTTTGCTACCATGTCAATATCCCATGTAATGTATTGACAGAAGTAGTGTAATTAACTAGCGTCCATCAAGATATGGCACCGGAAATGAGATTCACGAACAACGTATTAAATCTATGAGGGAGACCTGGACTAGGTGATGAGTTCTGAGGAGGAATCCACGGAAGGAAGAACCGACATCCCATCATCCTGGTTTCGATCAAGGAGTAGACGTCCCTGAATAAGGAGTGAATGCCGCCCGGCTTTGGAAAGTGGGAATGTGGGGCAACAGTAGCGTGTCCTCACAAACAGATGCGCGCGCCTCGACAAAAGCATCGGAAATAGAAATGGTGAACCCGACATGAAATTCTTCTCCCCAATGTGGAGATTAGTAGCGTTCAAGAAACCAGTTGATTGACCTGTCACCAGATCCAGATATCCGGTGCCGGGTCCCGCCAAGCAAATAGCGGGCCTGGCATGAAACTCACCAGATGTTGGGGAAGTAGAATGTGGGGAATTCTGTTATGCAACATGTTGGCGTGGATCCCTCTTACCAACCACAGAGGATGGAATGACGCTGGGGTACTTGTTGACGACCCTTTCCCCCGCAGTGCTGATGAGTCGATCTCCTTGTTTCCCAGGAACCAGGTTGCTGCTATGGAGACACAAGCACCACCCGCTCACCTACACAGGGGCGGGGGAAATACCAGCATAGCCACTCCACGTGTATCCACCACCGCCATGATAGCCTCTACATCCGTGAATACAGGACGCCCATGTCCCCTCTCCCCATTAGAGATCATCCAACGAAGGGTGATCAACAACCTTGTACGTAGGTACGAGGAAGAAGGGGTCATCCCAACTCGGTATATGGCCCTCCTAGACCTAGAGGCATCCAGTCGCCGTCATCAACTCCGGCCTCAATGGCCGCACAGGGAGCCCCTTCTCCCCACCCCAACGTTCAATCGTTTCGGGAGCCTGTCCCTGGAACACCTCGATGACTCCTCGCCTTACGTTGATGAGGCGGGTGATGTCTGGCTCGTCCCGGTCAGAGTCTCAATCCAAGGGCTCTAGGAAAGGGCTCCCATCCGGCCGCATCAACACCGCCATCCGGCTTCACCAGAGGAGCAGGTAGGTTATGCCCCTACACCACCTGCGCCAGCTCGTCTGACCCAGGGTCAACGTCAGGCCCGAACTGAGGACGCTTGTCAAGGGGCATTGACGTCAACAGCTATTGTGGCCTGATCCTCTGCTAAAGTGCATCATGGAGTCCCTGCATACACTGAGCAGGGTCACTCCTTCACCCGACCAGGACCGAGGCCCCAACCGCCCCATGGGCAGGTCAGGTTGGCTCTCAGGGTTGCAGGCCTGAGTGGTGATCTCCCCAAACCAATTTGCGGTGGTCTCACCCCATACGGAAGGCCTCCCCGTACAACCATTCCACGGATCATGGGCCTTCCCTTCTCTGATGCTCTTCATGGAGGTATGCCTCGTGATACCCCCATCCCGAAGGAATACCTGCCCCGGGGTAATGACACTCGACGCGGAAGCCTCTCCCACGCCCACCATACAGGGTATGGGGTCCCTTCTCTTGACCCCGACCGTCGATGTGAAGGAACTTTCTATCTGGTCCTTCTCCAATGTGGGGGTCCTCCCCACGTCCTCTCTGTAACTAGCGAAGGCCCTCCTCACCCCGACAACCCGAGGAGTGATGGTCTGCCTCGCTCTGCCCGCACCGACCATGCAGGTCCTCCCCATGCTCTTTCCAGTTCCAACAGAGGTTCCGCCCATGTGGGTGATGTTCATGGATCCCTCCCCATGTACCCTTTGAAATTTTCCCTAGTGCCCCTCGCACCCCGGCTATCTCAACTGGGAGTCCTCTCTTCCATGGCGCCAGTGATGCTCCAAGACTACATGTTGAGAATCAACCTTGTCCCGAAGAGCCATCTAGGGGCAGGAGAGCGGGTCGTTGCCGCCACAAGAAGAGTCCTGGGAAGGCCCGAGTGGAGGTCAAACCATCCTGTTTCTCGGATTCTGAAGTGGAATGCGACTCAGCGATGGAAAATTCTCCCCACTCCTCTGTGTCAAGGACTGGGGAAGGAACGAGGCACCTCAGCCTCATTCTCCTAGAATGCAAAGTCCACCACATTCCCACCTCTCTCCACAGGTACATCCATGAGGAAGAAATTGTAGAAATTCCATAGGTTTCGACCATGGATTCACCACCGTCGTCACCAGAAGCACCCTCTACCTCTACCAGAGATCACGAAGAGCTATTTTGGGGACTAAAGGCGGTAGAGAAACGGCATGACCCATCGCCGGAGACCGAAATTCTTGTGCCAGAAGTGGTGGCTATCATCCCATCATATCGTGATTTCGTGGTCAGGTCACCTCACTATTCAAGGGATGACCTAGAATTCGGTAGCTAGTCATCTCGTTCGTCGTATTCTCCACTACCAAGTTTACTGTCCCAGCGGTCCGCCTTGGTACCGCTACCGGTCCCTCAGTCGCCTCTGGTTGATGAGTGGGGAAATACTAGGACAGAACCTGAGTCCGAGCCCAGGAGCTTCTGAAACATTCTCGCAGCAGATCACTTCCTAGAGAAGTTCTAGCTGACGGCAGCGCTGAACTTTTGCGCACCAGAGTCCCCTACCCCAGAGGAAGTAGGGTGCTTCCGCCAAACCCTATGGGTGACATACTTCTGCCTTCATTATGAGTAGGTAGTGTACCCCAGGAGCCGAGAGCACCTTGAATAAATTGGTGAGCAATGCCGCCTGATCGATTCAGCTGCACTTCCTGTGGCCCAGCGCCCTGAGTCACCAGGCCGCCAGAGAAACCTTTAACGAAAATGCATTTAGAGTATCAATGTAGTCCACAAAATCATCAGGGAAGCTACCCCCCCATGGGGAAGTCCATTTCTGGGGACCGTATGCTTCCCTCCTCTTCAGTCCTATCCAGCGGCAGCCCGATTCATTGGGCGACATTGAGGACAGCCCCCAAAGGAGGGTCACGGTCCAAATGGCTAACGTAGTGGACAAGGAGGACGAGCTTGAATTTCTTGATGGAGACTTACCCCCTGAGGGTGTACCGCCACTGCTGGACCCATTAGGGAGGGTTACCCGTCAGCAGATGAACCTTCTAGGCCTCCCTATACCCACTGAGTCGCTGGTACTCAGTCGAAATGCCGGTAAGGGTAAGGAGCACATCAGAACTGTCAAGCACTCCGACCCGTCCGCCTCTGTACAGAAGACAGACGAAGATCCTGAGAAGGCTGCATTGCACCAGGAGCTTTCTGAATAGAAGAGGCTGGTTGAAGAACTCCTGGCTGAGCGTGCAACAGAATGGCGACCCGACTATGGTAACCCCAAGCCGTGGAAACAGGGGAAGGAACAATTCCCCCCGGTGAGAAGCCTTTGGGCATCCCTGGTCATGCTGCTTCGGCGGACAGGGAAGAAGTTGGAAATCATGACAAGAGGGCGTGATACGTCTTGCCAAACCCTCCTGAATGATGGGAAAATCTGAGGAATCCAACCCAGGCTCTCCAAGCCGCCCCACAGGTCGTTCCGCCAGTCGCTCCATGAGCTGTTGAATCCATATACCATGTCGAAGAACCCGGCAACGCACTTGTGATTAGGGATCCCCGTCAAGACAGGGACACCCACCCGGATGAACTTATAGCGGCACTCATCGCCCGCCTTGAAGCGTTGGAAATGCGGCAGGTGGCAGTCCTGCCGGATGCAAAGCCATATCCCACGTAGGTCGATGATATGCCCGCACCCCCCGGGTTTTGGGAACCCCACTTTCTCGCCCTTCAATGGGACAGGGGACCCACCGAAGTACTTGTCCCACTTTTCTTCCAGGTGTGGCCCCATGCTGGGGACCCCGTCCCAGTAAGAGGCTACCAAGCTCTGATGTTTCATGCAGACATTGGAGGGCCCCGCATTTGTCTGGTATAGCCAGCTCCCTATCGGATCGGTGACTGGCTGGGAGGATCTCTACCGATAGTTCCTATACCAGTTTTTCTCCACCACGCAAAAGACCATCATCGCAAACCTCTCCAAGTGAAAACAAAGGCCTGATGAACGAGTCACAGACTTCATCGCCCGGTGGAAGAGACTTACATAGTCCCTCTAAATGCCCCTAACTCGGGATAAATTACTGACGATGTGTGTATGAAACGTTAAAACAGAGCTGGTACATTCCATGATCACCCAAAACTACCCTGGATGGTTCCGGGATTTCTCAGAAAAGGCTCAGTGCCTCGAGGAGGCTCTGCAACAGGCTTTTCAGGCATGTTTTCTGACCCCTGTGATCCCAGCCAGGAAGGCTGCCAGAGCCGAACCTGCCGCGGTGGCCCAAATTGAAGCCCCCAGACAGATGGAATTACTTCCAATGGCACCAGCCTCGCAACCCCATAGAGGTCCTCCCCCTCAAGCGCAGGCTCTTGCCCTGTAGCGACCGCCTCAGAATCGACAGGTTCCCTCGCGCAATGCACCACCACCACCTAGGCGAGACAATCAGGCACCGCCTACTCAGTAGGCCCCTCTGGCCCCTCATCAGGGATAGGCTCCCAGGGCCCCCTATCCAGAAATAAGGCACCAAACTTACTCGTTCAATTAGAATCAGGTCCCCGATTACTTTCGAAGTGCTCTAGAGCAAGGGATTGTGCACTTACCCAAGTGCAGAAGGCCGGTAGAGGAGAATCTCACCGATCACCCCAACTACTATCCCTATCATCAGATTCTGGGGCACACCCTCAAACAATGCTATGTGTTTAAATACTGGCTGCAAGACCAGGTCGACAACAACATAGTTAGGTTGGGCCCAGCACCGACACAAGTAGCGGGTGTCTTTGTACGGTCAGAGATTTGTAGCGATAGCGAAGGTGAGAGGCAACTGGTTCCCAGCCATGGTTCCAAGAAATACGACGACTGGATGGATCGAATAACTATCATCGGTGCCCATGGTATAATTCGGGCACGCTGGAATCAGCCGGAGCCTTCGGAGGAAGTAGCCAGTACCTCTTCATCGTCATCACAACCGACCTCTTCCCAAAGGGGAAAGCAGCGACGACGCAAGAAGAAGCAACGCGCTCCACCCCTACCATCGTCATCCCACACTCTTGGCGAATTTATGCCCTTGAAATGGGGATTGCTCCCAAAATCCACCGGGTGGTGGATGGATCGTCGAGCAACAGCTAGAGGTACGCTTCAGTTAACACCATAGAGCTGGTAAAGCCATATATGGCTCCCGGCGAGGGGGAACACCAGGCGAACCTCCCCAACGTCCCCAGCCGACGCCAATGTCAGTGGAACCACAACCACACAGGTCGTCGAGGAACATTAGTGGTTGCTTTCAGTCAAGCCGTGCATGCTACTGAAACTAGGCAGCATGCTCAGCATAGATCGCATCTTGCACAACCTCGTCTGATGCCCTCAGCTCTACCTCCACCGTCGTTTGTGCTACCAGATCAGGAAGAGCTGCCTCATCTGTATCGCAGTCAGTCTTGTCTGGCTACAGTCCAACCTCGGTTGCCCGATCCTAATTCGGCGGCTACTCTCAAGGCTTCAACTAGTAGGCAGCGGGATGTACCCAGTACTATCCAACCACCGGTTCAACCAGCATGACCCACTATGCCTCCAACTGTAGAATGACCTCCTATAATCAGAGGCTCGTGCTTGGAACGAAAGTATGATGTTCTGAAGCACCTGGCCAGAATTCCAGCAAGGATTTCTATCATTGAGGCCCTTCGCTTATTGTCTGAAATGAACGAAGCACTTTCTGAGGCCCTAAGGATCCCCCTTCAGTTTGAGATGAATGTAGCAGCTACAGAAGCCTTCCACTCTGAGGCAATAGAGAATGCCGAATTCCAGGCAGTTATCTTGTTCTTTGGAGAAGATGAAGACCCTACCATACAGGGGCATATTCACCCATTGTACGTCGCCGGCCAGTTCAATGGCATGGAAGTCCACCACTGCCTCGTTGACATGGGTTCTGGGATCAACCTAATCCTGACTCGGACATTGCGAAATCTGGGTTTGTCGGAAGATGATTAAACTCCCTCTGACCTCAGAATCTAGGGATACGATAGGACTGAGCAATCCCTAGTCTGCAAGATCTGCCTGAAGACCCATTTCGGTGGCCTAATTGCCAGCACCGAGTTCATGGTTGTCTCCCAAGACACCGCCTACAATGCATTGATGGGCAGGCCATGGCTCCATCTGCACGCAGCGGTCCCTTCATTGTATCACCAATGCCTCAAATACTCCCTCAATGGTCGAGTAGGTGTGCTCCAAGGAGATTCGTCTCCTTTCACCTCTTGTGAATCCCACTATCTAGATAATGTTTATTACAAGATCAAGGATAAGAAAATCCTATCAAGTGAGGATGAACCCGCCCCGGTCACAAGTGATTCATGGGAAGTCCAGGATGATGCCTACATCTTCCTGATCCATCGATTGGAGGCCACGACCCCCGACATGGGGCAATGTTTTTTTGTTTCAGGTACGAAAGGAAGGCATGTTCCTATGTCCAAGCGACGACATAAAATCACCTCGTACCCCTACACCAACTAGGCTCAGGTGATCCCAGAGCCTCCTACCCCTCTGCTGGATCGAAATTTCAAGCTTATGACAACAGCAATACGTCATACGTGTCTCTTCTGCCGGGCTAGAATCAACCGACTCAGGCCGACGCGTCACCAATGCTTTGACGTTATAAAACATGGCCCCATAGGCTGAAGTCTAGATGGTATAGGATCGACTAAATTCATTTCTATGGTCTCTGTTTCCCTCTTGAATTGTGGATGACCTCGTTGATTGAAGGTTCAAACATTACAATCGGTTTCTAA
The DNA here is from genome assembly GCA_963277665.1 of Viscum album. NCBI lineage: Eukaryota > Viridiplantae > Streptophyta > Magnoliopsida > Santalales > Viscaceae > Viscum > Viscum album. The sequence goes on along the minus strand of OY728166.1, from coordinate 1,405,752,874 downwards.
CGGGTTTGTTCGTATAACCGGAAACATCCAATGATTCCATATCCATTTGGACCTACTTTCCAAAGGTAGGTGCTCATTAGTTGTGGACTGATGAGGCTTAGTAATTTTCATTGGTCAAGAGGATGGGAGGTCGAACTCATCACACCTTTTTCAAGGAATTATTGTTTACTCTGGGACTCTCTTTATAGATTTAAGTTATGTTCGTGAATCCTTATTACATTACCAAGTATAAAATGGGCTTTCCTTTAGTCTGAAAATCAATGATTGATATGTAGGAAATTCAAAGAATCTTTTATATGTATTCGAGGTTCTTCATCGATGAAGAATCATCTATATTTGTCAAAGATTCTTAGTTGATGTTATCCTTAAAATACATAAAAGTATCTTGGTAATTATGATGACCATAATGGTTTTAAAGCCACTCAGTGGGGAACATGAAGTTTATTGTCATTCAGGAGGACATGGATTATTTTAGAGTTGGGATCATACCCGTTGATGGACCACCTACGTATCCTTTGTTTTGGAAAAGGAATCAGAACCCACTTAGTTCGAATAAGGGTGTATGATGTTTATGCATGATTGATAGCTCAATGAAAGATTTCATGATTACTTTTACACTCTAAGCTCACGTGAGTCATTCTCAGTGTGAGAAAAAATAGGTATTGGTAAAACAAGACAATTGTGCCACGAAAGATGCAATGATGTGGGGATTATGTGTTTATAACTACCCAAAATAGATGAGGATTAATTTTTTTACTTCAGGGAAGAAATCCAGGAATAGGGTCCATAAAGGTATATGTACTTCATGGAGATTTAGATACTCGAATATTGGGGCTTACTCCTAAAGAAGATTCCCATGTTAGGAGGGGACTTATGATTGGGTTTTATTCATGAGAAGGAATCCCAGATCAAAAAGAAATTAAGACTGGGGATTACTCCTAAAAAGGAGGCCTAGGTTTAAAGGGATTTAAAAATTAAGGGACTTGGGGCTTACTCCTGAGGAGGATGCCCATATTTGAGACTGGGGCTTACTTATGAAAAGGGGGCCTAGGTTAAGAGAATTATGGTTGGGGCTTACTCCTAAGGAAGACGCCCATATTTGAGACTTTAATAATGGGGATTACTCTTAAAGAGGATGCCCAGATTAGAGGACTTGGGGCTTACTCCAAAGAGGATGCCCAGATTAATGAGAATTTGGACAGGGGATTACTCTTGAAAATGAGACCCAGGTTAAGGGTTTCTCTCAAACTAAAGGATGAGGTTTAATGAATGAAATCTCAATCTTTAGTGACATAAAGATGTGTAAATCTGTAGATTTTGAGAGATATTCCACATAATTCCTTTCAGATAAGGAAGTAAATTCAAGAAATCATGACATAAATGTCTTTGAAGAGTGTCTTGAAGACTAAATCTTGAATAGAAGAGGTGGAATGCCATAAGAGGGGTGAAATGGGCAGGAAATGCACCAAAAAAGATAGGGGCATGCAAGTCCTGGCAGGCGTGCAGGTACTGCGTGGGCGCACAAGTCCTGGTCGCGCAGGTATACCGGCACGGCACATGGGTACTTGCATGATTTTCAGCCCTTAGAGTAATATTTGGGTGATCATTGTCCAAAGCCTTTAGAATTATCCTTTGAGGCTTTCCAGAAGATGGCGCGCAAGTTCTGGTGAAGAAGTAGGGTGGAGCGCAAGTGTTTCAATTTCCCTCAATAGTAAAACCACTTAGGCGTGCAAGTGTTAGTAAATTCTAACATGTAGACCTTACTCCTCTTTTTTAGACCTTCCATTCTAGGTAACTAATTACCTTAGAGGTGTTTGGAAGACCTAAAGAAGAGACTTGGGAGTTCAGAGCTCTGTATGTGAATTCTGGAAAAATTACTCCTGAAATGGGGGGCCCACTAGGTTTATTTATAGACTGGAGAAGACCCCGAGTGGTTATCCTTTAGGGAACGCAAGTCACTTGCATGACCATCAGGTGGCGTGCAAGTATACTTGCGCTACAATGATGAAACTTGCGCGACCCTTGTGCTTTTGAATCCCTGTTCATGCCTTTTTCGATTTTTGATGATTTCTTCAAAGGATGAATCAATTTGTGCTAAGTCATTTCCTTTTCCATTATTTTAGACAATGTGATGAAAAGGAGCGTAAAAAAAAGTCCCACCTCAGAGTTGGATCCGAAAGAATATGGATGCCACTCTGAGGGAAAGAAGAAAAACAAATGGAAAGAGGCGTGCAGGTGTGAGTCGCACAGGTATGAGTCGTGCAAGGCTGGAGCACCCTGGTTGGAGCGCGCTAGCTGTAGGCGCCCAGGTGGGCATCCTGGCCTATAAATATGCAGTTATTTTCCACGCATAGTATCTGATTTCCAGATTTTTGAGCTCTCACCGCGTAGGTCCCCTTCACAGTGAAAGTTGCTAATTTCCCACTGTTTCTTTGATGCCGCACTGTTGTCACGGTAATAAGACTTCCGCGGTGATACTTGCACGCCAAAAACTTGCGTGGCACATTAACACTTGCGCGAAACATCTATACTTACACGCGAAGTTTAGACTTGCGCGCCTTAATTCCTTTCCCATTTTTCTGAAATTCCTTCCCAAATTTTATGAAAAATCAACTTACTTAAGAGTTAATTTATTCACCTTTTGTACAGAATCAATGGCTCTTATAAGTGGAATAGCTGATGAACTAGCTAGCAAGCGGATTGATGATATGATGAACATAATTGGCCATGATTATTATACCATCAAAATTATAACTCTTCCAGATTTGGCTAAGTATCTAAAGAAATATCATCACGGCTTCCCCCAAAGCATTTATTTCCATTTGTATGGCTATGGTTATCTGTGAGAAGTTACTATTCCAGAAGAAAAGAACTATCTCCCATTTTTGTGGTTTCAGAATTATACCAACTTTGCTTTAGCAAATATCTCTTGTGGAGTATTTATAAGTGCTGGAACAGTGGAGAAGGCCCATATGATGCATCACAGCCCTTGTACGCCAGATCTGAAACCTCATACGCCTGAGCTGCGACCACATTGTTATCCTTCAATCTTCTGAAATGCTCAGATGGATCAATCCAAAGGCTGGAAGAAAATTTGGGACTTATGTTCTGGGGGAGGTGTGAATCCAACTTGGATGTGGGCATACTGGGTGCGAAAAACCTGTGCAGAGTTTGTCGAGGATTTTAAAGGAGTGGCGATATACTAATTTGTTTGGGTTGGGAAAACATTTGTCTACAGACCTGATAACTTCGTGCTGGAGATACTCAGCCACTGGAGCCCAGAAAATAATTATTTCCATCTGACTCATGAAGAAGTAGGCATCAGTCTGTGGGATGTCCACAAGATCTCAGGGGCTCCAATTTTGGGCGATATTAATGATGAATTCATTCCTCCCAAGGTGACTTGGAATGATTCAGAGAAGACTCCTACTTTATCTTGGGAATTACTTAAGATCTTCTATAGGCTCAAGAGTTCAGAGACCTCGTTAACTCATTCTATAAAGGATATTCATCCGAAGGAGTGGATGAATATATTTCTTATTGAGAAGAAAGAGAAGGGACCAAAGGAGAAGGAACCGAAGGGGAATGGATCCAAGAAAAAGAAATCCAAGGATAAGATTCCCAAACGTCCTACCACCTGCACAAAACCTGAGAAGAGGGGTGATCCTGGATAATTTTGGAAAACTCGAGAAGCAGGACAGTTTGATAAATGGGGATATGAGGTGAATCAAATGATCCTAAAGAAAACTCGCCTGGAGGGCTTCTTGGCTATGTGGCTCAGGATTTATCTCTTCCCAGTCATGGATTTGAAGGGAGGCGTGATGCCCAGGACCTTCGTCATTGCAGCAAAGTTGGCTGGGGGAAAAATGGTTGGGTTGGATACCCCCATTTTAGCAAAGATTCACAGGATTTTACTTCATGTCTTCACGGGTAAATCTCCTTTAAGAATAGTGGGACCATTCCATGTTTTATGGTGTTGGATTTCCACTCACTTCAGGACTTAAAATGTACATAATGGATTAAAAATTCTTGGAAGTTCTTTCCGGCTGTCAGTGCAAGCATTCTCTAGAGTTTCTCCATTAGATGTTAATGACTATGACATGAAAGTGAGGCTGAGAATGTTTAAAGAATTCATCTTATTTCCCTATGGAAATCCGCCAACCAGGCAGTTTGTGGATGATGGAACAAGCCACTTGGATTTGAGGGCAAACATTCTAGCTTGTAGAGATGGTGTGCTAGTTACCAGGATTGATGGAGAAATTATATGTGAGGCCTATTCTCCATATAGATTTGCACGTCAATTTAAGTGTCTGCAAAAGATTGTTGTATCTCCCCCAATACATGTCAGGTTGGAGCAACATCCGATGGTTGCTTGGCAACTGTGGCTGCTGATGTCAATGGAGAAGACTGGGGCGGTATTTGATATACTAGTCGAAAAAGCGGCACATAACATGACTACATATTATGCTGAGAACTGGATAGCATCGTACCCAAAAGGGGTAATAAATCACCTAGTTTATCAGGTGGGGAAAAGGAAGAGGACTATAGATAAAGAATCCCTCCCTCATAAAGGTTATGCTTCCCCACCTGAAGCTGATTTGCCAGACTCCTCCTCTAGGACTGATTCACCAGATTCCCATGATGGGGATGATGAGGCACAACAAGTGGAAAAGTGGCATTGTGCCCGATATAATCCTCCGGTTAGAATCTAGAGACCTACTCCATCAACTCCTGGTGAGTTACTTCATTGTGGTAATTTAATCACTACTACTTTATAAAGTAATAAGTATTATTTTATTATTATCTATCTGCAGTTGCAGGAGCTGGGAATAAATTGAAGTCAAAGATTGTAGGACCTTCCTCGAAGCCTTCATATCTAATACTAGAGGCTATCCAGTTATGGCAGACTTTATACTCTGGTACTGAGACCTCCTGGCTAGATTTGTGTGAGGGCCTATAACTTCCTGGAATAGAAACTATTATGGCTTATGAAGATATCCAATATGAGGATAACCCCAATGAAGTGTGGGATTACATAATAGAGATGGAAATGATCATATATTCCCTTGATGAGTCTGTTCCTGCCACCAGGCATGTGAAGGAATTGATTGATCATGGCGCCGCTGAGAGGACTGATGAGGAGTGGCACGATTACATGGCTCCTAAAGATGTAAGTTTTCTTTTCTTTATTTTCTTTGCAACTTGATTTCAGACGAATCATTTTTTCTTAAGAGAGTTAATTTTTTCATCATGCAGCTTGAAAATAAAGGAACTACTGAGGTTCCTTCTCCACAGTATAGCCCTGGTGGTACTACCATTGGGGCTGCTGCTGATCCTCCTCATGAACCGGGCAAGATATCTCCAGGCCAGCAGGCCATGAATGAGGAGCTGGTAATGAATTTTCATTCTCCAATCTAGGTTCCAATAAGGGAGACTTCCGATACTCCTAAAAAACCAAATAATCAAAGGCAACAAAGGAGGAAGTCCATGGCTAAACACTTCATTAGCAGCGGTATGTCCTTCGGGTAATCATGAGTCTATACCCATGAAAAGGTTGCCCATATTTCTGGGGATTACAGGGGATTATTCAATTTCCCCTCTGAGGGAAAGGACTGATCCTCCCTTAAGGACCACGGAGGGTGCTGTGGAACAAACACAAATTCAAGTTGACTTGGCTGCTTCTGAAAAAGAGCTAACTTCTATTCCCAGCACTGCTCCTGATGCTGCTATAAGTAGAGACGAACATGCATGAAAATAATTGGCGGCCGCAGCAACTGAATCTACCATCCTTCCTGAAGAAGTTGTCTAGGGTCAGGGGCCACAGAATGAGGTTCTCCAAGAGGATACATCAAATTCTCCCACTGGTGAGACTAACCAGGATTCTGAAATATCATTGGATGAAATAATGAATCGTAACATGTATTTCAAATAATTTTATGATCATGCTAAGTAGTCATGTGATTTAGAAGACCTTGGTCGTGAGTGTTATCCTCTGCCCAGTAAATAAAAAAAATTAATTTACACTTCTAATCATGACTGAAAATAATATGCAGTTCCATCCATTGAATCTTCTGAACTACCAATGCCTGAATAGGGTGTGGACATTGATGTCAACCATACCATTGCAAAAACATTAGCTCAAGTGGAGCTAAACCCAATAAACCCTCATGAGACCCATCTTGAATATTTTATTGAAACTTGGAAAGATGGGGATGAGTCTTCTCATGCTTATGATTTACTATTAGGTAATGATTGGACTGAGTTTTCAAGATAGACAGCCAAATTCCATTATTCTATGAAACTAACCATACATTTAATTGATCAAAAAGGGCTATCAACTTTAATGGTTATAACTGGAGGTGATGTCTCAACTTCCATCCAAACAGTAGTAAAATGTGAAGCAACCAGGGTCAGGGGGGAAGAAGTAGAACATGGCACTTCCTTAAGTGCATTAATCCCAGATTACATGCCCCCCTATGATGATGATGTTGAATCAGACCCAGAGGTGCTTAAGGAGCTCATCTTCTCACGACGCAAGGCATGAAACAACATATGGAAAATCATATCTTAGGTGCCTTTAGAAGAGATATCATCGAAGATCCCTCTATTTCCATCCCAGTTTATCATTCTAGGACTTGGCGGTTTTGGATACCAAGAGATCCATACCGCGGTGAAACAAGTCATCTTCAGGAGGGAGCAGGAGAAAAATTGTCACAAAGATCTTACCAGGGTGAAACTTTCAGTCAACATCGGAGAATTTGAGGTTGAGGTATCCCGATCTGAGGCTGACTATGCTTCCAAGATGAAGGAGCTTAATCATAATATCAAAGAAAGAGTCATCCAGAAGATGCACCTTCAGAAACAGTTAGATGATGTTACTGGGGAGCTTGACCAACTCAATAATTCACTGGAGGGAGTTCAAACGAATGGTAAGAAAACCATTACAAATGCCAAGAAAGCACTCCATCAGGCTGAAGACAGTGAAGTTGGTTAAGTGCATGAGTTTCAAGTAGCTGCTGATGAAGCTCATGATGCGGTTCATCAATTGAAGACATATGTTGAAAGCCTTTTGTAATTTCTTGGAAAAAGAGAAGAGGCTCTAATCTGTGGATTTCCCTCTAATTCTTGTGAATCAAATGGAAAGAACTCTTTCATCTTCAATCACTTTTTCAAGTATTTTCCTTTTCTTCCTGCTTTAAATTTTAACTAAGCCAATGGGCCTAGTAAGCATAGTTTTATTTTTACTAGGATTATTATAAATAAACCTACAAACTTTGAATATTTTAATTGATTAAGATTACCTAAATCATACAAAATGTAGTTTTAGTGAGCTAGAACAAGACTTTTACTTAGAGTTCCTTTGTCTTTTGTGGGCAGTTTAAAGTCATGCACATCGGACATAAAGAGGCTAATTTTTAAGGTTGAAATAAAATTGACCGAATGAATTAGAATTGACTCAATTATTTGACAATTTATATGAAAAAATATTACCATACTCAAGTATGAGGGAAAATATGTAAACTACAACTTAAGAAAATTTGAATCTGAGGAATGATATGAAAAAAGAGCTAAAAGGCATTAGAATAAGTAGTTCCTAAGAATGAAGTTACCATTATTTAAAAAACCTGTTAGGGGGTTGAATTATGTAGGGCCACCTAAGGGCATTGGCTAAATAGTCAAATAAACAACATCTTTTGGCTGACAGGTCCATTATGTAGACTGTTTATGTAAGGCTGCCTAAGGGCACGTGCTGCATGTTCAGGCAAAAGAACTCTCAGAATTTTACTTTCCTAGTGCTAAAAAGCTAGTGAAATTTTATGGAGATTCAAAATTTCCAAAGTATAGAGTTTGTTGTATGAAAGAAGGTACTTGAATATGGAGAAAATATTTTACAAACAAGATTATCAAAGAACTGGATGGATATCACTCCTATGGAGGTCTGACCCCAACATAGGGAAGGAGAATATAAACCATAGACTTGAATACTTTCAGATCATGAAAAAGTATATGGGACAAATATGTTAAGGATGGATATTATTGCGGATCCCTACATATTGTCATTTAAGACCAATAAGGACAAATGTGGTTTTCTTCCCAATAATGAAGTTACCAGTATTTAACAAACCTGTTAGGGAGTTTAATTATGCAGGGCCACCTAAGGGCATTGGCTGCATAGTCAAATAATAATATCTTTTGGCTGAAAAATATGTTATGTAGACTGTTTATGCAAGGCCGCCTAAGGGCACGTACTGCATAGTCAGGTAAAATAACCCTCATAAATTTACTTTCCTATGACTAAAAGTCAAGAAAAGGGTTATAAATATCTGAAAATATTTATGGTTAGGATTATGACACATAAAGATGTGTATTTTCCAATGTATACAGAGATACACAGATCAATGCAAACCATAATCATGTTGTGGCTGGGTCCTGAATAGAAATGTTGGACTTCACTACGTTTCCCATAAGGATGGGAATCAATCCATACGTAGTTCTTGAACTATATTTTAACAACGTGTGAGAAAAAAGGATTATATATCTTAGTTTAAGGTCATAGATCTTGGACCATTATAAGAAATACACAGTGTGTGTTTTCATGAGGACTTTTCATCCAAGGGACTGAAAGTGAAATTTGGGGTTAGGCCCAAAAGACTTGGGGCTGGATTCGAGGGACACTCGGACATTCCTATGTATCCCATAAGGATTGGAAGCAATCCCACATAGTTCTAGAAATACCCTCTGTACAAATTTGGTTCGTACATGTGAAGGGTGAAAAGGGACTTCAGTGTAATGATGGTTTAACCCAAGATAAAAGGTTTGGGAATTTCCATGTATGCATGTAGTCTTTGAAATGAAACATGATTGAAAAATCAATGTAAATAATGGTTCCCTCCTAGGTGAGGGTATCAAAGAATATTTTTAGTTTATTGTCATACTGGACAAAACAGTGTTGTATAGTTTAATATCGTATAGTAAGGACGAAAGTGAACCAATGTAATGATATTGATTCTAGGGGTGGTTTCACGAATCAACATCGTATGAGATGGAGGTGAACTGATGTGAAGAGATTGATTTTGGGCTTGAACCTTGGGAGGTTGCCTACGTACCCAGCCTGGAAGGCAAGGATCAAAGTCCGCGTAGTTCAATTAACGAATGAATTAATGATCAAGTTGTTATTGGGGAAAATGACCTAAAAATGATGGTGTTGGGACTTACACATGGTTAGTATCCTAGAGAGAGTGTTATGGTAGAATTTTTCTCTAAGATCACGTGAGTCATACTCAGTGTGAGAAACAAGAGGTAGAAACAACCCTAATGATGCACAGTTTAATGTCATGTTTGACAAAAAGAGGACTGTGCAGTTTAATGTCATGCAGTAAGAACAAAATAGTACACCATTTAATGTCATGTTGGATGTATTAGGGACTTTTTCAGAGTTTAACTTCATGTTGGACGAAAAAGGGATGAAACAGTTTTGCGTCATGTTGGATGAAAGTGCGAATAGTTTAAGGTCATATGAATGGACCGTGGATGGTGTAGTTTAACGTCATGCTGGACGGAAGGGGGACTTTTCAGTTTAATGTCATGCAGTGAGGAAAAATTAGGGAATTTTTTTCACAGTTTAACGTCATGTGGGATGAAATTAATACAAATAGTTTAAGGTCATATGTATGGACCTTGGATGATGCAGTTTAACATCTTGCTGGATGTAAGGGACTTGAAAATAGTTTAGGTTCATATACATGGACCGTTGATGATGCAGTTTAACATCTTGCTGGATAATGGTGCAGTTTAAGGTCATACCAGACCAATAATGATATTTTGTGTGTTTATACAATATACTTTCTCAAAAATCTGGCATTGGTTGGAGTAGTGATGAGTTCTCTATCCATTGAGATTAAAGAATAATCTCCATTAGAGTAGACCCTATGTATTGAGTAAGGTCCTTCCCATTTTGGCTCAAGCTTGGGAGTTTTCTTTCCTGGTATCATTGGAGTTCTGAGAACTAATACCAATTATCCCTGAGTGAATGAATGAAGACAAACTTTTTTGTTGAAATCTCGTGCTATTCGATTCTAATAGACTTCCATGTGGTGCAAAGTGCACAATATTTTCTCATCTAACCGTTCCAATTCATTAAATCGCTTTTGAGATTGTTCATCTATAGATGATTGATCAAAAATGGCAACTCTGAGTGAGGGTAGTTGAACTTCAATTGACAATACTACTTCCGTTCCATATACCAATGAATATGGAGTTCACCACGTTGCAGTGCGGATGGTAGTCCGATAAGCCCATAAATCATGGAAGAGTTTATCAGGCCATGATTTCTTATCTTTATCCACCATCATTTCTAGTATATTTGAAAGAGTATTATTTAAAGCTTCTATCTGGCCATTGTCCGCTGCATTATACCGAGATGAATTGTTGGATTTGATGTTGTATTCTTGATACAACTTCTTCACCTCGAATGAACAAAAGTTGGTGTCATTGTCCATCAATATGGTATGAGGGACACCAAATCTAATAATGATGTTATATTTGATGAAGCTAACAATGCAATTAGAACTGACTTCCTTAAGAGGTATTTCCTCTATCCATTTGGAAAAGAAATCAGTAGCAGTAAGAATATACTTAAACTGCTTGGATGTAGCTGAGGGGTAAGGTCCCACCACATCCATTCCCCATGTGGAAAATGGCCACGAGTATTTAGTTGTATGAAGAAACTCTGGAGGTTGATGAATGAAGTTGGAATGTACATGGCATGAATGAAACTTCTTTATGAAATCAACACAATCTTGTATCATTGAAGGCCAAAAGTATCCAAGCCTTGGAATCTGATCGGACAGTCTATGTCCAGACTGGTGGGCACCACAGATTCCTGCATGAACTTCTTTCATGATAGCCATTGTCTCTTCACCATCGATGCATCTGAAGAGAACTCCATCAAAACCAAATTTGTAGAGAAGTTTCTCTAGGTGATCTGGGCTATCATAAAGAGTAAAATTGACCACACGTCGCCGGATTTGTTCTTTCCCAGCTCTATCAGGTGGAAGTGTTCCATTTTAAAGGTATTACTTGATAGGTGACATCCATCCTGTAGTATGACCATACGGTTCATGAATGGGACTATTTCATTAATTTCCACTATTTTTATTCGAACATAAGGTGAAATTGCACGACAGTGGGCAATACTGATGGTTGTCTCGTCCTAATTTGGATCTGCCAGAGCTGTGGCTATATTAGCCAGTGCATCAGCTTGAGCATTTTGTGATTGCGGGACATAAGAAAATGTTGGTTCTGAAGGGAATTCCACCATTAACTCTCTTACGTAATCATACAAAGGTATTACTTCTTCTTTTTTGATGGCATAATCCCCATTAACTTGTTTGATTACCAGGTCTGAATCACCTTTCACCTTTAATTGATTCACTTGTGCTTGGAGCGCCAATTCCAAGATTGCGATGAGAACTTGGTATTCTTTTTCATTATTGGTACCACCTTCCCACAATAAGAAGGAATAAGGTAACACTTCTTTTTCTGGAGAAATGAGCACAATTCCTAAGCCAACTTTTTTGAATTTAGGATTTTCCATTTTCCTCCTTGTTGGACTTCTGGAAGAACCATCAAAATACATTTCCCATGCATGAGGACTTTCTAGAATAGAGAATACTTCCTCCTCAGGGTGTTTAATATATGAAGATGTGTCTTCCACTGAAGGGTGTTCAGCCAGGAAATCAGCCAGATCTTGGCCCTTTATTTCCTTTTGAGACACATACTGAATGTCGAATTGCTGCAAAATAACTGCCCACCTTTCCAGACGTCTTGTAAGTATTGGATGACTAAGGATGAATTTGAGCAGGTTATTGTGAGATACCAATTGGACCTCGTGATGTTGCAGGTAGTGTATCATCTTCTGAACTACAAATATTAATGCTAGGTAGCACTTCTCAATATTTGAATATCGGGTTTCTGCTTCAATCATAGTCCGACTGAGGTAGTAGAGGCTGTTTTCATTCCCAGCATCATTCTTCTGAGCAAGAAAGGAACCCAATGATCACTCTAGAGCTGTCACGTAGAGGATAAGTGGTCTTCCTTCAATAGGTGGCATGAGTACCGGTGGAATCAAGAGGTATTTCTTGAGATTATCAAATGATTCTTGACATTATTCAGTCCACAGGTAAGTGACCCCCTTCTTCATCAATTTGGTGAAGGGTAAACTTTTGCCTGCCAAATTGGCGATGAAATGCCGAATATAGGCTAAGTTTCCTTGAAGTCCTCTTAATTATTTCAAATTTCAAGTAGGTGACATACCAAGGATTGACTTGGTCTTCTCAGGATCGACATCAATACCATGATGGCGTACAAAAAAGACAAGAAATTTTCCTGAGGTTACCCCAAAAGCACATTTTAAGGGGTTCATCATCAAATTATGTTGTTGAAGCTTGCGGAATATTACTTCCAAATCATCCAAGTGATTAGAATGTTGATTGGATTTAACAACCAAATCATCCACATAACATTAAAAAAATTTCCCTAAAAAGGGTTTGAAGATACGATGCATGGCACGCCGATATGTTTCACCTGCATTCTTTAAGACAAAAGGCATTACCCCGTAGCAAAACACACCCTGAGGGGCTCTGAGGGTTGTGGATTCCTCGTCTTCTGGGGCCATTCGGATTTGATTATATCCAGAATATCCATCCATGAAGGAAAGTGCTTCATAGCCAGCTGTTTCATCAATGAAAAGTTCTGTAATCGGAACTTGGAAATCATCCTTAGAACAATGCCAATTAAGATCTTTGAAATCGATGCAAACTCTAATTTGTCTGTTCTTCTTCCTTATAGGGACAATATTAGCCAACCACTTGGGATATTGAACTTCTCTGATGAAGTTATATTTGATAAACTTATCTGTAACGCCCCGACCTCAGTTGCCCAGAGTTGGTGCATTATTATATAACATTGGCACGATCACAAAAAAGATCAAATCTAGAAAGACCAATTCATTTAGTAGCCTTGGTAACACTAGATATATTAATAAAGTTTACATTACATCATAAAATGAAAACTACAACAATATAGTCTCCATATTCCATACTCTTATCCCCTCATATTATCCCTGTAGGTCATTCATAAATTACTTCTTCACATCCTAGGAAAAATAAAACATATAAAAGAGGTGAGCTTAAATTCCCAGTAAGGATAACAATATAGTGGAAACTTTCATAAATAAGAATAAATATTTAAGGCAATGTATAACTAAAACAAAAGCCTTTTAAACTTGAACTTCAACATAGTATAGAAAAAATAAAATGAAACAATGCCATTTACTTATTCACATGGATATTCTACTAATCGAATAATCACATGCAATATCAATAACCACTTTCATAATGATGGAATTCATAATGCCAGACTATCATAACCACATATCCAAGGCCTCGTGCCAAGACTACAAATAATATTTTTCCAAGGCCTTGTACCAAGACACTAGTTTTTCTCATGAGACCTACCGATGCATCATGGATCTATAGTGGGCTCCACCCGTCACATATTAAGTCCAATGCATTCCTCATATGAAAAGGTTTAAATATAACATAATCATTCGTATTAAAACTAGCATACGAAATGTAAATACTTTATCCATAAACCATGACTGGTATTAAAATAGCACATCCAAAGTCAAACATATCACAAAACCTTCAATACAATATAGAAGTTTTGTATCATAATAAACCAACTTCAAATAAGTGTAAAATCCATCAAAGGAAGTTGACATAGATCAAATCAAAAATCTTTTTAGAGTAATATCTCTTTTTATTTTGAAATAATTTAAGAGTCATATATTTATAAAATATAAAATTTTCAATGAAAATATTCTTATAATATTGTAAGGGAGGGTTCGATGATTTTATAACGGTGGAAAATAGCCGCACCCGCCGTATAAGTTAAAAAAAATTCTTACCTTAATTTTGTCTAAAAGGTTAAAAAGCACCTTGTTTGGAAAATGACCAAAAGATTCCTTTATAAACCTCTTATTAAAAGTCAAAAAAGGGTATAAATGACTTTAACCCATATTATTGTAAATAGTAAAAATGTTTTGAAATAAATTTTTAAGAAACATGGATGAGGATGATAAAGAAATCCCAGTAGATTATTATGTATAAACAACCTCGGATAATAAAGAGATTGCGAAATAAACCCTTACCTTGTACTTTTCCTTGGTTGAGGGTAGGTTAACCTCCTGTATAATGGTGAAGTAATTGTAATTAAATTATAAAATAATTATATACATTAATATGATATCATATATGATCTTTTAACATTGATTTGTTAATAATATCTTAGAATTATCGTTGTTTCGGGTGTTAACTTACTCGTTTTATTTTATATGTTTTGTTACGTAAGACATTTTTTTCATGGATAGGTTATATCTTATTCATATCCAGAATGATATCAAGTCCTTAAACATTATTTTTAAATCATCAAATGATAATTATACTTGAATGGATACGATGGAGAATGAATCTCATCGCGTTCGTGGAGACGGTAGTCCATACGTACGCACGAGCGACAATATCATTCTTTTGATATTAAAATAATATATAATTGGATGTTATATCATATATAAATAATTATTATCATGTTATATTTATTATTTACATGAATTATAAATCATTATTATACCCATCCAAATAATAATATATTGAATAACAATTACACCACGACGTGGAGACGGTAAGCCGTACGTACGCACGTATGGTGACATGTCATTCAAAAGATGGATAGACTACTGAATATGGTTGTACCATATTTATAATAATATTAAAGTATATAGGATATATTGGATTCATTATTTTAGAATGTTAATAACAAATATATAAGAAGTTGAAGAAGAAACAAATTTGAAAAATGGTGGTGAAAACATTACCTCTTCTTCGGGTTCATCCTTTTGATTTGTTCAAAAGGGCTCCTTAGGTTGGATTTCTGATCAAACTAATGCCTCTAGGTTGTATTGAGGGAAGTTTAGATATTATTTGGGCAGGTTTTGGCTGAACCAAAAGGATTTTAAGGTGTAAATTAATGAGAAGGGGGAGTGCCCTTTTATAAGAGGGGTGAGGGTACCTTTGAAAAAACTAGAAATATTATTTTATAATAAATTGATATTCGGTTTCTAATGACTCCAAAGTGGATTATTTAAAGGTTAAGGTGGGGATGGGTCTAAAACCAATCAACCAATATAATTTAGATAGGTTTGGGTCATTATATTAACCTTATCGTTTAGTTTTAACTCTTAGTTAATTAGTTTGACACTTACCATGTCACTTTGTATTTTTATATTATATAGTTAATAAACTTACAATATACCTACAAGAGACCCCCAAGTGGTCCATTAATGATACAACTATCATGATATAAGTATTTCATCCAAACAATAGATTTTTAGAAATTTAATATCAATTAATTATATAATATTTGTTTTAAAAAATCTTTTATGTCAATTTTGAAACTATTCAATAATTGATTTTTTTTAAAAACATAACTGAATGATTACTTCAAAAAACGTTAATTACATCAATATTAACATGACATAGTATCCTAGAAAATTATTTTAATTCATATAAAGTCTCATATTACATTTATTTGGGTATTTATAATATCAATTATTTTAATTTCTCATTAATTTAGTAATTACTGCATCACCATTGTGTCATAATTAAATTAAAATATATAATGTTAAAAAATTATAAATAAATTATCATTATTTAGGAAATCGTTTTAACTTTCTAATGAATATTTATAGTCGAAAATAAAACATATATAACTCTATTTAAAAATTTCTTTTCTAAAAGATATATGCTTATGTCATTTTTGTATTTATTTTAACTTAATTAATGTAAAGTGTCATTATCACTTACAAGTGGCTCCACGAGGTCCAAAAATCGACCCAAATATGCCCATGGTCGGAAATGTATCAAACAATAAGGTTCTGACACGTTTTAGGGTAATTTAGTATTATTATAATATTATTTTTAACTTTTATTTACCTGATTTACCCTTAACCATGGTAAATAAAATATTTACCGAAGTAATTATTCGAAATGCCTAAAAATAAAAGATACCTATTTACACAATATGAACATCCTGATTCCAAATATGGAATCCATTTTTCCAAATTCAAAACACAGAAGTGGCAGAAATTAATTTAAAAATAATTCCCGTTGTTAAAACAAAAAGCGTGTTTTTAAGAGATAATAACTATCAAAAGATTGACACTTGTTTATGTCCGTTTTAATTGTAAAATTATGTACAATGACCAAAATTGTATTAAATGGTAAAAATATATTTTAAATATACTTTAAAACCACTCAAATTCATAATTTATCAATATAAATTATTTTGATTAAAAAAATTGTTTTTAATTAAAATTTAGTAATTTTCACTATTAATCAAAATATAAATGTTATCCGAAAAATTCCAAAATTTTACTCTAGGATAAATATGATATTTCAAATCCAAAAATGAAGTCCATTTTGAGAGATAAAATTTATAAAATTTCAAAAAGTAGGTATTACTACTCATAACGGCTAGTTTGATTGGTTGTGGTGTGTTAGAACTCGATGTTGCGTACAACACACGCTATCACATTATTCAAAGAGAAGCATACCATAGAAGCTTGGGGTGTTACATTATCCCCTCCTTCAAATAATTTCGTCCTCGAAATTTATTGAATAATACCACATGAAAAGAATCGGGTGGTTTTTCATCATATGTTCCTCGGGTTCCCATGTTGCCTCTTCCATCTTATGGTTTCTCCACAAAACTTTTACCAGACGCGTCATCCGGTTTCTCAGTACTTGTTCTCTTGTATCAAAAATCTTGACGGGCTCTTCACAATAAGATAGATCGGGTTCCAGTTCTAATTCCTCATAGGTGAGTACATGTATTGGGTCAGGCATGTATTTCCTCAACAAAGATATGTGGAACACATCGTGAACTTTGGAGAGACTTGGAGGCATTGCCAATCGGTAAGCTACAGCCCCAATTCGTTCTAGAATTTTGAAAGGTCTGATGTACCTGGGACTCAATTTACCTTTCTTACCAAAATGTATGACTCCCTTACTTGGAGATACCTTCAGAAAAACATGATCACCGACATGAAATTCCAAATCCTTCCTTCGATTATCGGAATAGCTCTTCTGCCTACTTTGAGCTGCTTTGATGTGATTTTGGATTACCTTCACCTTTTCCATTGTTTCTTCCACCAGTTCTAGACCTACAAGTTTTCTTTCACCAATATCATCCCAACAGGTTGGTGTGTGACATCTATTTCCGTATAACGCTTCATATGGTGCCATCTGAATACTCAAACGTAAGCTATTGTTATAGGAAAATTCTACCAAATTTAAATATTGATCCCACATACACTGAAAGTCAAGTGAACAAGATCTCAACATGTCTTCTAAGGTTTGAATAGTCTGTTCTGATTGTCCGTCTGTCTGAGGGTGGTAGGCAGTGCTCAAATGAAGTTCATTATCCAGGGATTTCTGAAGACTCTTCCAGAATCTTGAAGTAAAATGGGGATCACGATCAGAAACAATCGATAGGGGTACTCCATGCAGTCTCACAACTTCATTAATATATAGTCTTGATAGATGTTCTAGTGGTAGATCTTCTATTATAGCAATAAAATGTGCTGACTTGGTAAGATGATCAACAATAACCCATATTGCATCGTTACTTCTATGAGTCTTTGGTAGCCCCATGACAATGTCCATCGTAATATTGTCCCATTTCCACTCCGGTATAGGAAGAGGTTTCATGACTCCTCCAGGTTGTTTCCTTCCAGCTTTCACTTGTTGACAAACCATAAATCTTGACACAATATCAGCAATATCCCTCTTCATGTTGTCCCACCAAAAATGGTCCTTCAAATCTCTATACATTTTGATGCTCCCAAGGTGTATAGAGAAATTGGAATTATGAGCATCATCCAGCAATTCCCTTTTTAGATCATGTATATCAGGAACACAAAGCCTCTTCCCAAATTTCAAATTTCCATCTTCATACACAAAGTCTCTCAATCTCCCATCATTCACAGCTTTAATCTTCTGTTGAAATTCTTCATCATCAGTCTGAAAACTCTTAATCCTTTCTAGTAAATATGGTTTGGCAACCATTTGAAAAATAATTGATGTTTCACCTTCCATGGTTATTCCCATGTCCATCTTCACTAGATCCATGAAAATTGGATCCCTTTCAATTCTCATATTGTTCAAAACTCCATGATCTTTTTTTCTCAAAGAATCTACCACCTTGTTTTCTTTCCCCGGGTGGTAGTGTATCGTACAATTATAATCCTTTTGTAATTCAAGTCATCTCCTTTGCCTCATGTTGAGTTCTTTTTGTGAGAAAATATACTTCGAACTCTTGGGATCAGTATAAATCTCATATTTTCACCATAGAGGTAGGGCCTCCATATATTCAAAGCAAAGATCACAGCTTCTAACTCAAGATCATGAGAAGTATAGTTTTTCTCATGATTTTTTAACTATCGTGATGCATAGGCAATAACCCTATCATTCTGCATAAGGATACAACCAAGTCCTTTCTTCGATGCATCACTATAAATAACGAACCCATCATTCCCTGATGGTAGAGTCAATATAAGAGAATTGACTAATCTTATCTTCAGTTCTTCGAAACATTCTTCACATACTTTTGTCCAAAAAAACTTTAACCCCTTTACGTGTGATCTTTGTTAATGGGTTAGCCAACCGGGAAAAATTCTGGACGAAACGTCGATAATAACCTTCTATACCAATAAAACTGTGTACCTCAGTTATACTCGTAGGTACTGTCCATTCTTGGATTGACTTAGTCTTAGAAGGATCAACAGAGATTCCATCTTTAGAGACAATATGGCCAAGAAAAGAAATCTCTTGAAGACATAATTCACACATTCTAAACTTCCCATATAATTTATGTCTTCTCAGAGTCTTCAGGATAATGCGCAAGTGATTTTCATGATCTTAGTAGCTTTTGGATTATACCAAGATATCATAAAAAAATACCACCACAAATTCATCGAGATATTCCTTGAAAACTCTATTCATTAGATCCATGAATACAGAGGGTGCATTTTTCAATCCAAAAAACATTATTGTAAACTCGTAATGCCCGTACCTGGTTTGAAATGCTGTTTTCAGAATTTCTTCCTTCATCACACACAACTAATGGTATCCAGATCGAAGTTCAATCTTTGAAAAGTATTGAGCTCCATAAATTTGGTCAAATAAATCATCAATGCGAGGTAGGGGATACTTGTTATTTATTTTTGTAGCGTTGATATCCCTGTAGTCGATACATAACCTCATAGATCCATCTTTCTTTTAAACAAAAAGAATAGGGGCTCCCAATGGAGAAACACTAGGGTGAATAAATCCTTTATTACTCAATTCCTCTAGTTGTTTCTTTAGCTCAACTAATTCTATAGTGGACATTCAATAAGGGGTCTTCGATATAGACCTTGATCCAAGAATTAAATCAATGGGAAACTCAACTTCTCGTTCTAGAGGAGGTCCAGGTAAATCATCTGGAAACACATCTACATATTCTTTCACAATAGGAAAATCCTCTATTTGAACATTCCTTTCCTCACCCATAGTCATTTAATTCTCTTCCTCCCCAATAATTGAATTTAGTTGAGCTACTGGGGGTGGATCTAGATAAGAATTAGGTGGTGATGATTCTGCTCTAAAGATAAGGTGTTCCTTATCATCATCATCAAAAATCGTAACCTCTTTATTCTTACAATAAATCTTCACATCATAGTCTGAAAGCCAGTCCATACCGAGGATTATATCAAACTAAATCATAGGTATGATGATGAGATCAGAAGATAAAGAACATTTATGTTCTCTAATGGGGACTGATTCACAAAACTTTGTTGCAATTATACTTTCCTTAGGAGTTTTAACTGACAACTCCCTTGTTAAATCAAATTGGAAATATCTAATTTTCTTAGAAAACTGGGAAGATATGAAACAATGCAATGATCCTGAATCAAATAATGCATCTGAAAAACTTGAGGAAACCATTAAATTACCTGCCACCACATCTTTCGGAGCTTCTACCTCAACAGTAGTGATAGCATAAGATTGGCCTTGATCCCTTGGCCTTTTTTGAGGTATGTTCCCCTGACGCTTAGGACATTCATTTTCATAATGTCCCATATCCCTGCAATTGTAGCACTAAACATTGGTAGCTTCCTTCTTCCCTTTGAAATCACGAGCTTGGTGTCCTTTTTCACCACACTTGTAACAGAAACCTATTCCCTTCAAACAAGTACCGGGGTGTTTCGTCCCATGTTTACCACAAGATGGATATTCAAACTTTCCCTTCGTCCCATTATTTCCATTCCCAGATTGATCAGAAGATCTCTTCTTCTCTTGCTTTACTTTAAAGTCATAAGACTTAGAGAATTCCTTTTCAGTCTTGATATCACATGAGACAATGTATTCGTACGACGAGAAGGATTGTGAGACTAATGCTCGACAGAAAAATGGTTTTAACCCATCATAGAAATGATCAATCTTACTTCTTGGGTTATGTATATAATCTCCAACATACCTTGTTAACCTTGTAAAGTTAGCCTCATACATTGTGACATTCTCATCCTCCTTTTGTCTCAGACTCAGAAATTGTCTTTCCATATCTGCTCGATGGTCGCGAGGGATGTATTTTTCTAAAAACAGATCTTTGAACTCCCTCCATTCTATATTTGATACTTCATCATCTTCCTTCTTGTTTTGAATCAATGACCACCATTGATCAGCATCTCTAGTGAGGCGGTAAACTTCCATGATAACTTTTTCCCTTTCACTACTCCCGAAAGCCTGAAATATTTTCTCTAGGGAATTTATCCATTGCTCAGCTACTAAGGTATTTGTACTCCCATTGAACGTTGGTGGTTGTTTCCTCATGAAGCTATGTAACATTGATCCTCCACGCTGTAAATCAGGGTGCTCCATACGGGTAAGGTTATTATTCATAACCTGAGTGAGTTGTCCCAGTATGGTGATTAGATGATCAGCACCAGTTGCATCACCAGCTCCACTATAATTATTTTGTGCAGGAGGGCAATCCCTACATGGATTGCGTGCATTGATATGATTTCCATTTCTTCCACTAGGCATCGTTTCTAAACAATGGCATAAACTAGATCAGTTTATGAATAAAAATACATAATTCTATACTTATAAAAAAATTAACATAAATTGAACTATTTAGGGATATAATCCATAATCATAAAAACGTTTTCTTTGAGGAAGTATATACTCATAAACCCTTCATAATGATTTTTAAATAAAATGAGAGTTATCCTAATCATATCCTCTGGGAGTGTCATAACCAAGAATGCAGCAAGGCCCGTTGTCGTGCACCAGTTCCCGTTCGAGTCCAGCTCCAACCGGTGTTTTCAGGTTTTACCCCTCGGCACATCTGTGCTAGATCCGCCTCTACCTGCACGTATCCAAACATGGATGTATTTTTCAGAAAACTCACAAAATCTCTACAATACCAAAATTCTAGGAAGTTCTTCTATACTAATCCTCGAATTCCATATTAAATATTTGTTCTCTAATCGGAGTTTATCTAAATCTAGATTCCAAGGTTTGTACTAAACATCCTCTGATACCAACTGTAACGCCCTGACCCAAGTTACCCAGAGTCGGTGAATTATTACATAACATTGGCACGATCACAAGAAAGATCAAATCTAGAAAGACTAATTTGTGTATTATCCTTGGTAACACTAGATATATTAATAATGTTTACACTACATCATAAAATGAAAACTAAAACAATATAGTCTCCATATTCCACACTCTTATACCCTCATATTATCCCTGCAGGTCATTCATAAATTACTTCTTCACATCCTGAGAAAAATAAAACATAGAAAAGGGGTGAGCTCAAATGCCCAGTAAGGATAAAAATATAGTGGAAGCTTTCATAAATAAGAATAAACATTTAAGGCAATGTATAAATAAAACAAAAACCTTTTAAACTTTAACTTCAATATAGAATGGGAAAAATAAAATGAAATAATTCCATTTGCTTATTTACATGGATATTCTACTAATTGAATAATCACATGCAATATCAATAACCACTTTCATAATGATGGAATGCATAATGCCAGACTATCATAACCACATAGCCAATGCCTCGTGCCAAGACTACCAATAAGATTTTGCCAAGGCCTTGTTCCAAGACACTACTTTGTCTCATGAGACCTACCGATACATCGAGGATCTATAGAAGGCTTCACCCTTCACATATTAAGTCCAATGCATTCCTCATATGAATAGGTTTAAACATAACATAAACATTCGTATTAAAACTAGCATACGAAATGTAAATACTTTATCCATAAACCATGAATGGTATAAAAATAGAACATCCACAGTAAAACATATCACAAAACATTCAATACAATATAGATTTTTTGTATCAAAATAAACCTACTTCAAATAAGCGTAAAATCCATTAAAGGATGTTGACATAGATAAAATCAAAACTCTTTTTAGAGTAATATCTGTTTTTATTTTGAAATCATTTAAGAGTCATATATTTATAAAATATAACATTTTCTTTGAAAATATTCTTATAAGATTTTAAGGTAAGATTTGAAGATTTTATAACGGCGGAAAATAGCCTCACCCGCCGTATAAGTTAAAAAAACATTCTTACCTTAATTCTGTCTAAAAGGTTAAAAAGCGCCTTATTTGGAAAAAGACTGAAAGATTCCATTATAAACCTCTTATTAAACGTCAAACAAGGGTATAAATGACTTTAAACCATATCCTTGTAAATAGTAAAAATGTTTTGAAACACATTTTTAAGAAACATGGATGTGGATGATAAAGAAATCCCAGTACATTATTACGTATAAATAACCTCAGATAATGAAGAGATTGCGAAATAAACCCTTACCTTGTACTTTTTCTTGGTTGAGGGTAGTTTAACCTCATGTATAATGGAGAAATAATTGTTATTAAACTATAAAATAATCATATACATTAATATGATATCATATATGATCTTTTAACATTGATTTGTTAATAATATCTTAGTATTATCGTTGTTTCGGGTGTTAACTTACTCATTTTCTTTTATATGTTTTGTTACGTAAGACATTTTTTTCATGGTTAGGTTGTATCATATTCATATCCACAATGATATCAAGTCCTTAAAAATTATTTTTAAATCATCAAATGATAATTATACTTGAATGGATACGATGGAAAATGAATCTCATCACGTTTGTGGAGACGGTAGTTCGTACATACGCACGAGTGACAGTATCATTCTTTTGATATTAAAATAATATATAATTGGATGGTATATCATATATACAGAATCATTATCATGTTATATTTATTATTTACATTAATTTTAAATCATTATTATACCAATCCAAATAATAATATATTGAATAACAATTACACCACGACGTGGAGACGGTAAGTCGTACGTACACACATATGGTGAAATGTCATTCAAAATATGGATAGAATACTGAATATAGTTGTACAATATTTATAATAATATTATAATATATAGGAGATACTGGATTCATTATTTTAGAATGTGAATAACAAAGAAAGAAGAAGTTGAAGAAGAAACGAATTTGAAAAAGCGTGGTGAAAACATTACCTCTTCTTCGGGTTCTTCCTTTTGATTTGATCAAAAGGGCTCCTTAGGTTGTATTTCTGATCAAACTAAGGCCTCTAAGTTGTATTGAGTGAAGTTGAGAGAGTATTTGGGCAGGGTTTGGCTGATACAAAAGGCTTTTATGGTGTTAATTAATGAGAAGGGGGAGTGCCCTTTTATAAGAGGGGTGAGGGGCACCTTTGGAAAAGCTAGAAGTATTATTTTATAATAAATTCATATTCGGTTTATAATGGCTCCAAAGTGGATTATTTAAAGTTTATGGTGGGGATGGGTCGAAAACCACTCATCCAATAGAATTTATATAGGTTTGGGTCATTATATTAACCTTATCTTTTAGTTTTAACTCTTAGTTAATTTGTTTAACACTTACCATGTCACTTTGTATTTTTGTATTATATAGTTAATAAACATACTATATACCTCTAAGAGACCCCCAAGTTGTAAATTAATGATAAACCTATCATTATATAAGTACTTTGGCCGATCTTGAGATTTTTCGGAAATTAATATCAATTAATAATATAATATGTTTTTTAAAAACTCTTTTATGTCAATTTTGATACTATTCAATAATTGATTTTTGTAATAATAATAAAAGAATTATTACTTAGAAAATTTTTAATTAAATAAATACTAAAATATCATAGTATCCTAGAAAATTAGTGTAATGAATAAAAAGTCTCAAATTACATTTATTTGTGTATTTATAATATCAATTATTCAAATTTTTCATTAATTTAGTAATTACTGCATCACCATTATGTCATAATTAAATTAAATTATATAATGTCTAAAAATTATAAATAAATTATCATTATGTAGGATATCGTTGTACCTTTCTAATTAATATTTATAGTTGAAATTCCAACATATATAACCCTATGTAAGAATTGTTTTTCTAAAAGATATATGCTTAGGTCATTTTTGTATTTATTTTAACTTAATTAATATAAAGTGTCATTATCACTTACAAGTGTCTCCATGGGGTCCAAAAAAAGACCCAAAGATTTCCATGGTCGGAAATGTATCAATACATAAGGTTAGGACATGTTTTAGCGTAATTTAGTATTATTAAAATATAATTGTTTAACCATTATTTACTGGATTTACCCTTAACCATGGTAAATAAAATATTTACCGAAGTAATTATTCAAAATGACTAAAAATAAAAGTTAACTATTTACACAATATTAACATCCTAATTCCAAATATGGAATCCATTTTTCCAAATTCAAAACACATAATTGGAAGAAATTAATTTAAAATTAATTCTCGTTGTTAAAACAAAAAGCGTGTTTTTAAAAGATAATAACTATCAAAAGATTGACACTTGTTTATGTCCGGTTTAATTGTACAATTATGTAAAATGACCAATATTGTATTAAATGGTAAAAATATATTCTAAACATACTTTAAAACAACTCAAATTCGTAATTTGGAAATATAAATTATTTCTCTTAAAAAATTTGTTTTCAATTAAAATTTAGTAATTTTCACTATTCATCAAAATATAAATGTTATCCGAAAAGTTCCAAAATTTCACCCTAGGCTAAATTAAATATTTTGAATCCAAAAATGAAGTCCATTTTGAGAAATAAAATTTATAAAATTTCAAAATGCAGTTATTACTACTCATAACGGCTAGTTTGATTGGTTGTGGTGTGTTAGAACTCGATGTTGCGTACAACACATGCTATCACATTATTCAAAGAGAAGTGTACCATAGAAGCTTGGGGTGTTACATTATCCACTTCAGCTTCAATTTTGGAAGCATAAGTTGGGTGTGTTCTTCTTGCGGCTTTCATAAATCCTCGATGTTCTTCTGTTAAACTCAAATGATGAGTAGCAACATCAGGATCAAGCCTGGGTATCTCTGTATAGTTCCAAGAAAATATGTCTCGATTTTTCTTTAAAAAGGAAATATACATATCTTGTTCTTCAAGAGTCATGGTAGCACTGATTAATGTGGGCGTGGATCTTCTTTTTTACCCAGATTTATTTCTCTGAGTTCATCCACGGTGGTAGAGATACCCTCTTCAAATGCTGGAGGAGCATCTCTGAGATCTTCCTCTTCTACTTAAACATGTGTTATTTCTTCTGTTTCACCTATGATGTTGCTATAACTTCTTTTGGTCTGATTGTAGAAGTATAGACTTGTTGGATTTCAGCAGATGAAATGAAGAGTCACCATTTGTGCTTTCATCACTGCTTGGTGGGTTACCAATTTCTCCCATGTTGTCTGGCTCAATTGTCGTAATTGACATTATGGATCTTTCCATAAGAGTATTTTGATTTGGGTCTATCTTGTCAATTTGACTGATAGGCAACACATAATCTATACTCACATGTGTAAATGGATTTACTGGAATCTTCTCCAAACCATACAGAGCATTAACATTGGTAATCTCCTTTGTTGTGGATTCCTCCTTTCAATTCATGTGGTAGAATTACGCCTCAATGTATTGAGATTCACATGTCTTGAATGGGGCCTTATCACCATATAATGTCCCAAATTGACCATAGAAACAAAACTTGAGACATTGATGGTATGATGAAGGGATAGTCGCATGCCGATGTACCCAGGGTCTTCCAAGAAAGATGTTGAAGGCTGAGTCTTGATCAATAACCATGAAATCTGAATTGGACACAAGATCTCAAAACTGAGTTCTGAGTGTAATCTCGCCCAGTGGTTCTTGTTCATTTTTATCATATCCTTATAAAATCAATGTAGAAGGAGATAAATCAGATTTTGTGGGGCCCAATCGACGAAGTTTACGAATGGGCATGAGGTTGACTCCTGGACCATTATCAATGAAAACTCTTCGGATGTCTATGCCATTGACCTTTCCAGATAAGTACAAAGGTCTAATATTCTCATGCACAACATCATCTTCATCTTCATCAGTAAAATATATTATTGCATGGAATTCTGCAGGATTATTCTCTATGTGGTAGACTTTAGCTGCAACAATTTCAGTTTAAAACTCTTGAGGACTTGACAAATCCTTGATGAGTGCCTCCCGAAGATATTTTGACAAATTCAAAGCATCCAGAATTGATAACATGGCTGGTAAAATGGGCCAAGTGTTTCAATACATCATATTTTTTGATCTAGAGGTCTGTGTTTCCCAACAGGAATATGTGGTTTAGCAGGTGCCTTGGAAGCAGATGCTTTGGAAGTTGATGCATCTTGTATTGGGATAGGAGTTGGCAATATTCCTGATTTTGGAAGATTAGACCAATTAGATCCATTTACATTCTGAGAGGAAGAATATGGAACCTTCAACTGGTCTTCCAAAATAACTGTGTCAGGACTGAATTTTCTATTGGTAGAAGAACTTGCTTGTTCTTGCTGAGCTCGCTAAAGGGCTCTACCATGATTTTCTGTTGCGTACACCATTCTAGCAGGGGGTAGAATTAGAATAGTGGCCTCTGAAAGATCCACATCTTCCCCTATATCCTGAGCCTCTAGAACTTCCTCTGATTCCTATATTTGATATAGGGAATTTGGGCTCATCAAAATCACAACTGCAACTGGCATATGGATCTGTTAATTGAATCATATTAACAGAACTGAAAATCAACTCTTCATCCGATTAAGATTCTGCCTGATTAGCCTGTTTAGGTTGTGCGATTTGGTGGGGTGGTACCCGTTGATTTCAAGTAGATGGAATGAATTTTTCCAGGGTCAAAGACAACTTAGTCTTTGACACATACTCATCTTCTTCTAATTGTTCCTCCTTCTTGTAATTGTGCCGCCATTTTGAGGATTCTCCCTCTGAAGAGGATTTTGTTGTGGCATTCATGGAAGAAGGCACAATTGGTTTCTTCAATTGTGTTTGAAAATAGAATGATTTCATTTGATCGTCTTTCTGACCATCCAATCATCATATTTTCGTGAATTTTTGCTTTTGACTTCTTGCCACTCGCCTTCCTCATCTGGAACTGTAGCAGTAACACAAGCTTCCTGGGCTGAAGAGCCTTTTAGTTTGACTTGTCTCGAGTCGACCATCTTTTTCCGGAGGTCTTTGAAGAAAAAACACTCATGGATGGGATGTCCCACCATTTGATGAAATGGGAAACAGTTGGGACGGTCTTCATCTCCTTACTTGTTTCCCCTCTTGGGCCATGGCAGCTGAACCAAATTATTCTCCCGGGCCGAAATGAAGTAACCAGGAACTTGTTCATTTCGGAATGAATAAATTTTACTCTTAAAATCATCAAATTGTTTCCATCATTGATCTCTTTGATCATCTTAATGAAACAGCCTTTGTTGTTGACGCTCAAGAGGTGGATCCCTTCAAGAAGATGAAGGTTTTGAGGTAGAAGTAGGTACAAGTGCTTGTTTAAGCATAATTGTACCAGTTTCTGCTTTACCCATTCTCCTTCCTGGAGCTGATGGAATTAAATGAGATTTAGCCATAGTCTATATAAGAGAATCTTCAATCTATTGAGCAATTGAAGTAAGGTCTCGAAACCCTCCTGTGTATTTCACATGGATCAGTGGTGTGTGTAATTCATCATGCAGATTTGCGACATAGATTGGAAACAATTCCTCTTGATGGTGTGCTAAACTCGGGGAATATGGGAATCCCTTCTAGCGAGCAATGAAATCAGAGACTCTTTCATTCTCTCTTTGCATACAGTTTGTAAGATCGAAAACTGTTGTTTTTGGAAAAGTTGGGATGAACTTAAGAAGGAATTTTTGGAGAAGATCTTCCCACCCGGTAATTGATCGAGATTGCAAGCTTGTATACTAGACAAAAGATGGTCCTTGAAAAGTTTACACGAAGCATCTAAGTTTCACTGCTTCTTGCTGCTCCGGAGTTCCCATCATAGGATCACAACAAGACATGTAATGCATCAAATGTTGTTCAGGGTCTCCCGATTCATTGAAAATAGGGAATACAGGGTTCCCAAAACTTGATGGGGAGATATTAAATCTACCCATTCAGGGTAATCTTTCATTTCTGGTTGAACCTGCACACTTTTCCCTTCCAAAGTCTCTAACGGATCTATTAATGACTCAATGGTAGTTATTAACTTTTGATAAACATCTAGTTGAACTTGGACTTGGGAAGGTGCAATGACTGGAGTTTTAACAGGTTTGGCAGCTGGTACTGCAACTGATGGCAGCACTGCCAATTGTTGTTTCACTTGACCAATAGGATTAGACCTGTGAGGGTGTACTGATAAAGGAGGATATTCATGATCCATCTTAGTAGTTTCAACAAACTCCCTTGGATGACTGACTCCAGTTCGTTTAGGAAGAAGACTACCTTGAAGTAGTTCTGTATTCAACCTCCTCAATTCCTTCATCTCTTCCTCCTGTTGTGCAAATCTTTGCTCTAGTGAGAGCAATTTTCCTTCTCCAGTGGAAGGATATATACCTCAATTCTTTTACTTCTCCTTGCTTGATCCCTTTCGGAGAGGGGGGAGTGGATTATTTGATGGAACACCCAGATTTTGGGTAAACCATTGATTTCTTGTACGCACACCTTCTTTATTTGTGTCTGTGCGTACAACTTCCTGAGCATGAATTTGTTCATCTAAGTCCCCTGAATGAGCCTCATCTAGTGGATCAGCAACAACGGCATTGAGGAAATTAATTAATGAATAATGAATTGCATCTCTTCTATCGGAATTTCTGTGATATTTCCTTCTTTCATGTCTCTGATGAGACATTGCCTTTCGTTTTTTCAATCCCTCAGGAACTTCTTGGCGAACTGTAATTTGGAGAGAGTCTCCTGATAATTTGGATTTGCGTTCTTCTTGGGGATTCTTCCCTAACCGAGAGAAGATCGACTTTCTCTGAGGAGGGGATTGATAATTTGAAAAAGTCCCCAGTTTGGTGGACTGGGGCTGTTCCTGTTGTTCCTTCTCAACTCCTCGAATCCTATTTGTTGGTTCCGAGGTTTGGTTTAAAAGAGTCCACAGTCTGGCAAGATGGGGTGGCTCTTGACATGCTATGTCTGATACATTCTTAAAATCTCTCCTGATCTTACGGACCTTGGTCCATAAATTGGCTGGATGCATCAACCTGTATCCACTTTTATCACCCGGTTCAAAAGACCGTTGGATGATTTCTGACACTTCTGTCACTTGATGATGTGCTTGCTCCATACAAGAGGCTTGTTCAATATTCTTTTTTGCTTGATGCAGGAGTAATTCAACAATTTGTTCTCTGTATTCTTTATTTTTAGAGGAACTAGTTGAAGCATGTTCTTGGGAAAGCCTTCGATTACAAACAATACCGGTTGATTGTTTCCAGCCACGGGCAATAACATTGCACGAGACCATTTTTGGCGGGCTTTACTGACTGTAGATCACAGTAAAATGTAGTGCTCCATGAACACCCCATCCTCTGACATGAATACCAGATGGGGCATTGGCAATTAAATGGCGTAATCTTCTTAGTGCACCAAGGCATGATTGTTGAAGGTCTCTCTACTGCTTTTCAGCCATGGGATATCGAGAGACTGATAGAGATGCCAAATCAATCTGATGTTGTAACCCTTCTATTATCTTAATATTATTTTCATATTCATCATAAGATAATACTTTCTTTTTCAACTGAGAAAGATTTTTCCATATGTTAAGACGAATATCATGAATTCCATCTTCCGTCAACATCTCTCGAATGTCATACTGAGAGTCATCCAAAGGCCAAAACATGACTGGAACTTCACCTTTCACTAGTTGTTTTCTCATGTTCAGCATTTCCTCTTAATCATTCAATGAAGATTCTTCTACCTGATTTGACCAAATTTGGTTCTTCCTTATTGCTTCATCAGATTCAACAAGATTGGTAGAGAAATCACTGATCAAACTAGAAGATGCATGAATTAGGGGTGGTTCGGAGAATAACCTACACCCTGGTCTATCTTCTGATTGAGAAAGTATTTCACTTGCTAGCGATGAAGCATCAGACATGACTAGTTTCGCATTTTCAAGTTCCTCAAGATAAGAGGGATTTCTCGGCACTACATTGTCCACTAGAGCATTTTTTGGGCAATGTGCATCACTACTACGGAGAGGACTTTCTCATATAAATTCATCATCATGGGGAGGACCACCATGGTGGGTTACAGCAAAAGATGAGATCTCTTGCTCCTTGGTCTTCTGCCCACACAGAGGGTTATTGTATCTCTCATATGAAGATGAAATATCAAGATCGACCAAACTGTCATGAAGCAAGCCTTCATGAGGAAGTGTCTGCTGAAGACCTTCTGAATTAATGTTCCCACTATTGGAAAATGAGGGAGTAGAATCATGGATTCCAATAGATAAATTTATGAGGGCTTTAAGAACTCCAGCATCGAGCAAGGCCTTGTTATAGATTGGCTCTTGATCTCTTGACTCTGCTGGGAAGATCTTTTTCTTAGCTTCCTTCTTACTCGACTTGGAAACCACTTGTTGATGAATGTGGCTGCTCTGAGCAGGTGTATGTGCCTGATCAGGAGAGATACCCAAGTTAGGCTGACGATATCTACTCAAATTAGGTGTATGTGCCTGACTTGGTTGTCCGTATGATATGGGGGAGTATCCCCCACAACCCTCTTGGACTGGAACAGATGTGTGTGTCTGTTCCAGAGTGAACTGTTGATGTGTCACTCCACTGGTAGGGATAAATTTTCATTTCTTTCCCTGTGATGCTGCTGAATCCGTTATAATATCCTGGCAGGCATCCAGAATATGAGCAAGGATTTGCTTCTTCTCTTTCACCATTGATAGAATATGCTTGGTGACTTCAGCTGCCGAAATGGGGATATACGTCCATTCCGTGCTTGGAGTAGGTGTATGTTCCTGCTCCTGTCCTCCATTTCCTGTCAGTGAATCTTGAAAGTACTCAAGTGTGGGGGTAGAAAGTTGAGTCTGCCTCTTGTTTGTCACCGGAGCATTCCGACTGACTTCTCTATGTGCTACCAAGCAAGACTGTTGGTAGGCTTGATCAATACTAGTAGGTGTATGTGCCTTCTGATTGCACTTCACCGAACGTGGTTGACGAGATCCATCATATGTAGTCAAACGAGCATGCTGACTAGCTGATGATGTATAAAAAGGTTTATGTTCCTGTCTATAGTACTCCACCGGAATTTCCTGGTGGGATTGGTGTGATGCTGCCAGACGAGTCTACTGGACAGTGGAATTAAAACGGGCAGTTGTGTGTTCCTGCTCGTTGCTTGACACCAAGTTAGGTTTATGGACTTCTCCGGAGATGAAAGAGATGAGAACCTACTCACTGTTAACTAGATTTCACCTCTGGCGATTTGTCTTTCCTTCTCGGGTTCGAGGAACCTGAGCCGAACGCCTGGAGTCGAAACCCTCATCATGTTGAGGGTGCACTGTCATATGAGTCTGGAAGCGATTGTTGATGGGATCCCTTGGGAAGGACTCTTGCTTCCTTGAATTAAGGCCCTGAGGGACCTGCTCATTCACCTCCCCAGAATATGGTAGTGAATGGTGATTGCGTTCCGGGGATAATGACCCGAAATAGTTGGAGACAGTAGTTAGTACCGCCTGCTTCTTGATCGCTGGACATCGCTATCCGGACGACTAGGGTTAATTATTCACTTGGAGGGCTTGTCTAGCAGCCTCCAGAGTTGTAATGGTACCGTGTTGATGGTACTCCTTAACCATCGTGTTTGATACCCAACGTTGAAGATGTTGAGTAGGTGATGTCATACTTAGAGCGGATGACGATCCATCAGGAGTAGCAGCAGTATTCACAGCAGCAGTATTCCCAGAATTGGTATTCACAGGTTTGAATTTGAGAGCAGCCATTCTGGAAATGTAGAAGATCTTGGAAAAGAGTGCCTATTTGATATAACAGACATAATCAAGATAAATTCAGCCACTACATCTTTTTGATGAGCACATATGTCAATGATTTTTTTTGTTGTCCCTCTCATTGTGTTTTAAATAGGGGCATAACAAATAAGTAAAACATAATTTTAACTTGGTTACAGATTCACGTCTGGTTCACCATTTTTTGTTTCTCTCTGGAATTGGGGATAACCTCATTGATTGAAGGTTCAAACATTCCAATCGGTTTCTAAGGAGTTTGTTCATAGAACCGGAAACATCCAATGATTCCATATCCATTTGGACCTACTTTCCAAAGGTAGGTGCACATTAGTTGTTGACTGATGAGGCTTAGGAATTTGCATTGGTCGAGAGGATGGGAGTTCGGACTCATCACACCTTTTTTAGGGGAATTATTGTCTACTCCAGGACTCTCTTTATAGATTTAATTTATGTTCATGAATCCTTATTACATTACCAAGTATAAAATGAGCATTCCTTTAGTCTGACAATTAATTATTGATATGTAGGAAATTCATAGAATCTTTTATATGTATTTGAGGTTCTTTATCGATGAAGAATCATCTGTATTTGTTAGATATTCTTAGTTGATGGTATCCTTAAAATACATAAAAGTATCTTGGTCATTATGATGACCATACTGGTTTTAAATCCACTCAGTGGGGCACATGAAGTTTATTTTAATTTAGGAGGACATGGATTATTTTAGAGTTGGGATCGTACCCACTGATGGGCTACCTACGTATCCTTTGTTTTGGAAAAGGAATCAGAACCCACGTAGTTTGAATAAGGGAGTTTGATGTTTATGCATGATTGATAGATAAAAGAAAGATTTCATGATTACTTTTACACTCTAAGCTCACTTGAGTCATGCTCGGTGTGAGAAACAAGAAGTATTGGTAAAACCAGACAATTGTGCCACGAAAGATGCAATGATGTGGAGCTTATGTGTGTATAACTGCCCAAATAGATGAGGATTAAGATTTACTTTAGGGAAGAAATCTAGGAACATGGTCAATAAAGGTATATGTACTTTATGGAGATTTGGATACTATAATCTTGGGGCTTACTCCTAAGGAAGATTCCCAAGTTAGGAGGGGACTTATGATTGGGTTTTACTCCTAAGAAGGAATCCCAAATCAAAAGGAAATTAATAATGGGGCTTACTCCTAAAAAGGAGGCCCAGGTTTAATGGGATTTGAAAATTAAGGGACTTGGGGATTACTCTTGAGGAGGAATCCCATATTTGATACTGGGGATTACTTCTGAAAAGGAGGCCCATGTTAAGATAATTATGGTTGGGGTTTACTCCTAAAGAAGACACCCATATTTGAGACTTTAAGACTGGGGCTTACTCCTAAGGAGGATGCCCAGATTAGAGGAATCGGGGCTTACTCCTAAAGAGGATGCTCAGATTAATGAGAATTTGGATTGGGGCTTACTCCTGAAAAAGAGGCCCAGGTTATGGGGTTCTCTCATGTTAAAGGATGAGGTTGAATGAATGAAATATCAATCTTTAGTGACATAAAGATGTGTAAATCACTAGATTTTGAGAGATATTCCACAGAATTACTTTCATATAAGGATGTAAATTCAAGAAATCATTCCATCAATGGCTTTGAAGAGTGTCTTGAAGACTGAATCTTGAATAGGAGAGGTGGAATGGCATAAGAGGGGTGAAATGGGCAGGAAAGGCACCTAAAAAGGTAGGGCACGCAAGTCCTGGCAGGCGCGCAGGTACGGCATGGGTGTGCAAGTCCTAGTCGCACAGGTATACCTACGCGACACATGGGTACTTGCGTGATTTTCATCCCTTAGAGTAATATTTGGGCGATCCTTGAAAAAAGCCTTTAGAATCATCCCTAGAGGCTTTCCAGAAGATGGCGTGCAAGTTCTGGTAAAGAAGTAGGGCGGCGCGTAAGTGTTTCGATTTCCCTTAAGCGTAAAACCACTTAGGCGCGCAATTGTTAGTGAATTCTAACACTTAGAACTTACTACTCATGTTTAGACCTTCCATTCTAGGTAAAGAATTACCTTAGAGGTGTTTTGAAGACCTGAAGAAGAGACTTGGGCGTTCAGAGCTCTGTATGTGAATTCTGGAAAAATTCCTCCTAAAATAGGGGCCCACAGGGTCTATTTATAGGCTAGAGAAGACCCCGGGCGGTTATCCATTAGGGCGTGCATGTCACCGCATGACCATCAGGTGGCGTGCAAGTATAATTGAGCGATAGTGATGAAACTTGCGCGACCCTTGTGCTTTTAAAGCCTTGTTCATGACTTTGTCTATTTTTTATGATTTCTTCAAAGGATGAATCAATTTGTGCTAAGTCATTTACCTTTCCATTCTTTTAGACAATGTGACAAAAAGGAGTGTCAACAGTCTTAGTGGTGAGTTGGTCTCCTGATATGATGACCACTATTGCCCAAGCCGACACCAGCTGCCTGTCAGGGTTTGATAGCTCAGAAGCAGCTCCCCAAGAGAGAAATCCCTCCACGGGTGGAGAGGAAGATCTGGAGGATGCTCTCCCCACCTTTGAGGAAGGCATCTCTACCACAGTTGATGAACGGGTACAGGTGAACCTTGGTAGTGAGGCAAATCCGAGACCCACATTGATCAGTGCGGCCATGTCTCCTGAGGAGCAGCAGCGGTACATAGACTTTCTCAAACAACATCGTGATGTGTTTGCCTGGAGTTATGGCGAGATACCAGGACTAGATCCTCAGGTAGTCGTTCACCGCCTGGGCCTCCCGTCAAACCATCGTGGGTTTATGTAGCCTCCCAGAAAGATGGACCCTTTCACGGTGCCATGGTTGAGGCCGAAGTTGACAAGATTATCAAATCCATCTTCGTCAAGGAAGTCTAGTACCCCAAGTGGCTTTCCAACATTGTTCCAGTAAGGATGAAGAACGAGCAGATCAGAGTCTGCATCAACTTTGGAAACCTCAATCTCCACTGCCCAAAGGATGAATTTCCCCTCCTGATGACCGAGTTATTAATTGATGCCACAACAAGGTTCCAAGACCTCTTTTTCATGGATTGGTATTCCAGGTACAACTAGATCCGGATGGCCCCCGAGGATGAGGAGTCCACTGCCATCAGGGCTCCCCAAGGTACGTTTTTTTACCAGGTTATGCCCTTCGGCCTGAAAAATGCAGGTGCCACTTATCAGCGGGCCATGCATCGCATATTCAGGCCGATTCTCAGGATGCTGGTGGAATGCTATGTGGATGATCTAGTGGTGAAATATCGCCAGCGGTAGGACCATCTCAAAGACCTTGAGAAAGTGTTCAGTTTCCTCTGTTCCCACCACCTAAAGATGAACCCGTTTAAGTGTGCCTTCGGGGTCACCTATGGGAAGTTTCTTGGCTTTGTTGTTAGATTTCGGGGAATTGAGATCGACCCAGAAAAGATCAAGGCCATCGGCCCAATGCCTCCCCCGAGCAATATTTGGGAACTTCGAGGTCTCCAAGGCCACTTAGCCTATATACGTTGATTCATCATGAATCTGGCCGGCAAGTGTAAGCCATTTTCCTAACTCATGAAGAAATGCACTGCCTATGAATGGGATGAAGAGTGTCAGACCGCCTTCGAGGAAATCAAGAAGTATATGCTCCAACCTCCAGTTTTGATGCCACCTGTCTCCAGAAAGCTTCTGGTCCTTTACATGACCACCATGGAATGGTCCCTCAGTGCACTTCTCACTCAGAAGAATAACGAGGGTATGAAGAACAGTCTCTACTATCTCAGCTGCATGCTTCTCGATACAGAGATCAGATACTCCCCCATCGAAAAGTGTTGTCTTGCACTAGTTTTTTCCGTACAGAATTTGAGGAATTACCTACAGCACCATGAGGTACAGTTGGTCTCTCAGGTACACCCACAGAAGTACATCTTGAACCGCCCTATGTTGACTGGACGACTATCACGGTGGGTAGTGATCCTCCAGCATTTTGACATCAGGTTCGTGCGTTAGAAGGCCATCAAGGGTCAGGCATTGGCAGACTTTTTACCTTCCCATCCAACCTCTACAGATCAATCCCTGGACCTAGATTTTCCTGATGAGATGATCCTCTCAGTCGATCATGTCGTCTCATGTTGGAAAATGCACTTCGACGGTGCCTCCCGGAGCCCCACCGGTAGGAGGCTCAATGATCCTAAGCTCAACAGATTGGGTCTGGGTATCATCTTCATCACTCCGGCAGAAGCCATCCTGCCATACTTGTTCCTATTTTCAGAAGGTTGTACCAACAACGAGGCAGAGTACCAGGCCCTCATCACTAGCCTTGAGTTGCGCCTCAAGGTAGATGTGCCCCATATACATGTGAAAAGAGATTCTGAGCTGGTAATCAAGCAGGTAAATGGTGACTATGTTGTCAGGAAGCCGGAGCCTGTACCATTTCTGGAGTGCACCCTCTATCTAATGGCCCGGTTCTCTTCTCGACCAGAGGTTACCCATGTCCCTAGATCACAGAACGGTTGAGCAGATGCTTTGGCTGGCTTAGCTGCGTCGCTCGTAGAACCCGAGCAAGATGTTTTGATCATACCTGTGGCACACCAGAGAGTCATTTCCCCCATCACCCCAGAGGAAAATGACGACCTGTGGGTAAGTCATCTCATCGCCAGACCTTCTACGTCAGGGGTCCCTGGTTCATCAGACACAGTGGTTGAGGCCACCCCCTACTGGAGGGAACCTTTTTTCGAGTATATCCAAAATGGTTTCCTCCCGGACGACCGGGCCAAGCGCGGGCGAATCCAACATTGCGCGCTGCAATTTACCCTCCAGAGTGGTCCCAGTCATGAGCAGATCCTTTATAAGCGGAGCTTCGATGGCATTCTCCTCTGTTTCATTCAAGGAGTCAAGATTTCTCTGGTTATGCAAGAGGTTCACACCGGTTCATGTGGTGCCCACCAAGCTGGCCTAAAGCTGTCCCATAAAATCCAGAGGTTGGGGTACTTCTGGTCCTCTATGATCCATGATTGTATCATGTTTTCCTAGAGATTCCATGTGTTCCAAGTTCATGCCAACTTCCTGCATCGGCCTCCGGAGCCTCTCCACTCCACCAAGTACTCTTGGCCATTTTCGGTGTGGGGACTTGATGTAGTGGGACCATATCCACCGGTGACAGCTCACCATTTTAGGTTCATCATAACTACTACAGATTTCTTCTCCAATTGGGTAGAGGCAGTTCCGCACAAAGAGGTCAAGGCCCGTTCCATCGTCGACTTTGTGAGCTCCAACATTATCCACCGATTTGGGGTCCCTCACACTGTCCTCATCAATAAGGGCACCAACTTATGAGTAGTCGAGCTGAAGAAATTGTACACCAAGTACAATATCCGTTCAAACCATACCTCTTTCTATCATGCACAGGAAAATGGGCAGATCAAGGCGTTCAACAAAACACTCTCTAAAATTCTGCAGAAAAATGTTGGTTAGAACAAGAAAATTTGGCCAGACAAGCTCCCCAACGCCCTCTGGGATTATCGGACGACGACTCGCAATTCCACCCAGGTGACCCTATATTCCCTGGTGTATGGGGCTAAGGTCGTCCTACCCATTGAGATCCAGATTCCATCGTTACGCACTGCATTCTATGACAAACAGGCGCCAGATAAGGTGGTTGAAATCCGTCTAGCTAAATTAGAAGCACTGTATGAGAACAGGCTTCAATCCCTGCACAATCTGTAAAGGCGTCAGAATAAGATAGCCAGATCCTTCAATAAGAAGGTTTCCTTCTCTCTTTTCTACAAGGCGACTTAGTATTGGCCCTTCGAGTGCCAATGATCCCCGGTAGGAAACCGCCCAAGCTAGAGCCCAAATGGGAAGGACCTTACATCATCCATATGGTCTACCCCAATGGAGCATACTCCTTCGTGACCATGAATGGTGAGAGCATAACTCCTCCCACAAATGTCGAGTTCCTCAAGAAGTACTTTGCCTAAGAATCCTTGGTCCTGCACGACCTTCAACTGTACGGTCTCGCACAATCCTAAACTGCACGTTAAGGTCCTGCATGACCCTAAACTGCACGTTATGGTCCCGCACGACCCTAAACTGCACCTTACAGTCTCGCACAATCCTAAACTACACCTTATGGTCACGCACGACCCTAAACTGCACGTTACGACCCCGCACGACCCTAAAATCCACCATCGTCCTGCAAGACGATAAACTACGAAAGGGTCCGAGCTCTATGACCTTAAACTATGATCTCCCTCCTCCTTACTGTAAGAAGTTAAGCTGCAATCCAGTCATGCCTCCCTGACCGAGGCTCAACCTCATTCCCCTTGGCCTCTCCGGGCCCATGGCCCCTGTCCTTACTGTAAGACGTTAAAACAGCAAGCCGTTCAGGCCTCCCTGACCGAGGCTCATCCTCAGGCGCATTGACCTCTCCAGGCCCCTGGCCCCCGTCCTTACTGTAAGACGTTAAACTGCAAGCCGGTCAAGCCTTCCTGACCGAGGCTCAGCCTCAGGCCCCTTGGATTTCGTCGACTCAGGCTCTCTTATGGG
Source organism: Viscum album (assembly GCA_963277665.1). Lineage (NCBI taxonomy): Eukaryota > Viridiplantae > Streptophyta > Magnoliopsida > Santalales > Viscaceae > Viscum > Viscum album. Next base: position 1,405,713,791 of record OY728166.1, on the reverse strand, counting down.
ATTGTACGGTGTGGTGTGGTATATGTCCTCATTCATGTCGGGTTACCCACCGTACCATACATATCCCCAAATGAGACGCATCTCCCGTCCAGCACGACATTAAATTGTGCTTCAAGAACTACATATGGCTTTATTCCCATCCTAATGGGATACGTAGGAATGCTCAGACGTCTCGTCTTGAGCCCAGCCCCGAGATCTTCTCTTTCATTGTCCCCCTATGGTATAGTTTCTTTGGAGGATCCTTGCATGATGAGGAGTAGGATTTCTTAGCCACTCTCATACAAGGATTATAAGGGTCACACCATGTGCCCACTCCCATTCTTCTATTCTCCCACATCCTTACTTCACAAATTTAAACTGCATGGCCTTTAAGAAATACATATGGCTTGATTCCCATCCTAATGGGATATGTAGGAACGCCCGAACATTTTGACTGTTGGCCCAGCCCAAAAGCCAAAATCTTCCCCTCGGGTCAAGAAGTATGGAAGGTTGCACACTTTTGCCCCAACTCACATCGAGCAAGCCTCAACCCGGCTACACGTCCCCTGGATATGTTCTCCTCTTTTTTTGATGGATACAGCTATGCTTCACCCACTCCTTGACTAGGATTCCGTCACTTTCATCACCTGGAGGGACCCCCAAGAACGGCCTGGATACAACGCCCAATGGCTCCCCTACCGATACGGGCCAAAGCCACCAAGGGTTTTCGAGCAACAAGACGATACAAGTCCCACGTTGTGAATTTAGTCAATGGTCGATGCTCATTTGTTGCTCCCATATCAGGTCACCATAGGAACGCTGTGTTTCGAACATGGTCAACAGTGTCCTAGATCTTCGGGTCCACCCTGAGATGTCCCAAAAATCGAGTGCAGTGATTCGTTATACCCCACCCCGAAGTGACAAACTTCCCTCCGGGTGGTGCCAACAGTCAGGCCCACAGGCCCGATTCTCTTATAAGGGATGTACGACATGGTGTAGGATTACGTCCTCTTCCACATCAGATTAATTGCCATGACACACACATCCCCAGACAAGATACAGTTATCTTTTTCTCCATCCTTGCTGCAAGACGTTAAACTACAAGTTGGTCAGGCCACCTTGACTGAGGCCCAGCCTCATGCCTCCCCCACCGAGGCCTATCCTCAGGCCCCTCGGCCTTTTCGGGCCCCTGGCCCAGATTCGTTCCTACAAAACTGTGCAGTATGGTGTGGGATTATTTCCTCATTACCCAATGCGCCGTACACCTCCTTGTTAGGATATTGTGCCCCCTAGGTATCCCCTTCAGAACTACGTGTGGCTTGATTCCCATCCTTATGGGATACGTAGGACCACCCGAATTTCTAAGCTTCGGGTCAAGCCCTATCTCTTGAAAACCTCCATCCCACCTTGGCCCCTGGCCTACTCTTCCTCCATGAGGGGATTATATGGTGTGGTGTGGGATTACGTCCTTATTCACGTCAGTCTTGTAATGACCATTCCATGTCCCTCTCCTTCTCGAGCTGTTTTGTCGACCCTTTCCGGCGGTTCACAAATGTGCCTAAGGGTACTCCGGTTTATTACCGGGAATGCCAGACTTTAGTCGGACACGTCCGCACCCGCTTTCCAGGATTTGTGTATCCCTTCATCAGGGATTCCATCATCTTTCACACTTGGAGGGACCCCCAATAACGGCCTAGATACAACTCCCAAGGGCTCTCCTACCATTACGGGCCAACGCCCCTGAGGGTTTCGGACAACAAATTGATAAAAATCCCACGTTTCAAATATGGTCAGCGGTCGATGCTCGTTTTTTTTTTCACCTCAGGTTAACGTGATATGGAGACTATTTTTCCACCATAGTTAACAGTTTTCTTCTATCGCCATGCCAACCCCATTAAGCCCAAAACTTCGGTTACACGATTCACATCCTTCTCCAGTGTCATCATGTCCAATTAGAGTTTCAGAACTCTTGCTTCTATTCATCCGTGCATGTCTGGGCATTGGTGTAACAAATCCATGTCAAAGGTTTCCTTTGGGGCTCTTCACCAACTTCCCCTTGATGGATGTTTTGGGTATCGTGATTAGGATCTTCCCCCCTTGTTTCCCACACTGAGTTTAATTCACATGGGCTTAGGGATCGGATTGAGGTCTGCGCTTACCTAGAAAGTTGTCATCCACTCATGGTCCGAGCTCTAAGACCATAAACTAAGATCTTCTAGAACTACGCCTGGCTTAATTCCCGTCCCCCTGGGATACGTCAAAATGCCCAAACCTCTTGTCTTTGGGTCCATCTTGAGTTTAGCATCCTGCCTTCCGGACCCTGACTACGGGACTGCGTGGTGTGATGAGAGATCATGTCCTCATTCACGTTGGTTATGTCACACGACACCATACAAATTCCCCGTCTAGCATCGTCTCTGCTACGTCTACGCTGCATTACGTTATAATGCAAGCTTGGTCCTATCATACGACCCTAAACTGTGACATTATCGTCTTGGTCGCACGACGAAAAATGGCACTGTATTGTGATGACCTCATTGTAGAGGACATGACATTGGGTATTGGTCACATGCCATTCCATTTGTCAACGCCTTTCACGGATTTATTCTTATAGAGACACCAGGGCTTGCTACCCTAGGCCTGTCGATTCACAAAAAAACCACTCATCTTAAAGGACAAACAAGATTTATCAAATTTTGCTTCTTTTAGTGCAAGGGCCATGGTCGCACTCCCCTTTTTCCCTGGCACTGGTACCTTATCGTGCCACTCTCCAGAACTATGTATGGCTTGATTACCATCCTCATGGGGTATGTAAGAATGCCTGAATGCTCTACTTAGGCCCCAGCCTAATCCTCACTCTTGGTCCCTTGACCTGGAGAGTTTCCTCTAGGGGTATGTGGTGCGATTTGGACTCCATGTCCTCATTCACGTCAGTTTCGTAACTACCACACCATATGCTCACTGGGATTTTCTATTTCACTCCACTTCCTATCGTACAGCGTTAAACTACAGGAGTCCATAGGTCCTCAGGGGATCGTAGGAATGCCCGACCGCTCTGCTTCGGGCCCAGCCTAATCCTCACTCTTGGTTCCTTGACCTGGAGAGTTTCCTCTGGGGGTATGTGGTGCGATTTGGAATCCAAGTCCTCATTCACGTCGGTTTCGTAACTACCACACCATATGCTCCCTGTTCTCTTCTCTTTCACTCCACTTCCTATCGTACGACGTTAAACTAAAGGAGTCCATATGTCCTCAACACATGACACTAAACTGCAGTTCTACCCTGAACAAGTTCAGGATGCCCCGTGTTAATCATGGGATGCACCAGAGCCTCTTCCAGAGAGGATTTCACCTGCCAGTGTTGGTCTATGACTACACTGTGCTTCTAGAACTACGTGTGTCTTGATTTCTATCCTCATGGGATACGTAGAGACACCCTGGTATTTCGCCTAGGGTCCATCCCATATGAATAATTAATCCTATCCTTCCTCTTTCCGCCCCCCTGGTCGGACCCCTCGTTAGAGAGGCCTTGTCCCAAAGAAGGAAGGATCCATAACCAAACCGATGCACCCATCTGGCGTACTCCCACCATGGTGGTGTAATTACATGAGTGTTGGATTCTGTTCGGACAAACCATCGCTATATATTCCACGCTTTGTGTGCCCCTTATTCGGAACCTCGTCCCCTTTCATGTATTAAGGAACCCCCTAATGGCCTGGTCTCATGCCGCATCGGCTCACCTACCGTCCTGGGCCAACGTTCCAGAAGACTGGTCATGTTTGGAAGGACCCCTTAATAGTATGGATCCTCGACCTAGGCTCCACCTACTATCCTGGGCCAACGTCCCGAAGGATTGATCAACAACATTTGTGACCTGGTCCTGTGTTTCGAACACGGTCAACAGTCTACCATCATTTTTTGTTCCCATTTCAGGCTAACACAGTAAGGATATCATTTCTCCTCCACGGTTAACGGTTTTCCTTTATTGTCACTCTATCCCCACAGTGTTCTGAATCTTGGGTATCATGATTCACACTTCCCATTTCCATATGTTCGGACTGATTTCAGCGCCCCTAGTGTTGCACCGTTCGTGCATGAGAGCATGCTAAAGAAACGGTAATTTGGATGTTTTGAGAACTTCCTTCTCCGGCCAGGCCTCTCCCATCTTTCGGAAATCCGGACCGGTTATCCAAACCTCAGATGTTCGAAGTTTGGTTTCATCTCCTATGTTGGGTGGGATGAGGAGGCAACTATCTCATGTTTCTCACATCGGGCATGACCCACGTGAGCTTGGGGAATTATCGTCGAACGTCCCACAAACATTGTAGGGATGTAATGAACTGATGCAAATAGTGGAAATCGTGCATGCTACAGCATTCAAAACAAAAAAGAAAAAAAACATTTGAAGCACAAAGGTACCATTAAAAGGTTTGTAATTTGTTACAGTACCCGGGGGTCGACTCTCCCCATGGACGGGTTGACCCCGTCAAAAGAGTGTTGTAGCTCCGCCACCCTTCGGCTTGAGGCGTCCAAGAATTGTTGTCGCTGACTCAGCTCCTACTCCTCCTTAGCAGCGGCGGGGCGCAGTTCGTCAGCCTTGGCCTTGGCCCTCTCTATGCCAGCATGAATGGAAGCCATCTTTCTAGATGCCTGCCTCATATGCTCTTCTGCCTCTTCCAGATGGGCCTTCAACCATGAGATCAGCTTATATTGTGTATTTAGAAAGGTTGAGTGCTCATCCACCTGGGCCTACAGCTGTTGGACCTAAATTTCAGCCTCTTGGAGCTTCTTGATGTTTTTTTCCTTCCTCCGCTGCCAGCCCACGCTGAGCCCGTGATCATACTCTCGGATCTTATATGCTAGAAGATCTCGGATTAGCGCATGAGGACGTTGGGAATCCACTCCCCCAGTGCATATTTCGCACAGCCGTGAGTGAATTCTGTCCATTTAGTTCAGCCATAGTGCTTGGGGGGTGTCCTTGATGAAGCGCGTGATTAGCTTCCATGATCGAAGGTGGACTATGCTATAGTCTTCCTCGTCAGATGTAGTTTCGTCCTAGTCTGTGCGATTGGCAGGCTAGTACGCAGGATACGCCCGCAGAAAGTCCTCGGCAAGATCTGCATCTGGCGTTGAATCTAGCGCGACATCTGGCACCAGAGCAGGCGTGACGGGACTTGGGTCAGCCGATTGATCCTCTTCATCGGACTCCACCTCAATAACCTTGGGGATGACCCTGCTGGTGGTCCCACCGATGATATTGTGTGTTGCAGCTCGGGGAGATGGGGGGACTATCTCTACCATCACCGGCATGCCCCTAGGAGGGATGCCACCAAACATCCCGACCAGCCTTGCCACAGCAGCCCATGCCAATCGAAGAACTGTACGACAGGGAGGGACATAAACATTAGTCGGCACAATCTACATATGACGGAAATGAATCTAGTAGAAGAAACATACATAGATCGATCTCCTGGTTCTTCTCTTGAGTCGATTCTGATAGGACCCTGAGGCATGGCCCTCTATATACTATTGGAAGGTCTGGAGATTCTCGGGGAGCCACCTCGGGTGCTCTGGCTCCACCAGATGCAGAACTGGATGCAGCCGTAGGTGCGGGTTCTGATGTTCCTGCATCATCACCTGCCAAGGGTTGAGAGTGAGGCTTGCGTACAAGTTCTTCTTGCATAGTTTAAACACCAGTAAGAAATCCATGATGGCCTGAGAACGGACCATGTGGAAAGAAGATATGAATGCTACCTCGAGAACCTCTGAGAAATTATCAGAATCTGAGTCTTGGTCTCTGACATCGCCCTCCTCCAACAGGCTCCCTCCAGTAGCTTCATCCTCTCGAGAGGAGTCATTTGATTCTTCCAGCAGGGGGAAGCGCTCCCTCAGATCGGCGGCTGACAGCTATGGAGGAACCGTCTGATCCAGCAGTACCCTCACCTGGCCTGTCATTGGGTGTGGGACACCACTAGAGTGAACGTAGTCCTCCAGCTTGACCAAATATTGCTCCGCCTCCACCAGAGATACCGTAAAACCAGCCCATACTGGTACTATACCTGGAAGAACCATTCTGCGATGGTTCAAGAGTTCCCACATTTCGGGAAGACTGATGAGTTTCCAGTTGACATCCCAAATGTCCCAGGCCTCCAGGAAGACGACATCCTCGGGCATGTCAATATGATGCAGCTTCTTCCATAGAGCTTGAGCGGATATCCTGCGGAATCCCCTCGGCGGCCACCCCTCAGGATGGCACTACTCTTTTAGAATCATCGGATTTGCTGCTGCTGCCACACCCTTGGCTGATGCGGGTCTCGCCGCCACGGCAGCTCTGTCACTGCAAGAGGCCCTTGCTGCCCTCCGGCCCCGACCTCGGGATAGGGGAGGCCCACCGTCACCAACCTAAATGGTTGGCTACCTCAGCATCTCCCACAGATATGCGGCCTCCCATATGATGGCATACTCCCTCACCAATCCGAAAGCGGTGGTTGATGGAGGCAATGCAATTCGCATCTTCCCATCTTCCCCTGTGAACATGAGCCACATCTGCCTCATCAAACATGGGTGCTCCTCGTGACGCACCTCCCAGTGGACCTGCTGGGTCAGCCGTTGGAGGCACCATAACTGCCTCGCAAACCGATGCGGGGTGTATAGTTCATAGAGCGGCTCACGATCCACTCGTGCCACCAAAACTCCGCCTCAAAAGTCCAGAAGATAAGCTCAGTGATCTTCCGTTCCCTACCCGTCGTCAGTGAGTAACCCCGTCAGCAATGGAAATGGGTGGAAGTTAAACTCATCCACCCTCCACACCCAGTTCAGCACCATCGGTACGGTTAGTTTGAATGGGAAGCTCCCAGCCGCATTTAGAATGGAGGGGCAGAAGTTTGATCCCGGCTGTGAGACAGGGTTTGGATACTCATAAATCCCCCTGATTTCCACCATTGTCCACCCATACAGAAGGTGGAAGGGATCGCATATCCTTCACGGCTTCTTGCCCTCACTAACGTGCCGCAACATCCTATACAGCTTGGTGAGCATTGGAATCCCCAGATTGACCCGCTACCCCATGGCCAACATGGACGCCATGATAAACGAGCTGGGCTGCACCCCCATACTGGTATCCCTCATTGGTAGTATCCAACCGCAGATAAGGGTCGTGATGAACGTCGCCAGCCTGACTATCGGCTGTTTTTCAGTGCTGACACTGAAACCCCAAGTCTTCCATTAACTGTATTCCAAGACCGGCCAATACGAGTGCTCTTTGCCCCATTGAGCCACCTTCGGACAAGTTCGAGGACTTGGAGGGAACTCTTGATTCTCCGAGATGTTCAAGAACTACTCGAACCACTTCTTAAAATGAACATCTCTCACTGCCTCCTTATCCTCTCCATGGACCAGTGCCATCAGTGTCGACGTCAGTCGCAGCATCTGCTCCGGATCCTCCCACGCGCTCAAGACGGGGAGTAACTCATCATACATGCCCTCCAAGATTGGAACCCCTGAAATCTGATGGACATCCCACAGACTAATTCTCACCTCCCCATGGTGTAGGTGAAAAGTATTGGTCCTAGACGACCATCTACTCAGCAGCACCGGCATCAGCTATTTCGGTTGGTAAATGTGTAATTGGGAGGCCCATGCCGCCTCATACAAACCCACTCTCCTCAACTCGCCCCCAAACTCCTCGCATGGGGCACCTACCCTGTAGGCCCATGCCTATTCATTGGTGAAGTTTCCTCCCTAGCGTAGGTCCCACTCATCGTACCACCCCTTCTTCGAATCCTACAAAGCTGCCTTCAGCATGGTGCGGTACAGAGGAGGGGAAGTCTCAAGTTGTAGTGGCTTCCCATCAATATTGTTCACATGGTTGTAGAGATAATTGGCGGTAACGGGTGTGAAGTCCTCCCGCGCATGACCATCGGCCACCCTGAACCACTGGCGCTGGCATGGTGTGCTCCGGGACCAGCAAGCTGGTTCGTCCCGACTCGCCTCAGGAATGAAAACATCATCCCTCAGCCTGAAGCCATACAAGCGCATCTACTTGCACTGTGGATAGTTCTTATGACTCTCTGATAGTAGTGCTGTCAATGAATCGTGGTCCAAGTGACTTCGAACCATATCTCCAAGGTCCAGACAGTTAGCCATCTCATCCCTCCAGGCGGTGTCTGCAAGCACCCCTAATACAGCTTCTCGATGGGCCATTTCGGTTTCAAGACTCAAAAAAATTTCTGGTCGGGTCGCGAAGGTTGCTCATGAAGATCTCTCGTGAAGCTTGGGTGCAAAACAAAGTCGTGGGGCCTGGCCTAGGCCGGAAAATAGAAGTTCGCTTGGCGAGGTCGCAGAGTCAGAGACTCATGGTTCGCCGCAAAACTCGAATTGTGGAGAGCAGACACGGAGTATGTGGAGCTTTATGAAGTCGAGAGCACAAAAGGACAAAAGTCGTGAGAGAACAAAAGAGAGGTCGGCCCCTCTATTTATATGCAGCAAACCTGGAGCTTCGCGGCATGTCCTGCCCACACGGAGCATCGTGGCGCGTCCGAACTGCGCGACCGTTGTCAACACCACACACCTCTTCGCGATCTCGCATCACGAACTGTTGATAATTTTGGCGATTTTCCCTCAGACTTCGTCCCTTCATCCCTCTACGGCTCTAAGTCTAAGGGGGAGAATTTTTTGGCACCAAAATATTGAACGAAAATAAGGGAAGAAAAATAAGCCCACACGCTACCTTGTGAAGCCCTGATGCGGAGTTCCCCCAAGCAACACGGCCGCCACGAAGAAAAGGAGGCGACACCACTCCGGGAACGCCCTGACGTCCGCGAGGCCATCGCGAAGCAAATGAGGGCGCACTGCTCTGCGAACACCCTGACGTTCGTGAGGCCACCGCGAAAAAAAGGAGGCGGCACTGCTCCGCGAACTCCCTGATGTTCGCAAGGCCGCCACAAAGCAAAGGAGGCGGTACCGCTCCGCGAAAGCCTTGACATTCGCGACCCGCCGCGAAGCACCCGCCGCCCCTTCGCGCCGCATGAGTGATACTTCACGGCACCCTTGGACTATAAATACTGGGATCCCCCTGAGTCCAGGGGACAGAAAATCTGACCTTTCGGCTTCTCAATCCCCAAATCGCGAAGCGCCCTTCACCCCGGGAATCATGAGCTCCGCGATGTATTTTTGCTTCATGAGATGCCTTCGCTTTGTCTCGTTTTGATCCCCTCTTCCAAGAGGGATGCCCTTATCGTAGCCTAATGGAATTCGCGAAGGAAGAGGATTCCATAGGGAACCCGGGCAGCCATGGAGCATTTATGCTTCGCGAAACACCCATCATGAACTAGTGATCCACATGCCAAGGCAGGGTCGCTACACATCGCGAAGCACACTGCTACACAGCACCTCACTTCGTGAGGAACGTATGCTTCACGAGGCATTGCTCTGCGAATACTATTCCACTTCGCGAAGCACCTCCCATTCACACCCCTTCCCCATGCTAAGGCCAAGGCACTCCACTTCGCAAAGCACACTCCTTTGCTTGGAAATTCCCTGTCCCATGCGACCCTCCAGGTTTGCACGATGTGATTTCAATGTCCCGTGGATGACACCACTCGTAGTGTTGCTTCGCCTAATGCTTCTTTCTTATAGGCATGCTAACAGCTATTTATTCTTCGCATATCCACGCTAACGTGGACCCCTCGATGGTTCGCTCTGTGACCCCCCTTGACCATGGACATGCCAGTACCTTCCCTCCCCCAAGGAGCAGAGGGTATCGGTCATGTATGTACTATGGGTGTTGAGTAAACCCACTTCGTCTGAGCTACAGGATGTTAAACTGCCAAGCACCTCATCCTCAATACACGACGTTAAACTGTGATCTGACCCCGCGCCTCGCACGTAGGGTCCCCCCGTCTCGGACATTCTTTACGCTACTCGTCTCCACAGAGATGGGATCACCCACTCCCCATGGGATGATATCCTATATATCGGAGTGGCGTATGTCCACGGGATAAGGGAAAACACCTTGGTGTAAGCCCCCAAGCCTCCCTTGAAGAAGGTAGCACCCATGCACCTCCGTACTTCCCCACTGCCAAGGCCATTGGAGGGCACGATAGGGAATGAGGCACCTTGCATCGTTGGTCCCAAATCCCTCTCCTGATGCACTTTTACACACATCGGGCCTCTATCCTGGAGTAAGTCCCATCACCATGGGCTGCCTAACGCGTAATCCCCTCTTCGTTTCTCACGGATGCACCCTTCACGACGTGATCATCAGGTCTCTGCTGCCTCTTGTTTCTCACACCGAGCACGACTCACGTGGGATTAGAGTAAGCATTGGACATGACAATACCATGTCCGGCATGACGTTAAACTGTATACCCTCATCCAGCATGACGTTAAACTGTATGCCCCTGTCCAGCATGACGTTAAACTGCACATCCATTTGAACTATGAGTACTTTGATCCATGTCAAGGAAAGGTACATAGGAAGCCTCCATGAGGTTCAATCCCACCACCCGTCATTCCTTCACGTCAGGTTCCACCCTCGTCCAGCATGACGCTAAACTGCATTCCAGTCCGATGGTAAGCCATTGTGACTAACCTAAACTATGTGGTATTTGATCTGTGCAAAGGCATGGTACGTAGGAAGCCTCCATGAGGTTCAAGCCCAGCACCACCTGGACCCCCGGTCCTTCTTCACGTTGGCCTTCCAGCATCCAACCCGAACTACGAGGACTTTGATCCATGTCAAGGCACGGTACATAGGAAACCTCCCTGAGGTTCAAGCCCATCTCCCATCGGACCAAGGTCCTTTCTTCATGTCGGTTCACCGACACCCCCCATTTTCTCCCGAACTACAAGGTCTTTGACCAATGTCAAGGCATGGTACGTAAGAAGCCTTCATGAGGTTCAAGCCCATCACCCAGTCATTCTGACCTCATTCACATCGGTCCACCCCCGTCCCGTATGCCGTTAAACTGTATTCCATATCTCATTTGAACAACGAAGACATTGATCTATGTCTTGGCATGGTACGTAGGAAGCCCTCCTGTGTTTCAAGCCCAACAGTCATTGGCTGAGACCGTCTCCTTGTCGGCGTGCCAAGTCCCCATTTTCTCCTGAACTATGAGGTATTTGATCCATGTCAAGGCATGGTACATAGGAAGCCTTCATGAGGTTCAAGCCCATCACCCGGTCATTCCGACTTCATTCACCTTGGTCCACTATCACCTGGGCAGCCTAGTGTGTAAGCCCCACACCATCGGACCAAGGTCCAAATTCACGACGGTTTGCTGATGACGCCCATTGGACCAAGGTCCACGTCCATGTTTGTTCGTCGACAACACCATCGGGCCAAGGTCCGCATTCATGTCTGTTCACCGACACCATCCCGAACTATGCAGACTTTGATTCCCTAACATGGGGATACGTAGGAGTTCTCTTCGATGCTCAAGCCCAACTTTATTGTCTCCCTTGCAATGGTCCCATTTCATTCCCCCTCTACTTAATCCATACATACATCATCCACCCTGATTCTTACTTGGGCCACCATATCCTAGCGAGATCATGCCACTCCACTCCCCTCCACGACATCTGGGAAGATTCCCCCGAGTTGACCCCGATATCGTCATCCCTTCAAGGGATATTCCTCAATCCGATCCATTCCACCTAGTGTTCTGATCAGGCCGATCCGTCTCCGCCGGACGTTAAACCTGCTGCATACCCTGTGTTAAACTTAGGAAGTTGAGGAAAACCTCAGATACATGCCTATTGCATATGATTTCCCTCACTCGATGTGGGATGCCTCAGGCTTCCATGCCCTCGAGAAGCGCTATGACAGGGGAAAAAAGATAGACACGCCAATTACCCAGTGTTCATACATGCTACTGATTCCTCGATGTGATTACTCCCCCAACTGAAGGTCGCTACCATGTCAAGATCCCATGGAAATACTTGACAGAAGTAGTGTAATTAACTAGCATCCATGAAGATATGGCACCAGGAATGAGATTCACGAACAACGTATTAAATCTATGAGGGAGACCTGGACTAGGTGATGAGTTCTGAGGAGGAATACACGGAAGGAAGAACCGACTTCCCATCATCCCAGTTTCGATCAAGGAGAAGATGTCCCTGATTAAGGATTGAATGCCGCCCTCATTTGGAAAGCGGGAATACGGGGCAACAGCAGTGCATCCTCACAGACAGATGTGCGCGCCCCGGCGAAAGCATCAGAAACAAACTAATTTAGTGAACTACCTTGTTGCATCTTAAATACCTGCATATTTAAAGAAACATTAAGTCCGAAAATTAAAAAGTGAGTCTCGGTATTATGTGTGGGATGATCCATACCTTTGGCTCATGTGTAGTGACCAAGTTATTAAGTGGTGTGTACCTGATCATGAGTTTGATTCTATTTTATATATTTTTCATACAATTACTTGTAGTGGAAACTTTGGACCCCAAAAAAACATCTAGGAAAGTCTTAGAATATGGATTATATTGGCCTAGCTTATTCCATGATGCCCTTGTGTTTTGTATGTCATGTCGTTGCCAAAAAACTGGGAATATTTCTAAGAGAAATGAGATTCCCCAACAACCCATTTTATTCTGTGAGATTTTTTGATGTATGGGGAATTGATTTTATGGATACTTTAAATAGTTCCTTTTTTTCATATATTTTGGTTTCTATTGATTATGTGAGTAAATGGGTGGAGCTTAAGGCCACCAGGACCGATGATTCTCTTGTTGTAGTGGACTTTGTCAAAACACATATTTTTTGTAGGTTTGGAGTACCAATTGTTGTACCCCACACTCTTTGATTTTCATGATCACAATCACTTTCATATGTGTTTAACATTGTTTTTAAGTGTTGTGGATGATAGGCAAAAGATTGCCAAAGGATTGGCCCAAGAATGGACAAGAAATGGACTGAAATTCAGTCCACCGGCCAACCGGTGGAACACCAGCGGCCAGCCGGTGGCACCTGCACTCAAAGGGAAGCTACTGCCTCCCCACCGGTCGACCGGTGGCTCTGTCACCGGTCGACCTGTGGCACCCAGCACAAATAGTGAGACCTACTGTCTTTCCACCGGCCAGCCGGTGGCTCCTCCACCGGTCGACCGGTGGGGCCTGGACCAACCTCCTTCTCAACATCCAAGGCATCGGCCAACCGGTGGCCCATCCACCGGTCAGCCGGTGGAGCCAAGTCTCGAAATCTCCCAATTTCCTCAAGCACCGGCCAGCCGGTGGGACTGTACCGGCCAGCCGGTGGAGCCAGTCAAACTAGCCGTTGCAGTTTGACCAGGCTGGCCCACTTGGCTCCCAACGGCTCTTTTAGCCTCTCCAACGGCTCCGAAGCCTCCCCAAGGGTTCCATGCCTATAAATAAAGGCCAAGGAAGCCCCGGACACTTACCGGAACTATTGTGAAGCCCACGGACATATTTTGCATCAATTGGCCAACTTCCGGCGACTTCCTCCAAGGAAACCCCAAGTGCTCCAACAACTTCCACATCCAAGGAGCTCCACCCAAGAAGCTTGGAAGCGGCCTTCAACATCTCCATCCAATCAAAGGCGCCCAAGTCTTCCTCCAATACGGTTTTATTGTTTATTTTATTTTGAGCTTAAAATTGGGTTTGTGCCTACAAACCCCAACCCCTTTCTCATCCTCCCTTTCTTTTGGGTTTCACACCACCACTAAGGTGTGAAGAGGTTCAAAAATCCCTTCTTGCGAGTCTCTCCGGGCCAAAATTTATTTCTTATCCCCGGTGACTTATTGTTTTCATTTAGGGGGAGATTTTTCAAAACCTTGTCTTAGATTCAAAATTTTGATTTCATTTTCAAAATTTTCGATTCCAACTTTCAATTTCAACACTTGGTATCAAATTTTCATTTCAAAATATTCAATTCGAATCTTTCAATTCATTTTTGATTCAAAACTCTCAATTTCAAAAATTTCATTTGGTTTCAAATTTCAAATTTCAATTGGTTTTTGATTCAAAACTTTCAATTCAAACTGTTATTCAATTTTCATTTCAAAATTTTCAACAATTGATATCATTTTCAATTGATTTAAAATCTCGTTTTTCATCGTTTCCCTCAATCAAGTTTTATGCCCCATTCTATTTTGATAATCACAAAGGGGGAGAAATTTCTTGATTGATTGGGGGAGAATCTTTTCTCTCATGCTTAGTATCTATTTTCAATTTTTCATTTAAAGCATGCCTTTCATTTAAGTTTTTACTTTGCTTAGATAAGTGATTGTGATCATCAAAATAGGGGGAGATTGTTGTACCCCACACTCTTTGATTTTCATGATCACAATCACTTTCATATGTGTTTAACATTGTTTTTAAGTGTTGTGGATGATAGGCAAAAGATTGCCAAAGGATTGGCCCAAGAATGGACAAGAAATGGACTGAAATTCAGTCCACCGGCCAACCGGTGGAACACCAGCGGCCAGCCGGTGGCACCTGCACTCAAAGGGAAGCTACTGCCTCCCCACCGGTCGACCGGTGGCTCTGTCACCGGTCGACCTGTGGCACCCAGCACAAATAGTGAGACCTACTGTCTTTCCACCGGCCAGCCGGTGGCTCCTCCACCGGTCGACCGGTGGGGCCTGGACCAACCTCCTTCTCAACATCCAAGGCACCGGCCAACCGGTGGCCCATCCACCGGTCATCCGGTGGAGCCAAGTCTCGAAATCTCCCAATTTCCTCAAGCACCGGCCAGCCGGTGGGACTGTACCGGCCAGCCGGTGGAGCCAGTCAAACTAGCCGTTGCAGTTTGACCAGGCTGGCCCACTTGGCTCCCAACGGCTCTTTTAGCCTCTCCAACGGCTCCGAAGCCTCCCCAAGGGTTCCATGCCTATAAATAAAGGCCAAGGAAGCCCCGGACACTTACCGGAACTATTGTGAAGCCCACGGACATATTTTTCATCAATTGGCCAACTTCCGGCGACTTCCTCCAAGGAAACCCCAAGTGCTCCAACAACTTCCACATCCAAGGAGCTCCACCCAAGAAGCTTGGAAGCGGCCTTCAACATCTCCATCCAATCAAAGGCGCCCAAGTCTTCCTCCAATACGGTTTTATTGTTTATTTTATTTTGAGCTTAAAATTGGGTTTGTGCCTACAAACCCCAACCCCTTTCTCATCCTCCCTTTCTTTTGGGTTTCACACCACCACTAAGGTGTGAAGAGGTTCACAAGCTTTTCCTTTAAAAAGCTTGAGAAAAAGGTGAGCTATCCTTCACCTGTAAGAAGGATAGTGGGTTCTTGCTAAACCATCAAAAGCAAGTGGGTTCTTGCTAAACCACAAAAAGCAAGCTGTAATAGGTCCTAGTGCTACCTAAAAGCCTAGTGGGTTTCTTGCTAAAACCATTGAAAAGCAAGCGGTAGGAATCTCCCAACGGTTGAGTTGGGAGCGGAGACGTAGGCCGGGTGTTAGGCCGAACTCCGTTATCAATTTTGTGTGTCTTGCCTCTTTTATTTCCGCTGCATTTCACTTTGATTTTTAAATTGTTTATCATTACTTTTTAAAAGGCAATTCACCCCCCTCTTGCCATCATTCCCTCTTCGTTTTTGTTCCGTCCCAACACCAATGGCCATCATTAGTGACCAAGGGACACACATCTGTAATCAAAATTTGTCTTCCCCCCTTAGAAAGTATGTGGTGACACACAAAACATCAACACCATACCACCCTTAAACAAATGGTTAGGTTGGGGTTTCAAATAGGGAGTTGAAACAAATTTTGGAGAAAAATGTGCAGCTCAATAGGAATGATTGTAGCAAGTGATTGGATGATGCATTGTGAGATTATAGGACAACATACAATACACCCATTGGAATGTCCCCATTTTGTAATGTTTTTGGGAAATATTTTCATCTCCACGTGGAAGTATAACATCGTGCTTATTGGGATATAAAGAAATGTGACATGGATTTGGGCCATGCTGGAATCCAAAAGAAGCTGAAAATCCAATAGCTTCAGGAGATTTGATTATCTTCATATGAGAACTCAAGTCCCTACAAGGAAATATCAAAAGTAGATCAGGACAAAATGATCCAACAAAGGTAGTTTCATGTTGGAAAGAAAGTTCTTCTCTGTAGTTCACGACTGAAGCGGATGCCTAGTAAGTTGTGTTCCAGATGGTTAGGTCCTTATGTATTGAAAACTTTTCTTCCTTATGGTGCAGTGTAGATCACAAAACAGGACATAGGAATGATCTTTATAGTAAATGGGAGACATTTGAAGTGATACATTGGGGTACTTCCTACTGTTGCAGTGGATTTCATCACACTGCATAACCCCATCATCACTTGAGCATATCAGGTTGTTCCTAACCATTACACTTTTATATTATTTATCCTATTTAAAATTTTGCATTTTATGTGAATATATCATTTATTTTTATCACATTGAGGACAATGCAATATTTTATGAGTGGGTGAGGGAACCTTTTAGTTTAGCAATTTCAATTGTTTTCATGTTTTTCAATGATTTAAAGAAAACAAAAATAATTGCATGTTTTTTCAAATTTTGTCTGTGTATTTTTCAAAATTTTGTGTGTATTTGAAAATTTTGAGCTGAAATGACTCTCATAACCATTTTCAAATCCTTATCAATAAATGAATAAATCTATCCCATGAAACCGAGCATAAATGAATGCTGAAAATATCATTGTTTGAAATTCAAATCATTAGCAATTTCATGACAATTACTCTGAATTTTGAATACCATGCCAAATCTCACTGTTTTTATATTTCAAATCACTTTCCTATGAGGCATATGAACCATTATTTTCATATTCATTACATTTAACTCATTTCTAGAGAGATTATAACCATGCTTAATTTAAGCAGAATTTTATTTATTCCTGTCAAAACTTGAGGGTTTGAGGTAGTTATGTATAAATGATTGAGGCATTTGTTTGGTATTAAATCCCATATTTAAAAAATCATTATTTATAATGTCCAAACTTGAAAATTAAATCCTTGTAGCCATTATAAGACATGAATAGTCTGTTAGGTTTTCCACATTACAAGCCAATTTTCCCTATCCAACCAACTCTTGAAGTGAAATTGCATAAACTAGTTGAACTTAAGTGTGGGGGAAGTTGTCTTGTGTTGTGATACCACATTTTGTGATACATTGGGTGGAAAATTAAATTCTAAAGAGACGTTTTTGATACTAAAAATAAATCATTTTATTGAAAGTTGTGCATTTCTGGATCATTCATGATAAAAGATGTTGTGCCTTTCTGGAGTTTCTGATGAAGAAAGAAAGATGTACCTATCTGGAGCTTTCAAGAAAATCATGTTTGAGAATATTGACATTTCTACTGATGAAATTTTGAATGGTGTGAAGATTCCTTTATTTTTCAAGATGACTATGATTAATAGATTCAATGGGGATTGAGGAGGATACCATATTTAAGTTGAAATTAGTTTAATGCAATTTTTCTTTAAAAAGAGTCAAGCCCTCCTCATTCAACATCATAATTATTCACATCTAAATCCTACCAACTGAAATCCACAGAACAACCCAGATAAGTCCTCATGATAAACATATGTCCTTGACTCTCATAGTTTAGTGATTTAGGAATTTATCAAGCCTATGGTTACCCGTGTAAGAGTTTGGATAAGAAAGACATTTCTAAAAAATGACATTTTTCTGATAAGAGAAAAATTAATTGAGGAAAGTGGTTTTTGCATGAGAGGATAAATGAAGTGGAAATATATTTAATGATATAAATGGAGAACTTGAAATAATGGTTTTTTATGAGGCATGGTGTCTTTTGTTTCTTGGTGTGGAATTTTTGGATCCCAAGGATATGTTTTTTAAAACTTGTTTTGATTTGATTTTGATGTTTACTTGATATGTGGTTTTTCCCAGGAGTGAAAAAGGGTATGTGTGGGGGAGTTGATAAAAAACTATTTTTTTGAGTTTTTTATTAAAATAAATGACATAATTTCCTCACATTTTGCTAAATATTTTCATTTATGAAATATTTTGGATTAGACCATTCAATTGAAAATTGGATGAAAATTCCAATTTCACACTTTTAAAATGCAATGTACTATATCACACATAAATATTTTAATATGTCTTATTTGAACATAAATTTTGTAATAGTGTTCCTAAATTATGTTTCAACACATTTTATCTCGGACACTATAGCTAACGAGTGCATTCAGATAGAGTAAATGGGCCATGAAGTCAATGTTGGGATGGACATGCGAGATTGGACATGGGTTCTGTATTTGGGACATAACCCCTACATCCATTATTGGATTGGGATCAAATTTAGAGGGGATCTATAAACCCCAATTTTTCACATATTATCCCCCTATAAGGACAGCTAATTCACACATTTAGATGGACAAGAAGGAGGTGCAATTAGGATTAAAATATTTGGAATAGTCTTCTCATTCACACTTGAAACAACTTTTAACCTAGCCTCCCCTCCATGCTATAAATATGTATTTCTCTCCTTTTTAAGGGTTGGGACATGAATTATGAAGTTTAAGGCAGAGTAGAAGCAGTTACTCTAAAATTCCCCAAGCAATTCAATAAGGGTAGCTCTTGAAGTAAGGATCCCTTCGTCGAATCCCTCTTCTTCTTCATCATGTTATAATGTTTGTGTTTTCATAATAATCTTATTTGATATTATTTTATTTCATATCATTTATTTTTTTTGTTCAAATTTATTCTTATTTTATCTTCCTCTTTGGGATTGAATTATTGAGTAGAAACGAGATAGGGTTCTACCCTTTCTAATCCTTTGTACATGTATACCATTTCTACGATGACTACACTACCCATGGAAGAGTGGTTTTCTTAGTAATTGATCTAACTCTTACCTTATTCATTCATTTATTTTTAATAAATTAACTATTGTAATTCACTTAATATGATCTATCAATTTTCTTTTCAATTTAAAATAAACTAACCAATAAATTTAAAAATAAACACAAATCACATGAGGTTGAGGTTTTGTGTATATTGTGAGAGCACAAACATAATTGGTAATACAAGAACACACGTGATAAGTTTTTAGAGTTAAAATATAATCCATAAACTCAATTAGTCCTCATTTATAGAGTGGATATCTGCTCTAATTAACAAATCACCATAATCTAACTTTAGAACATCAATCAAAGTCGGGTGATGCAATTGCGTCTTCCAAAGCTAGCCTAGGATTTAAGTAATTTCATCTTTGCGGTTAAGTTAACTCCCATAGGGTTTGAGGGTTATCAAATTAGGGGTTCATAATTATGTGGATATTAATTTAAATGATAATGATTAATAAGTAAATGAGGAGGTAGAGTTAGATCGATTACACTTTCTAAAAATAGTTTTCTAAAAAAACATCTTCTCGTTGTGCTTTGTTAACTATCATTTATTTCAAAATTCAAAAAAATAAAATCTTCATCTAGAAAACTTCCTCAAGATTTATAAACAATAAACAACACCCATAATTTTAGTTATTATTCTTATTTACATTTATTCTATTTTCAAGATACCTTTAATATGTTGTTAAATTTACTTCCTCCTTAGAGAGACAGCCTTGGTCAGCCACTCTGCTACACCTAAGTATCCCGAAATAGAACATCATTTGAAAGTGCACAAGACAAAGCCTTTCAGAAAAATATGGTACTGGGACTTCATGTGAATTATTTGTTTAGGAGTATGTTATTAGTGCTTAGATTTTGGCTTCTCTTAGATGATAAGCCTGGTCAATTTTAATGGTTTCCTGATTCAATACTTTTTCAATGTCTTGATCTCATTATGCCTGACGGTTTTGAGGCTTACTCATTGTCGGTTCTTGTTTAGAATACCACATTTTTTGAATAGGGATTTCATTTTATAACATTTTGGGGATGATGATATCGTATGTCACTTTTGATGGTTAATCCTAGATATGACATGAGGTGATGTGACATGTTCCATGATCCTTTATCCATAGATATGAATATTAAATGGGGCATTGACTATTAGACAACAAAACATATACATCACATAGAGGAAGTTCACATGAAGATATTTTTTCTTATTCTCCAACTGTAGTCCTCATGTATACAGAAGTGCTTCTACATCAATTTTAAAGTGGAGAACTTCTAATATTTGGACATGGTAGGTGTCCCCATCATTGGGTAATAATTTTTGTTTCTGATGGAAAAAGGTTTTCTATATATTGAGATTAATTTTATATTTTCCTTCCTCAAACAATTACCTCAATATGTGTAATTGAGAAGTAGTTGTAGGCAATCAAATAATTGGTATGTAATCCTTTCCTAATTATCTTCTCATCAGTAACATATCCATTTTTCCTTTCTCCATAGACTCCTCGAATTGATCGTCCCAATTTAGAAACTTCTTGATTATATCAGCACATGTAGCGAGGCTCACAAGGATCTCATTAATATATGAATGACATGGGGGTGTCTTATAGGATGTACATTTCCCGAGCCATCTTCTGGCTGGGAAAGGATGTTTTTTTATTAATAGGGTATCTAATACATCAAACCCCATTTTTTCAAGAACCTAAGAATATGATGGCTTCCAAATGCTTTAATTTTAAAGGGAAGTACCTGTTCTCCAGTGTGAAATATGTCAACGGGGAGGAACTTGTTAGTATGTGTTTTTATTGTGAGGGCTACCATCACATCTTTCTATTTTTTCACAAGAAGAGTATTTTTTGTGGTAATTCTATGGAGGAACTTTAGGGTGGACTACAAGAACAGGGAGGTTACTCTTTTTTATTGATGTCATTACAGGGAGGTACATTTTAGTTACTACCATTATGGTGAGGACCACCATAATGGATTGATTTCTGACTGGTGGGAGAAATTCTGCAGTGTATTCCTCATGGAAGATCATCAGAGTGGATGACTACAAGGGGAGGTACTTCTTGCTATATGATCTTATGGATACTTTCTGGGATTCTGTTACCCTCCTCAAGAGATATTATCTCATAATCGATCATTTCATTCATAAGAAGTATGCCTCCTTGGTTTTTTCTATAAGGAGGATATTTATAGTTGTTGTTAAGAATTTTTCACTAAATTATATCGCAAAAACTTCTAAAACTTCTGTAATTTGGTAAAATATTGGTAGGATCATGATCATCTATTGATATGTTTTTGATGAAATCAAGAACATCAGCTTCAAGGAGACCAGGTTCATGAATTTTATCTTCATTTTATAGTTGTGATTAGCATATTTTATTTTTGGGTGATCTCTTATGGGTGACTAGGATAACTTACTATTCATAATTTCCTTCATATATAGGTTCTTATTATACTAGTCCATGTGATTATTCAATGATATTCTGATATGAATATTGATTTTTGGAAGGAATATATGCCTACCCTCGAGCGTCCAACAAGATGGACTGGTGTACCCTAGTTTGAATTGATGTTTTTTCCTTATTTGGTTTCTAATTTATCACAGAATATGGCCCACAATCCTCTTGGAATGGATTAGGGATTCGAGTCTACTCTGGGGTGACTATCATATTTTTTGGAACATTTAACCGCGTATAGAGATGGGGTTGTGGTATTGAATCCTTGTTGTATCCACGGATGTGATTACATCTTGATAGGTTTAGAGGATATGGTCAAGAATTAACATATAATGCTCCATCATTTATATGATCTGTTGAGGGGGTTATTTGGCTGGAAAGGGTATGTATTCCCTTTCCAATGTCAAAGAACGAATATGTACCTGCTTTGGTCCTCCATGTCCATCCAGTGGGTACAGTTGGTTATACTATGTCATAGAAAAGGAACGAGTCTCCCGTAATTTATGGACGAGATATGCTAGTTGTGTTCTCCGATTTCCATCATATTTAACTGATGGTATTCATATTTGTGAGAAGGAATTTGTATCTTTTTGTTTTACATTTTATTTTTTGAAGGCCTTGATGTTCATCCACATAAATTTATCTCTTTTTATATTTTATTTCCACTAAATTTTATTGATGGGATTTATTTTCATCTATAGGGATATATGCCTTCCATTAGACTGTTGTCCTATTTGGATGGCGAGATTATTATGAATTAGAAGGGATTTTCATCCACTTATAATTTTCCACCCTACATGTTTAGTGGTTTTGGAAACTAGTAGCATTAATTTATGGTTTCTTGTTAGTATAATCATATTTTCATGGAGGAAATTAGAAGAAGGAGTCGAAATCTACGTCTTCTCATAGTGTGACACCGTATTTTTATGGAGAATCACTTACTTTGGAAATATGGTGATGACCTGTTCTTGTTTGTTTGATTCATTACCTTAGTGGTAGAATAGGGGAATTGTGACTTTATGAATTAAACATGGATCCTAGGAGTTGTATTTTCTTTAGAGATAGGGAAACATGATACATGGAGCCCATGGTGATGTCTTCTAATTGGTGCCCTTGAGTGGAACACCTGTGAAGAAGGGATGAAGTTATTGGTCATGACTTTATCTACCTGCTTAAGATAAGTTAGATACTCATTATCATTTTTCAAGGATAGTCTCTCAAAATAATTGAAGAAGGCTATTGGAGCTTCTCAGTTCTAGATATACTGCTACTACTGGTTGGTTGGATAGAAATCATTCACTAACTTAAGGGTCTGGCTTATTTTCTATAATGTGGGAAAATTATTATTATGGTGGTACTCCCAGATCAGTGCATGTGAGACCCACCACTAGATATGATTGGTGGGAAATAATTTCCTTTGCTTTGTAGAGGACTCAATCAATGTGTTGGGTGACATGCACGTCTGTGAGAGCTTCTATGATACCATTGGACTGAAGGACGCTCCGAATAATGCATGCAATGTATATGAAAAGTACAATAAAAAACCCTGTAAAAGTAGAATCTCATGACCACATATTTAATTACTGAAATTTCATGAAAATATACATTTTGTGTATGTAAAAGGGACATATAGTGAGGTAAGACTACCACCTTGGTTAAGGATTCATGTTAGGTTCACCATTATGTTTTTTATGAAAATGTTGTTCTTGATGATAAGAATGTTCTGAAAAGGACATGTTAGTATATCCACTGTATCTTATGAAGGAGGATCCATAGTTATGCCATTTACGTCAGAGTTACAATTTAGTTTTTGATGACTATGGGTTTGTATTCAGGTGGATCAGTTTTAGTGGGTTATATTGTCTGCAATTATTTATGTTGAGCATAACATCTCTAATGTTTCTCTAATAGGGTATTCATGGATCTAGAAACACCCAATGGCTCTCACATCCATGATTCATGGACGTTATTTTTAGAGGTAGGTTTTTTTGGATGATTTGTTCAATAGAAATTAACAACTCTCATTGGATAAGAGTATGGGAACTTTGCCTTATCTCACACTTTTTGGTGGAACGATCACATATTATGGGACTCTCTTATAGACCTAATACATGTTCATGAATCCTTGGTTCATTCCAAACTATGTGCTCATGGATTACCCCTATTAAAGCAATTGATCATGATTATTCATGGGATCATAATCATCTATATGTATCCAAGGTTATCCATCGATGGAAGGATCTGTAAGGTACCAAGGTTCTCCATCAATGTTCCCCTTTTATGGATATATAATAGATTATTTATTTTTTCACTATAACCACATTGTTGTTATGGCATATGGGATGGAACTCTAGATTTTATCATCATCCATGGGGGATGATATCTATTTCAATGTCAGGATATAACCCATATTATGTGCTTCCTACATATTCTCGTGAGAGGAATTCGATGCCACATAGTTTTGGTGTCACTTTACTAGACACATCACCATTTAAGGTCATGTGAGAGGGACTCAACAATGCATTTTAACTTCTTGCAGTAAGGACATTTGGGTGAATGGATACATAGTAAATATAGTGTGGGACTTATTCTAGGATATCCCGAGATATAAAAAAGAGATATGGTATCCTTGGTGGAAATGAACCTACCAGGAATGTGGCTTAGAGAAAATTTGGTTGATTTGGGGGCTGGGATTGAACCTCAGATAGAATTTATATGGGTCTTTGTTAGATGGGAATCAATTACCTTATAGTTTGGTATGAGTAAGGACTTACACATGGGAGGAGGGCCATTAAGGGATCATGATTGGGGATTATTCACAGGATCTTCCATTTTTAGAGGATTTGATTGTGGAATACACCCTCTAGGAGGCCCGCATGAATTGAAATTGGGGATTATATCTATAAATATGTCCCATTAATTGGGACTATTTGGATGTAAAGACCATTGCCAACACCTATGCCCATGTGATTCATGATCGGTGTGATAAAAAAGAGGAGGAAGTGGATCCTAATATCACGCGTCCCACTTCATCTGTAGATATATGGTACTGGACCCAAAGGGAGAGAGAGGTGAATTTTAATGTTCTTATTTCCTCTCATGTTTTCTTATTAGGGATAGTCATATTTGGTGATCTATCTAAATATATCCTGGGTAAAATGAAAGAGGTTCATAGGAGCCACCTTCTGCAGGAAACGATAAGGGTTTACCATCATGGGATTTCCCTGTAATTAGTTCTAGAGAAAAGAGAGGAACATTCAACATTGAAACTAATCGAAGGGAAAGGTTGGAAATTACCATGAATCCCTAGAATATGGAGGTAAATATCATTATCCCATGTTATGAACCCTAGTTACATTTGGAATATGATCTTAAGGTCATTTTGGGGTCCACCTCACTACTTGTGTAAACAACATGACTCCATTTACCGTGGGTATTTAAACTAAAAATGACACACTAGTGTGCCGCCTGATTGTAACATAGACATATAGTGGTTTTGGAGGAGGACTTGGTTTGATTCCATTAGACTGGTTCCAAGAGGGTCTAGCATGGGGGCTACCAATGCGATGAAAGGGAATGATCAGAGTTGGAGAGTGGAAATCCCAAGGGTACCCTATTCATTATTGCATTTTCTTCTATGGGATGATGATTGATACGTATTGGGGGATTTCTACACTAATAAGTCTAATGTCCATGTACCATGGTAGTATGAAAATATGGGTTCAGTCCATGTATAATTTTTCTTTACAGGGCCAGGTTCCATTTGAGTAGCATGGTACTGCGCAGACTATAGTTCTTCCCAGGTACTGATTTTTTATATGGAGAAGGGTTCCAACCATGTATGGGTTTTCTATTTGGGACTCTTGGTTGTCTGAGGGCCATTTGACTTTCACCTCATAGGGGATATTCCTGCGAATGATTTAAATTTACCAACTACCGGTTTTAATTTCTTCTCCTTCTTAACATTGTACGATTGTGTTTTACCTGTGGGGAATCATATACATAGTCTGGTTTTAGTTGATTTTACAATATCCCTTCCATCTATCCTATAATACATTTATTTTTCAATTCCCAATCATTGATCCTACCTTCACTCCCCTCGATCTCTATTGATAGAGAAATGAGGAACTGGGTTCTGGTGTAGCTGGTTGTCTACAATGATGTGGTGGTATTTCTTTTGCGGAATCCCATGGAAGATTCCCATCCCACAGACAAACTAGTCAGTGGGGAAATGAGTTTATCTTTTTCAGATTTTAGAATCACTACCTTGGTCCTCTGAATGATTGTATTTCATTCACGAGGATCCATCACCATCACCTTCCACATTAATTGTTTGAATTCACTATGGTTTTCATCTGTTGGGCGGATTTCTCCAGCTACTTCATACAAATGATTTCATTTATATGGAAATATCGCCATCTTATTTCCCCATGAACTATTTAGATCACAGGCTTCTGACAAAGTCGATCACCATACTGAGTGGTGATCTATTATGGATTTTACAATTCACAATTTGGATTTTTTTCCTTTTCAATTTTCTCTTATTTAAACATTTTTCCTTAAACTCTTCTTTTGATTTTTTTTCTCCCTTTTCCTATTCATGTGGTAATGTTGAATACAGGTGTTATTTTTTCAGGACCCAAAAGTATTAATTCAAAAAATGAATCATTTTAGTTTTTAGCTCTATATTCAGGAGTAAGGCTTTCAAACTACTATGAGTGGTGTCAAAAAAGATTTAGATATCTTTTTAGATTATAATTTTGATCATGAAGGGTTATCATAATAGTTATGGATATCATGATAGGTTTATAAGTCTGGGGTTTATCATAATTTATTTGTTTTAGACACCCATTTTTATGTTTTATGTTATGGATTTTTGAGGTGATTAGTGATATTTTTGGATATGTTTTATTGGGTTGAGGAATATGCATACATTAGGTTAGACATGAATTCTTATTTGATAAATAATGTGTATAAATTATATTGAAACATTTTTTAATTTTATATAAAAAATTTACAATTTATATGTTCTTTTTTAATTATGTAATTATGCATTATTATAATTTGGAAACATTAGTTTTCTAGTATATATAACCATGGTATTGAAGATTGATTTCATGATTATTTTTATTTTAGAATAATATCCTTGTAATATTGGGGAACATTATGTGATTTTATGGGATTTTTTTAGGATTCAAGGTAGAAATATTTTCTGAAATAATATATGATTTTAATTTTTCATTATAGTAATATAAGATGTTTATGTATATTATTTTAATATCATGGCGATAATATGATTAATGAATATAAATTTTTGGTATTTAAATTTTTTAGATATTGATTTTATTTTTAGATAAATGTTACATAATATTAAAATTTAGGTATTACTATTGAATTTTAGATATTAAGGTATTATTTATTCATATAAATATTTATTCATTTTGGGATTTAACTAACATTCTTCTAACAACTTTGGTATCTTTAGTGTACACATATAGGTGGAATAACTGGTTATCATTTTTGGAATTATTTTATCACTTAGAAAATACTTCATCTTATTTAGTAAAGAATAATTTTTATTGAGTACTCATCATTTGGAGAAAAATATGGGATTTTGGTTTAATATGATGAAATTATAAAATTATACTACTAAACTATGTATATTTTCTTATGGTTACTCTCTAATATGTAAATGAATTCTTGGAATATAGGAAAAGGATCTCGCAAGAAAAATGTTATCATTTTTCCTTTACTGTTGATGAATCAATGGTCCCTTAACAAATCACAGATTTATGATTTTGTGGTCATTAAAATCCACATAAATATGTTCTCTATCACTGTATATTATTATGTGGTTTTTATTTTTCTACTCCATTTACATATTTTCATTTCTCAGCAATGTTTTCTTACACGGAAACCAACATATATAATATTATAGATGGAAATTTTATTTCCCTTTCCCACTTTTTAAGATGATTTTTTATCAATCATTTCAAGGATGAAAGATTTCAAACAAAATATTTGGAATCATCAAACCCCTGGTATCAATCCAAAGTTCAAGTTTCAAGGAATAAATTTAAATATTATTGTTTATAATATAATACAAAAAAAATCTAAAAGAACAATATTATGTTTGATAACTTCTATGATAGAAAACACGTAGTTAAAAAAACCAAAAAAAGTTATTATTCTACCATTATAATCTAAATGTTAAATTTGAGTGTAGCAATAGGGTTAGATTATTTTTTATACATATTTAAAGGCTCTAATAAATAAATTTTCATTAATTAGTTATTTGAAAATGATCATTCAAATTGATCTCAGTAATTAAATTTTATTCTTCAATGATCATTTTACATCAAAAAAAATTTTATTGCTTTTTGTGAGGATAAAATATAATTAATTAATGAAAAATTAGAAATAAAATAAGATAAAAGAATATAAAGTTTTTAATAATCTTATCAAAATTATCATAGAGTAAAATTTTGAGATTTTTATGGAATATTTTATTTTTCAATAAAGAATGAAAAATCCAAATTTTATTGAAGATCATGTTTTATATTCAAGTATTTAAAAATTAAAATTATTTTTTGGATCAGCTTTCAAATTTCATTAATTACATCTGATTTAAAATATTTCAATATTGTTTTTTGAAATGAAATTTTTAAATATATTTTGTGTAAAATTTTTTTAACGTTATATGAAACTTTTCTAGAAAAATATTTTGTCATCATGATTTTCCAGGTTAATGTAAAATTAAATCATGTCACTTTAGTGCTTTAAATTTGATAAATGGAATCCATAATTATAATTAGTAGTTTTAAATATGGTAAAAAGGTTCCATTTATTTCTATTATTTAGGAATAATAACCATAAATCTTTTTATTACTATGATAATGGATAAATCAGGGAGTTATGAGTAAGAAATAATATGATTTATTCTGGAAATTGACCTTGATAGTTTTTTTAAAATTATTCGATGATTTTATTTCATCCATAATCATTCAATATTTTTTATATGCTTTTTTCCCATTTTGATGTGATTGTGACCGTAATAATATTTTATCTAAAGAAAAGTAAAACATTTCACTCTCATATTTAAAAAATATATTACTTTTAACATGAGGATACATGGATGATATGTTCAGTTATATATAATAATTAAAAATATAATTGATTTATTTTCAACATTTTATCTTATTTTTAATATTTTTTATGTAATTAAATAGAATAATTTTTTTCAAAACACATGCAATGTAATTATTGAATTAATAGAAAACTAAACAAACAATATTAATAATATTAATAGTAGTATAATTTAAAATACATAATGTGACCTATGAATTTTATATATACAATTATCAAGTTATATATTTTTAATGGTTTTTATCCTAAATTCACCTATTTTCTATATTTTATTAATATCAAAGTAAATAAATTGTTCTAAAATTGACATTATTCATATTTTATGATAATAATAATTAATTAAATGATATAAAATTCATAGAATTACAATATTAAAAAATTTGGTTATTATATGGTTTAAAAATTCATCCATGGTCCATTTATAGTCCGTTTTGAGATTTATAATTTCAATAAGTACCCTCAAAGACTAAAAACCTTATCATTGTGGTAATTCTAAAAAGGGATAATGGGCGTTAAACCCAAAAGGTAAGTGTATAAACATTGTAGCAACATGTCAAAATTTAATATTATGATATTATTAAGATTCATAATCATATTATATTCTAATATTACTAGTTCAAATTCTTTTTACATTAAAACTAATTTAAATTAATTTAATATATAACGAAATTCAAAAAGTGACTCTCCCCTCCTTTATAAAAGGGAACCTCTTCTTCTCATTTATATAAAACTATAGATCCATTTGGATCCACAAATACAATCAAAAATATCTTCCTATAATCCCAATTAAAATTTTATTAGTTTTATTTTGTGGACAATACATACCTTATAGGGATTAATGTGTAAATCAAAGGAGGTTGTGTGAGAAAGAGGTATAGTTCTTAACTGAGCATTTTCATTTTATTTCTTCTTCAACCATAATAAAATAATACCCAAACAGGATGAAATAATATCATTAGTATTTTAAATATACTATGATGTTACATTTTTAGTGTAATAACATATTTCCATCTCAAACTTTCATTAAATGGTAATGGAATTCATCACTCATGTGTAAGGTTCACTACCACCTCATAGACTGATGTCATTTTTTCCATCACCATTTATCACTGCTAGTTAAAATTATGTATTTAATATATATATATATATGATGATAATTTCATATTTATCATTATGGTGTAATTATATATCATTTACATTCATACCATTCTATTCACTAAAAAATTATAACATCATTTGTGCATTCTTCTGGAGAACCACCACCACAAATCGATGTTATTTGTTTTTCATCACCACATCAAATGGATGATATATATATGTTTATTTAAAAAAATAATTTTTTATTTATGATATTTGTGATCATATTTGTAGGATAAAATATAGCATACCTTATTTATATAATGATCGTTGAAAAATAGAAAGGTTACTCGTGCGTGCATACATGCTACCATCTTTATGACTGGAACATAGTTAATTTTTTCATAACAATATTTCATTGTTGGTTTTGAAAGTATATTTAAATATGAAAATTACAAGTATGTAATTATTAAAATTATATAAATTTTGTGATTTTTACTCATTTATAATTGTTCAAAATCCTGAAGCTTTTTTAAAATTATTGATCAAATGTTATCAAAGTACTTGAAGTGGAAATAATTAATAAGGTAACTCTCTAGGTCATTAAGATAAATGGAACTAAATGGATAAAGAATAATTAATAAATAATATAAAATTTTTTAGGAAATATACATATTTATATGAGTTTATAATACATGATTTAAAGGATATATATGGAATGTCTTGATTACGTGATGGGATTTTGTGTGAATTTTCTTTCCTTGAGGAATAATTTATTATTATTATACTAATTTATTATTCCTGTGAATAAGATACCATTTTACATTTTATATCATGACTATTCTATATATTATTGTATTTTATGTTTCAATTTGAATTATTTCATCAATGTGGATTTTAAATGAATGTTACGAACTGGTAATGGGTTTCATAAATCAATTTTCTTTCATTGTGGTATAAATCTTATTTGTTGTCATTTTTCTTCCTTGATTATGTTTTAATTTATTTCTAAATTTTCTTACTCTATATTAACACAATTTTTTATTTATATTTTTTAAATGTGATATCACCATTTATTAACTCTCCTCTCAATTATAAGATCATTATAAAGGTTATTTATCAAAAATTCCCATTCTCTAGGACATACCATTATAATATGAACCTATCATCTTAAAATAGATGTATATGCATCCCATTTGAAATTTTATATCATGAATATCATTTTGATAATTATATTTGATGTTTCATTTGAATATAATATTCCATTGGGATTAGGATTGAAGAGTCTCCAAAGTTGTAGGGATTTATATTCTAATACCCATTATTTTAAATATTTTTTATGTTCAAGGTTCCTTTGGGGGAAGTCATATTATCATATTTTCTTGAACCAAATCTATATTATTGTAATATATTATTGAAATCCTTTTACAAGTTTAGTTTTAATTTACTCCCTTTATTAAAAATAAAATATCATGAAATTAATTTGTAAGTTACACTAATATTGTATCTTCATTTTGATCAGGAATATATTTCTTCCATATCCATGATTCTAAAAAAAATTAAAAATAAATCTGTAAACATGAATTATTTACTCAGGATATTTCATATACTCTTTTTACTTATTTTTTAATTTTGTTTAAAAATTAAATTTCTCAATTTTTTTCAAATGAATCATTTTAGACTCCATTTATAAAATGATTGAAAATAAGGTGTATTTTAATTACCATGACATGAATTGATTTTCCCTCTATAGTGACATGTAATTTCATTAAACATACATTTATAATATTCCATGGTAATTATCTAATAAATATTGTTTCACAATATATTGTTAATTTGTAGTTTTTAAAATTGATTTTCAAAGTGAAATGTTATTTATACACATGATTGATTTTAATGTTCTTTTAATGGTATTTCTATTCATTAATTTCAACAACCCTATAAGTTATTAATACTTCACTATGGATATTTAGTATTACAACCAACATCATTTATTATCTGGATGGATTATTATTGTTTCAATGATATTTTAATGGATCCCTTTTTCTACATGGTATAATCATGTTATTATTAGAATAATGGATGTTTCTTAGAGATTTATAATGAAATGAAATAACTATATACATTATTTATGTTAGGGTTCTTAGAAATTTATTATGATATTAGGTTGTCCCATTATAAATTAATATTGGGTGATCCCCTTATTACCCTCCCATGTGTAAGAACCCAGTTTTTTCTGCGAAAGACTTTGGAATATTCTTGATGATATTCCAGAGCAGCGCCTTCAGACGACGTGCGATTCTGAGTCCCGGAGTGGCCGGAATTAAATTTTCAGTGCTTTCACACTAGAAACGCCAAATAAATGGGATAACTCCTAGACGTTGCTTCAGATCAGAGATCCAAGTTTACGGATGGGTCCGGAATTGGGTTTTTACCCTAGGAATGACATAAAACATGTTGGTGCGGGATGTTTGGACCCCTCGGTCTCTTTCGGAAGGTTAAATGGATAAATTAATTAATAAATTTATTGGTTTGATGTTGAAACTTAATTATCTCTTAAACAGTGGATCGGTTTGGGAAACTGAGGGAACCGTTGAGTTCGGAGCGTGCCGTTTACCCTAGGAGGGGTGTAAGTTTTGAGGGCGCGACCCGTCTGTGAAAAATGGCCCCAGGGCCGTTTTCGTAATTTGGAGGTTTCGGACGCTATGTGTAATAACTATTGAACGGGGTATTGGATTAAAATTCTGAGACCACCGTTGTGCTCGGGAGGTGGTGTTTACCCCAGGGGAGGCTTAACCTCGACCCTGCTGAGGGTTCGGGTTCGGGCCGACGGGCGGGTGGTTTAGCGTTTTCTATTTAAACGCTTAACTCACACATCCCTCTTCTTCTTCCCCACCTAGACAGCCACAAGAGGCAGCCTCCCCTATCCTCCTCCACTCTGGCGAGGCAGATCCGGAAAGGCAACGACACGGCGGCAGATCGCCTGTGATGCTTCGGGCCACGCCCCTGCAGGTAGGGTCTTGTTGCGTTTTGTCTTCCAGCACCTACATTGAGCATGATTAATACTGTCTATTTGATGTTGGATTTTCTAAAAAATCCCATCAATGTGTAGTAGAGATTATTCCCTTTCCAACGTATATTTCGCATTCGAATTCCAATCCTCGTGGCGTCCGCAATCATCCGCCGAAGGTGGCGGGTTTTCGGTTTCCGGTGGGATTGAGCGAGGGCGCGGCTAGGGCGGACGGCGCGGCAGCGAGGTGCTCGGTCGGTGTCGCGGGTGTCCGGTTGAGTGGCTAGGCGAGGCCGGGGTGCGGCGTGCTTTCAGCCGAGGGTGAGGGGGGCGGCGTCTGGGGGAGGCCAGGGCTCAGGCGGAGCGCCGGGCGAGGCGGCGGTCACCAGGGAGCGGCGACCGCGGGGTCATGGCGCTGACCCCCGTGCAGCGACAAAGACCCGCGCCACGTCGGTCTTCACACGGCGGCCGCGACCGGCCCTCGTGGTTGGTCTGCGCGCGAACCGCGAGTCCGCGGCCGGCCCGCGCGGCTATCCCGCGGGCCGGTCCAGCCCTAGGGGCCTTGCCCCCTCGGTGTTCGGACACCCCTATTTTCCGCTACGGGTGTCTGTTTTGAGTGTCGTCTGCGGCGGCACAGACCTAACGGCGAGGTGGTCTTTTTGAGATGGTTTCGGGAATTTTTAGTTCCTGAAACGAGGGACCTCGGTGGTGCGACACGTACATCGAGGGGTTTGTCTTTTTCCGGGGGAAATTGTTCTGGACGGAGCGGACACGTCCGACGTCCGATTTAAGTGCCATCAGTTGCGTTGGGACCCTGGCGTCGGGGCAAAGCTTCCCAGGGTGGTTTCAGGCGTTGTGGATGAAGTTGAGGTTCAGGACCCACGACTCGTCTTATGAGTTGTGTGCAGCTTATAGCGACTTTCTCATCGGGTGTCCGTTCGGGGCGTGCGAGCAGTCGATCCTGGATGTTTTTCCGAGGGGATTGCAATGGTGCAATCCTTCCGCTATAATTCGGCATGATGGTGCAGCGCCCACGAGGGTCGTATGGGCGTCGACGGTGATTTTCCATCTTTATCACCGGGCGACCGTTTTGGACAAGTGAATAGTCCATCTTGTATGTTTTTTCGAGTGGATCGCAACGGTGTGATCCGTTCGTTGAGTTTCGGGACCAGGATGCGGGTCCCATGAAGCACCGCTCGTGTGCGGTGCGCTGAAACGTATCTTTTTCTCCGGATATCCGTTGCACTCAAGTGAGTAGTGCTTTTGATGTGTTTTCCCGAGGGGATCGCATTGGTGTGATGTGCCCGACTGTTTTCGGGGCCGAGGCTCAGGATCACGGGACGCCGTTCCGGCGTGAGGCGGTGTTGGTGACTTTTCCATCGGATATCCGTTTGAGGCGAGTAATTAGTCGATCTCGCGTGTTTTTTCGTGAGGATTACAACGGCGTGATCCGTTTGGTTTTGTTGTGCCTCTTGCGCGATCTTGTTAAATGTGAAATCATGGAAGGTGCTCCAGTAGTGGTTCTCCCTACCTTGTTTGTAGCGGACCCTTGGTGTGTGATCACGCACTCTTGGGAGAGTGATATAATTGGTCCATGAGATGTGGTTGGTCGTGCCTGGGACTTTGAGGTGGAGTTGTTACGTCACGCCTTCGCGTTGATGTTGGGTTCCGTGTGCACGATAGCCTTTGGGCTGGAACAAGGTATATGTAACGACCCAATCTTTTTGAGTAGTATATTAACTTACTCTTAATGATTTATTAAGATGTTAATGGTTAATGCAGAAAGAGGAGTTGATGGCTTCATCCAGTAGACTCAACCCTTACGAAGCCCACTTATCAGAGCTTGGGAAGGAGGTAGCATCTGTGGGCTTCGCTTTGGACCAAGCCCAAGCCGAGCTCCAGCGTGTCAAGCTTGAACGAAAACGCTTGCAGGAGAAGTTCAAGTTAGTGGAGATTGCTACTAGGGCAATGTTATCTAAGACTCCCTCAGATTCTCTCACTATAGCACACCTTACACTTAGGTCTTATGCCAGTGTTATAAGGGGCTATGTGATGAGACCCTAGTTTCCTTGTGTAATCCTTTCGGGTGAATAAATTGAGATTTCTTCCTTTAGTGATGTTTGTGAAATTTCAAATGTCTAGATAATTTTAGAATGTATTTTATTGATGAATTTTGAAAAAGGGATATTTTGAAATATTTATGTAAACCCTAAATAACTAATGATGTGTAATGATTTTCAAAAAATGGTCTTCTACAAAAGTGTCCAGTAAGGAATTTGGAGTCTAATAAGATCAACTTAATTTTTGATGAATAGTAAATTATGAATAGTGATTTTACGCTTAGGATTAGTAATGTGACCAAATGGATTAGTAATTTCACTCAAAGAATGTTTTAATATAATTTAGACACCTAGATTAAGTAATGTGATTCAATAAAATGGTTAAATAATGGTTTCATAAATTATTATTCAAGTATTAGTTTTTTCGGATGAATAGTGTTTTTTAATTAAAAATTTAATTAAAAATAATTAGAAAATTATTTTTATAAAAAGGACTTTATTTTTGAACTCAGAGCATCGATATTATGTTAAGGTAATTTTTGGGGATTTTTCTGAAAAAAGTGAATTTTTTATGAATAGTGTTTTTATTTAAAAATTAAATTAAAAATATTTAGAAAATTATTTTTATAAAATGTATTTCATTTTTGAAATCAGAGCATTGATATTTGGTTAAGGTGAAATTTTGGGGTTATTCTGAGAAAGTTGAATTTTCAGTGAATAGTAAAAATACAGTTTTAGGGTTTCGGTATGTTTAATGACATCATAATGGTGTCATGATGATGTCATGAGATATTTTGAGGGTTGGCCGGCCAAGGGCGATGAATTATTGTTTTGGGGGCCCCATGTGGCCTAACTCCATGATAAATTCCAAGGGAGAGCACATGGGTTTGAGAAAAGCACATGTGAGGTGTCCCTTGGCCATTAATGCTTTGTCCCCTCACTTTCCCTATAAATACCCACCCTTTCCTCCATTAGTTTTCACTCCCAACTCTCCCCCAACGAAGTTCTGGTCTTCTTACCTTCCAAAGAGTCCTCCCAAGGTGCCCCAAGCCCTCAAGGTCCAATCCTTTGAGTTTCAAGAGTCACATTTTAAGGTAAGGGATCCGACCCCTCTCTTTCTTTTCAAGTAATCTCTTTTATGTCATTTCTTTTATACTCCATGTTCTTATGTTGGAGGATGTTATTTTATATTCATACTACTGCCTATTTCATTTTCATATGATGAGAGACCCCCTTGCTCTCATCAATTCGTTTTAAGAATGTTTAAGTGATGCCGTTAGGCTGCCGAATTTTTAAGGGATTCTTTCACCCTTCTCATTTTTCAAGTTCGATTTTTATGTCAAGTCTTTCAAGTTCCTTTTTATTATGTTGGGGTATGATCT
Organism: Viscum album; assembly: GCA_963277665.1. Classification (NCBI taxonomy): domain Eukaryota; kingdom Viridiplantae; phylum Streptophyta; class Magnoliopsida; order Santalales; family Viscaceae; genus Viscum; species Viscum album. The sequence continues at coordinate 1,405,677,839 of OY728166.1, read as the reverse complement.
ATATATCAATAATACTGATCTCTTATGATCATATTATTAGGGACCCTTTTTTATCTTGTCAAATCATTTTCTTTTGAAGTTAAGTGACGCCGTAAGGCTGCCGAATTTTCATAAGAGAAATCTAATCTTTTTCCTTCCATGTTTTTCATTTCAAATGGTATGTCCCTAAAATTTCATTACCATGTCCATATGTCCTTCTTATTCTTTCACCCTACTGTTTTATGGATCATTTATGAGTGGGTGACCTATGTCCCCTCTCATTTCAATGTTTTCTAAAACCCCGAAACTTAGCCGTTATGTTGCAGAATTTTCCCCTCAAAATGCCTCTCTCTTTTCTCAAAAATTATTTTATGTTATAAAGTGAATACTCAGAGCTCTTATTTCTACAAGGGTATTCACATATATATCAAAATGTTCCATTTTAAATTCTGTGATTTACATACATGAGACCCGCTTTCCCTTTCCGTGGGTTTAAAGTGACGTAAAGATCATGTCTTTAAAGCAGTTTTTAAAACGTTATGATTATGAAATGAAACCCATTTATTTTAGGCTATGTGGGTTATTTATGAAATGTTTGATTATGATATATGTGGATCACATGATAATAAAGGCAAATTTAAGGGTGTGCCCTGATAGCGCTCCAATGCATTGGGTAATGATGTAACCACTAGAGATTACAATTTTCACGATACCTTGGTGAATAACCTTGGTAATTTTCAAATGACACCTTGGGGATGGACCTTGGTGATATGTTCATGATTGTCTATGTTAAATGATGTAGCCACATCTTCAAGTTATGAAAAATTTTATTTTTATTATGAAATGCCTCATGATTTCTTTCTCATGCCTTAAAGTTCTTTTCATGTCCTTATTGAAGTATCTCAATTTCACATGTAAAATGTTCCTCTTGTTTCCCTTACTGGGCCTTCTGCTCACCCTTTCTTTTGATGTATGTCCCCAGGTTATGAGATGCAGTAATGAACCTAGAATGAACTTAAGGAGATGCCTTGCAAGTGTTTAAGAAGAATGTTTTATGTTTTTTTTATGTATTATGATCCTTGTTTCCAAGACACTAAACCTTAACGATCCTCAGATTTGTGTAATGTAATGAAAGTTTTTGTTATAAAATGGCGGGATGCTATAGTTGGTATCAAAGGATGGTTTAGTTATTTGTGGAAATTAGGATATAAAAACTTTAGGAAGAACCCTATAGAAAAGTTTAAATATAGGAAAACTTCATGGTATTTTGGTAAGTATTGAGTAAGTGGTCTATCAAACAAATACATCCCTGTCTGGATATGAGCAGGTAGAGGCGGCTCTGGCACAGATGTACATAGGGGTAAAACCCGAAAACACCTCTTTGAGCTAGACTCGAACGGGAACTGGTGCACGATAACGGGCCTTGTTGCACTCTTGGTTACGACACTCCCGGGGGATATGTTTGGTTAATCACAAGCTTTTTATGAATCATTATGAAGGAATTATAGAGAAGTATAATTGTCTAAGCACGAAGTCTTAGTTAAAAGATTCATAAATGAAATAAGTTTCTCACTAAGGTTTTATTCTTTTAGAAAATGGCGGGCAATAGGAGAAACTGTGCCGATGGTGACCGCAATGCACCATGTGCTGACAGCCCTCCGATGGAATCCGGAATGGAAACATTCATGCGAATGATGAACCAACTGACTCAAGTTATGAGTAATAACTTGAATCAAGCTGAGAGGCCGACCTCACCACGAAGGGAACAACTTTCTGTTGAGTCCTTCATGTGTCAACGACCGCCAACATTCATTGGATCTACTGACCCATTGGTTGCGGAATAATGGATAAGCTCCATTGAAAAGATCTTTTTTGTACTTCATTGTTCGGAACAAGAAAAAGTCACCCTTGCTGTTTACCGCCTAGAGGGAGAAGCTGATCAGTGGTGGTCACTGATCAAAAACACGAAGCCACGAGGAGAGATGGAAGCTATGGAGTGGGAAGAATTTCGGGGGATTTTCTTTAACAAGTATTTCCCTCGTTCCATGAGGATGAAAATGGAGAAAGAGTTTCTCGAGCTGAAGCAGAAGGAGAACGAATCTGTCGGAAGCTATGAGATGAACTTCACAAGGCTTTCCCGTTATACCTCAAGCTTTGTCATGGACCCTAATGGGAAGGTTGATATATTCTTTGGCGGACTACGACCACATCTGCGGAAGAATCTAGCCAACAGGGACTACGATAGCTATGAAGAAATAGTTCGAAGTGCTATGAAAGTTGAACTAGAGTTTGGGGAGACACAGTGGTCTCACAAATCTAATGAGAAGAAGAGAACTCTAGAACCAAGCCTGGGAAGAAGTTTTGATCAGGAAAGAGGTGGAAAGCATATGCAACATTCCACATGCAATAAATGTGGGAGGAAGCATCCGGGGAACTGCTTGATCGGAAGTGGCAAGTGCTATAGGTGTGGAAAAGAAGGCCATATTTCTCGGAATTGTCGTGGTGATGTGAAGCCTCAACTTCCCAACACTAACGACAGAGGAAAGATGGTTCTGGCCCTACCCGAAGTCACATGCTTCAAGTGTGGACAGCTTGGGCACTTTGCTAATCAATGTCCAAATCCGAGGGCGGTGGAGGGGAATCACCATCAACCTCAGCAGAGGCCAAGGGAGCAAGGTCGTGCTCTCGCTATCACAACAACTGAAGTTGAAGTTCCGAACGATGTGGTAGCAGGTACTCTTGTTGTCCTCTCAAAACTAGCAAGTGCTTTATTTGATTCTGGTTCTACGCATTCCTTTATTTCTTCCAAGTTTGCAAAGAATATAGAATCAATCCCCGAATTGTTTGAGGTAGAGTTGTCAGTCAAGACTCCAAGTGGGATTATCCATGCATCAACAGTGTTTAGAGACTCTAGTGTTTACTTTGGTGAGCACAATCTTATCGCAAATCTAGTAGTCATCCCCATGATGGAATTCGACGTTATACTAGGGATGAACTGGCTCTCAAAGTATAATGCTAAGATCAAATGCAAAAGTAAGGAAATCTCAGTAGTCTTGAATGAACGACCTACAGTTATCTTCCAAGGAGAGATATCCCGAACTGATCCCTATCTAGAAGCACCTCCCATAGCTTTCTTTATGGAGTTAATCGGTGATGATGAAGAAGGTAAAGGGAGCATACAAATTGAAGATGTTCCGATTGTTCAGGAATACATGGATGTATTTCCTGAGGAGTTACCTGGACCTCCCCCAGAAAGAGAGGTAGAGTTCTCCATTGAACTCGTACCTGGGTCTCAACCGATATCAAAGACTCCGTATAGAATGGAAAATGTGGAGATAGAGGAGCTAAAGAAACAACTCCAAGACTTGTTGGAGAAGGGGTTTATCCGACCGAGTGTGTCTCCTTGGGGAGCACCAGTTCTCTTTGTGAAGAAGAAGGATGGATCAATGCATCTATGCATTGATTATAGAGAACTGAACGGGATCACAGTGAAGAACAGATACCCTCTTCCAAGAATTGATGATTTATTTGACCAACTTCGTGGGGATCAATTCTTCTCTAAGATTGACCTTCGACCTGGTTATCATCAACTGAGGGTGAAGAAGGAAGATATTCCAAAGACTGCCTTCTGATCAAGATATGGGCATTATGAGTTTACTGTTATGCCCTTCGGCTTGACTAATGCTCCTGCTATTTTCATGGATTTGATGAATAGAGTCTTTAAGGACTACCTTGATAACTTTGTGGTAGTTTTTATTGATGATATTTTGATATATTCAAAAAGTCGTGAGGAGCATGAAAATCATCTGAGGGTTATTTTGAAAACTCTACGGAAGGAGAGGCTCTTTGGGAAGTTCAGCAAGTGTGAGTTTTGGTTACAACAAGTGGCTTTCTTGGGGCACATCGTAACCAATGAAGGAATCTCGGTTGACCCTGCAAAGACAATGGTTGTAGAGAAGTGGCCTCAACCCACAACAGTAACTGAGATTCGTAGTTTCCTTGGTTTAGCGGGATATTATAGGAGGTTTGTGAAAAACTTTTCACGGCTTTCTAATCCACTAACCAAGTTGACTCGAAAAGGGGTTAAGTTCATCTGGACAAAGGAATGCGAGGAAAGTTTCCAAGAGCTGAAGAAGAGATTGGTTACTGCACCTGTATTAACACTACCCTCTATCAGAGAAGGATTCGTTATTTTTAGCGATGCATCTCTGAAAGGGCTTGGGTGCGTCCTCATGAAAAATGACAAAGTAATTGCTTATGCATCTCGACAGTTGAAGATTCATGAGCAGAATTATCCTACGCATGATCTAGAGCTGGCGGTAGTTGTTTTTGCTCTAAAGATATGGAGGCACTATCTTTATGGGGAGAAATGTGATATATACACTGACCACCAAAGTCTAAAGTATATTTTCACACAGAAAGAATTGAACATGAGACAAAGGAGATGGTTGGAGCTTATTAAAGACTATGATTGTTCAATTCATTATCACCCTGGAAGAGCAAACAAAGTCGCGGATGCGTTAAGCAGGAAAGATCCTGTTGTTCTGGCAACAATGAGGATCCTGGGAGACCCCTTGATTAAAGATCTAGTAAAACTGGACATGGGAATTATAAGGAAAGGGACATCATCAACCCTATCCCAAATGATTTCTCAACCTTCATTACTAGAGAAGATCAAGAAGGCTCAAAAAGAAGATCCTTTGCTGCAGGAGAAGTTCGAGGCTGTAAAGGATGGGAAGTTCCCTGATTTCAATATTGATCAAGAAGGTGTATTGAAATTTCGTACAAGACTATGTGTTCCATCTATTCCGGAGATAAAGAAAGAACTGATGGATGAAGCTCATAGCTCTACTTTCTCTATACATCCGGGAAGCACTAAGATGTATAGAGACCTTCGTGATCATTATTGGTGGGATAACATGAAGAGGGAGATTGCCGATTACACTACAAGGTGCCTGGTGTGTCAGCAAGTAAAGGCAGAAAGACAACTTCCTAAGGGGGTATTACAACCACTGCACATACCAGTATGGAAGTGGGATAATATCACCATGGACTTTGTAACTGGTCTCCCGAAAACATCCAAAGGAAACAATGCGATATGGGTTATTTTGGACCGTCTCACCAAGACAGCCCATTTTATCTCTATTCGGGAAGATTTATCTCTGGATAAGCTTGCCAAGATATACGTGAAGGAAGTGGTAAGGCTGCATGGGGTACCACTATCCATCGTATCTGATCGTGACCCAAGATTCACATCAAAATTCTGGAGAAGTCTTCAGCATGCTCTGAATACTGAATTGAATTTTAGTATGGCCTATCATCCTCAAACTGATGGCCAATCTGAAAGGACTATTCAGACACTCGAAGACATGTTGAGATTATGCTCAATGGAATTTAAAGGTGGATGGGATCAACACCTCCCATTAGTGGAGTTCTCCTATAACAACAGCTTCCATGCGAGTATTCAGATGGCACCCTATGAAGCTCTGTATGGAAAGCGGTGTAGAACTCCTACTTGTTGGGATGAAACTGGTGAGAGGAAGCTTCTTGGGCCTGATCTTGTGCAAGAAATGACAGAACAAGTTCATGCCATCCAACAACACATAAAAGCTGCTCAGAGTTGGCAGAAGAGCTATGCTGACAATCGACGAAGAGACTTGGAGTTTGGTGTTGGTGACAAAGTCTTCCTTCGAATTTCTCCATGGAAGAGAGTCATGCGGTTTGGGAAGAAAGGGAAGCTCAGCCTTAGGTACATTGGCCCCTATGAAATCCTTGATCGCATAGGAGCAGTGGCCTATCGTCTATCACTTCCACCGAACCTAGCTCAAGTTCATGATGTCTTCCATGTATCTCTCTTGAGGAAGTACATACCCGACCCTTCGCATGTACTGAACCCAGAGGTGGTACAACTTGAACATGACCTCTCTTATGAGGAGTAGCCAGTGGAGATCTTAGACCGTAGAGACAAGGTTCTACGAAACAAGACTACCCACCTTGTGAAAGTGTTGTGGAGGAATCATAAGTACGAAGAAGCGACTTGGGAGCCTGAGGAAACGATGAAGCAAAAGTACCCTCACCTTTTCGACTAGGCCTCAAGTATAAATTTTGGGGACGAAATTTCTTAAGGGGGGAAGAATGTAACGACCCAATCTTTTTGAGTAGTATATTAACTTACTCTTAATGATTTATTAAGATGTTAATGGTTAATGTAGAAAGAGGAGTTGATGGCTTCATCCAGTAGACTCAACCCTTACGAAGCCCACTTATCAGAGCTTGGGAAGGAGGTAGCATCTGTGGGCTTCGCTTTGGACCAAGCCCAAGCCGAGCTCCAGCGTGTCAAGCTTGAACGAAAACGCTTGCAGGAGAAGTTCAAGTTAGTGGAGATTGCTACTAGGGCAATGTTATCTGAGACTCCCTCAGATTCTCTCACCATAGCACACCTTACACTTAGGTCTTATGCCAGTGTTATAAGGGGCTATGTGATGAGACCCTAGTTTCCTTGTGTAATCCTTTCAGGTGAATAAATTGAGATTTCTTCCTTTAGTGATGTTTGTGAAATTTCAAATGTCTAGATAATTTTAGAATGTATTTTATTGATGAATTTTGAAAAAGGGATATTTTGAAATATTTATGTAAACCCTAAATAACTAATGGTGTGTAATGATTTTCAAAAAATGGTCTTCTACAGAAGTGTTCAGTAAGGAATTTGGAGTCTAATAAGATCAACTTAATTTTTGATGAATAGTAAATTATGAATAGTGATTTTACGCTTAGTATTAGTAATGTGACCAAATGGATTAGTAATTTCACTCAAAGAAAGTTTTAATATAATTTAGACACCTAGATTAAGTAATGTGATTCAATAAAATGGTTAAATAACGGTTTCATAAATTATTATTCAAGTATTAGTTTTTTCGGATGAATAGTGTTTTTTAATTAAAAATTTAATTAAAAATAATTAGAAAATTATTTTTATAAAAAGGACTTTATTTTTGAACTCAGAGCATCGATATAATGTTAAGGTAATTTTTGGGGATTTTTCTGAAAAAGGTGAATTTTTGATGAATAGTGTTTTTATTTAAAAATTTAATTAAAAATATTTAGAAAATTATTTTTATAAAATGGATTTCATTTTTGAAATCAGAGCATTGATATTTGGTTAAGGTGAAATTTTGGGTTTATTCTGAGAAAGTTGAATTTTCAGTGAATAGTAAAAATACAGTTTTAGGGTTTCGGTATGTTTAATGACATCATAATGGTGTCATGATGATGTCATGAGATCTTTTGAGGGTTGGCCGGCCAAGGGTAATGAATTATTGTTTTGGGGGCCCCATGTGGCCTAACTCCATGATAAATGCCAAGGGAGAGCACATGGGTTTGAGAAAAGCACATGTGAGGTGTCCCTTGGCCATTAATGCTTTGTCCCCTCACTTTCCCTATAAATATCCACCCTTTACTCCCTTAGTTTTCACTCCCAACTCTCCCCCAACGAAGTTCTGGTCTTCTTACCTTCCAAAGAGTCCTCCCAAGGTGCCCCAAGCCCTCAAGGTCCAATCCTTTGAGTTTCAAGAGTCACATTTTAAGGTAAGGGATCCGACCCCTCTCTTTCTTTTCAAGTAATCTCTTTTATGTCATTTCTTTTATACTCCATGTTCTTATGTTGAAGGATGTTATTTTATATTCATCCTACTGCCTATTTCATGTTCATATGATGAGAGACCCCCTTGCTCTCATCAATTCGTTTTAAGAATGTTTAAGTGACGTCGTTAGGCTGCCGAATTTTGAAGGGATTCTTTCACCCTTCTCATTTTTCAAGTTCGATTTTTATGTCAAGTCTTTCAAGTTCCTTTTTATTATGTTGGGGTATGATCTCTATATCAATCATACTGATCTCTTATGATCATATGATGATGGACCCTTTTTTATCTTGTCAAATCATTTTCTTTTGAAGTTAAGTGACGCCGTAAGGCTGCCGAATTTTCATAAGAGAAATCTAATCTTTTTCCTTCCATGTTTTTCATTTCAAATGGTATGTCCCTAAAATTTCATTACCATGTCCATATGTCCTTCTTATTCTTTCACCCTACTGTTTTATGGATCATTTATGAGTGGGTGACCCATGTCCCCTCTCATTTCAATGTTTTCTAAAACCCCGAAACTTAGCCGTTATGCTGCAGAATTTTCCCCTCAAAATGCCTCTCTCTTTTCTCAAAAATTATTTTATGTTATAAAGTGAATACTCAAAGCTCTTATTTCTAAAAGGGTATTCACATATATATCAAAATTTTCCATTTTAAATTCTGGTATTTACATACATGAGACCCGCTTTCCCTTTCCGTGGGTTTAAAGTGACGTAAAGATCATGTCTTTAAAGCAGTTTTTAAAATGTTATGATTATGAAATGAAACCCATTTATTTTATGCTATGTGGGTTATTTATGAAATGTTTGATGATGATATATGTGGCTCACATGATAATAAAGGCAAATTTAATGGTGCACCCTGATAGCGCTCCAATGCATTGGGTAATGATGTAACCACTAGAGATTACAATTTTCACGATACCTTGGTGAATAAACTTGGTAATTTTCAAATGACACCTTGGGGATGGACCTTGGTGATATGTTCATGATTTTCTATGTTAAATGATGTAGCCACATCTTCAAGTTATGAAAAATGTTATTTTTATTATGAAATGCCTCATGATTTCTTTCTCATGCCTTAAAGTTCTTTTCATGTCCTTATTGAAGTATCTCAATTTCACATGTAAAATGTTCCTCTTGTTTCCCTTACTGGGCCTTCTGCTCACCCTTTCTTTTGATGTATGTCCCCAGGTTATGAGATGCAGTAATGAACCTAGAATGAACTTAAGGTGACGCCTTGCAAGTGTTTAAGAAGAATGTTTTATGTTTTTTTATGTATTATGATCCTTGTTTCCAAGACACTAAACCTTAACGATCCTCAGATTTGTGTAATGTAATGAAAGTTTTTGTTATAAAATGGCGGGATGCTATAGTATACTACGGGAGTATACGGGAGTGCTTGGAGGTACGTGTGGTTTGTACCTGAGAACATTGGCGCAATCGGTTGGGGTTGACATGGGGCCACACGTCGTATGGGCCCCACGTGCGTGTCGTGATCTGCTTTACGTACTCTTGACCTCTCGCAATGTAGAGGGTCCCTCTGTGCTCGTTTGTTTGACCAGCAGGGTGGTGTTTTCCCCTGGATTTGTGCTCATTTGTTTGACCAACAGGGTGGAGTTTCACCTGGACTGGTGCTCTTTTGTCTGACCATCAGGGTGGAGTGGTCTCCCCCTGGTCTTGTTCTAGATGGTTTGGCCGGTAGAGATGGTTTGGTTCCTCTGCTTCCTCAGCTGTGTGGGGTTTCAGTACCATTCCCCTTTCAATGGACTGCAACACCGTTTGTGACTACGGGTGTTCGTACAGTGTGGGCATTTTTTCCCTCTTTTTGGGGTGAGTTGACTCGGTCCGCTTCGACAGTGACTCAGTGGATTGGAGTGGGATTTCCTTGTGTGGCCTGGGGAGTTTCTCCCGTCACCCCGTGTTCCCTGGTAGAGTTCTTGTGGATTCGGTGTGACCAACACTTTATGCGGGCACCGATCCTCTACCCAGGAGGTTGTTTCCAACAGGGCTGAGGTTGTTTCTAGCAGGGCTGAGGTTGTTTTCAGCAGGTTTGAGGTTGTTTTCAGCAGGGATCGCCAGTGGGTTACCATCCAGCATGGATGGCCAGTACAGCAGTGTTCACCGAGCAGTACCATCCAGCAGGTATGGCCAGAGCAGTTTCGGGCTTACCTCCAGCTGGGCTGGGCAGTGGTCCCCGATGCCGGACTTACCTCCAGCTGGGCTGGGCACTGGTCCCCGATGCCGGTATTACCTCCAACTGGGCTGGGCAGTGGTCCCCGATGCCGGGTTACCTCCAACTGGGCTGGGCAGTGGTCCCATCGCCGACTTTAGCCGGGTCTCCCTCCAGTGGATTACCCTGTTACGGGACTGGGCAATGTGGCACCCATCGACATTCTGGGTCTCCCTGTAGTGGGAACCCGTTGACATCTAGGGGATCCTCCGGCGGGGATGGGCAGGGGGTCCCCTGTCGACTTTGGGTAGACCTCTCGACTTCGGGAAAGTGACAATTTCTTGTTTGACATTCCCCCATAACTCTCAAGTATGAGGAGCTTTTCCCCTACTAAGACGCGTCCTTGTGACGCGACCTAAACTTGTGCGGGCGAGTCAGTGCCACCCAAAGCGGATAGTGTCGAGGTGCGGTGATTGAGCCCTTGACTTGTAGTTCGAAACCAGACGTGTGGGATGCTTGGCATCGATGGAGTTTTCTTCTGGGACGGTTGGCTACTATTTCTTGGGCTGAGCTACAGGATGGAGATCCCCTTACGATCTTGTTTGTGCTTCTTGATTGAGAATATGTCTCTTGTATATACCTTGTTCTGGTACCCACTTCTTGGGTTTGGTTGCTCTACTTCCAGGTGAGACGAAGACACGCGGGGTATGCCACGTGCTTTCCGTGTCTAGATTCTCGTGGTTAGACAAGTATACTCTCCTACTATAGGTAGCGAAGACTCGACGGGAAGTTCATCTTCTCACCGTTTCCAGCTCCTTGTGTTTGGACGAGTTTACCTTATTTCCTCTTGTTGGGTTGAGCTGGACTCTTTACTGTTACTGTTACTGAACTTTCAGTTGTACTCCTCTACTTTTCGTGTTTTCTCTACTTCTCACCCTTTGGCACCTCCTTTGTTTCTCCCTCGATCCTTCGGGGTATCCTACTGAGTATTTTTCTACTCACCCCTTCTTGGGATTTGCCCGCACTTGGTGTGCCCTTGCAGACGATGGACAGGTAGAGCGTGACTTTAGTAGAGCGTAGGAGCTTGGGAGCTTGGACCACGTGTGGTGTCGTGGCCGAGTTCCAGGTGGGAGACCCTTCAGCTGTTTCTTTTTGTTTAAATGTTTCCGGGTTGTGTCACTTTTTGGTTGAGAGCGTGTTTTTTCCCTTTTCCTTTTCAGCACTTTACTTGTACTATTTAGAGGCAGATGCACTCTTATGGTTGTTTATAGAAGTTTCCCTTTTATTTTATTTTTACTCTGCACTTTTGCATTGAGTGTGATGTGTGTGTGTGTCTATAGGTACTTAGGAAAAGGCCTCCCCGAGTTATTGTGCCTTCGGCATTGGTCGCCAGCCCCTGGCCTATGGAGGCGGGCTTGGGGTAGTTGTGGCTCGAGCCCGGGTAGGGTCGGGTCATGGCAAAGTGGTATCAAAGGTGTTTCGTTCCTTGGGACGTTGTGCGGAAGTCCCTAAAAGAGGAATTGGTTGAGATTTAGGGAAATAGTGTTAACGAGTCTCGAGAGTGGCTCTAATGCCAGGGAGTCTAGTGATGGTGCGGCGGCTGACGTATCCATTCACCAAAACCCTGATAACCCGCTTGTCGAATCGGCATGCTGAGACACTTGTTGCAGGGAAATTTAGTTTGTGCATCACATAGGATCGAGTCTTTGATTGTCCTTCTTGAGTTAGATCTCAATCATTGTTGTTGTTGGTATATACATATATACTCATCTGACTGCAGTACTCCTTGATAATTTTTAGGATGTCTCCGCGAGTACAGCCATCCAGGATACCGGCTTTGGTTCATGACGATGACCCTGTGAGCTATGAGGCCACAGTCCATAACCCATCATGTGAGACCCTTTCTCTAAGTGGGTCGGTAGCAGCATCCCCACTTGTTGAGCAGCAGATAGTTTCAGCAGAGCAGGCTGAGCATGAGTGCAGGTCGAGCGTGCTCTGTGAGTTCCAGCGGCAGAGACCGTTGAGGTTCAGTAGTGAGCCAGACCCTCAGGCAATAGAGGTTTGGCTCGAGGCAGTGGTTCGCGTTTTCAGGCTTGTGCAGACGCTGACAGATCAGAGAGTGGATTTGGCAGCCAGCCTTTTCTGTAGATCAGCTTGGCATTGGTGGAGTCTGGTGACTCAGCTTCTTGACGAGTCATCGCTTTCATGGGGCGACTTCCAGTTTTTGTTCCGTGAGGAGTTTTACACCTCCTTCTTGCGCTCCATTCAGATTCAGGAGCTCCTTCAGTTTCATCAGGGAGGGATGATAGTGGCTGAGTACGCGGCTAGTTTTGCAGACCATGCACGCTTTTACCCGGACTTGGTCCACTATGACAACCTCCGAGTGCGGGAGTTTGAGCAGGGTCTCCGCCGAGAGATTCGTGATGTAATAGTACCCTTGGGAATTTTCTACATATGCCAGGGTGCTAGAGCAGGCGCTGATGACAGAGGGCTTCCTGTCGCATTATAGTGTTGGTGGTGGCAGCAGACATGTTGGAGCCGAGACGTCTGCCGCAGCTAGTGGGCGTCGGCAAGAAGAACCTCAACGCAGGTGGCTTACTAAAAACCAGACTCAGGGGCGTGGTCGTACATCACAGTGGCACCGAAAGGCACCTGTGCAGCCCAGAGAGTGTCGGTGCTATTCTTGTGATGGGCGAGGTCACTTGTCATGAGACTGCCCAACCCGAGTTGCTGAGAACATCGGGCAGGCAGCAGGTGCACCACCACGGCAGAGGTAGCGCCGTGATCGGGGTAGTACCCAGAGAGGTGGTGGTAGCAGAGGAGCGGGAGGAGCTGGTAGTGGGGAACGACTTTACGAGGTCTTCACATCATCACTAGGTGGTCCACGACAGGCTTCAGGAGCAGACATTTGGGACGGAGGACATCCGCGAGCTTTATATGTCTACTATCCTACAGAGCATGAGGTGATAATAGGTACGCTCTACAGATCTTCTACCTTTTTGGCAGTAGAATTGTTATACTCTGTGTGTGAACGGCTTTCCTCCCTGCTCCTTGTTTGATGTGTTACCAGGGTGACGCAGGGCGTCGGGTGTAACCCTGTGTTGGTAAGGTAAAATGCGTGGGACCTTTTTCTCTAGTCGATGGTGTCGACTCCTTCTCCTTTCGAGTGTGTAAGAGAGCCTCACTTGTGGAATCTTGCATGACCAGATATCCTTGGGTGTTCCACTATATAGATATTCTGAATGAGGGAATCACCGGGCCTTATTCCAGGTGCGGGAGGTGATTCCAGTCGCGGCGTGCGACGTAAGGGTTCGGTCGGGGAGGTGAGCTACCCCCGAGAGCCTTCGGGCCATTTGAAACTGTTCAAAGGGATGGCGAGGTTGTCTACCGCCTCTCCCTAACCCCAAAGTCTGGAGTGGGTGCACAACATCGGCAAGGCCCGACCTAGCGTGAACAGATCAATCCTTTGGTCTGTGTGCGGTGATGCAGAGCTGTGCGTGGGTTCTTTTGGATATGGGAAATCTAGGTGTGGGATTAGTACCCTGTGTTGTTCCCTGGTTTTGCTTTTCGAGGACGAAAATCTTGAAGGAGGAAATGATGTAAGAACCCAGTTTTTGCTGTGAAATACTTTGGAATATTCTTGATGATATTCTAGAGCAACGCCTTCAGACAGTGTGCGATTCCGAGCCCCGAAGTGGCCAGAATTAAATTTTTAGTGTGTTCACACTGGAAACAACAATTAAATGGGATAACACCTAAATGGTGCTTCAGATCAGAGATCTGAGTGTAAGGATGGGTCCGGAATGGGGTGTTTACCCTAGGAGCGACATAAAACATGTTGTCGCGGGATGTTTGGACCCATCGCTCACTTTCGGAAGGTGAAACGAATAAATTAATTAATGAATTTATTCGTTTGATGTTGAAACTCAAGTATCTCTTAAACGGTAACTCAGTTTGGGAAACTGAGGGCACCGTTGAGTTCATAGCTTGCCGTTTACCCTAGGAGGGGTGTAAGTTTTGCGGGCGCGGCCCGTCTGTGAAAAATGGCCCCATTGGTGTTTTCGTAATTTGGCGGTTTTGGACGCTAAGTGTAATAACATTTGAACGGGGTCTCAGATTAAAATTCTGTGACCTCCATTGTGCTTGGGAGGTGGTGTTTACCCCAGGGGAGGCTTAACCTTGACCTTGCTGAGGGTTCGGGTTCGGGCCGACGGGTGGGTGGTTAAGCGTTTTCTATTTAAATGCTTAACTCACCCCTCCCTCTTCTTCTTCCCCACCTGGACAGCCACAGGAGGCATCCTTCCCTCTCCTCCTCCACTCCGGCGAGGCAGCTCCGGCAAGGCGACAGCGCGGCGGCGGATCGCCCGTGAAGCTTCGGGCAACGCCCCTGCAGGTAGGGTCTTGTTGCGTTTTGTCTTCCCACACCTATGTTGAGCATGTTTAATACTATCTATTTGAAGTTGGATTATCTAAAGATTCCCATTAATGTGTTTTAGAGATTATTCCCTTTCCAACGCATCTTTCAGATTCGAATTCCGAACCCCGTGGCATCCGCAATCATCCGCCGAAGTTGGCTGATTTTTGGTTTCCGGTGGGATCGAGCGGTGGCACGGCTAGGGCGGACGGCACGACATCGGGGTGCTCGATCGACGTCGCGGGTGTCCGATGGAGCGGCTAGGCGAGGCCGGGGCGCGGCGTGCCTTCTGCCGAGGGTGATGGGGGTGGCGTCCGGAGGAGGCCGGGGCTCAGGCGGAGCGCCCGGCAAGGCGGCAGTCGCCAGGGAGCGGTGACCACGGGGTCGCGGCGCGCGACCCCCGGGTGGCGACAAAGACCCGTGCCGCGCTGGTCTTCATGCGGCTACTGCGACCGGCCCTCGTGGCCGGTCTGCGTGCGGACTACGAGTCCGCGGCCGGCCCGCGCGGCTAGGCCGCGGGCCGGTCCGGCCCCAGGTGCCTTGCCCCCCTCGGTGTTCGGACACCCGTATTTTCCGTTACGTGTGTCTGTTTTGAGTTCCGTCTGCGGTGGCGTGGACCTAACAGCGAGGCGATCTTTTTGATATGGTTTAGGGAATTTTTAGTTCCCAAAATGTGGGGCCTCGGTGGTGCGACACGTACGTCGAGGGGTTTGTATTTTTCCGGGGGAACTTGTTCTCGATGGCGCAGATGCTTCCGACGTCCGATTTAAGTGCTTTCAGTTGCGTTGGGAACATGGCGTCGGGGCGAAGCTTCCCAGGGTGGTTTCAGGTGTTGTGGACGAAGTTGAGGTGTAGGACGCACGACTCGTCTTTTGAGCTGCGTGCATCATGTAGTGACTTTCTCATCGGGCGTCCGTTCGGGGCGTGCGAGCAGTCGATCCTGGATATTTTTCTGAGGGGATTGCAATGGTGCAATCCTTCTGCTCTAATTCGGCATGATGGTGCAGGGCCAATGAGGGTCGTATGGGCGTCGACGGTGATTTTCCATCTTTATCACCGGGCGACCGTTATGGACAAGTGAATAGTCCATCTTGTATGTTTTTTTCGAGAGGATCACAACGGTGTGATCCGTTCGTTGAGTTTCGGGACCGGGATGCGGGTCCCATGAAGCACCGCTCATGTGCGGTGTGCCGAAACATATCTTTCTCTCCGAATATCCGTTGCACTCAAGTGAGTAGTACTTTGACGTGTTTTCCCGTGGGGATCGCATTGGTGAGATGTGCCCGACTATTTTTGGGGCTGAGGCTCGGGATCACGGGACCCCGTTAGGGCGTGAGGCGGTGTTGGTGACTTTTCTGTCGGATATCCATTTGAGGTGAGTATGTAGTCGATCTTACATGTTTTTCTGCGAGGATTACAACGGTGTGATCAGTTTGGTTGTGCGGAGCCTCTTGAGCAATCTTGTTAAATGTGGAAGCATGGAAGGTGCTCCAGTGGTGGTTCTCCCTACCTTGTTTGTAGAGGACCCTTGGCGTGTGATCGTGCACTCTTGGGAGAGTGATATAATTGGTCCACGAGATGTGGTTGGCCATGTCTGGGCCTTTGAGGTGGAGTTGTTACGTCACGCCTTCGCGTTGACACTGTGTGTCGTGTGCACGATAGCCTTTGGGCTGGAACTAGGTATACTCCGGGAGTATACGGGAGCGCTTGGAGGTACGTGTGGTTTTTACCTGAGAACGTTGGCATGCTTGGTTGGGGTTCACTTGGGGCCACACGTCATGTGGGCCCCACATGTGTGTCATGATCTACTTTACGTACTCTTGACCTCTCGCGATGTAGAGGGTCCCTCTGCGCTTGTTTGTTTGACCAGCAGGGTGGAGTTTTCCCCTGGCTTTGTGCACGTTTTTTTGACCAGCAGGGTGGATTTACCCTTGGCCTGGTGCTCTTTTGTCTGACCAGTAGGGTTGAGTGGTCTCCCCCTTGTCTTGTTCTCGATGGTTTGGCCGGAAGAGATGGTTTGGTTCCTCTTCTTCCTCAGCTTTGAGGGGTTTCATTACCGTGCCCCTTTCACCGGACTGTGACACCATTTGCGACTACGTGTGTTCGTACAGTGTGAGCGTTTTCCCCACTTTCTGGGGTGAGTTAACTTGGACCACTTTGACAGTGACTCAGTGGATTGGAGCGGGATTGCCTTGTGAGGCCTGGGGAGTTTCGCACATCACCCTGTGTTCCCTGGTAGATTTCTTGTGGATTCGGTGTGACCAACACTTTACACGGGCACCGATCCTCTACCCAGGAGGTTGTTTCCAGCAGGGCTAAGGTTATTTCCAGCAGGGCTGAGGTTTTTTCCAGAAGGGCTGAGGTTGTTTCGAGTAGGGCTCTCCAATGGGTTACCATCCAGCAGGGATGGCCAGTACAACGGTGTTCACCGAGCAGTACCATCCAGCAGGGATGGCCAGAGCAATTCTGGGCTTACCTCCAGCTGGGCTGGGCAGTGGTCCCCGATGTCGGGCTTACCTCTAGCTGGGCTGGGCAGTGGTCCTCGATGTCGGGTTACCTCCAGCTGGGCTAGGCTGTGGTCTCGTCACCGACTTTAGCTGGGTCACCCTCCAGTGGATTACCCTGTTGCGGGACTGGGTAGTGTGGAACCCGTCGACTTTCTGGGTCTCCCTGTAGTGGGAACCCGTTGACTTCTAGAGGATCCTCCAGCGGGGCTGGGTAGGGGGTCGCCTGTCGAATTTGAGCAGACCTCTCGACTGTGGGGTAGTGACGAGTTGTGGTTTGAAGTTCCCCCCGAACTCTCATGTACAAGGAGCTTTTACCCCACTGAGACGCGTCCTTGTGACATGACCAAAAACCGTGTGGGCGAGTCAGTGCCTCCCAAAGAGGATAGTGTCAAGGTACGGTGATTGAGCCCTTGACTTCTAGTTCAGGACCAGACGTGTGGAATGCTAGGCATCGATGGAGTTTTCTTCTTGGACTATTGGCTACTCTTTCTTGGGGTGAGCTATGGGATGGAGATCCCCTTATGATCTTGTCGGTCTTCTTGATTGAGAATATGTCTCTTGCATATACCTTGTTCTGGTACCCACTTCTTGGGTTTGGTTACTCTCCTTCCAGGTGAGTCGAAGATGCGTGGGGTATGCCACGTGCTTTCCGTGTCTAGCTTCTCGTGGTTGAACGAGTCTACTCTCCTACTATAGGTAGCGAAGACTCGACGAGAAGTTCATCTTCTCACAGTTTCCAACTCCTTGTGTTTGGACGATTCAACCTTCTTTCTTCTTGTTGGGTTGAGTTGGACTCTTTACTGTTACTCTTACTTCACTTTCAGTTGTACTCCTCTACATTTCTTGTTTTCTCTACTGCTCACCCTTTGGCACCTCCTTTGTTGCTCCCTCGAGCCTTCAGGGTATCCTACTAAGTATTTTTGTACTCACCCATGCTTGGGCTTTGCCCGCACTTGGTGTGCCCTTGCAGATGACGGATAGGTGGAGCGTGACTTCAGTGGAGCGTAGGAGCTTGGGAGCTTGGACCGCGTGCGGTGGTCATGGCCAGGTTCCAGGTGGGAGACCAATTAGCTGTTTCTTTTTGTTTACCTATTACCGGGATGTGGCACTTTTTGGTTGGGCGCGTGTTTTTTCCCTTTTTCCTTTTCAGCACTTTACTTGTACTATTTAGAGGTTGATGCACTCTTGTGGTTGTTTATAACAGTTTCCCTTTACTTTTATTTTTACTCTACACTTTTTCATTGAATGTGTTGCGTGTGTGTGTGTACAGGTACTTAGGCAAAGACCTCCCTGAGTTATTGTGCCTTCGGCACTGGTCGCCAGCCCCTGGCCTATAGAGGCGGGCTTGGTGTAGTTGCGGCTAGAGCCCGGGTAGGGTCGGGTCGTGACACCACGCATCTGGTAAAGGGATAGACTTAACCGATTATGTTTCTTATAAGAGATTTTGGGAATATATTCCAATAATTATTTGAAGTATATCTATGATGGATATTTCAAGAGTAATTGTGATATTTAATCAATATATGACTATAATGGATTCTATATATGTAATAGTGATATGAAAATAATTACCAATGTTACATATATAATTAACCTATGATTTCTATGTAAATTTATTAATATCATATGATTATTCAAGTTAAGCGGATGAGCTTATCTTTAATGAAAAAATTTAGTAACTACCTATCAATGGGAATTTTTGAAATTTTAATTGCATAATTTCTAAATATTGAAATCACATGAATCATGATTATTTTTTCACTTTATGTAATGTTTCATGATTATTTATCCACATATTTATGGGTATTAATTCTAATATTCCATGCTCATGCACTGTGATTATTTCATCATACCCTTATTCAGGTGTACTCTCACTGGTGACATTTAATTGTTAATGATTACGTATAATTTTACTAATAATTTGATATCTCATACCTTATATTTAATTTTACCTAGGTTTTCAAAAATGATTATAAATAACTTGAGTTATGTGATGAAATTTATGTGATATGTTAAAGATATAAACTGGAATATTGAAATATCTATAATGTGGGGAATATACCTGCATAATGTCATGAGTTTGGTTTCTGTAATATTTCTTCCTAATTATTTAAAAAAATTCACCCTAAATAATCCTTGGGTATGTAATTGAACCGATATTTCCATTTGATAATTTATGGATTGGTTGGAAAAATATTTGGTTACATTTATGGTTACCAAAGGAAAAAAATTAAAGATCATGGTTTTGGCTTTAGATATGGAAGTTCCTTATTCAAGATACTATAAAATAAATTACATTAACATATTAACATCCTTCACACAAATATCTTGAATTATTTTATACCACTCTACCATGTTCATTAGGCCTATTTTTAATGTCCCATGTATAACAATCAGATTTTTGTGTTTTGAAATATCTTTGAACTTCTAATTTTTATCCCAATATAATTGATCTAACTATACATTCAATGTAACACCCCGACCCCAGTTACCCAGAGTCAGGGCATTATTACATAACATTGGAATGATCACAAAAGATAAAGTCTCTAAAGAACGATTAGTTTAGTAGCCTTGGAAACACTAGATACATTCATAAAGTTTACATTTCATCAAAAATGAAAATTACAACAACATAGTCTCCATAGTCCACACCCATATCCCCTCATACTATCCCAGCAGGTCATTCATAAAATAATTCTTCACATCCTAGAAAAAATATAACAGAGAAAGGGGTGAGCTCAGGTTCCCTTTAATTATAACAATATAGCGAAAAATTTCATAAATAAGAACAAACATTTAAGGAAATGTATAACTAAAACAAAAGCCTTTTAAACTTGTACTTCAGCATAATATGGCAAAAATAAAATGAATTAATACAATTTAATTATTCACATGGATATTATACTATTCAAATCATCACATGAAATATCAATAACCACTTTCATAATGTTGGAATTCATAATTCCAGACTATCATAACCACGTAGCCAAGGCCTCGTGCCAAGTCTAAAAATAAGATTTTGTCAAGGGCTCGTGCCAAGACACTAGTTTGTCTCATGAGACCTACCGATGCATCAAGAAGCTATAGCAGGCTCCACCCGTCACTTATTATGTCTAATGCATTCTTCATATGAATAATTTTAAACATAACACAAACATTCATATTAAAACTATCATACGAAATGTCAATACATTCTCCAAAAACCATGAATGGTATAGAAATAACACATCCACAGTAAAACATTTCAAAAAACATTCAATACAAAATGGAAGTTTTGTATCATAATAAATCAAATTCAAATAAGATTAAAATCCATCAAAGGATGTTGACATAGATGAAATCAAAACTATTTAAGAGAAATATCTCTTTTTTGTAATCATTTAAAAGTCACACATTTATAAAGGAAGTAATTTTAAAGATATTTTTGAATCAAAGTGTCACATACCACTTTGAAACTTTTGAAAGGAAATATCATTTAAAAAGATTCATGTCCATATAAATAAATCCTTAAAATCATTTTGAAAACATGGACATTAATAAGAATGATTTAGAAAGATAAATCTTTAAAACATTTAAGATTCTGATCTTGATAAAGAGTACTTTTCACAAATACTTAAAATATTAATTTTGAAATCATTTAAAGGTCACATAATTATAAAATAAAACATTTACTTTCAAAATATTCTTAAAGATTGTAAGGTAAGCTTCAACGATTTTATAACGGCAGAAAATAGCCTCACCCGCCATATATGTTAAAAGAAACATTATTACCTTAATTCTGTCGAAAAGGAAAAAAAGGATCATGTTTGGAAAATGAAGGAATGATTCCTTTATAAAATTCTTATAAAAATTCAAACAAGGGTATATATGACATTAACCCATATTCTGTAAAATAGTAAGAATGTTTTGAAAAACATTTTTAAGAAACATGGATGTGGATGATATAGAGTTCCCAGTAGATAATTATGTATAAACAACCTCAGATAATGAAGAGATTATGAAATAAACCGTTACCTTGTACTTTTCCTTGGTTGAGGGTAGGTTAACATCCTGTATAATGGTGAAATAATTGTTATTAAATTATAAAAAAATAATATACATTAATATGTTATCATATAATATCTTTTAACATTGCTATGTTAATAATGTCTCAGTATTATCGTCGTTTCGGGTGTTAACTTACTCATTTTCTTTTATATGTTTTGTTACATAAGTCATGTTTGTAATCGATAGGTTGTATCTTATTCATATAAAGAATTATATCAAGTACTTAAACATTATTTTTAATCATCAAATGAGAATTACACTTGCATGGATACGATAGGGAATGAATCTCATCGTGTTCGTGGAGACAGTAGTCCGTACTTACGTATGAGCGACAATATCATTATTTTGATATCAAAATAATATATAATTGAATTTTATAGCATATATACAGAATATTTATCAAGTTATATTTATTATTTACATCAATTACATATCATTATCATACCCATCCAAATAATAATGTTTTGAATAACAACTACACCACGACGTGGAGACGGTAAGTCGTACGTACGCACGTATAGTGATATGTCATTCAAAGGATGGATAGAATACTGAATATGGTTGTACCATATTTATAATAGCATCAAAGTATATATAATATATTGGAGTTATTATTTTATAATGTAAATAACAAAGAATGAATAATTTGATGAGGAATGGAACATGAAAGAGGGTGGTGAAAATGTTACCACTTCTTCGGGTTCTTTCTTTTGATTTGATTAAAAGGGATCCATATGATGAAATTATGACTAAAAGAAGGACTCTAGGATTAAGGGAGGATAGTAGATAGGGTATTTGGGTAGAGTTTGGATGATCCAAAAATCTTTCAATGTATGAAGAATTTGTTAGAAGTGGTGTCCTTTTATAAGGGGTAGGATGGGCTCTTTAGGAAAAACTTAAAGTATTAATTTATAATAAATTAATATTAGGTTTATAATGGATCCAAAGTATATTATTCAATGTATAATGTGGGTATGGGTATAAAGCCTCTCAACCAAAAGATTTTATACAGGTTGGGTCATTATATTAACCTTATCGTTTAGTTTTAACTCGTAGTTAATTAGTTTGACATTTACCATGTCACTTTGTATTTTTATATTATATAGTTAATAAACATACAATATACATCAAAGAGAACCACGAGTGGTCCATTAATGATACATATATCATGATATAAGTCCTTTTTCCTAACATTATATTTTTAGGAATATAATATCAATTAATAATATAATATTTGTTTTAAAAACTCATTTAGGTCAATTTTGACACTATTCAATAATTGATTTTTGTTAAAGTCATAATAACTTTATTAATTCGAAAAAAATTCATTTAATCAATACTAAAATGTCATATTAACCAATAAAATTCATGGATGTCAACAAAACTTTCAAATTATATATATTTTAACATTTATAATACCAATTGTTTGATTCTTTCATTAATAAGGAAAATACTACATCATTATTGTGTCATAAATAAATTTAATTATTCAATGTCTAAAAATTATAAATAAAATAAAATTATATAGTATGTCGTTTTAAATTTATAATGAATATTTATAGTCGAAAAGATAGCATATATAACCCTATGTAAAAATTGTTTTTCTAAAAGATATATCCTTATGTCATTTTTGTATTTACTTTAACTTAATTAATATAAAGTGTCCTTATCACCTAGAAGTGGCTCCATGTGGTCCCAAAATCAACTCAAACATGACCATGGTCATAAATGTATCAACCAAGAGTTTTAGGATACGTTTTATAGTCAATTAATATTATTATAATATTATTATTTTACCCATATTTACAGGATTTACTCTTTAACCATGGTAAATAAAATATTTACCGAAGTAATTATTCAAAATGTATAAAAATAAAAGTTACATATTTAAAAAATTTGGAACTCCTGATTCCAAATATGGAATCCATATTTATAAATTCAAAATATAGAAGTGGCAGAAATTAATTTAAAATTAATTCTCGTTGTTAAAACAAAATACTTGTTTTTGAGAGATAATAACTATCAAAAGATTGACAGTTGTTTATGTCTGGTTTTAATGTAAAATTATGTCCAATGACCAAAATTGTATTAAATGGTAAAAAAAATATTCTAAATATACTTTAAAACCACTCACATTCATAATTTATCACTATTAACTATGTTTATTAAAAAAGTTGTTTTTAATTAAAATTTCGTAATTTTCATTATTCATCAAAATATAAAATTTATCCGAAAAGTACCGAAATTTTACCCTAGGCTAACTTCGGTATTACGAATCAAAAAATGAAGTCCATTTTGAGAGATAAAATTTATAAAATTGAAAAAAGTGGTTATTACTATTCATAACGGTTACATTGATTGGTCGCAGTGTGTTAGAATCTCAAAGTTGCGTATAATGCAAGCTATTGAATTATTCAAAGGGAAATATACCATGGAAGCTTAGGGTGTCACATTATCCCCTCATTCAATAAATTATGTCCTCACAATTTTAAATTGTTCTTCGAAAATAAATGGTTGAAAATAGAAAGTGTCTTTGTGGGAAAACCCATATCGGAAATTGGGTTAATAAAATTTAGTCTTAATAAGAGGAAAAGAGAAATGAAAGGGTCAAAACCAAATTATGATCTAGATTTGGAGAATATTTGTGGAAATTAGAGAAACATAATTTAAAGAAAAACATAAATATTTATAGGGAGTGACTGAGGTCATCAGTCACAAACAATTATAGAATTGAGGGTCTCAAATCCATCAATCTATGATGATTTAAAATATCATTGGTTGAAAAAAAAACATAAGGTATTAGGATAACACATTTTTGGTATTAAGATCCCTAACCTAATGCTTATGAATTAGTTCTTTTATAGAGTAATAGAAATATATATACATATATATATATATACATGACAAGTAGAGTTTCATCCTTCAACTAATTTCTACCACAAACTAATCTTTCACTCCAAAAGATAATAGAACTCAAAAATATTATCTTTATCCTAATCGTATAAGGATCCAAACATTAACATATACCATTAAACTGAAGAAAAAATACTTTGTAATGATCAGGGACTTCCTGAAGGCTAGTGGTGGGTAATAAAGGTCTGTCGCACTATGGTTGTAGGTTCGATTCCTGCAGCTTTGACCGACGTGATGGGTTATCACCCGACCTGCTGGTTGTTCTTTTCCTAAAACTATAATATCATAATATTCAAAAAATTGATCATAAGAATTGTTTTAACCTTAAACAATACTATGAAATGTTCAACTTAATCAACTCCAAATATTATAGTTATCTAAATTACCTCTGTCCAGACTCACCGTAAAACGTATCTAAATTCCAAAATCAATTGTCACGTCAGATTCTCTAGACAAAGTAAAGATTATCATATTGTCACATAATAAAAATATGATTACCTTAGTCATATTAAAATCTTAATGAAAACAAAAAGTACTGCAATAAAATCATTATATATATCACATTATTCTTATAACCAGAATATGATCATTGGGTCCAAAAATACAAGTACAATAATTATTCCACTTCAACTATAGTAACATCATAAGATTGGTCGTGATCCCTTGGCCTTTTTTGACATAAGTTTCTTTGGCTATTAGGACATTCATTCACATAATTCCCTATTTCTATACTATTTTATCATTCAACATTGATAGCATCTTTCATTCCCTTGCAATCACGAGCCTGGTGACCTTTTTCTCCACATTTGTAAGAAACTCTCATTCCTTTTAGGCAAGTTCTGGGGTGTTTCTTCCCACAATTATCACATAATGGAAAATCCTTCATTACCTTTTCCCCTTTATCTATCTCTTTTTCCACCATTCTTGTCTTCTCTTTCTCTACTTTGTTGTCATAAGATTTAGAGAAATCATTTTCTGTCTTTATAGCACATGAGACAATGTCTTCGTATGATGAGAAGGATTATGAGACTATTGCTCGATAAGGAAATGGTTTTAACCCATCAAAAAATGATCAATCTTACTCCTCGAGTTATGTATATAATCTGCTGCATACCTCTCTAATCATTTAATGTTAGCTTCATACTTTGCGACATTATCATCCTCTTTTTGCCTTAGACTGAGAAATTGACTTTTCATATCTGCTCGATGGTCCTGAGGAAAGTATTTTTCTAATAAAATCTAGTTAAACTCCCAAAATTCCATACTTGATACTTGTTCATCGTCCTTTGTGATTTGAATTAATGACCACCATTGATCAGCATCTCCAGTGAGGCGGTAAACTGACATGATAACCTTTTACCTTTCACTACTCCCCAAATCCTAAAATATTTTCTCTAGGGAACTTATCCATTGCTCATCTACTAGTGTATTTGTACCCCCATTGAAGGTTGGTGGTTGTTTCCTCATGAATTGATACAACATTGGTCCTCCACATTGTGGATTGGGGTACTCCATATAGGTAAGGTTATTATTCATAACCTGGGTGAGTTGTCCCAGTATGGTGATTAGCTGATCAGCACTAGTTGCATCACCATCACCACTATAATTATCTTGAGCAGAAGGGAAATCCCTACATGGAGTGCATGCATTGATACAGTTTCCATTTCATCCACTAGGTTCCATTTCTAAACAATGTCATACACTAGATTAGTTTATGAATCGCAATACATAAATCCAAACTTGTAAAACACTTATCATAAATTGAACAGTTTATGGATATAATAAATAATCATAAAAATGTCTTCTTTGAGGAAGTATATACTCATAGACCCTTCATAATGGTTTGTAAAGAAAATGAGAATTATCCTAAGCATATCCCCTAGGAGTGTCGTAACCAAGAGTGCAGCAAGGCCCGTTGTCATGCACCGGTTACTGTTCAAGTCTAGCTTAAAGCGGTGTTTTCGGGTATTACCCCTAGGTACATCTATGTCAGAGCCGCGTCGACCTTCTCATATCTAGACAGAGATGTATTGCTCGAAAAACTCATAAAATCTCCACAATACCAAAATTCTATGAAGTTATTCTATAGTAATCCTCAAATTCCATCTTAGGTCTATGTTCTCTAATTAGATTTTATCTAAATATAGCTTCCAAGCTTTGTACTAAACTTCCTCTGATACCCACTGTAATGCCCTGGACCTAGTTACCTAGAGTCGGTGCATTATTACAAAACATTGGCATGATCACAAAAGATCAAATCTCGAAATACCAATTAGTTTAGTGGCCTTTGAAAAACTATATACATTCATAAAGTTTACATTACATCAAAAATGAAAACTACAACAACATAGTCTTCATATTCTACACTCATATCCCCTCATACTATCCCAGCAGGTCATTCAAAAAATACTTCTTCACATCCTGGGAAAAATAAAACATAGAAAGGGGTGAGATCAGATGTCTAGTAAGGATAACAATATAGAAGAAGATTTCATAAATAAGAATAAACATTTAAGGCAATGTATAACTAAAACAAAAGCCTTCTAAACCTGAACTTCAATATAATATGGCAGAAATAAAATAAAATACTGCCATTTACTTATTCACATGGATATTATACTAATCGAATAATCACATGGAATATCAATAACCACTTTCATAATGATGGAATGCATAATGCCAGACTATCATAACCACATAGCCAAGGCCTCGTGCCAAGGCTAAAAATAAGATTTTGTCAAGGCCTCGTGCCAAGACACTAGTTTGTCTCATGAGACATACTGATGCATCGAGGATCTATAGCGGGCTCCTCCTGTCACTTATAAATTCCAATTAATTCCTCATATGAACATGTTTAAACATAACACAAACATTCTTATTAAAACTATCATATGAAATGTCAATACTTTCTTCATAAACCATGAATAGTATAGAAATAACACATCCACTGTAAACATATCACCAAACATTCATCAAAATATGGAAGGTTTGTATCATAATAAATCAACTTGAAATAATCTTAAAATCCATCAAAGGATGTTGACATAGATGAACTCAAAACTATTTGAGAGAAATATCTCTTTTTTGAAATCATTTAAAAGTAACACATTTATAAAGGAAGTAATTTAAAAGATATTTTTGAATCAAAGTGTCTCATACCACTTTGAAACTTTTGTAAGGAAATATCATTTCAAAAGATTCATGTCCATATAAATAAATCCTTAAAATCATTTTGAAAACATGGACATTAATTAAAATTATTTAGAAATATAAATCATTAAAACATTTAAAATTCTGATCTTGATAAAGAGTTCCTTTCACAAATTCTTAAAATATTCTATCTGAAATCATTTAAAGGTCACATAATTATAAAATAAAACATTTACTTTCAAAATATTCTTATAAGCTTGTAAGGGAAGCTTCGATGATTTTATAATGTCCAAAAATAGCCGCACCCTCTGTATAAGTTAAAAAAACATTCTTACCTTGATTCTGTCGAAAACGTTAAAAAGGCCTTATTTGGAAAATGACGGAATGATTCCTTTATAAACATCATATAAAAATTCAAAAAAGGGTATAAATGACTTTAACCCATATTTTTTAAAATAGTAATAATGTTTTGAAAATAATTTTTAATAAACATGGATGTGGATGATAAAGAGGTCCCAGTAAATAATTACGTATAAACAACCTCAGAAAATGAAGAGATTGTGAAATAAACCCTCACCTTGTACTTTTCCTTGGTTGAGGGTAGGTTAACCTCCTGTATAATGGTGAAATAATTTTTATTAAATTATACAAGAATCATATACATTAATATGATATCATATATGATCTTTTAACATTGCTTTGTTAATAATGTCTTAGTATTATTGTCATTTCGGGTGTTAACTTACTCATTTTATTTTATATGTTTTGTTACATAAGTCGTGTTTTTAATGGATAGGTTGTATCATATTCACAGAATGATATAAAGTCCTTAAAAATTATTTTTAATCATCAAATGTGAATTAGACTTGCATGGATACGATGGGGAATGAATCTCATCGCGTTCGTGGAGATGGTAGTCTGTACGTACGTACGAGTGGAAATATCATTATTTTGATATTAAAATAATATATAATTGAATGGTATATCATATATATAGAATCAATATCATGTTATATTTATTATTTTCATCAATTAAAAATCTTTATCAATCCAATCCAAATAATAATGCTTTGAATAACAATTACACCATGACGTGGAGACAGTAAGCCGTACGTACGCACGTATGGTGACATGTCATTAAAAGGATGGATAGAATAATGAATATGGTTGTACCATATTTATAATAACATCACAGTATATAGAATATACTGGAGTTATTATTTTATAATGGAAATAACAAAGAAAGAAGAATTTGAAGAAGAATGGAACTTGAAAGAGGGTGGTGAAAACCTTACATCTTCTTCGAGTTCTTCCTTTTGATTTGATCAAAAGGAATCCTTAGTTTGGCTTTATGACTAAAGGAAGGCCTCTAAGATTAATGGAGGATAGTTTAGAGGGTATTTGGGTAGAGTTTGGACGAACCAAATGGATTTTAAGGTATGAATAATTTGTTAGAAGTGGTGTCCTTTTATAAGGGGGATGGGGGGATCTTTAGAAAAAACATAATGTATTAATTTATAATAAATTCATATTCGGTTTCCTATGGCTTTAAAGTAGATTATTCAAAGTCTATAGTGGGGATGGGTCGAAATCCATTCAACCAATAGATTTTAGACAATTTTGGTTCATTATATTAACCTTATCGTTTAGTTTTAACTCTTAGTTCATTAGATTGACCTTTACCGTGTCACTTTGTATTTTTATATTATATAGTTAATAAACTTACTATATACATCCAAGAGACCCCAAAGGGGTCCATTAATGATAAAAATATAATTCCTTTGGCTGAACCATATATTTTTATGAATAGAATATCAATTATAATATAATATTTGTTTTAAAAACTCATTTATGTCAATTTTGACACTATTCAATAATTGGTTTTTGTTAGTCATAAAAACATTATTAATTCGAAAAAAAAATTGATTAAATCAATACTAAAATGTCATATTAACCAATACTAAAATGTCCTATTAACCAATAAAATTTGTGTATCTCATCAAAACATTCAAATTATATTTATTTTAACATTTATAATACCAATTGTTTGATTCTTTTATTAATAAGGAAAATATTGCATCATTATTGTTTCATATATTAATTTAGTTATTCATTGTATAAAAATTATAAATAAAATACCATTATGTATGAAATATATTTATATTTCTAATGAATATTTATAGTCCAAATGAAAGCATATATATCCTTATGTAAAAATTGTTTTTCTAAAAGATATATGCTTATGTCATTTTTGTATTTACTTTAACTTAATTAATATAAAGTGTCCTTATCACCTAATAGTGGCTCCATGGGGTCCCACAATCAACCCAAAGATGCCCATGGTCGTACATGTATCAAAATATAGGGTTAGGACACGTTTTAGGGTAAATTAATATTATTATAATATTATTTGTTTACCCTTATTTACCGGATTTACCCTTTAGCCATGGTAAATAAAATATTTACCAAAGTAATTATTCAAAATGTCTAAAAATAAAAGTTACCTATTTACACAATTTTGACCTCGTGATTCCAAATATGGAATCAATATTTTTATAATCAAAACTGAGAAGTGGCATATATCAATTTAAAATTAATTCTCGTTGTGAAAACAAAATGCTTGTTTTTAAGAGATAATAACTATCGAAAGATTAACAGTTGTTTATGTCCTATTTAAATTTAAAATTATGTTCAATGACCAAAATTGTATTAAATGGTAAAAATATATTCTAAATATACTTTAAAACCACTAAAATTCATAATTTATCACTATTAATTATTTTTATTAAAAATTTTGAATTTAATTAAAATTTAGTAATTTTCACTATTCATCAAAATATAAAAGTTATACAAAAAGTACCAAAATTTTACCCTAGGATAATTCCGATATTAAAAATCTGAAAATGAAGTCCATTTTGAGAGATAAAATTTATAAAATTTTAAAAAGTGCACATTACTATTCATAATAGCTACTTTGATTGGTCGCGGTGTGTTAGAATCTCGAAGTTCCGTACAATGCAAGCTATTGCATTATTCAAAGGGAAATGTGCCATGGAAGCTTGAGGTGTTACATTAAATTCTTTAAATATTGATTCTTTGTTATTTTATTATATGAATGAAGTTATTTCTACCTATATGAATATATAATTATATTGAATTCCTATTTTTCTCTAGGACTTTGTTTGATAAAGATTGTCTCTAATTATTTGGATAGATTAAATTTCCAATCTAAATCTCCTTGATTGAGTCAAATGTTGGGTCCTATTTTCAAAACACTCTACTAATGGTTTATCTTTTAAGTCGTCATCTATTGGGAAATTTCATGGTTATCTTAATCCAATATTTAACTTGTAACCTTATTAAATAACTTTTTTAAGATAAAATATTTAAAAATTCTCTTATTCTCCATTTTAAAAAACATTCACACCAAAATATAAATTTTATTTTTTCCTAATATTAAAACATTAATGGGATTCACACTTGGATGAGTGTCATGAAAACATTCCTTCATCTACTACGCCACTATACTATATATGTTTTACCAATTTATTAAATATAAAACATTTACATCACATTAAATTGAGTTGATTCAATGAATGTTTCTTTCCATTCCACATTTAATATGGAATCTTATATTTTTCAGGGCTATGAAATGATTGATTATGTGAATATATAGAAATTATAAAACCTCATTCCAATATTTTTGGATACTCTACTTTAAATAAATAAGTTTTTATCCATATTACTTATAATAGGATTCCATTTATATATAACACAATTCCATTGATGAGTTCAAAGTTGATAAACCATTGGCATTGGCCATACCTCTCAAGTTATTTCCCCCTAAATCGATGTTAAAACTATTCCATAAATAAATCATATAATATTTATTTTTATTTTTATTTCATTCTCAATTATTTTCATAAAATTGATTACATTTTCCAACACATTAATCTCTGATTTGAAAAAAATAACACATCCCATCCAGTTGTAGTATTTGATAAATAAAAATAATAATTTATTACTACATGTTCTAGAATGATTATTTGAACCACATTAATTAATGTTGGCCATATTTAACAATTTTTACGCACACATCTTCTTTATAAGATAATAATTTGGCACCATATTACCCCTTATACATAAATCACATGAATTATAATAGTCTTTATTCTGGATTGTAATATCCTATAAAGAATTTTGATTGGAAATATCCTCAATGATTATTTGGGGAATGAGTCATGGACTTTAGTGTGACATGTTATTTTCATATTCCAATATAAGTGTATATTTGTCTTTTTTCGTCAACATCATATAGATTATAATCTTTCATAAGCACATTAAATAGAGTTTTCGTGACATTTCCTTCAATTAAGAATCATTTCGGTATAAACATATCACCAAGACCCATGTCAAAATGTTGACACTCACTAAATATGTAATTATATAAGATATCTAAATATAGAATTTCAATATTCCCCATGTTTTCACCTACTAATTAGGTCTTTATATACCCTATAGTAATCAATATTGTATGATTAAAAATATTAATTTTTCTATTATGTTATCGGTTTATTTTTTTGAAGATATTTTGATTTCTATTCATGTGAGATTAACACACACTACCATGGATCCATGTTCTACTATTACTAATTTATTTTAGAGATATGTCATCCACTTTATCCAATTAATTATTATTTATTTTCTTCTATGAGAATATAGAATGGGTTATGATATATTCTAGACTATTATCATTTTAATATATGTTGGGAAAATATCAAACTCTCTTTTTTTTAATTAGGTAAGTTATGTTTATAAGAAAATATAATATGATTGACTAAATTAATTAGATAAAGTGGATTACATATCTCTAATATAAAGGATATGATTTGATTATCCATTATTGACCTCCAGTAACATCTCTTCTTAATAAATATTCATCTTTACCAAAGTAATTCTTTGTGTATCTTATATAAACACTATATTGGAATATATTATAGTTAATTTCTTATCACATCCATATGTCAATGTATCCAATGATTATATATAGTTCATTATTTGATATTATGTTATTGATAAATGAGAATATTACTTCTTTATCTACTTCTCTATTATCATTATCTTCACTAATTTTTTATCTTATATATCACTATCATATTCATGTCCACTTTTAACCACAAAACATTGTTTTTATCACAATAAAATTCAAAAAAACATTTTGTGCCTTATTAATTAATTTCCTTTTTATTTCATATAATACAGTACTATCACCTAATTACATTCTATATATATATTTAATATTTTGTGACATTCAATAACTATCCATTTTAGGTTTAGAGAATTAATGGTTTTGGAAAACATTTAACAAATAATCCCAAGAAATTCTAATCCAATTTATATTTCTACCTAAAAATAAAAATCAATGTAATAAAAAATATGTATCCAACATCTCAACTAAGTTCTATATATTTTTTTTTCTATACAACTCATGTGTACTACTTTTCTTTCTCCATTATGGAGATGGAAACAAAAGAATGATAAGATAAAATTCACCGTATGTGAAATTTTCTAAAAATTTATATCTCATGATAAAAAATTAAAAAAATATGATAGTAAATAAATTATAATAAAATAATTCTATTTTACTAATAAAATGAGATTCACATAAATAATTGGATTTTATAATGATATAAAAATATTAAATATATTAAAATAAAAGGTTTCATTGTGAAATAACTCAAAATGTTTTAATTTTCATGTAATTATTCCAAAAAAAACTACTTTATATAAATAATATATCAAATAGATAAAATAAATGAGTAGGAATATTATAAATACCCATTATAAGTTGTCTCATAAGACATACATATGCATCGAGGGGAAGTTATGTTTTACAAGAATTACTAATTAAGTATAATTCTATTAGAATACGAAATAATGAAGAAAATATACCATACATAAACAATATTTCATTGTAATAAATATGAATATATAATGATATGAAAATTATATGGATTTATAATATTTCCCCCATTCAATAAATGGAATAGATTTTATGTTAGAATTGTATCAACCCAAACTTCAATCAATGAAAATTCATCTTAGTCTTATTAAATTTTTAATTATGTAAAATGGTTATATAAAATATGTAGTTCATTGGTTTAATGTTTTTGGATTTTAAAATAGAGTTAATAATTTTGACCATTTCTAATATAGTTGTTGATCAGTGATCACATGATTAGTATAAATATAGGGATTTCACAAATCCAATATACTCAGAAAGGGAAAGGATGGACTCATCCCGTTGAATTTCTCTATATGAATCCCATTTATTAGAGCTCAGAATGGAGGTGAAATCATTGGGATTCACTCTTATCCAAGCCCAAGATGAGCTTCAACACGTTAAGCTTGAATAGAACCACATACGGTAGAAGTGGATGTTGATAAAGATTACCAACCGAGCAATGTTATCTAAGCCACCACAAGAGCATGTCACCGTTGCACACCTTAACCTTCATTCCGATGCATATTTTATAAGGGGTTATGTAACAAGACCATAGCACTATGCTTATGTGCATTATGTTTGTATATAATAAATAATATACATTCATTTTATTATTTTTACATTGTAATTAGTGTTTAAATCACAACTACTATTTTTAGTTAAT
The DNA here is from genome assembly GCA_963277665.1 of Viscum album. Classification (NCBI taxonomy): domain Eukaryota; kingdom Viridiplantae; phylum Streptophyta; class Magnoliopsida; order Santalales; family Viscaceae; genus Viscum; species Viscum album. The sequence goes on along the minus strand of OY728166.1, from coordinate 1,405,644,349 downwards.
ATTCAATTAAGAAATCTACATTGATGAATTAATAGATTTTTTAAATTAAATAATATTTTATTTAAAATTTATTAATAAATTATTTTTTATTAAATATAATGACTATATAATTATTATGAATAAAATTTTGATTTTTATTAAGGTTTGAAAGCTATTCTTTTTTCTAAACACATGAATATTCAATAAATGTTGGTTTTTATTTTGAATGTAAAAAAATTCACATATTTATAAAATTATTAAGATAAAATTAATATTATTTTTGGAATCAGGACGTCGATATTATCAATTGTGGATTTTTCATAATTTTTGGAGATAGTCGACTTTTTTGGTAAAAATTAAATACCATTTAAATATATATAATCATTTTTATGACATCAAAATGACTCATTAGTGATGTAATAAAATACTATAAAATTGTTTTTTGATGATATATTTTTTACCATTAAAATATTATGATTTTAGGTTTGTTTTATTTATTTTAAAAAGCTTTAGTGGACCCTCCAAGACTTATAAAACATTTTATCTTTTTAAATTGATTTTCTTGAAAGTGTGACTCACCTCCACATAATAAAACCGATTATTTTAAGATGGTTGGACATTGGCCATATAAAATATAGTTTTCCTCTCCCCTTTTTCAAAGACCATGGGCAAAAACCTTGGGCTTGTTTGTGGTTTTTATTAGTTTAATGTGTGGTGTTCCAAACCTTAATAAGAAAAAATTTACTCTGATTTTCTATAAAAACCCACACAAGCTCCAACTTCCTCTTAACTAAAATCCTTTGGAGCTCAAAAACCTCTACCATACTCTCTCAATAATCCTCCCAAGGCACACCATGCTCTCAAGAGGCTTCTCTCAAGCCCATCCCAAGACTTTGGAATCACAACTTCGAGTAAGGGATTCCTTCTTTTCTTATTTTCATCCAATTTTATTTATGTTGTAATTTCATTTTCATTAAATTAAAAATGTTTGGGTATGATTTCACACCTCCAAATTATTCCCCTTTCTATGTTTAAAATGATTAGATACCTTTTTCTCTCTCATTAATACATCCCATGTACCTCCATTACAAACCAAAATTCCGTAAATAATTTCTCTTTTCTCATTAACATTCAAGAAATTATTTTGTATTATGAATCTAAAATTACAGTACATATGTTGGGAAATGTATATATATAACCCCATTACTCTCCATTTAATGTACATATTATGATACATCCCTTTATCTCACATCAACCATTTTTTTGGAATTCTTATGTCACACCGTTATGCTGCCGAAATTGCACTGCGTTTTTCCAAGCCAATGTCATTATGAAGGGAATACCATGCCCGTTTCTTAATCAGGGGTATTCGCCTTTATGCAAGTTTAATTATTGATTATATATTTTCATTTATGAATTTCACATTCCTTTATCATGGAATAAATGATAATAAATCCAAGTTTTATGACCCATGTGGCACACTTATGAATGAAATGAAATGATTAAGAAAGGTGCACCCTAATAACGCTCTAATGCATTGGGTAAAGATTAGAATCATGATACATCAAGTGAAATTAGGATTTAATCATTCTAATTCAATTAAAATGAGGGTTTACTCATGCTCCATGTGCAATGGGACTTGGCTCATGCTAATTCCATGCTATGTTTTGTTGCCACATTTAAATGTTTTGATATTCATGATATATCATGCCTTTATGTTCATGTTATTTTATGCTCAATTGATATTACTATTGCCTAACATGCATTTTATTCTTCACGTAATACCTTGATTACTTTATTTCTGATCTTTATAGCTCACCCTTTTCATGTGTAATTCTTAGGATATCCCATGAAATGCTATGTTCAAGGGAATGTCATAGTTATGTAAAGGAAGATTTCAATAAAGTTGTTGTGTATTTTATGTTGTAAGTTGTTATCTAATGTTACTAAACCCCCAAAAAACTATACCTATTGATCGCCCATTTGTATTAAGTGATGAGTTTATGTAATAAATCATGTTTTATTGTGTAATAAAAAGAAGTGTTGTTATAGTTGGTATCAGAGGGGGGTTTAGTTATTTTTGGGATTAGTATTAGACAACCCTAGTGAAATCCTTAGGGACAAGACTAAGTATAATAAAAACATCCCTAATTTTTTTTCAATATTGAGTAAGTGGTTTATGAAGAAAATATATCCCTATCTAGATACAAGTAGGTAGGGCTGGCTCTAGCACAAATATATCTAGGAGTGAAAACTCCTACAAGAAGTTTCATGCTTGACCTAGGGTTTCCCAGTACACGAAAACATGCCTTAATGCACTCTTGGTTATGAAAATATCAGGGGATATGATTTGGTAAATTCAATAGCTTAGTATGAACCATTATTAAGGGAATAAAAAACCCACAAAGATTATATATTGGGAATTAGATCATGGATGTCATCGATGGAAGTATATAGATTCATAAGTTAATGAAATATAAGTTATATAAAATTCATCCATTTTTTCCATGGATTAACCATTATGTGTTGCCCCTAATATTATTTTTAATCCACCAAATGGTCGTTAATAAGAGGAATCATGCTAAAAACTGATGCGAAGATCAATGCGATGACTATTTTAATGAGATTCTCAATCCAATGAGAGTGGGGATCAAGAAATTTGTCATGATACTCTCTTAGTTAACTCAAGATGTGAATAGAAACATGGTTTAAGACGAATATTAACCCCCCACCCCCAAGAAAGAACAAGTCACAATTGAGAGATTCATGAGACAAAAGATTCATACATTTAATGGGACATATGATCCCTCAATTTTCGAACAATGATTCAAATCCATTGAAAATATCTTTTCTATACTTCAATATTCGAAAAAAGAGAAGGTTTTGTTGGAAGCTTATGAAATGGAGGGTGATGTTAATCAATGGTGGACAATGATATAATATAGTAAGCCTAAGGGGGAGATCGATGATGGACTTCCAGAAGATTTTTTCTGATAAATATTTTCCAGTCACCATCCAACTTAAAATGGAAAGGTACTTCGTTGCCCCCATGGAAAAAAATGATAAATACATCAGAGATTAGGAGGAAAACCTCACAAGGATTGCACGATATGCCTCCAAAATTTTATTTACCCCATAATACAAGGATGCACACTTATTTGGTGGGATAAAACCTAGCCTATAGAAGGCCCTTGCAATCTATGACTTCGATAGCTGTGAGGAAATTTTCTGATGATACCACAAAGTTGAAATGGAAATCAGAAGATCTCAGGGTTATCATGAGGATAAATAACATAAGGTGGATTTTAATTCTAGTGTTCTGAAGGATAAATCTAATTGTGTAATCAAAATACAGCACCCCACTTTCCAAAGGTGAGGAAAGAAGCACCCCAAAAATTTACTGAAGGGTATGAGGAAATGATTTAGTCGTGGAAGAGATGGGATTCTAGACATTAACTTCTGAAAATAAAAACTTATGGATATGATAGAGGAGAGGAACACTACGTTTGACCATCAACATGATGTTCATTGCTTAAACTGCAATGAAATAGGGCACCTTGCAAACTAGTTCCCTAATCCAAGGGTTTTCTGAGGCAACCAATAACCTCAAAGGCAGCAAGGGCGAACGTTCTCCATCACTACCACCGATGTGATACCAAAAAAAGAAGGTGTGATAGGTTTGTTAGTTATTAATTCAAGAATAGAGAACATAATTTTTTATTCAGGTTCTACTCATTCTTTTATATCCCGAATGTTTGATAGAACAATTCTAAGACCACCAAAAATCATGGAAGTAAAGATGTCGGTGAGTACAAAAAATGGGGCAATCAATGTAGCCCATGTATATAATTCCACCCTTGTTATAATCAATGAATTAAACTTCCCTGAGAAACTCATAATACTCTATCTCATGGAATTTGATGAAATTCACGACAAGGATTGGAATTCCTAATATAAAGCCAATATAGATTATCGTGAGAGAGAAATCACTCTCCATAGAGATAATTGAACCCTGATTCTATAAAAGTGTAAGGAGGAAGATGAATATTCTTTACCACCATCATATAAAGTGTGGATATTAATACCCTATGAGCATGAATATCTTGATCAGTTGATTGAGTATAAGGAGAAAAACATCCTAGAAAACATGTCTATTGTGATGGAATTCGCTAAACTGTTTCTTGGGGAATTCCATGGTCTTCCTCCAAGAAGAGATGTACAATTGTCAATTGACCTTATACCTGGGGTGTTTCTAATATCATAGACATCGTATGGAATGGTTGTTGTGGATTTTGAGGAGATTAAGAAAAAACTAAAAGAAAATTTGGATAAAAGGTTTATATGCCCCAATTCTTCACCATGGGGTGCTCCAGTCCTCTTCATCAATAAGAAAGATGGGTCAATGTGCCTTTTCATTGATCATCGTGAGATCAAAAAATCACGATAAAGAACAAGTATCATCATCACTGAATTGATGACTTGTTCGATCAGAAACATGGAGCACAATACTTCTCCAATTTGGATCTGCGGTCGGGATATTACCATGCAAGGGTGACGAAGGAAGATGTCCCCAAGACTACTTTTCAAAAAATGTATGAGCGCTATGAATTCATATTGATTCCCTTTAGAATCAGTAATGCTTTAGCAATCTTCATGGACTTGATGAATAATGTTTTTGGAGATTACGTCAACTAATTTATGGTAGTATTTATATATGATATTCTAGTATACTCCCAATCCAAGTAGGATAATGAGTATCATCTAAGAACTATACTAGAGACCTTGAAAATGGAGAATCTCTTTGAAAAGTATAACAAGTGTGAGTTTGAGTTAAAGGAAGTCTCATTATTGGTTCATATCATCACAAACAATAGGATATCTATGGATTGCTCCACGATAGCTGCAATTGAGGGATGGTCATGGCCAACATAAGTAATGGATATCTGTAGCTTCTTGGGATTAGCTTTATATTATCTCTAATTTCTGTGAAATTTCCCACGATTGTCCAAACATCTTACAAAGGTAAATTGGATAGGAGTAACATTTTCATGGAGTGGTTACTGTGGAGAGATATTCAAGGAGTTAAAAAGGAGGCTTATCACTTCACCTATACTCACACTCCCAATTATTGAGAACTCTTTGTGGTGTACATTTATGATTCAATGAGGGGATTAGCCATGTGTTAATGAAAAATGATAACTTAATTGCATACACCTAAAGGAAGATGAAAATCCATGAAGAAAACTATCCCACGCAGGATCTGGAGTTGGAGGCTTTGATCTTTGCATTGAAAATCTTATAGCCCTATCTATATGGAAATTCTGAAAAGGGTGGAAGCTATCAGAAATTGGAAATCTCAGAGTTGGTGGTTGACAGGGATGGAATTGTCAGATTTGGTTCAAGATTATATATTCCATCTAATACAAAGTTAAATAATGATCTTATGGATGACACATATAACTCAAAAATTCTATACTAACTTAGGGAGAAAAATATGTATTGAGATCTCTGAGAAAACATTTTGTGGGACAGTATAAAAAGAGAGATTTCATAATACACATCCATGTGGCTGGTATGTCAGCATGTGAAGGATGAGAAGAAAACGTCTAAGGGGATGATGAAACCACTACCCATACCAATATATAAGAGGGAAAATAGTACCATGAACTTTATCACTAGACATCCAAATACATCCAAATGAAACAATTCCATATGGGTCGATGTGGGTGGTCTTACGAAGACATCTCCCTTTATTGAGTTTTGGTAGGATTTCTCATCAGATCAACTTTCACGGATTTACATCAAAGAAGTGGTAAGCCTGCAAGGGGTACCACTACATATTGTATCTGATCGTGATCTTAGATTCACCTCGAAGTTCTGGAAAAGACCCCAAATTTCTCTAAATACAGAACTGAACTTTAGTATGGCCTATCATCTTTAAACTGATGGCCAATCTGAGCGAACTATTCAGAAACTGGAAGATATTTTAAGATCATGTTCTGTAGACTTAAGAGGATGGAACCAACATCTTCCACTATTTGAATTATCCAATAATAATAGTTTCCACTAGAGAATCTAAATGGAACCATATTAAGACCTTTTATGGTAAAAGGTGTAGAGCCAATCCATTGGGATGAATTCGGTGAGCTTAAGTTTCTAGGACATGAAATGGACAAATAAATGGTGGATAAGGTTAAAACCGTTCCGAAACATATCAAGGAAGCAAAATTCAACAGAAGAGTTAGGTAGATAACCATTAATGATACCTTGAGTTCAATGTTGGAGACAAGATATTTCTACTAATATCTCTGTGGAATAAGGTCATGAGGTTTGGAAATAAAGGGATGTTTAATCCTAGGTACATTGGCCCCTTCGAGATTCATGATCGTTATGGGGTCGTGACCTATCAACTAACACTTACACCCACCATATCCAAATTACATGATGTCTTTCATATATCCCTTTTAAGGAAGTAAATACCAGACCCTTCACATGTATTCTCTTCAGAGGTATTATAGTTAGAGGATGATATTTCTTACGAGGAGAAACCAGTGAAGAAATTGGTTTGTAGAGAAATAGATCAACGAAATAAGACAATTTCCCTCATAAAGGTGTTATGGTAAAACCAAAAATTTGAAGAGGCAATGAAGGAATCAGAGGAAGTGATGATGCATAGTTACCCTCATCTTTTTAGTGTGGAAAAAAGAAAAATTCAAGGGAATATTTTTATAAGGGGGGATATTATAATGACGCAAACTTCTATCAATGAAAATTCCTCTTGGTCTAATTAAATATATAATTATGTAAAATGGTTATATAAATATGAACTTCTTTGGTTTTATGTTATTAGATTTTAAAATACCATTTAGAATAGAGACCGTTTCTAATATAGTAGTTGAACAGTGATCACGTTATTAGTATAAATATAAGGATTTAACCAATCCAATTTACTCAGACAAAGGAAGTGATGGCCTCATCCACGAGAATTGATCTATATGAAGCCCATTTCTCAATGCTCGGAAAGGAGGTGACATCACTGGGATTATCTCTTGACCATGCCCAAGTTGGGAATCAACGTGTTAAGATATAATGGAATCACCGATTAGAGAAGTGGAGGTTGATTGAGATTACCACTCAAGCAATGTTATCCGAGCCACCCCAAGAGTTTGTCACCATCACACACCTTACCCTTCGTTTTTATGCAGGTGTTATAAAGGGTTATGTAACAAGACCAAAACCCTTTAATTATGTGCATGATTTTTTTATATAAAAAATAATATACATTAACTTTATTATTTATATGTTGTAAACAGTTTTTAAATCCCAAATAGTATTTTAATTAATATTCAATTAAGAAATATATTTTGACAAGTTAATGGATTTTGGAATTAAATAATTTTATAATAAAATATTATTACTAAATTATTTTTTTTAAATATAAATTACCGTATAGTTATTATGAATACAATTTTGAATTTTTTTGAGGTTTGAAAGCTATTTTTGTCAAAACCCATTAATTATCGATAAATACCTGTTTTTATTTTGAAAGTAAAAATACACATATATAGAAAGTTATTTAGATAAAATTAATATTATTTTTGGAATCAAGACATTGAAATTATAGAATACTGAATTTTTCATAATTTTATGATCCAGTTGAATTTTTGCTAAAGATTAAATTCTGTTTAAATATATAATGTAATTTTTGACATCATAATGACCCAATAGTGATGTAATAAAATAATATCAACAATATGTTCTGCCAATATTTTTTTCCATTTAAATAACATGATTTTATGTTTGTTTGATTTATTTTACAAAGAATTAGTGTCCCCTCCAAGACTTATAAAACATTTGAGCTTTTTAAATTGATTTCTTCGAGAGTTTGACTCACCTCCACATAATAAAACCTATTATTTTAATAATTTCGTCCAATGGCCTTATAAAATATTTTTTTCCACTACCCGTGGAAAAATAACATTGGACAAAAGAATTGGATGGTTTTTGGTTTTGATTAATTTATTGTGTGGTGTCCCAAACCTAAATAATAAAGAATTCCCTCTCATTTCCTATATAAACCCACCCAAGCTCCCACTTCCTCTTTACTAAAATCTATTGGAGCTAGACCAACCCCTGAACTCCTATATCTAGAATCCCCACAATGTTCTACAAGATTTCATGAAGCCTCTCTCAAGCCCCTCCCAATCCTTTGGTATCACACTTCCATGTAAGAGATTCCTTCCTTTCTTATTTTTACTTAAGTTTCTTTTTGTGGTAATACCCTTTTTCATTCCATTAAAAATATTTGAGTATGATTTAAAACCTCATTTATATTAACATAACTATGTTTAAAATCATTAAATACCTATTTTTCTCTCATTAATGCACCCATGTACACTCGTTACTATACCGAAATTCCGTAAGAAATTTCTCCCTCCACATTTACATTCAATCAATTCTTTTGTAATATGAATTTAAAATTACATTACATATGTTGGGAAATGTATCTATATTACCGTATTACTTTCCATTTAATTTAAATATGATGATACACCCCTTTATCTATCATCATCAAATTTTTAGGAATTATTTTGTCACATCGTTATACTGCTGAAATTGCACCGCATTTTTCCAAGACAAAGTAATTGTTTAGTGAATACCATTCATATTTCACTATCAAGGGTATTCACCTTTATGCACATTTACTTATTTATTTTAGATATTTATTTTTATAATTTAACATTCCTTTATCGTTGAATAAATGATGATGAATCCATGTTTTGTGACCTATGTGGCACACTTATACATGAAATGAAATGATTGAGAAGGGTGTTCCCTGATAGCGCTCTAATGCGTTGGGTAAAGACTAGTATCATGATACATCATGTGTAATGAGAATTTACTCATGCTAGTTCAAGTTCAAGGAGTATTTAATCATGCTAATTAAATTTAAATGAGGGTTTACTCACGGTCTCTGTGTGATGAGACTTTTCTCTTGTTAATTCCATGTTAAGTGTCGTTTCCATAGTTACATGTTATGATAATCATGAAATATCATGGAATTATGTTAATGTTCTTTTGGGCTCAATTGATATGCCTATTGTGCAAGATATATTGTATTCATCATGTAATTACTTGTTTACTCCCTTATTTGTCTTTATAGCTCACCCTTTTCACAAGTATGTCCTCAGGTTATCCCATTCAATGTTATGTACGAGAGAACGTCATGGTTATTTAAAGGTTGTTTTTAGTAAAGATGTTGTGTGTTTTATGTTTTAATTTGTTATGTATTGTTCTTAATACCCAGAGAAACTAGTTCTATCGATATTCCATGTTGTATCAAGTGAATAGTTTATGTAATAAATCTTGTTTTAATTGTGTAATACAAAGTATGGTTGTTATAAGAATCCCTCAAGATTACAATGTATAAAGTATTAGGTATACTATAATGTCAATAATTTCTCAAAATAATTCAATATATGGGTGTCTAGGTGAATAAAAATTTGTCAATGGAAAAAATGGGGTATTTTCATTAGAAATTCATAGGAAATAAAACTCATGCAAATAAAAAATGGATGAATATGAAATACAAAAAGTAGTATTGGGGTTTTGTGAAATTTTCCATCAAGAAAAAATAGTACGTGATATTGTAGAAGGTAATCCCTAAAACACAACTATAATTAAGGTAAAACACTCCAGACTAATTTTTAAAATCAATAGGACATCATAAAAAACATAAATAAAACATTTAAAATGAGACCATAAATTCATGAATTTATGTGTTAGTTCCTAAAGTCATTTTAAAATATATGGATAAATAATTGGAGAAATTTTACTTTTAGAAATATTATTCAATTATTCATTCAATAAAAGATAAAAATATGATCAAAAAATAATTTTGAGTGAAAAAAGATATTTTATTTTGAAGAGATGGAAAACCATTTTTAATACATTAAATTGACTTTGCTGAAAACCTATAATATACTATTGGAAAAAAATCAAATTATGATTATGGGAAGGGATTTTAAATGTATTATGAGAAAAAAATAATTTTTTTTCAAATTATAAGAATCATATTTTATGGAATGGAAGAGATGTACTATGAGGAAAAACTATCACTAAATTGTAAAGAGAATTATTCTAAATTATAATATAATCTTTGAGGAAACATGTCAAACAGTTAAAATAAATAAATTTAAAATTCATTCTCCCACATTATGAAGAATAAATTACCAAAACATAAAATAATAGTGTGTAATATTATTATAATATTTTAATTTGTTTTGTGTAGAATCATTATAAATCAATGAATATAGTAAAGTTAATAAATACCATTAAAATCATAGAACATTTTTAATCAAATTCCCTTGAATGATTGAATTTTTGGTGGTGTCTAAGTCCCTTATATTAAATTAAGAATATAATATGTAGAAATTAATATAAAATATAATCACTATCAAATGAAACAAGTTTTTATTGTGATTGACATAAAAAATAAGAAGAATTGACATGCAATAAACATGTACAAAATTAGAAACATTCATATCAAAACCCATTGGGGGATAAAATTTAAAAAAACATTAAATTACATGTATAATTATATGAACATGATAAAAAATGTTTCTATGGAAGGATATTCACCATACAAAAGAAATATTTCTTTATAATAAGAAATATATCTCAAGAGGTTAAAAATGATTCATGGAACCCATACATTAAGTAGGGATTCTTTTCTTGTGTTAAATTTTTATCTAAAATTTTTAAATAATATTTAATAAATAAACATATTATGTTAATTTTAAATAAATATTTCATTTTATATGGTTTACTTATTACCATGTTTTATTTATTCATTAAATTATATTCCATTGTAGTGGTTACTTAACGTTGTTATCTTGATTTCTTGGAAACATCATTACTATATCAATTATGATAAATTATATAATTTAATGTAATAATCATATCAATAATTTATAGGTGTTTTTATTTTATTATTATATTATAAAAAAATTTAGTATAATATGTTTTCCTAAAATGAATTCAAAATAAGAAAGGTGATTGAATATATACATTTATCAAGGTTAAATAAGCAGTGACTATTTATTATTGATATAAATAAAAGAATATACAATATTAAATTTACATAATATTATGAATTTCATAAACATAAATATTATATATTAATGAAAATTTTAATTTCATCCATGTTAGTGAGTAATTGAATGATAAATACATTATTACATGATGGTGGCATTCCGTACATATACATAGATAACACTCTCATGTTTACTTAGTTATAGGGGAAGCAAAATAAATTAATTTATAAATTTATATAACTAATAATTTTATAAATACTCTATTAATTCATTAAATTACACATTTTAACAATCCATGTTGGGTGGTTATGAATAATAGAACACGTCAATGACGAATGTAGTAGTCCGCACATATACAAAATGATGTCTTAAAATTTCAAATGGTTATGGGGGAGGGTATATAATTTATGTCCCATCATTATAATAACATTTAATAATATTATAAATTATTAGGTTATAAAAAATTATTTGAATGAAAATATTTTGTGGGTTAGATTAAAAAACATTCAAGCAGAGTTTGGTTAAGAACATTTTTTTATCCTTCAGATGTTCTCTAACGGGTAACACATTACGTTTAAATAGAATTGTATGTTAGAATGAACAAGGATTAAAGGAAATTTGGATATTTATTAGGAGATAATATGGGATAATTTGTTAGATCTAGGAAAATTAAATGGGTGGTTAAATGTGGGGAATTTAATCTTTTTTAGTATGTGATGAAAATGGAACTTTTTTAAATATCGATTAAATTTTCAATGATGGCATGAAACTATTGAATGTTAAAAATCTAAAAAAGTGAGAAATGATGAATTATGGGGTGAGATAAGTTCTAATAAATCCTATAAAATTTATTCTTAGATATGTTTTAAATACTATTTAAGTCATTTACAACATTATTTTTATATTTTACAATATCGGTTATTAACATTGTAACTATTTTTTATCAAATTAATTTATAGTTTTAAAACAATATAACACAACCCCTATTGAAAATTTTTAACATTAAAACACAAAACATATGTTTCATAAAATATAGTTCAATTTCATAATAATGGAAGATTAGTTTTAAAATTAAACATATATAATATATAAATATTGTTTATTAGAATTGTATTTTACCATTACATGTTCTTAGTCTGATTTAGTATTGATTATAAATATATTGTTTTTTAATATATTTATATATATGTGTAAAAATAATATCATATCATAACACAACCTGCCTTCGAAATGATGTGGGAGGGGGTGGAAAAGTTCCCCGCCCATCCATCCTCAAGGCAAAGATGAGGTAATGACCCCCGAGTCCTACCTCTAGTAGGATCTAGAGTGGAGACTAGCACCAAGGGAATTTATTTTCCAAATAAGGGAGTAAATACCATTTTGTATTTTAAAATATTGGAAGATAATAGAATCCGACCACCAAACACCTAGGTATAATATATATAAAAATACACCCAATGCAAATCCCGCGTTCATGTGTTTGAACAAAACTGAAGCAAGAGTAAAAGAATATCCCAAAGTCAAATACAAAAAAAGAAAAATAAAAAATGAGCACCAACTAGAAACAACTCCCAATATCTAGACTATTACAGTCCCGCATAGTCCTTAAATCCCTCCTAGAAACTAAAAAGTAGATGTAGGGTGAACATACAATTATACTCAGTAGGGAACCTAAAGCTCTCGTGCGCAAGTGAAGAGGCATTATAATGACCTATGAAAAATAGAAGTAACTATACATCGAGCAAGGAAACTAACCACCCATCCTCAAAATGCACACTCCCCAAATATCGGAAACCTAGTATATAGTAGTATAGAACATCATTATAGGGTACCCTGCACCACCCTCCCACTGGTCATCTAGACATCCTATGCGCAAAACATCCCCTGAAAGTTATACTTCCATATCCCAATTACACATACCTAGTCCACAACCATCCACATATCCTGGCCACAAACACTTAGGCCCTATCGCCACAACCTCACACATTATTCTACCCTCACACACTAGGTCTCTACAATAGTCACACATCTCACCCGAAGACACCTGGGTCTCATCCTGGAGACACCTGGGAAATAACAACCACACGTTAAGCCCTAAAGACTTCTGGGCCTCATCTGAAAGAAACATGGGGAAATTATACCTAAAAACACCTAGGCCTCATATCCATAATAGAAAACTGCCTGAATGATCTGGTCTTAAACAACACACCATGCCCAAAGAGTCTTCCGAAAAAGTAACCACCTCAGGCCATCACATCCTCTAGGATTGGGAGCAGAAAGGAGCTAAAAACCCAGGTAAGCACCCTCCCCCATAAGATGGGGGTGTTCGGCACTAAGTACTCAACATGGGTGGGGTTCAATCTAAAAATTATGAAAATATATTTTTAATAATGAAAAATCACTATACCCATTATATGGCCTCTAAATTGAAGATCCAAGCACATGTCGTAGCACTGTTAACCCTACGGTATGAATAGAACAACAATCCCAAAACTCCCCATTCATGTTATCGTGTTTTAAAAATTATAGTTTAATAATTCTTGTACTACAAGGAAACTAAAATGAACAACCATAAGTAGGAAAAACAAAAAACAGAAACAGAAAATTAGTGATTTAACAGTTCACATCCAGTGCCACCCTATGATCTCAACAACACCACCACATAACCCATACATGTAACCAAACAGATTCCTCATAAATATCATTAAAAACAGATTAAGATGTTTACATATTCGACCAACACTAGGCTCCATGTTCCTCATTTTGGTTTTGTTTAACCAAGGTGATCACATAGGGGTTACATTCATCAGGAATCCACATAAATATCTAGGTATATTTGATTAACATTTTCTTTATGCTGCACCTTTTTAATCACTACCATGTTTAGAAAGATAGAGCATTACCAGTGCACAAACAAAGACCACCAATGACCATGATCTTCAGTAGGCTTAAGCTTATACAATTCACAACACAGAAAAGAATTATAAAATCATCACCTCTGCCCCATACCCCTTCCATTTAAGAGCCATTTATTATATTATTTAAAGTTCATGTTTCATCTATCTCTCATGGAAATATTTTCATACCAACCCTGCACGATGGACATAAAAGAGATATATAGGTAGAATTTTCTGCCTTAAATATCAAAGATCCTCGTTTCTTCATCACGTCAAGAACTTAAGTTGGAACTTGACCGATACCTCTTGGTTTCCCCAAAATTGGGGGAAATAAGATTAATGATACCCCAAGTAAGGGATGATCCAAGGAGTTTAGATTGATCTAATGACTTCTTGGGAACAGAGGAAGGGTTTGATCATCTTGCACCATGGAAAAAAAGGAATAACAAGAGAGAAGGATATATATCCCCTCTAGAATATTTCCGATTAGGTTTAAGATACGATTGATTTTATATTAAAATAGGATCACATTAAACTATGCAGTTTGACCATGTAAAAGCATCAATATCCTTACAAAAAATTATTATAAGAGTTATGACCATTTAATCGGCCTTAGAGTTCCTAAAACAAGGCTTAAAATTCATTTTCTGTCGAAGGAAATGTCAAAGGGGTGAAACTTTTGGAAGATTGAAACATTGTACACCAATCATGAAGTTTGAAATAGTGTTGGATGTCTCACCATACTTGAAACCTCACTAGTCTGGAAACACTATAGAACCTCAATGGTCTAGAAACCTCATCGGTCAGGAAACACTATATAACCTCACTGTTCTAAAAACCTCAATGGTCTAGAATCACTATATAACCACAATAATCTAAAAACCACACTGGTCTGGAAACACTGTAGAACCTCACTGGTCTGGAAACCTCATCGATCTAGAAACAGTATAGAGCCTCACTGGTCTGGAATCCTCACCTATATGGAAAAATTGTAGAACCTCACTGGTCTGGAAGCACTGTAGAACCACATTGGTCTAGAAACCCCATCGGTTTGGAAATACTATTCATAAACTAGAAATTTGGCCAAGGAAAATGGCTTCTGTTGGAAGGATGCTGTTGGAAGGTTGGGGTTCTGAAAATAGTATTCATGAACATGAAATTTGGAAAAGGAAAAAAGGCTGATGTTGGAAGGATTATGTTGGAAGGTTCCTATGATGGAAACATTGTTCATGAACTAGAAATGAGACAAAGGAAAAAAGGTTGTTGTTGGAAGTCTGTACTTAGAAGGTTTTTGCTCTAGAAAAACTGTTCATGAACTAGAAATTTGGAAAAGGAAATAGGATGATTTTGGAATGATGATATTGGAAGGATGTTGTTGGAAGGTTGTTGTTGGAAGGTTCTGTTCTAGAAACATTGTTCATGAACTAGAAATTTGGAAAAAGAAAAAAGGTTGTTGTTGGAAAGCTGTTGTTGGAAGGCTTCTGTTGGAAGGTTGCTACTCTAGAAATTTTTTTCATGAACTATAAATTAAAAAAATGATTACTGTTGGAAGGCTACTATTCTGGAAACACTGTTCATGAATTTGAAATACCAAAAAGGAGAAAGGATGTTCTTGGAAGGCTGCTATTGGAAGGTTGTTGTTTGGGAAACACTGTTTATGAACTAAAATTTTTGAAAAGTGTTAAGAATAAGTCACCTTGACCTCCCAGAACACCTCAAACACCGGATTTCAGAAATGTAATGGACAAGAGAGATTTATGGTATTACATTAGATACCTCTTAATACATTGTTGTCTCCAAGAATTAAAAACCAACATAGAAGAAAAGAGGGTTCCGAACAACCACTTTGTAATATACATATCAGGGGAAACCACCCTGAGTTGTTCGAAATCTGGAACAATACCTCAACATCCGAGTACACTACCCCAAGATTTATCACATTTAAACACCGACACCCATCACAAAGATCACACTATCTTGACACATGGGTCATGGAGTTCCTTCCTACATGTCAAGATATTATCCGCTTTGGGCAACACTGACTCGCCCGCACAGGTTTAATGGAATACACATTAATGTGTCCTAATTAGGAGTCATGTCCTCCATTATCCACACATTCAGACACATCAGACACATCCAGAGAACAAGGGAACAAACATTCCACATCCAAGCCAGTCAAGCATAACATCACATCAGGGGTACAAAAAATGAACGCATCAATGAAAACTTAGCACAATAACCTAAAATAGATCTGTGTACTAGAAATTCATATGGGACTCCCGCTCCCATGTAATCTCCTCAACACAACCATGTCACCAGAAGACACAAACCAAGGGAATAAAATTCCCATGAAACACCTTCTCCTTGTAGTCCTAGATCTCTAATGACCGCTCCTTGAAGGCTACATCATTGTCAACATCGATCTCACTCCAAATGATGATGTGTGAGTCATCATGAAGATAAAAATGGATATATGGTACATGTAAAACATCCTGTATCCAGATCATCTATGGGGGAAGTGCTATCTGATATCCCATGACTCCAACACAGGCCAAAACCATGAAATGACCAACAAACTGGGGAGAACTCTTACTCCAGTGATCAAAACTTTTCTTTCCATGATGAGGGGAAACCTTTAAAAACACATATACTTTGACCTTGAACTGTAATGACCTACTCCTACAATTGGAATATGAAATATTTCAGTCCTCGGCTGTCTTCATCCTCTCCTATACAAGATGAACTTTCTCAGTGGTTCTATTCACCACTCCGAACCAAGAACACCTTCCTCACCACCCTTTGTCTAGAAGAAGGGTGAACAACACAACCCTCCATACAAAGCCTCAAATGGTGCCATTCCAATGGTAGAATGGTAGCTATTATTATAGGAAAACTCTACCCGAGTCATGTGTCATACCAATGATCCAATAAAATTCATAACACATTTTCATCGCATGTCCTCTAACATTTGGATAGTCTACTCTGTCTTCCCATCTTTATGGTGGTGGAAAGAAGTTATAAGGTGTAATCGGGTGCCAAAATCATTGTGAAATACCCTATAGAATAATGAGGTAAACCATGTATCCTGGTATGAGACAATGGACCTCATAACTACATGAAACCATACCCCCTCGTCTATATACCTCTATGATAAGGCACTTACCTGGATTTAATCCTTGATCTCCACTAAGTGAGCTGATTTGGTTAGCTGATCCACCACAACCTAGATTATATCATAGCCTCCTTGAGTCCTAGGTATCCCTGTGACAAAATCCATTGAGATTTCATCGCACATCCACTTGGGGACATCTAAAGGATTCAACAAAATTCCAGGAACATGGTGTTCAGCCTTTACCTACTCCAGGAACATTTCCACAAACTCCACCATTGCCTTCTTCGCTCGGGGCCACCAAAACCGTATCCTCAGGCCTCAGTACATATTGGAAACACAGTGGTATACCTCTTGGGATGAGCTATGGAACTCATGAATAACTTCCCCACGCATCACCATTGGAACAAATAGCATTCTATAGAAAATCATCTGATTTTGACCATCCTATGACCACTATATAGGAGAATTTCCCTAGTCAACACGATCACACCTCACTTCAGCCTCTGAGTCTCCCCATTGAGAACTATCCACTTTTTTCATCAGAGATGAATTCACTGTTATATAAAACAGAAAATCATATGCCACCATCCTCCCTCTAATCCAGGGGTAAGGCAACCAAATATCATATTGCTCACCCAGCATCTGCAGACTCTCAAACTACTTACTTCTATGATTTTCTACTCAAGTCATTAACCAAAACATTCCCCTTACCTTTAGTGTTAGAGACCTAGAAGTTTTATTATTGTAGAAACTACATCCATCCCTGCTGCCACAAATTCATATCCCACTAGTATAATATATTCTTTAAACTCTTGTGATCTATTAAGACCATAATGTGCTCTTCAATGAGGTAATATTGCCCCAACAAAAATGTGAACACTACTTCTGCATGCCCCAGATCATGAGTGGCATAGTTACACTCATGAGGGCATAAATTCCTAGACCCATAAGAGATCAATCCCCGTTGTTGCATCAACACACATCACAAACCACAACTAAAAGCATAAAAAATCACCTTAAATAAAAATCCTTCCTAAGAAAACATGAGCAATGGAGTGCTGAATAATTTCTCCTTCAGATAGCTGAATGATTCCTAACAATGCTCTCTCCATGTGAATGTCTGTCCCTTCCTAGTCAAATCCTTCAATGGAGCTACAACTCGAGAAAATTTAGGCACAAACCTTTGATAATAGTCTTCCAAGACCAGGAAACAATGATCTTCTGCCACATTCTTGGGTGATAACCAAGAATCAATTACCTCCAACATCGATGGATCCACTAATACCACTTGATGATGCACCATGTGTCTGAGGAATTACACTTCTTGTGTTATGAAATTGCACATGGGAAACTTCTCGTAGAGCTGGTGGCATCGAAGGACCTCCAGCACTGTTCTGAGATGCTCAGAATGCTCCTATTCTGACCTGGAGTAGATCAGAATGTCGTTGATGAAGACAATGACGAATGGGTCAAGAAACTCATAGAAAACAGAGTCCATGGGGATCATGAACACATCGGGTGCATTCGTGACACCGAACAACATAACAACGAACTCAAAGTTCCCATACCTGCACCTGGAATCCGTCTTTGGAATGTCACTCTCCTTCACCCACAACTGGTTATATCAAGAACACAAATCAATCTTAGAGAACCATCATGATCCCTTCAATTGGTCAAAGAGATCTTATGTCATTGGGAGAGGGTAACTATTCTTGACAGTTACCTGACTCAACCATTGGTAGTCTATTCACATCCTAATACCACCATCTTCCTTCTTCACAAACAAAACCAGAGCACCCCATGGGGACATTCTAGGTCAGAAAAAACCATTCATTAGTAGGTTGTTAATATGAATATGCAACTCTCACAACTTAGATGGATTCATTCGATAAGGATCCATCAACACCAGATGAGAACCGGGATGAATGTCTCTCCCGAACTTAACATCACATCTAGGGGGTAGAGTCACAACCTCCTCAAGAGAGACATCTAGAAACTCTCTGACAACCCGAAAATCTCCCACTATCTCTAAATCAACCGACACCGCTGACAGTGTGGCCAACATTGATAGAAGAGGCTCCACTTTCCGACTTCCCATCTGAAAACTCTTCTTGCTGACAAAATCCACCCTATAACATTCCTTTTCAAAAAACAAGACTCTGATTTGGAAGAAGTCAATAACAAAACACACAGAGATCAAATATTTGATGCATAGAATGACATATTATGGATGAATTTTCAACAGAAGAAGATCCCCACTAGATTTTTGTGGCCTTATCCTCAATCTACACCACTGGCCAACATTAAACAAATGGCTCTGACCTCTAACTGGTGTACTCAATAGTAGGGGCATGGGATATATTTCTACGTCCATACCAAGAGCATGGGAATATCAGGTGTAACGAAGGAGTATGAGGCCCATTAATCAAACAAAGTAGAAAAAAGAGTGCTGAATAAATAGACCATAACTCAAATGACCATCGGCCCCACTTGCACCGCTAACTCTACATTGTGCAACTGTTTACTCCCAACTCCTCTCATCCAGATGACTGCCAGCGAGACCCGATACTCCCTCAGAGCACAGATTAGAGTGAAAGAGATCCCATGAGCCACAATCCATCCTTTTATTTATACATCAGAGATGTTTCCCTCATACTTATGAAGGGTCTATTGCTGGAAGGAATAGAGAATCCGCTACCACCTCTCATCCTCCTCCTCTCGGTCAGCCCTCTGCTAATCGGTTAGAACAACATGTTGAGCCTCAAATTCCCATTCCACAGAGAGAAGATGTCCGTGTGCAATAATTTAATGGCATACAAGGAATTCCTAAGCACAATTTTCAATGAATTTTACATAATATTTATTTATCATTGTATTGAATTGTCTCCCTAAGACAACCCAATTCAAGTAAAAGAACAATTCATTATGATGCATGTACCTTACCTAGGGTCTCTACCCTCCAAAAAATGTTGGATCACATGGTCATTTTGTAGGCTTAGATTTATTACATCGGATCATGGGGTGGGGGGGGATAAAATCTGGTGTCCTAGTCAGTATACCCTGGCCTATGTCAAACAACATGATTCACTTTCATTATTTCCCTACCATCCCATGCAATTATCACGTTGTGTAACTTCGGGCTCTATCCTATATCTCAACCATCACATCTGATACCATTATATCTTGATCCACCTTTGGAATGTCGAAGGAAGGGTTGAAAAAGTGCCCCTCCCTTCCTTCCTCAAGATGAAGATAAGATAATGACACTCAAGTTCCACCTCTAGTAGGCCCCAGAGTAGCCACTAGCACCAATGGAATAAATTTTCACAATATGGAAGGTATTATCGTTTTTTTAACAGATCAGGAGATAAGATTATCCAACCAACACACACCAATGCACAATATGTATAAACATAAAACCAAATCCAAACCAACATTCATGTGCTTAAACAAAACTGAAAAAAAGTACAAGAATCTACCAAAGTGAAATACCAAAATAGAAAAAGGAAAATTGAGCCTTGACCAGAAACAACACCCAATGTCCAGACTAGTAGGGTCCCCCACTATCCTCAATGCTCACCTGCAAACCTGAACGTAAACATTGGGTGAGTATAAAAGTATACTCAGTAGGAAACCTAGATCCCTCGTGCACAAGTGGGGAGAAATTCTAATGCCCCATGAAAAACTAATGTATCCAAACACTGAGAAAGGATGAAAAAGACCCATCCTTACTATTCACACTCCAAATTTATCACAATCATGGTATATAGTAGTTTATCACATCATTATAGGGTACCCCACACCATCCTGCAATTGGTCATCTAGACATCCAATGCAACAAACCTCCCATGATAGTTCCACTACCATATCCTGCCCGCACACACATAGGCAACAACCATCCACACATCCTTCCTACAAACTCGTTGGACCCATCACAACCACCTAACACATTGTTCTACCTACACACAACTAGGATACACAACATTCACTCATCTCACCCAATATACATGTGCTCATCCTGAAGACACCTGAGAAACTACAACCACACATATCGCCTGAAGACTCTTGGGCCTCATCCCGAAATCACTTGGGAACTTTCTTCCTGAAAAATTTTATGCCTCATATCCATAACAGAAAACTGCCTAAATGTTCTGTTCTAAAACAACACACCATGTCCGAAGATTCTTGGGCTATTGTAACTGTAACACCCCAGGTAAATAAAGAATATGAAATTTTTATATTTATCCATATTTGTGAATAAAATATTAATATTACTTTAAAGGGGATGCTATGCTCGATGGCGTACCCAATACGCAACAACGAGTTTCTTGGGGAATCTTACGTTGCACTCTAATAATAAAATAATATTATTTTAAATAGTAGTTAACACAAAGCCGTTGTAATGGCGGGAGTGAACAGAAGTACCTACAAAATGATTATATATGTTTTTCAAATATTTTTACTCTTTACAATAAATGTTAGAGGATTAAAAAGGCGAATGAATCCAATTTTAAGCGTAGACATTCTAATATTCTTTAAAAGGTTGATTAACCGCCTTTTGAAGGTGAACCTCTTTTAAATCCACTTTTTGACAATTTTATGTGTTATATTTGACAAAATAAAATTCTTATTTAGAATCGGGACATCAAAATTTACTTTGTTTAAATTTTCGGTATCTTTCTGATAAAGTTCATTTTTTATTGAATAGTGAAAAATGTTGTATTTTAATTCAAAACCTCTTTTTAATCTAATTTATTTATATGATTAGATTATCTTTTGGATTGTTTTTTAAGAAAAATTAGAATATATTTTTACCATTTAATCCAATATTGGTCATTGGAATTAATTTCATTTTGAAATTGGACTTAAACTAGTGACAATCTTTTGATACTTATTGTTTCATAAAAAAACGCTATTTGTTTTAACAACAGGATTTAATTAAAAAATTAGTTAATGCAACTTCTATGTTATGAATTTGGTAAAATAGACATCATTTGTGAATTTGAAATATCAAATATAGCTTAGGGTGAATTTTTGGTATTTTTCTGAAAAACTTCAATTTTTGATGAATAGTGAAACCACAAAGTGGTGGTTACAAAATTTGATTTTTCATTTAAATGGGACTTTACCACATCTGTGATTTGAATTTCAAAAATACAATTTAAATGATTTTAATTTTTATGTAAAATGTGGTTCAATGGGATGAAATTTTTTTTAATGAAAAGTAACTTTTAAGTTTTATTAATCGCGATTAAAGGTAATTAGTGTGATTTAAGGTAAAAATGATATTATAATAAAATGAAAATATATTGACACTTGTCCTAACCGTATTGGATGAGTTATGGAAGACCAAGAAAACCCATGGGTCGATTTTTGGTACCCCATGGAGCCACTTGGGTTTGATAATGACATTTATGCCTTTTATTTAAAGTTAAAATAAAAATGTCACAAACATGATTTGTTTTACTAAAACAATTTTTACATGGGGTTATACGAGTCATATATTTGTCTATAAATATTCATTAGAAAGATAAAAATATTTCCTACATCATGATATTTTTTTATAATTTTTAGACATTAAATAAATTAAATTATATATGACATCATGATGATGTAGTGATTACCTCATTAATAAAGGATTTAAATAAAATGTAAAAATAATGTAAATTATAAGACCTAAAAATGTCCAAAACCTATTGTATGGGTGGATTTAGAACCCGTATCACCTTATCCTAGAATTATATCATTGTGGGACCTTTTAAAATCCAAAAACCATTTGAAAATAAAGTAACATTTTATACATTACCAAGAGTGCCCCTCCTCTCCTCTTATAAAAGGCCCCCACCTCTACCACCTTACCCACACCTCTCAAGCCTTTGGTTCGGCCAATATCTGATCCTTTTGTCTCTCCACATCCCTCTCCTCATCCTAGAAGCCTTAACCTATGCAGGAAGCTCTTGAAGAAACCCTTTTGGTTCAAACCAAAGGGAGTTACCCGATTTTAAGGTAACGTCTTCACTTGTGCTCTTTTGTTTTATTTTGCTTCTCCAACCCCCTAAACTCTTTTTATTCATTTATTTTGTAACAAATACAGTATCTTAAATATACTAGTATGTTGTTATAAAACGTATTATATCTAAACTTACACACATATTCATCTAATGGTTAAAGAACATACTGTTTCTGTGGATGGAGAATTTCTACGTCACGAAACGATGATTGTTCAACACTCATATAACACCTTCAAATGTGGACATTAAGATGTCACTATGTTTATATATGATATATAATATTTTTATGTTTTACTTAAGCTTCTGTATTTTTCATTTTTGGCATACCTTTATGTCTTCCATTATGGGTATACGTGATATCTTCATTTTAGGAAGTGTGGACTACCGCCACCTCAAAGTGATTTGATTCGTTAATGCCATATGTGGGACGTATAATGGATGGATTTAAAGTTATTATATATTATTTTATACTGGAATTATAATATACCTTTATATAATTATTGTTTTCTCTCCATTAAAGTATGAGATAGAAATGAAAGTAGCGTTCATGCGTACGTACGGCTTACCGTCTCCATGAACAGTGCATTTCATTTCTTATCCTCAAATGTAATGTACTATTATAAGTACATATGATGGATATATATGATGTATTATACATCTAAAGGATGAATATAATTATGTAATTAAAAATATACATATCTATTATTTAGTTTTAATTCCATTAATATGACATAGAAATGAAAGTAGCGTTCATGCGTACGCACGGCTTACCGTCTCCATGAACGGTGCATTTCATTTCTTACCTCTAAATGATTATGTAATATTATAAATACATGTATATTCTGGATATATATGATATATATGATATCCAAATCATGAATATCATTATTTAGATAATGGATATTTGACTACGTGAACAACTTGTAAATATAAGAAGTTCACTTTTGACTCAAGTACCAAATAACGACAAAACAACCGTTATTAACTTAAATGATTACATAATGTTCATGACATGGTAATAAGTGATATAAAATGAATAATTAACTTGAAAAAGGTTCTTAAGGAAGTATAAATTAACTCAAGTTTATTATTCTGGAGATTAAAGAATGATCGAGTCAAGTCGGACCCGAGGTAAGGGATCCTACTCCTCTCTTTCTTTTTAAGTACGCTCTTTTATGTCATTCCTTTTAAAGATCATATTTCTTGTTATTGGGATGTTATTTTATATTAATCTTACTGTAATTTTTATGTTCATATGATTATAGACCCTATTCTCTATCATCAATCCATTTTGGAAGTTTTGAGTGGCGCCGTTAGGCTGTCGAATTTTCGCAAGAGATCTAACCTCTCTCTTTCTTTTTAAGTACTCTCCTTTATGTCACTTCTTTTAAGCTCCTATTTGTTATGTTGGGGATGTTATTTTATATTAATCTCTCTATAAACTTTATGTTAATATTATTAGATACCCTATTTGATCTCATCAATCCATTTTTGTAAGTTTCATGTGGCGCTGTTAGGCTGCCGAGTTTTCGTAAGGGATTTGTCATCTCACTTTTATTCCCGTGAGATTTATGCTACATTTGCCACAATTTCCTTTGAGTGGTGTATGTACTGCCCATTATTTTACTCATTGTGTAATATAATTTCATTTATGAGTATTTACATCAATGTTGTATTGTCCTTCTTTCACGGGGTGTATGTTTCGAAAGATACCCATGTCGGTAGGGGAACCTTTCACCCTCCTCTTTTTAAAAGACTTCTTTTGTTATGTCTTTTTATTCACATAATATTATGATGGGATATGTTATTCTATGTCCTTATTGATTTAAATTTTATTTCCATGTGATGAGATACCCTTTTTATCTCTCATCAACCCATTTTCTGAATTTTGTAGTGATGCCATTAGGCTGTCAAATTTTTGCAAGGGAACTTCTTAACCCAAATTTGATTCTTTGGGATAAACTTATACTACTTGAATATGTCGTTCTATGAATATGTGTGAATAACCTCTGATTTTTTTACACATAATATCCACTTATATATGGTGTATTCATTTGTCACACATAATTATGTAATTGATTTATCCTTAAACCAAGGATACCGTCTTTGTAAGGGACTTCGTCTCAATCTCCTTTCATTGAGGCATATTTCGTTTTATACACAACTTTCTTTTATACGGTGTATAAACCCCTTTGACTTTTACTTTTATACAAAAGGAATCTTTTTCTACGAAGCATTTTACTAAACGACAAAAAGGAATGTTTCTTTTAATGTATGCGGTGACAACGACCTTTTCCGCCGCCGCAAGTATTATTTGATCTTTGGCTTCCTCAACAAGCCGTAATGTTTTTAAAATAAAATATATATCATATACTCTTTTATGTATTTTGGTATTGAAAATGGTTTTGATAAAGGATTCTATTTTGTCAATATATTTAAATGATATATTGTGATTGAAATGTGGACATGTTATTATTCCTTTATATTGGTTTTATGTGTTATAATTTTATAATGGTACTTGGACATTTTACGGGTGGTTACATGATAAACCATATGATGGGTGGTTCCATGAATATCAGGACGGGTGGTTACGTTATAACCTCTAATGCATTGGGTATGGAAGTCGTCCATATGGCTATTCCATTAAGTATGTATGGAAGTTGGCCGAATGGCTATTCCATTAAGTGATATGTGTGGAAGTCGACCTTATGGTTATTCCACTTAAGTATGTTTATGTCCCAAGTTACCTTTATATATTATGTGTTCTTTATATGGGTTTTATGATAATATTTTTATTATAAAAGGGTAAGTAATGATATTTTATTCAGTGAAGAGTTTTTACTACTTTATAAATGTGAAGGTATTACTTTGATAAAGTATACATGGTTTACTTGTTGTTTTAAGAACTAACAGTTTTCATTCTTTGTGTATCCCTTACTGAGCTTTTTATGTTCACCCCAAGTTTTTTTTTGAAATGTTTTTCACAGGACTTAATGTGTAATTGGGTCAAGGATGGAATCAAGGGAATGCCATGCTATCTAAAACATGGAACTAGACATGTTTCTTTTTAAGAGTTTTTATTTTATGGAAACTTAGTAGAAGTTTCTACTTTGTAATCTTTTGAGATGTAATAGTTATGTCCTAATTCTCTAAAACTCTAAACCTGAAAATATCTTCAATGTGAATTATTCATTTAATTAAATATTAAGTAAGGTTTAAGGCTGGGGCCTTATAGTAACCACCTCAGGTCATCACAACCTCTAGGATTGGGAGATGAAAAGAGATAATGACTAGGGGAAACACCCTCCCCCATGCGATGGGAGTGTTCGACACTAAGTTATCAACATGGGTGGGTTTCACTCTAAACATGATGAAAATACATGATTAATACTGAACTAGCACTCTTCCCATCCTATGGCATCTAAAACTAAGATCCAAGCATGTTCTATAACACTGCTACCCCTACGATAGGAACATAACAACAATAGCAAAACTCCCCATGCATGTCATCATGTTTGACCCATTATAGTTCAATTATTCCTTCACTACTAGGGAAATAACAGGTACAACCATATGTATGAACGAAAACAAAACAGAAATATCAAAGAACCAATTTAACAGTTCACAACCGGTGCCACCGTGTGATCTCAACAACACCACCACATAACCCGTACAGGGTGCCAAATAGATTCCTCATACATATCATTAAAAATTGATTTAGTTATTTACATATTTGAAAAAGATTGGTCACCATGTTCCTCACTTTTTTTGTTTAACTAGGGCGATCAAACAAGGGTTACATTCATCAGCCATCCACTAAAACATCCAGGTATATGTGATTATCCTTTTTTTCATGTTGCACATTTTTAATCACTAACGTTTCTAGAATAATAGAGCATTACTAGTGTGCAACCAAGCACCACTAATGACCAAATGTTTTTATAGGCTTAAGACTATAAAATTCACATTGATTAAAATAATAATAACAACATCATCTCTACCCATCCCCATTCCATTTAACAACCATTTATTAACTTTTTTAATGGTTGGGTTTCAAGTAAGACTCATGGAAACATTTTCAGACCTACCCCACATGATTCATGTAAAAGGAAGACAGTGGTATAAATTCCTACCTTGATGATCAATGATTTCCATTTATTCATCTTGTCCAAAACATATATTGTTACATGATCGATACCTCCCTATTTAACCAAAACATGGGGGGGCTAGGAGTAGTGAAACCCCAAGGAACAGATGATCTGAGGAGTGCGGATTGATCCCACAACATCTTAGGAACATAGGAAGGGTTATAGAATCTCAAACTAGGGAACAAGAAGGAAGAACAAGGGCTGATGATTTATCACCACTTTTGAATATTTACCGAGTATTTTTAAGATACTCATGATTTTCCATTAAAAGCGGATCACATTAAACCACACAGTTTGACCAAGTAAAAGAATCTCACAAATTAAATCGGACTTAGAAACCTTAAAACAAGGCTTTAAATGCATTTTACTTCGAGAGAAACGTCAAAGGGTAGAAATTGTAGGAAGATGGTAACACCGTACAGTAAACAAAAAATTTTAAAAAAGTGTTGGATGACACAACTGGAAACTTCACTGGTCTGGAAACACTGTAGAACCTCACTAGTATGGAAAAATCACCAGTCTAGAAACACCGTATAACCTCACTGGTCTGGAAACCTCACCCATTTGGAGACACTATATAACCACACTCATCTCGAAACTACACCGGTCTTGATATGCTGTTGAACATCCTTAGTTTAAAAACCTCACCAGTGTGGAAACACTATAGAACCTTACTAGTTAGGGAACCTCACTGGAATGGAAACATTGTAGAACCTCACTGGTCTAGAAACCTCACTAGTTTGGAAGCACTGTTCATGAACTATAAATTTGGCAAAGGAAAACCGATGTTGTTGGGAGACTATTTTTGGAAGGTTTCTATTCTAGAATCACTATTCATAAATATGAAATTTGGAAAAGGAAAAAGGTTGATATTGGATATAAGGCCCCAGCCTTAAACCTTACTTAATCTTGAGTTATTACAAGATTACACATTGAGGATCTTTTCAGGTTTAGAGTTTTAGAGAATTAGATCATAAAACTTGCATTACATTCCACATATAAATAAAGTGGTTACATAAAGATATTATTCTTCATTCCCATAAATGGAAACATATTTAAAATAAAACATGGATTCTTTCTTGACACTTCCTTGGCACTATCATCATATCATGTACCTTTCCCTTGACCTGTGAAAAACATTTCAAAAAAACTTGGGGTGAGTATAAAAAATCAGTAAGGGATATAAAAATATGGAAAGGAAACATGGGTACATATATACATAATAATAAAATCATACTTCACCCATAAAACATAAGCACTTTAACATACCTCATCAAATCATGAATAAATCATAGAAATCATAATACATAAAGGTAACTTGAGGCATTCATAACATTCTTACGTAGGGAGTAACCCTCTTGGTTATGTTTGGAATACCCATCACAGTATATTCCCTAAATATCTTCGGAAAAACCTTAACGTTTCACTCCTTCGCGTTACCCAATGCATTGGAGAGCTATATCGGGCTCACCTGCCCTTAGTTTATCACGGAACCGCCCATCTTCATAATAATTCCCACGAACCTCAACATAATCGTATCACATAAAACAAGCATAAAGGAAACATAACATTTCCATCTTTCAATCACAAGATATCAATACAACACATTGATATAAAAACATTATGAAAACCATTTTCAATACCAAAATAAAAGAAAAGTAAAACATGGTATTTATGTTTCTTTAAAAAAAAAGGTATGGCTTATAGAGGAAGCCGAAACTCAAATAATAGTCATGGCGGCGGAGAAGTTGTTGTCGTCGCATACGTACGACAAAAACATTCCCTTTTGTCGTTTAGTAAAATTATTCGTATAAAAAAGATTCCTTTTGGATAAAATTAAAGGTCAAAGGGGTTTATGCACCGTATAAAAGAAGGTTGTGTATAAAACAAAATATGCCTCAATGAAAGGAGATTGAGACGAAGTCTCATACCTCGGGTCCGACTTGACTCGGTCATTCTTTAATCTCCTGAATAATAAACTTGAGTTAATTTCTACTTGTTTAAGATCCTTTTTCAAGTTCATTATTCCTTTTATATCACTTATTTCCATGTCATGAACACTATGTAATTATTTAAGTTAATAACGGTCGTTTTAACGATCATTGGTACTTGAGTCAAAAATAAACCCTTTATAATTACATGTTTTTCATGTATCCATTATATCCAGAATTATAATCATTATGTATATATCATATATATCCAGTATATACATTCATTTATAATATTACATAATCATTTAGAGGTAAGAAATGAAATGCACTGTTCATGGAGACGGTAATCCGTATGTACGCATGAACGCTACTTTCATTTCTATTTCGTATTTTATAGAATGGAATCATAATGATATAGAGGTATATTATAATTCCAGTATAATATCATATATAATATCACAGTTCCATCTTTTATACATCCCACATATGGTATTTAACGAATCAAATCACTTTGAGGGGGCGGTAGTCCGCACTTCCTTAAATGAAGATATCGTGTTTACCCATAATGGAAACCATAAAGGTATGCCCAAAATGAAAAATACAGAAGCTTAAGGAAAACATAAACATATTATATATCATATATAAATATAGTGAAATCTTAATGGCCACCATTGAAGGTGTTAAAAGAATGTTGAACAATCATCGTTTCGGGAGGCCGAAATTCGCCATCCACGGAAACAGTATGTTCTTTAACCATTAGATGTAGGTGTGTGTAAGTGTAGCTTGGATACTTCTTATAACAACATCCAAGTATATGGAAGATACTGGTGTTTTTACAAAAGGAAAGAATAAAAAGAGTTTAGGGGGTTGGAGAAGCAAAATCAAACAAAAGGACTCAAAAGAAGACATTACCTTAAAATCGGGTAACTCTCTTAGATTTGAGCTAAAAGGCTTACTTGGGAAGACTTCTTCCCAAAGTGAGGCTTCAAGGAGTAAGATAGGGATGTGGGGATCCAAACTGGGCAGGGGTTGGCTGAGCCAAAGGCTTTGGGAGTGTGGGTAAGGAGGTATAGGTGGGGGCCTTTTATAAGAGGAGAGGAGGGGCATTCTTGGAAAGTAAAGAAATGTTACTTTATTTGAAAATGGTATTCGGATTTAAGAGGTCCCAAATTGATGTGTTTCGAGGATAAGGTGATAAGGGTTCTAAATCCACCCATACAATAGGTTTTTTCCCTGTGTAGGTCTTAGATTTTACATTATCATTCCATTTTATTTAAATCCTTTTTTAATGAGGTAATCGCTGCATCATCTTGATGTCAAACATAATTTGATTTATTTAAAGTCTAAAAATTATAAAAAAAATACTATGATGTAGGAAATCGTTTTATCTTCCCAATTACATTTTATAATAAAAAATCGGATCTTTATAACCCCATGTAAAAATTGTTTTAGTAAAACATCTTATGTTTGTGTCATTTTTACTTTTACATTAAATAAAACGTTATTTATGTCATTTCCCAACAAAAGTGGCTCCATGGGGTCCCCAAGTTGACCCATGGATTGTCTTGGTAGGCCATGACATATACAATGAGGGTAGGACATGTTTCAAGCTCATCTCATTTTATTAAATCATTATTTTTACCTTAAACTACACTAATTACCTCTAATCGCGATTAAGAACTTAAGAGTTACTATTCATCAAAAAATTATTTTAATCTCATTGAACCACATTTTACTTCGTAATGACAAGCATGTATGTTGGATTTTTGAAATTCAAAACACAGAAGTGGTAAAATTTCATTTAAACGAAAAATCATTTTTTATAAGTACCACTTAGTGGTTTCACTATTCATCAAAAATTGAAGTTTTTCAGAAAAATACCAAAAATTCACCCTAAGCTATATTTGATATTACAAATTCAAAAATGAAGTCTATTTTACAAAATTCAAAACATATAAGTCACATTAATTAGTTTAATAATTAATTCCCGCTATCATGACAAATAGCGTGTTTTTATGAAACAATAAGTATCAAAAGATTGACACCAGTTTAAGTCCAATTTCAAAGTGAAATTGATTACAATGACCACCATTGGATTAAATGGTAAAAATATATTCTAATTTCACTTCAAAACCAATTCAAAAGATAATCTAATCATATAAATAAATTAGATTAAAAAGCAGTTTTGATGTAAAATGCAGTATTTTTCACTATTCATTAAAAAATGAACATTGTCTGAAAAATACCAAAAATTCACATAAAATAAATTTTGATGTCCCAATCATAAATAATAAGATTATTTTTTCAAACATAGCTTATAAAATTATCAAAAGATAGATTTAAAAATGTTTTTCCATCAAAAGGCAGTAAAACAATCTTTTAAGAATATTAGTGTATTTCATGCATAAGATTGTATTTATTTCCATTTTAAGCATCTAAAACAATATATTAATAATTAATAGACATAGATAAAAATATCTATTATTCATTACTTACTTGGGATGTTACATCCTTCCCCCCTTTTGAAAATTGTGTCCCCGCAATTTATTTACTTATCGAATAAATGGGGGTACTTATCCCTCATTGCATTTTCAGATTCCCATGTTGCCTCTTCCATCATGTGGTTTTTCCACAAAACCTTTACCTGATTAATCACCTTATTCCGTAACACTTGCTCCCTGTGGTCAAGAATCTGGACCGATTTTTCCTCATAATATAGGTTCTCTTCCAGCTAAACTACCTCTGGACTCAAAACATGAGATGGATCTGGCATATACTTTCTCAACATCAAAACGTGAAAAAAATTGTGTACCTGAGATAAACTCGGAGGTAAAGCCACTCGGTATGCAACTGATCCAACTCTCTCCAGAATTTCATATGGTCCAATAAACCTTGGACTCAGCTTTCCTTTCTTACCAAATCTCATCATACTTTTTCAAGGAGAAACCTTGAGAAAAACATGATCACCTACCTCAAAAGATAGATCCTTCCTCCGGTTATCCGCATAACTCTTCTGCCTACTCTGAGCTGTTCTCATGTGCTTCTGAATCAGCTGAACTTTTTCTGCCATCTCTTCTATGAATTCTGGTCCCATCAACTTCCTTTCACCCACCTCATCCCAGAAAGCTGGAGTTCGACACCGCTTCCCATATAATGCCTGAAATGGTGTCATCTGTATACTGGAATGAAAACTGTTATTATATGAAAATTCAACCAAAGAAAGATGTTGGTCCCAACATCCCTGATAATCCATAGAGCAAGAACGTAGCATATCCTCCAATGTTTGAATTGTTCGTTCTGACTGCCCATCTGATTGAGGATGAAAAGTTGTACTAAAATTTAATTCAGTACCCAACGACTTATGAAGGCCTTTCCAAAAGTTAGAAGTGAACCTGGGATCACGGTCAGATACAATGGAGAAGGGAACTCCATGTAACATGATTATCTCTTTAAGATACAAACAGGAAAGTTGATCTAGGGAAAAAGTATCTCGTATAGCAAGGAAATGATCATATTTAGTCAAGCGATCAACAATAACCCGGATTGCATTATTACCTCGAGATTTCTTCAGTAATCCCACAACAAAGTCAATGGATATATTCTCCCATTTCCACTCTGGCACTGGTAAAGGCTGAAGCATCCCTTTCGGTAACTGCCTCTCTGCTTTAACCTGTTGACATGTCAAACACTTCACAGTAAAATCAGCAATATCTCTTTTCATTCCATCCCACCAGTAATACTCCCGCAGATCTATGTACATCTTAGTACTGCCAGGATGAACTGAAAACGGAGAACTATGAGCTTCACATAACAACTCTCTCTTCAACTGTGAATCACAAGGAACACACAATCTCTTCCCAAATCTCAAAACACAATCATTATCAATGTTGAATTCAGGCAACTTACCTTTCTGAACCAGCTCTACCTTTTTCTGCAACTCACTATCTTGCTTCTTTGCTTTCTTGATTCTATCTAATAGAGATGATATCACTGATACCTGAAACAAAACATAAGAACTTCCTGCACCAACAACTTCTATGCCAAAGTTCATCAAATCCTTAACAAAAGGATCACGTTCCAAACGTAACATTGCTAATGAAGCATTACTTTTTTGACTCAAAGCATCAGCCACTTTATTTGCTTTTCCCGGATGGTAATGAATTGTACAATCATAATCCTTGATTAATTTCAACCATCTCCTCTGTCTCATGTTTAACTCTTTCTGGGTGAATATATACTTTAAACTTTTGTGATCAGTATATATTTCACACTTTACTCCATACAAATGATGCCTCCAAATTTTTAAAGCGAAAATAACAACAGCTAATTCCAAATCATGTGTAGGGTAATTTACCTCATGAGTTTTCAACTGTCGTGAAGCATAAGCAATTACCTGATCATTCTGCATTAGGACGCAACCAAGTCCTTTTAATGAAGCATCACTGTATATAACAAACTCACCATTCCTGGAAGGTAGTGCCAAAACTGGAGCATTCACCAATCTTCTTTTCAATTCCTGAAAACAATCATCACATTCTTTTGTCCAGATAAACTTAACACCCTTCCGAGTTAGCTTAGTCATTGGACAAGATAACCGTGAAAAATTTCTAACAAACCTTCGGTAATAGCCTACCAAACCAAGGAAACTACGAATCTCAGTTACATTTGTGGGTCTTGGCCATTCTTCAACAACCTTTGTTTTTGCAGGATCAACAGTTATCCCATCTTTAGAAACAATATGACCAAGGAACGAAATTTGTTGCAACCAAAACTCACACTTGCTGAATTTTCCATACAGTTTCTTTTCTTTTAAGGTTTGCAAGATAACCCTTAAATGACTTTCATGCTCCTCTTTACTTTTAGAAAACACCAAAATATCATCAATTAAAACCACCACAAACTTATCCAAGAACTCATGGAAAATTCTATTCATTAAGTCCATGAATACAGAAGGTGCATTAGTTAGCCCAAAAGGCATTACTACAAATTCATAATGGACATATCTTGTACGGAACGCGGTCTTTGGAACATCTTATTCCTTTACCTTCAGCTGATGGTACCCCGATCTCAAGTCAATCTTTGAAAAATACTGAGCTCCCTGGAGATGATCAAACAAATCATCGATATGAGGCAATGGATATTTGTTCTTAACAGTGATGTTATTCAAGGCTCTATAATCAATGCAAAGTCTCATTGAACCATCTTTCTTTTTAACAAATAAAACAGGAGCACCCTATGGTGATGTGCTAGGTCGAATGAAACCTTTCTCTAATAAATCTTGCAATTGCTCCTTCAACTCTAAAATTTCAATTTGAGCCATTCGATAAGGGGGTTTTGAAATTGGCTTAGCATCAGAAACTAAGTAAATAGTCAACTCAACTTCCCGATCTGGTATTATTCCAGGCAACTCCTCAGGAAAAACATCAGGATACTCATTTACCACTGGCACATCATTAATCTGAACAGTTCCTTTATTTTCAACGATGTGTGAAAGCTAACATTCATTTCCCTCTTTTACAAGTTTCTTGGCCTCTTGATAAGTTATCAACAGTAATGGTTCATTCTTGTACACAAACTGAAAGTCTTTCTGAAAAGAAACTTCGTTAGCTCTACAGTCAATCTTATCATGGTAAATAGAAAGCCAATCCATACCCAGGATAACATCAAACTCTAATAGAGGTAGATCAATAAGGTTTGCAAGTAGGTTCTTTCCACAGATAAGGATAGGAAGATTCTTATAATTTTTTTCCCTCAACATTTCCCCCAGGTGTTTTTACCAAAAGTTCAGGAGTCATTTCTTGAGATGGTATTCCCATTTTAATAGAAAAGGTTTCAGAGATGAAAGAATGTGTAGACCCCGAATCAAACAACACACTGGAATAATCTGAAACAACAAACAATGTACCTGATACAACTTCATTTGATGGCCCGACATCTGCTGAAGTAGTTGCAAAGGATTTCACCACCCCTTTCTTCTTGTATTCTAACTGCTTCCCATCACCCAAGCTCGTTGTCGGACACTCGTTTGCATAGTGACCCATCTCATTACACTTATAACATTTCAATAACTGTAAATTAAATTTGGTCTTACCATCACCCTGATCTTTTCCAGTGCAATCATGAGCCTTATGTCCCATCTCACCGCATCGATAGCACTTTCCAGAATTCAGAAGACATTCCCCAGCATGCCTTTTCCCACATTTATCACAAACTGGAAACTTAGATTTCTTACCGTCAGACTTTTTTGAAGAATTCTTACCTTTCTCCTGCCACCTCTGTCTCTTCTTCTGTTGGTTGTTATAGAACACATGATCATCGGAAAACTCCATTTCCACCTTCTTAGCACATCGAACAATCATTTCATAACTTTTAAACTCATGAGAAGCTAATGCCCTTCGATATTTTGGCTTTAATCTTGAGTAAAAACGATTGATTTTACAATCAATGTCTCGGATAAAATTTGGAGCATACCTTGCAAATCGAGTGAACCTTTCTTCATAGGTAGCCACTGAGTCTTCCACTTTCCTCAATTCCAATAATTTCTTTTCCATCCTAATTCGAGCAGCCTTAGGAAAATACTTCTCAAGAAACATACCTTTGAATTCATCCCAGTCGAGAGCATCAATCTCATCAGTGTCCCTGATATTTCTAACCATCGACCACCACTGATCTGCTTCTCCCTCCAAACGATAAATAGCAAGACTAACCTTTTGATTGTATGAACACCCCATGACATCAAAAATATTCTCCAGTGCTTTAATCCACCCTTCAGATAGCACAGGGTCAGATGATCCTCTGAATTATGGGGGATGTTGCCTCATGAAATGGTCCACCACTGACATGTTCCTCTGCGGTTGATCTGGCTGATCTCGTGTATGGATACCACCTCCATTTATCGCTTGAGTCAACTGCGCCATTACTGCAACAAACTATTCAGTTCTAATTCTGACCATCTCAGGATGCTGATTCGGAAGGTTATTTCCTTCTGTATTCCTTCCTAGCACTGCTTCCCTGTTTCCTCTGCGGAAAACCATTCTGAACCAACATGTCTTAGATAAAGCAACATGGTAATCTTCAAATACTATATCACTTCAATTTGACCATAAAAAAAATATTTTTGGATAATCATTTAATAGAATTCTAACTCCTAAAGATATCTAAACCGACCTCTAATACCAACTATAAGGCCCCAGCCTTAAACCATACTTAATCTTGAGTTATTACAAGATTACACATTTAGGATATTTTTAAGTTTAGAGTTTTAGAGAATTAGATCATAAAACTTGCATTACATTCCACATATAAACAAAGTGGTTACATAAAGATAGTATTCTTCATTGCCATCAATGGAAACATATTTAAAATAAAACATGGATTCTTTCTTGACACTTCCTTGACACTATCATCATATCATGTACCTTTCCCTTGACCTATGAAAAACATTTCAAAAAAACTTGGGATGAGTATAAAAAGCTCAGTAAGGGATATAAAAATATGGAAAGGAAACATGGGTACATATATACATAAGAATGAAATCATACTTTACCCATAAAACATAAGCACTTTAACATACCTCATCAAATCATGAATAAATCATAGAAATCATAAGACATAAAGGTAACTTGAGGCATTCATAACATTCTTACGTAGGGAGTAACCCTCATGGTTACGTTTGGAATACCCATCATAGTATATTCCCTAAATCTCTTCGGAGAAACCTTAACGTTTCACTCCTTCGTGTTACCCAATGCATTGGAGAGCTATATCGGGCTCACCCGCCCTTAGTTTATCACGGAACCACCCGTCTTCTTAATAATTCCCATGAACCTCAACATAATCGTATCACATAAAACATGCATAAAGGAAACATAACATTTCCACCTTTCAATCACAAGATATCAATACAACACATTGATATAAAAAAAATTATGAAAACCATTTTCAATACCAAAATAAAAGAAAAGTAAAACATGGTATTTATTTTTCTTTTAAAAAAAGGTATGGCTTGTAGAGGAAGCCGAAAACTCAAATAATGGTCACGACGGTAGAGAATTCGTTGTCGCCGCATACGTACGACAAAAACATTCCCTTTTGTCGTTTAGTAAAACGCTTCGTATAAAAAAGATTCCTTTTGGATAAACGTAAAGGTCAAAGGGGTTTATAAACCGTATAAAAGAAGGTTGTGTATAAAACTAAATATGCCTCAATGAAAGGAGATTGAGACAAAGTCCCATACCTCGGGTCCGACTTGACTCGGTCGTTCTTTAATCTCCTGAATAATAAACTTGAGTTAATTTATACTTGTTTAAGAACTTTTTTCAAGTTCATTATTCCTTTTATATCACTTATTTCCATGTCATGAACACTATGTAATTATTTAAGTTAATAATGGTCATTTTAACAATCATTGGTACTTGAGTCAAAAATAAACCCTTTATAATTACATGTTGTTCATGTATCCATTATATCCAGAATTATAATCATTATATATATATCATATATATCCAGTATATACATTCATTTATAATATAAATAATCATTTAGAGGTAAGAAATGAAATGCACCGTTCATGGAGACGTTAAGTTGTACGTACGCATAAACGCTACTTTCATTTCTATTTCGTATTTTATAGAATGGAATCATAATGATATAAAGGTATATTATAATTCCAGTATAATATCATATATAATATCATAGTTCCATCCTTTATACGTCCCACATATGGTATTTAACGAATCAAATCACTTTGAGGGGGCGGTAGTCCGCACTTCCTTAAATGAAGATATCGTGTTTACCCATAATTTAAACCATAAAGGTATGCCCAAAATGAAAAATACAGAAGCTTAAGGAAAACATAAACATATTATATATCATATATAAATATAGTGACATCTTAATGGTCACCTTTGAAGGTGTTAAATGAATGTTGAACAATCATCGTTTCGGGAGGCAGAAATTCGCCATCCACGGAAAGAGTATGTTCTTTAACCATTAGATGTAGGTGTGTGTAAGTGTAGCTCGAATACTTATTATAAAAACATCCAAGTATATGTAAGATAATGTTGTTGTTATGAAAGGAAAGAATAAAAAGATTTTAGGGGGTTGGTGAAGCAAAATCAAACAAAAGGACTCAAAAGAACACATTACCTTAAAATCGGGTAACTCTCTTAGATTTGAGCTCAAAGGCTTTATTGGGAATACTTCTGCACAAAGTGAGGCTTCAAGGAGTAATAGGGGGATGTGGGGAGCCAATATGGGCAGGGTTTGGCCGATCCAAAGGCTTTGGGAGTGTGGGTAAGGAGGTAGAGGTGGGGGCCTTTTATAAGAGGAGAGGAGGGGCATTCTTGGAATGTAAAGAAATGTTACTTCTTTTGAAAATGGTATTCGGATTTCAGAGGTCCCACATTGATGTGTTTTGAAGATACGGTGATAAGGGTTTGAAATCCACCCATCCAATAGGTTTTGGCCATGTGTAGGTCTTAGATTTTTAATTATCATTCCATTTTATTTAAATCCTTTTTTAATGATGTAATCGCTGCATCATCATGATGTCATAAATAATTTAATTTATTTAAAGTCTAAAAATTATACAAAAAATACTATGACGTAGGAAATATTTTTAGCTTTCCAATGACTATTTATAATCAAAACTCTGATCTTTATAACCTCATGTAAAAGTTTTTTTAGTAAAACATCTCATGTTTGTGTCATTATTAATTTTACATTAAATAAAAAGTTATTTATGTCATATCCCAACCAAAGTGGCTCCATGGGGTCCCCAAGTTGACCCATGGATTTTATTGGTCAGCCATGACACATCCAATGAGGGTAGGACATGTTTCAAGCTCATCTCATTTTATTAAAGCATTATTTTTACCTTAAACTGCACTAATTACCTCTAATCGCGATTAAGAATTTAAGAGTTACTATTCACCAAAAAATTATTTTAATCTCATTGAACCACATTTTACTTCTTAATGACAACCATGTATGTCGGATTTTTGAAATTCAAAACATAGAAGTGGTAAAATTTCATTTAAACGAAAAATCAGTTTTTATAAGTACCACTTAGTGGTTTCACTATTCATCAAAAATTGAAGTTTTTCAGAAAAATAGCAAAAATTCACCCTAAGCTATATTTGATATTCCGAATTCAAAAATTAAGTCTATTTTACAAAATTCAAAACATATAAGTCATATTAATTAATTTAATAATTAATTCCCACTGTCATGACAAATAGCGTGTTTTTATGAAACAATAAGTATCAAAAGATTGACACCAGTTTAAGTCCAATTTCAAAGTGAAATTGATTCCAATGACCACCATTGGATTAAATGGTAAAAATATATTCTAATTTCACTTCAAAAAAAATTCAAAAGATAATCTAATCATATAAATAAATTATATTAAAAAGCAGTTTTGATATAAAATGCAGTATTTTTCACTATTCATTAAAAATGAACATTGTCTGAAAAATACAAAAAATTCACACAAAGTAAATTTTGATGTCACAATCATAAAGAATAAGTTTATTTTGACAAACATAGCTTATAAAATTGTCAAAAGATATATTTAAAAATGGTTTTCCATCAAAAGGCAGTAAAACAGTCTTTTAAGAATATTAGTGTATTCCATGCATAAGATTGTATTTATTTCCATTTTAAGCCTCTAAAACACTATCATAATCATTAATAGACATAGATAAAAATATCTATTATTCATTACTTACTTGGGATGTTACATTGGAAGGATACTATTGGAAGGTAGCTGTTGGATGTTTTTTGTTCTCGAAACACTGTTCATGAACTAAAAATTTCACAAAGGAAAAAGGCTCCTATTTGGTGGCTGTTGTTAGAAGGATACAGTTGGAATGTTGTTTTTTGGAAACACTATTCATAAATAAGAAATTTGGAAAAGGAAAAAGGATGTTGTTGGAAGGCTATTGTTGGAAGGCTGTTGTTGGAAGGTTGTTGTTCTGGAAACACTATTCATGAACAAGAAATTTGGAAAAGGAAAATTGATGTTGTTGGTAAGATGTTATTGGAAGGTGGTTGTTTTATAAATATTTTTCATGAACTAGAAATTTAGAAAATGAAAAAAGGAACCTATTGGATGGTTGTTGTTTGAAGGCTGCTCTTAGAAGGTTGCTATTCTCGAAACACAATTCTTGAACTAGAAATTTGGAAGAGTGTTGGGGATAAGTCACCTTGACCTCCCAAAACACCTCAAACACCATATTTCAGAAAAGTAATGGACTAGAGTGGATCGGGCCATTAGAGATCCATTATATATAATTTATCAACATACATTATTAGATTAGATGTTACACAATATCAATAAATAATGTATTTTAAGATAACCCTTCTAAATATATAATGGTCATTAACACAATCCTTCATAATCATTATTTTACACATAAAAAATAGAAATTATTAAATATAATTAACTTATAGAAAACATATATGACATAAATATTTTTAGATTTAGTTTTACACCTAATGAAATAAATTATTTAATAAAAATAAATAAAAATGTTTTGAGAGTAAAATATTTATTAGGTTTTAAAAACATTGACCATGGGTTTTACAAATTCACTATATTATTTACATATGCTTAATTTCAATCTCTTTATATATTTTTTCATTGACTTATTTTTATTAGTTTTTAATTGATACATACTTCTTTATGTTGTAATTAACACTGTGGTTTAATAAAAAACAATATTTTTTTACTATTAACATAAAAATATATTTTTCAATAAATCCAAAATAATATTATTAAGTTAATAAAGATGTTAATTTTATTAAATTATAATTTTAAATTTTGATATTTTAAATTTTTAAAAAACAATTAATATATATTGAAAATTATATTCACAGGAAAACAACTTTTTAAAATATTATTTATTCTTATTATTATATCTAACAAATTACTAATAAAATTTAGTGATAACATATTATTTACATAAATAATATAATTTATCCATAATATGATCAGTTTCATAATAGAAATCATAGAAAAATAATTATTCTAATAGATTCGTTATAAATCAAAATTATATCTTATTTATTATCTACAAATACAATTTTAATATTATTACTAAATTAGTATTTATAATGAAATTTATTTTATACCTATACATATTTCATAATATAGTTACATATATTTTTACCTGTAATTATATGGCAATATAATAGTGGTTATATAATGTTAATTAGTTCATTGTGGTCTAATGTTTCATGTGATGTAAGCAATCAAACACATTATGTTTCAAAGAAAAATATAATTTAATATCTCAGCAGGATACATTATCTTACCCCTATCCATATAAATTGTATCCCCCCAATTCTAATTATAAATAGAAAATAATTATTTATGGTTTACTAAATGACAGATATAAATCATGTTTTATTTTCAAATGAGTTTTCAAAATTATCATAAAATTTATTACTATAAATCCCATATTTTCCACTCGTTACGTTAAAAAATTACATCATCTTGATTTTCAACATATTACTATATTCCATCTTTTTCTATAAATAAATATTCTTCTATAAACATGAGGAATTACCCTTTCTACTTTATCCAAAATATTTTACATATAAGAAATTGAATATCATTTAATTCATCATATTTCTTAGCTAAACCTCCATGTGACTCCATTATTCTCTAATTTTTTGTTTTTGATATTCAAAAAAATTTAACTTGTTAATCATAATTGAATATTACTTGATTCGAATTATCTCAAGATTCAATATAGTTTCAATTAAGGCATTTGTTTTCTCATTAGGTCCATCATTGAAATTTATTTAATATCAATTGTAATCTTTATTCATCATTGATCAATACATTAATAAAATAAAAAGAGTTTATATACGTGATTAAAAATTATTTTAATAAGAGAATTATATAATTTTTAGCCACATCATGTCTTTATCTATGAGCATATTATTTTGGATTATAGTTTTTTTTAATTAAATATATTTCACTATTGTTTTAACCGCTATTGATTTATAATTAGTTATCTAATCATCTTATTCCAAATTTCTTTCCCAATTTATCATAATTTAATACCCAAATATTAACGGTTATTGAAATTCGTAAGGAATTTGAGATTTTGGATCACCATTGTGGATAAAATTCAGAATAGGGAATTTGAATGAAAATATTGGTTTTTAAACATCTATAAATGATCTTTAAAAAAATTAATGAGTTTTAAAGGAAATATATGATTCTTATAAGATTCATAAGGATGGACCAGGGTTGAAGCAATACATAATATTAGTAGTATTATTTTACTAGAATGTTGGGGAGCTGGTCAGTGAGCTGGCTTTCTAGCTGGTCCCATCACATTTATCGTGTGACCCATAATTTTTTTTGGTGGAAGAAGGTTGGTAATTTACCAATAGATCCACCAACCAAATAAATTATGAAGTGGAACGAAATATTAGAGGATTCCATTTCTGTATGTGGCATCCCATCCCTTCCTCTCCTTTCACTAAACCATGAGGTAGGTGATTTTTGGTGTTGTTTTATGGAAAGCATTGGTATATTTGTATTTTCATTTTTAATTTTAGGATTATTATTTGGTTAAAATATAAATAATATTTATTCTATTTTGGTATTTTTATATCATTACACTAAATCGTGGAAGAATCAACACATTATGATGTGTCTTTTACCACACTGACCTAGATGATATATTAGGATGAAATAATCATTTTTATTCTATGTGATTTGATGGAGTTATGTCACCATATATATTTTTCATGTATTTTCCTATAAATTAAATTAAATATATTTGTAACCAGGTGGTGATTTATTAGATTTTTTCATAGGGTTATGTCAAGGGTTTGTCATGGTACCTCTAAAAGATGTTTGTTTTCTAATTTTAGGGAAACATATATGGTTATTGAGTTGCAAGTGATTATTTATTTTAATTTTAATTTTATATCACTTATAAATTTTTAGAAATTAATTCATTAATAATTTTTAATAAATTATATATATTTATTATACCATGTGATTTAATCTTGGTTATTATAGTGTGGTGTAAAGTGCCATTGATACTTATAAGAACTATAAAGCTATGGATTAAGAGAAGTTTTTACATCGACAAAGGTTGATGGCCTCTTATAAATTCTCTATGGTAATTATTTATTCTTTTAAGTTTCATTTGATTCCTATAATCATTACACCACACTGACTGATAATTATTTTAATTAAATATTTTTATTAAAAAATATTGTTAGAATTATTGTTCAATATCTATGACTTTCCATGAAAATTGTGTTGTTTTATCCACCAATGGACAATGTATCAAGTTAAAAATTATTTTGGGAAAAAAACCTTGAGGGAAATTTTTTAGTGTTTTTTGGTTGATTTTGTTTTCTAAAAAAGTAGGTTTCCATGGTTAGTGGTGTAGTTCAAGAGAGATGTTTTTACCAATCAAGGATCATCATGAATACATGAAGAGTTGATAGTAATATTTAAAACAAAGAGAAGCTTCATGAATTGGAGAGTGAGTTGGGAGAGCTTTGTGAAATCTATATATTATATATTGAATCATATATAATCTATGGAAATACATATAAATAGGTATCTACCCCATTAATAAAAAGTATTAAAACTTAAATGATGATTTTAAGGCTTCATATTTGCGAAGGTGATTCGTGAAGTTAGTTCTTGTCAAATATATCATGATGAAATTAATTTCATGAATGATATGAAATTTGATTGAGATTATTGATCATCATGAAGGTAGTGATGTTTTAAAGTATATAAAATTATGATCTAAAGTGGTGGGATTCATTAAGAAAAATTGAGATTCATGAAAGTGGTGAGATTCTCGAAATGATGCTACTTCTCAAAATCTATATCAGATTTCCGAAATAGGGGAACTTCATGAATGATTTGGGGTTCGTGAAGGTAAAATATACTTGTGATGAATTGGGATATTTCACGAAGGGTGTAATCTTCACAAAGGTTGTGATCATCTTGAATGTGTTCAGAAAGGATTTCCTAGTAAATATATGGTAAATTTGTATTCCTCAAGTGGATGAATGTTGAACAAAAATAGATAATCTATCTAAATGATGATTTTTAAATTATTGATAACTAATGGACCAAAATGTCCATCAATATTAAGAGGACCCCATATAGATCAGTTTGAAGAGGATGAGGGAGAATGTGATCCTTTCCACTGGTAGTGAGCAATTGATAGGGAGATCAAGGGAGTGACCCTTGGGATGTTCTGAGCTATACCTAAAATTTGTAATGGAAACGAGCATGGGTATATAAGTGATATATCCCAAAACATTTATTTTATAAGTTATCGTTAGAAAATTTCGTTCATCTGCACATTGTCTTTGGATTCTCTTTCGGCATACCCCAGTGAGTGTGAACCAAGTAAAATCATTATGTCTCATGCATGATTTCATTTATATTCCCACATTTCTGTGGGGAAGGGACAGTGAGAGTTGTTTTAATGATGGAAAAGATCTAATTGGTAAGTTTTTTTAATACTGTATACCCTGATTCCCCCCCCCCCCTCTTAGGGTATTAAAAATAGTTGGGCTAATAATTGGTATTAGTTCTAAAAGATGAAAGTTAGTGGTTCTCTCTCTGTAGAAGAAATGATGGTTATCA
Source organism: Viscum album (assembly GCA_963277665.1). Lineage (NCBI taxonomy): Eukaryota > Viridiplantae > Streptophyta > Magnoliopsida > Santalales > Viscaceae > Viscum > Viscum album. Next base: position 1,405,599,526 of record OY728166.1, on the reverse strand, counting down.
ATCATAAATGGATTCTGATCTTCAATGGAAAAATTTTTCAATTATTGAAGAATTAAATTTAGCACTACTTCCGATCATTAGGAAAGGATATATCTATAGCATTGATGCATTGAACTTTGGCCAATCTTGGTATTAGTGATTTATCAAAAGTTTACTGATGGGAATTGGATTTTGATTCTAAAGGAATCAATGCATTAGTTGTAACTCAATCTAATTAAATATATAAAAAGGTGGTGTATTTTATGTCACCAAATTCTATGAGCTAAAATTTTATGAATATTTGTGAGGATGACTCGAAAGTCATAGAAGAAAAACTACATGTCTATGGAACAAGTATGGGGATCTCAGAATTTCCCTTGATCAGTCTATTGATACATTCTTTGACATGGTGAATATTTCTGTGGAAGAAATCAGTTGTCTGGGAGAAATTATTTATGGTGTAATGTTTTTCAAGAACATATTTATAAGTATTCCACAATGAATAATTATGAATATTTATTTTTTATAAGATAATGATCTGAAGGGGCTAACATTAGATAACATACATAGTTCTATTGTTTCATATGAAATGAGAAATGATGATAATGAGTTTGTGAGAAAATGGAATTCTAAATAATTTTCATTCAAGCCTATTAAGATTCACACTATTAAAGATGTGAAGGAAGTTTAAGATACAGATGAAGTCATGTCATTCTTGTCGTCACATTTTTTATGTGGTAATGTAATGTTCAAAAGAAAATTCCAAACTATAATTCTTTCGTTGTGTAATGGTTGGACATCTTACGATGTGGTTCTTAAATGTTTTCAAGATGATGATGAGGTTGAAGTCAAAATTCCCATAAGAAGTTATTTAAACTAAAAGAAAGGAAATATAAACTTTATGTAAAATTTAGTCCAAAAAAGACTACTTTAAAAAGAAGTTGAATGTTTAGAAGAATATGGGGTAGATGATTTGGAGGACAGTAAGGATCATGAAGCAAATACTAGGGTGTCATTTTTCATAAATTCCAAAACATGGGAAGGAAGTGACAATGATGAATGAGAAGTAAAAGTGTGAGTTTAACTTCAATTAAAATTAAAATATTCACATGAAGAGATAAATATTTGGATATCAAAAACAATAAAGCCAACATGGTGGTTTGTGATGCCAAACTCTTCATATAAGAGCATGTATAGGATAATTCTGAGCTGATATATGAAATTTAAAAGAACAAGTATTCAATTACAGAGAACTCAAATACGATCGGTGAGTACATTATCGAATATGATGAATAAAAAATTATGATTGACGGTTTGAATATTACAAAAATAGATCCATACAAACTCCTTGAAAATATTGAGGAGGAGGTTTTCGTCTTGAGATAGGATGTGAATGATCAGGATAAACTGTTTACTCTATAAAAGTAGGTCGAGAAGGTAGTATAAAATGGATATGTATAGTTCTGACCTCTGGTGAAAGAGACATTGGAATTATAGGAGAAGAAAGGGATAGATTCTAACATAACAGCTTGCATGGGTATTGATAGAAATCAGAAAGAACTAATGTTCGAAATCTGACAATAAGCACTCACCCTGATATTGAAGACCAATTTGGGTAAAAATCAAAACCATAAGACTCATAAAACCTAGGGAAACATATTATTGTAGTAGTGACAAAAATAATTCAAAACAAAATAGATTATATTTTTTGGAGACATGGTACACTCAGTTTATATATATTCCATATCCAAAAGGTATAAATGGGAACAATACCAAAAGAGGAAGACATACCACACTCAAAATTGTAGGATATCATTTCATGGTCACTATTTCGGGGGTGGAAGAATTAAAAAAATGGAAATAAATTTCTCATCAATAATGAATAGGAATGTGGTGAGTCAGACTGAATATGTTCATAAGAAGTAGCTAAATGTATCAAAAAATGATCGGAATCTGAAAAAAACCATCTCTACAAGATGAAGATTGTCCATCAAACTTCAAAGAAAATCATGATTATCAATTTGTACTTGGTATGAAGTAAATAAATTAGTCAAAAATAAGAAATATGAATAGGTAGTGGTTGTAGATATTTCATTCAAAGCAAAAAATCGCACTATAATATGGATCGTTGATAGTAGATTCACCTCCCGTACAAAATGAATAAGTATATATTGATAGGAATTAGATACAATAAGGATAATATTATAATATTTGGTAATGATGAAGTCCTGAAAATTATTATCATAGGAAAATCAATGTTTGGGGTAAAATACATGAGACATGTAGATGACCTAGTTGTTGAAGTTCTTAGTGAAAACATAATATGTGTCTGTCAATTTCGTGATCTAGGACAATACATAATTTTTTTCAAGAAATTATTTGTCATCAAGGAAAAGGATGGTGAAATTATTTTGGAGGTAAAGTATATGAAATAGAATCTCTATCATGTGTGTGGAGAAGAAGATATGTGCTTTATCTCCAGGGAAGTAGAATTTTTTTTGCATAAACATCGTTGTCACTTGACCCAAACATACATTCAATATTTGGTGAAATGCGATGTTTCTTGGGACCTCACTGTTTTATCATGTGACCATACACATACGTGTGGTGCTTGTCAATAAGGTAAGATCATTGAGAAGATATATATAGAAAAAGATAAAATATCTACAAAAGATCTTGATATGGTATTTATTTGTGAGTGCGGACCAATTTCACCAAGACCTATTTATAGAAGAATATATTATGTTTTATTCATTGATTATTTTAGCATAATGGAATGAGTTTCATTCATCGTTCACAAATCATAGTTGATCGGTTTCATAACAAAATTACAAAGGGAAGTGGAAAAGATGATGGGTCAATGAATTGAGAAGATACAAATATATAATTGAATATAGTTAAAAAAATATCCTTGTGGTGGAGTATCTTGAGAAACTTGGGATACGACTCCAATTATTTGTAGTAAGAACTCCACAAAAAAATGTAATAATTGAGAGAAAAAACCGAATTATCATCAAAATGGGAAAAAAATTGCCCATTGGGAAAGACCTTATAGATAGGTTTTGGAAAGAACCAATGATTACGTAATCTTATAAATAAAATATAGCATTATTATATCTATAATAATAAAGGTCTCTATATGAGAAATTCTATGGAATAAATCCAATATTGAAATACTTTTCATCCTTCTAATGTATGTGTTTCATTCTCAATAAATGAGAAACACATGAAGTTTGAATATTACAGAGATGAATGGATATTTTTTGGATAATCAATAAAAATAAAAAATATAAATGGTTCAATAAGATTCTATGAAATTTAGTTGAAATAAATGATGTACCTATAGTAGGAAATGAGAAGAATCACTACTAGAAAAACAGGTATTTGCGACGGGGCATTTGCGACGGGATCCCGTCGCAAATGGCTTTTTGCGACGGGGTCCCGTCGCAAATAGCCCGTTGCTAAAAACGGCGTCACAACAACACTTATTTGCGACGGGCCCGTCGCTAAAGCCTTTTTTTGCGACGATCATTCTCCCCGTCGCAAATAGTATTCCGTATTTTTGTAAAAAACTTTTAAAATAGTTTTTGCGACGGTACCGTCGCAAAAACTATTTTTTAAAAAAAATAAAAAACTATTAATAATACTAGTATTTGCGACGGGCATAGTATCCCGTCGCAAATACTATAAATAGTTTTTGCAACGGGACCCGTCGCAAAAACTATTTTTTTTTTAAAAATAAAAAACTATTAATAATACTAGTATTTGCGACGGGCATAGTATCCCATCGCAAATACTATAAAAAAAATAAAAAAAATAAATTATTAATAAATTATTTTAATTAATATAATAATAGAATTATAATTCACAAATAAAAATAATTAATTATTTTAATTAATATAATAATAATAGAATTATAATTCAAAAATAAAAAATAATAGAATATTAATAAATGATTTAATTAATATAATAATATTAGAATTATAATTCATAAATAAATAAAATATTAATAAGTTATTTTAATTAATATAAAAATAATAGAATTATTTTACATTCAAATATTAAAATAATTCAAGTATTACAAAAAATATAATTAAATTATAATATTATAAAATTTTAATATATATATATATTTTTTAATATTATAAAATATAAATAATATTATTATTCATATTAATATTGTTATTTAAAAATATAATATTATTAATATTTTATAATGAGACAAAAACTAAGAATAGAAAAAAAAATTTGATTTCCCAAATTTTATAACACAAATACAAACTCTAATCTGAAGGAGGGGGGAGGGGGGGAGGTCGGGGATCTGCAGATGGTGGTGGAGGAAACTTCATCCCTAAAGCATGAGTGAGTCGGCGCATGTACTCCATCTGCTCCTGATGCTGCTGCTGCCACCGACTCGTCTGCTCCTCGTACAACTGCTGCTGGCGTCGACGCTCCTCCTCATGCTGCTGACGCATCTTCTCCTGCTCCTGTCGGAGACTCTCTATCTGTGCAGTCTGAGATCGCAACTGATCCTCATACTGTGTAGTAGAAGAAGATGCACGAGCTCCTCTCGAGCTGGACGCCGACATCGCAGCACTGCCATAATAATCTCCGGGAGTCAGTCGAGAGACGATACCAACTACCCGGCCCTTCTCGAAGGCATACTGGGTGGCCTGCATCCATGTCGCCTCATCAAACTGATGGGCAGTGGTCTGATCTGATGACTCGGCCTGACTCTCAGGCCGGGCCTGTGACGCTGCGGCCTCATATGACTCCTATAGTTGCAATTTAAAATTAAAATTGTGAATATATTATATGCAGTTAATTTTTAAACTTGAAAACAAATAATACTGACCACGATGTGATGCTGACGATCACCTCTAAGCTCCCCAGAAGCAGGATCACTATACATCCTCCGATATACGCCGTACTCTGTAATATCGGGGTGCTCGACAGCATATAAGAATAAAAAATAAACTGTTAATATTTATAGTTATATAAAATATTTATAAATAATGTACGTACCAGATGCTGTCTATGAGTACTGAAAGAACGACTCCCAGCTCGATGAGTCACCTCCTGTCTCCCCCGATTCTGCCTCCCCACCGATGATCTCCTCTGAAAGGCACCACTCAACCAGTGCGCACATAATCCATCCCATACATGGGATGAAATATACTCTGGTCGTTGTGCTCTACATGACTCCTCAAAATCTGACACTCCTACTTTCTTCATCGCAGCTTTTCTTAAATTGTGCAAAAACTGACGAAGGCGATCACGCATGGCCACCTCTCATGCCTCGTGGATGGCGTCATGCATGGTATCCTCGATCGGATACCATAAACCCTACAAATAAATCAAAATATCAAGTTAGAAATGAAATAATTTTCAAAATAAAAATTATTTATTTACGTACGTACCAACCAATGGTCGAACATGACCTGCTGCACATCAATGGGAATCTGCTCCCATGTGGTCCACGGCTGAGATAAATAGTTGCGCAAAATAGCGCTGCCCTGTCCGACTGCTATATGCGGAAAACTGAAAAAATAATAAACATTTATTATGTGAATAGATTAATGAAATCTTAGTCAAATCCACAGGTTATCACACAGGTTATCACACCTCCGTGTGCGTGGATCAAACCCAAGACGTGGACGTCGCTCGGGGACGGGGTCAGGAATCATCAATCGTGCAAGACCGCACCCCCTCCGTGTACTCCCTGGAGCGCCTGCAGGCTGAGGGTCATCTGTCAGCAACGCATCCGCATCGAAAGTCAGGTCAGCATCCGCCAACTCACGAAATGTGGCCTCGTCCATCTGAAACAGAAAATGTTAATGTTAGCAAATAATTGATAATTACTATTATATATACATATATACATATATACATATTATGATTGAATATAAATACCATGGAATGCTATCAGTGTTCATCTTCATCATCATCTTCATATATGTCAATGTCATCTTCATATTCCTCCTCAACATCATCGATATCCATTCGAGTTACAGTTGTTTCATCTCTTACCATTTCAAATTCATATGTGACATCATTAACATCATCGTCATCACCGACTCTTAAATGTGGGGTGTCATCATCGATACTCATGTCTCTTTGTAAAAAAGATTGATTTTGAGTACTCTCTTGAAAAACTTCAATTCTTTTCACATCAGTGAAAGCACAATCACTTTGACTAAACTGATTGTCTCGAATTTTGATTTTTATTATACTCCACCAATCAGTCAAGTATCTTGATGTTGCACAGTACTTTGCATAACAAACTTGATATGCCTGTTGAGCCAATAAGAATGGTTCATTTACTACGAGAACACTTTTACATTTAATATCGATGATTCCATGAGTCGGATGAACACGCAAGCCTCTCTCTGTATCCAACCACCAACATTTGAACATGGTTATGTAATGTTGTCCAAGATAACAGTGTTCAATGATTTCATCAAGTATTCCATAAAATTCAACTTCATTTTCTCGATGATGAGATCCTCTCAAGCTAACTCCACTGTTCATTGTTTTTTTCGATTCCCCATATGCATGTGTGTGGAATCGAAATCCATTCACCACATATGCATTATAAGTTTTAACAAGTTTGGAAGGTGGGTTACTCAATACACACAGCCGTTTGTCAATTTTATCAGAATGTCGAGACACCTAAAAATTTGTGAAATAAATATCAATATAGTAAACTATACATTGAATGAGTTTCTAAAAGATAAAGAATTTATGTTACCAGTTTTTGAAACCACTGAGAGAAATTTTTCAGTCGACGTTCTTCGAGAGCAGCTGCTGTAATTTGTGGAATTTGTTTCTTGATATGATTATCATACAACCTATAAAAACCAAAGTTATTTACTGTAACATAAATGATAGAATAAGTGATATAAACACTTACAGTACAACTGATGTCATCTCTTCACAGTTGAGCAGAACATATGTATGAGCTCTCTGATGTTCATCATCTGAAAGCCAGCGTTCATAAAAGCCACCAAAACCAAGCTCTGACTGGTTGAAAATAGATAATTGATTGTCGATTTCATCAATATTCCTCTAGTTCCGTCCCATTCGGTTGTGTTTTGAAGGATACTCAGATTCAAAATAATGGGAGCAGAAAAAAGATATTTCCTCTTGCAAATAAGCTTCTGCAATAGATCATTCAATAGATGCTTTGTTACGTACTTTTATTTTCAATTTTTGCATGCATCTTTCAAATGGGTACATCCATCGAAACTGTACCGGACCTCCACATTTTGCTTCATATGGCAAATGTAACATCAAATGTTCTATTGAGTCGAAGAAAGACGGCGGAAATATTTTTTCCAGTTTACATGTAATTACAACAACATCTTTTTCAAGTTTTCCTAGAGCATCATAATCTGCCGTAGCCGCACAAATTTCCCGAAAAAAATGAGACATGTCTGTTATGGAATCCCAAATCACAGAATTCAACAGACCTCTTAATCCAAAGGGTAGAAGTCTCTCCATTATAACATGACAATCATGACTTTTTAATCCAGTAATATGACCATTCTTTACACATCTACCCAAATTAGAAGCACAGCCATCTGGAAGTCTCAAATCTGCAATCCACTGACAAAATAATAAACAGTTTTCTTTAGACAGTGTATAAGCTACTTTTGGTTTCAGTAACCTTTCTGTTCTGACATTCTCAAATAGTTCCAATTCTGGACGCCTGCAAATTTGGGCAAGATCTAAACGTGCATTTACATTGTCTTTGCTCTTTCCTGGCGTATCCAAAACTGTATGAAACAAATTATCAAAATAGTTCTTCTCAATATGCATGACATCTAACATGTGTCGGACCAACAGATCAGACCAATATGGCAAATCCCAAAATATGCTACGTTTAATCCAATTGTGTTCTTTCCCAAAACCAGAAATTTTCTGTTGATTTATTGTGGGACCAAAAGTGATGGGAGGTAATAAAAATACAACTGATTTTAACTCCGAACCTAATAGAATTTTTGGAGGTCCATCCCTTTCAACTGTTCCTTTTCTGAAATGAGATCTGTTTCTGCGAAAAGGATGATCAGCTGGAAAAAATCTGCGATGACAGTCAAAATAACAAGGTTTATTTCAATGAATGAGCATAAATGCTTTATTCTCTCCCATACAGTAAGGACATGATTTATGACCATGTGTACTCCAGCCAGATAACATTCCATAAGCCGGGAAGTCACTTATTGTCCACATCAATGCTGCTCTCAGTATGAAATTCTGTTTCGTTGCAACATCATATGTACTGACACCAGTACTCCACAATAAATTTAATTCATCAATCAATGGCTTCAAATAAACATCAATATTTTTCTTCGGATGTCCTGGAATTAGTAAAGTCAAAAAGATATATGGCTCCTTCATCAACATCCATGGAGGTAAATTGTACGGAGTTAAAAAAACAGGCCAACATGAATATTGACTACCATAAGATCCAAACGGACAGAAACCATCAGTGGAAAGGCCCAGTCGAACATTTCTAGCTTCTAAATCAAAGGATGGATGCACTCTATCAAAATGTTTCCATGAATCACCATCGGCTGGATGATTCAAGCTTTTATCGGTTGAAATATTCTCTTTATGCCATGACATCATTGTCGTTGTATTCTTAGACATGAATAAACGCTGAAGTCTGGATGTAAGCGGAAAATATCTCAACTGTTTTACAGGAATCAAACCAGACTTCCCGTGTTGTCCTTCTTTATATCTCAGTTTCCCACATGTAGGACAGCTATCCAACGACTCATTTTCCCCAGAATATAAAATGCAGTCATTTGAACATGCATGAATCTTCTGACAAGTAAGTCCCAAATTTCGAACCAGCCTCTTACTCTCATAGTAATTTGCAGGTAAAACATTTCCTTCGGGTAACAGTGTTTTCAGCAAAGAAAATATCTGGTCAAAACAGGTGTTTGACATTCCGTTATCTGATTTGATAGCCATAAATTTTGCAACTGCTTCTAATTTTCTCATCTTGCAGCCAGGATATAATGCATTCTCAGCAGATTTCAACAACTCATAAAATTCAGACGGTGCCAACTCAGGATTTGAAGCTATATCAGCCGGAGTTTCTGTATGTTGAACAGATGAACCTGCAACATCATGTACTAAATCTTAAAACCGGGATGGATCCGGAATCAAGTTGGTATCACCTGCTCTAGAACTGCGTTCACCGTGTTGATACCAAAAAACATAATCTGGTTGAAAACCAAAACGCAAGAGATGTTCTCCCACTTTGTCAAACGTGTCAAACGTTCTCAATGCACATTTTCTGCAAGGGCATTTTATTTTTCCTTCTGAAACAAATTCTGAATTTGATGCTGCAAATGATAAAAAAGTCTCCACACCCTCAACATATACTGGATTTAAACCAGAATCGTTTGGATTTCTACGTTGATTTATCCATATGCGGTCACCTAATAATGATTGTTGACGACCTCGTTGTTCCATATTTCTCTATAAAATATAAAAGCATTACTGGTTTTGAATAATTTGTTAGAAAAAACACTCAAGTAAAGATTGAATATATTGATAATAAAGCAAAACATGTTACAAATATTGATAATTTTAATATTATATTGATTTTTTATTATTTTAATAATACTAATATAATTTTTTCATAAACATTAATTATATAATAATAACATTATTACATTATTAGTATATTTTATTATTAATATTAAAATAACATAATTTTTTATATTATATACAATTCTCCTTTCATTTGTGTGTTTAACATTCTGTCTCCACATGTAATATTTGCATTCACTTTCACCTCTCCATTGGCGAGTAGGTTGATAATTTTGAAAAAGAATGCGAATATTACATGTGGAGACAGAAAACATGCAGATGAAAAGAGAATTGTATATAATATAGAAAATTATATTATTTTAATATTAATAATAAAATATACAAATAATGTACTAATGTTATTATTCGTAAATATTGGTAATTATTCCAAATTATTGGTAATTATTTCTAATTATTGGTAATTATTTCTAATTATTGGTAATTATTTCTAATTATTGGTAAATATTGGTAAATATTGGTAAATATTGGTAAATATTGGTAACTATTGGTAATTATTGGTAACTATTGGTAATTATTGCTAATTATTACTAATTATTGGTAATTATTACTAATTATTGGTAATTATTACTAATTATTGGTAATTATTACTAATTATTGGTAATTTTTACTAATTATTGGTAATTATTACTAATTATTGGTAATTATTACTAATTATTGGTAATTATTACTAGTTATTGGTAATTATTACTAATTATTGGTAATTATTGGTAATTATTGGTAAGTATTGTTAATTATTACTAATTATTGGTAATTATTACCAATTATTACTAATTATTGGTAATTATTACTAATTATTACTAATTATTTGTATTTATTACTAATTATTGGTAATTATTACTAATTATTGGTAATTAATACTAATTATTGGTAATTAATACTAATTATTGGTAATTAATACTAATTATTGGTAATTAATACTAATTATTGTTAATTATTACTAATTATTGGTAATTATTACTAATTATTGGTAATTATTACTAATTATTGGTAATTATTACTAATTATTGGTAATTATTACTAATTATTGGTAATTATTACTAATTATTGGTAATTAATACTAATTATTGGTAATTAATGCTAATTATTGGTAATTAATACTAATTATTGGTAATTAATAATAATTATTACTAATTATTGGTAATTATTACTAATTATTGGTAATTATTACTAATTATTGTTAATTAATACTAATTATTGGTAATTAATACTAATTATTCCTAATTATTACTAATTATTACTAATTATTACTAATTATTAGTAATTATTGTTAATTATTGTTCATTATTACTATTTAGTACTAATTATTGATAATTATTACTAATTATTGATAATTATTACTAATTGTTGATAATTATTACTAATTATTGATAATTATTAGTAATTATTACTAATTATTAGTAATTATTACTAATTATTAGTAATTATTACTAATTATTAGTAATTATTACTAATTATTAGTAATTATTACTAATTATTAGTAATTATTACTAATTATGAGTAATTATTACTAATTATTAACAATTATTACTAATTATTGGTAATTATTAATATTTATTATTAATTATTACTAATTATTGTGAATTATTAATAATTATTACCAATTATTGGTAATTATTGGCAATTATTACTAATTATTGGCAATTATTGGTAATTATTGGTAATTATTGTTAATTATTACTAATTATTGGTAATTATTGGCAATTATTGGTAATTATTGGCAATTATTGGTAATTATTGGCAATTATTGGTAATTATTGGTAAGTATTGTTAACTATTACTAATTATTGGTAATTATTGGTAATTATTACTAATTATTGTTAATTATTACTAATTATTACTAATTATTGGTAATTATTACTAATTATTGGTAATTATTACTAATTATTACTAATTATTGGTAATTATTATTAATTATTGGTAATTATTCCTAATTATTACTAATTATTGGTAATTATTACTAATTATTGGTAATTAATACTAATTGTTGGTAATTAATACTAATTATAGGTAATTAATACTAATTATTGGTAATTAATACTAATTATTGGTAATTAATACTAATTATTACTAATTATTACTAATTATTGGTAATTTTTCCTATTTTTTTTTAATTTTTGGTATTTATTACTAATTATTACTAATTATTGCTAATTATTACTAATTATTGGTAATTATTGGTAATTATTGGTAATTATTGGTAATTATTGGTAATTATTGGTAATTATTCCTAATTATTCCTAATTATTCCTAATTATTCCTAATTATTCCTAATTATTCCTAATTATTACTAATTATTCCTAATTATTCCTAATTATTCCTAATTATTCCTAATTATTACTAATTATTACTAATTATTACTAATTATTACTAATTATTACTAATTATTAATAATTATTACTAATTATTACTAATTATTCCTAATTATTACTAATTATTACTAATTATTGGTAATTATTGGTAATTATTGGTAATTATTACTAATTATTGGTAATTATTGGTAATTATTACTAATTATTACTAATTATTGTTAATTATTGGTAATTATTCCAAATTATTGGTATGTATTACTAATTATTGATAATTATTACTACTTATTGGTAATTATTACTAATTATTGGTAATTATTACTAATTATTGGTAATTATTACTAATTATTACTAATTATTTTTAATTATTGATAATTATTGATAATTATTGATAATTGTTCATAATTATTAGTAATTAAATGAATAATTATCAATAATTAGAAATAATTACCAATAATTATAAATAATAACATTATTAATATATTTTATTATTAATATTAAAATAATATAATTTTCTAATTTATATACAATTCTCCTTTCATCTGTGCATTTTCTATCTCCACATACAAATAATACATGTGAAGACAGCAAACACACAGATGAAAAGAGAATTGTATATATATAAAAAATTATATTATTTTAATATTAATAATAAAATAGACTAATAATGTAATAATGTTATTATTCCTAATTATTGGTATTTATTACTAATTATTAATATTTATTCTTAATTATTAAAAATTATTAGTAATTATTCCTAATTACCATTAACTATGAACAATACTAATAATTTAAATTTATTAAGTAATAAAACAATGTAAACATAATTAAATTACAACTAATTAAGAATAATTGAAACTAATAAAAAATTAAAAATAAATATTAAATTAAAATGAACATAAATACCTTGAAAATTGATCTGCTCTGATCGTTCTTCAAAACTTTAATATCAGCTCCGGAGAAAAAAATTAAACTGGAGAAAAACTGAACTCTAGAAATATAATTTTGAGAGGAGAAGATAGAGAATGAGAATGAAATGAAAAAAACGGATGGGGGTATTTATAGGTTAGATTATTTGCGACGGGCCCATTTACGACGGGTATCCCATCGCAAATAATATTATTTGCGACGGTACCCGTCGCAAATACCTTAGCCAACATTTATTATGGTCTACGGGTAAATAGTTATTTGCGACGGGTCCCGTCGCAAATAACCACCTGCCGACATACTATTTGTGACGGGGGAATATTCTCGTCGCAAATACCTTTTACCGCCGCCGGTTATTTGCGATGGGAATATTCTCCCGTCGCAAATAAGTTTCCCACGATTTGGCGCGCAAACCGCGCCAGTCCTTTTGCGACGGGGAAAGTTGTCCCGTCGCAAAAGGCTACTTATTTGCGACGGGAAAATAACCTCGTCGCAAATAAGTTTTTAACAGGACTATTTGCGACGGGATTTAATCCCGTCGCAAATAACCCGTCGCAAATGCCCTTTTTTCCCGTAGTAATCTTCAGCAAATACATGAGAAGTCTTAGTGATTAAGAGGTTATAAACTCAAGGGATTTCTTAGTTCTAGAGGCTGATTCAGAAGAAGATTCGGTTAAAGAAAATGCTAATCATAAACCAGTATCTGTATAAAGACTGATGATTGGAGACAATATTGATAGATAAAACATAATTGGTGACAAGACAATGCCATTGTAGATAAATAGGAAACATACTCTACAATTAGAATAATTCTAATAATATAAAGCGCCCAAATGTTTTGAGGAAGCATCTAGAGATGATAAATGGGTTCTGGCTATGAATGAAGTGCTTGACCAAATTGGGAATTTTTAGAGATGAGATATTATTTTGACACCAAAATATTATAATATCATCGGTAATAAATTAGTATTTTGCAACAAGATGAATGTAGATGGTGCAGTGATTCAAAAAAAAGAACGAATAGAGTGAAAAGGGTATTCCTAGATAAAAGGTATTGATGAAGATGAAACATTTTCACCAGTTTAAATGATTGATATAATTATATTTTTCTTGTCCATAGTAGTGAAAATAATGTTCAATGGTTTCTATATGGATTTCAAGTCATCATTTTTTAATGGAATTCTAGAAGAACAATTTTATATTCATAATTCAGATGTTTTTATCAATCATAAACATGATAATTTACCTTTTTAGTTGAGAACAGAATTATATGGGTTTAAGCAAGAACCAAGAGAGTGTTATTCTATGCTCGATCAGTTTTTGAAGAAGTTCAGTATTATGTTTGGTAGAGTTGATTACAATATATAAGTCAATAATGATTGTAATCAATGTATGATGGTGATTGTTTATATCAATGATATAAACATTGAAATATCAGATAAACCTAATTGAAACACATTTTACTCATTCATGAATAGTGATTTTGAAATTTTAATTAAAAATGAACTGATTTTTTCCAAGATTTACATATGACACAAGTAAGGAATGACACACTCATTTACCAACAAAAATATTCCAAAGAGGATCTCAGAAAACTTGGAATAGACAATTTTATGTTGATGACGTCTATGGTGGTTTCTCAGATGAATCTATCGAGGGATGATGAATGCAATTCAGTTAATATCATAGAATACAGGAAAATAATTGGTAGTCAATTGTACATGAAAAAAAGACATGATATTGTTTTTTGTACACTTCATGTATTAAGATATATGATAAATCCAAAGGAAACACACTTTCATGAACTAAAAGTAATATTTTTTTAGATCATGGGCATTGGGGATATCAATTTGTTGTACAGGGAGAAATCTCAGTAAGAGTTATTGGACTATACAGATGTCAATTGGGTAGGATTAGTAGGTGATAGAGAATCAATGTGATTAGATGTTTTATATATTGATGGAATGATTATTACTTATCTAATTATGAAACATCATTTTACTTCATTGATTACTTTAGAAGATGAATATATTGTGGTAAGTCACCATTCCCACATTTATAATGGATGAAGAACCAGTTTGATGAAATTGGTGTTAAAGTGAACAATCAAATCAAAATCCATTGCGACAATTCAAGTGATATAAATCAAAGAAAAAATATATTCCATCACTCAAGGACAAAGAAAATTGAAATAAAGAGATAGTATGTTAAAAAGATGGTGGAGTAGAGGATTTTAATGTTGGAGTATTTTCATACAGAATTATATGTTACAAATATTATGACAATGGACTTATGCAAATAAGCATTTGAATGTCATCGAATAGCTGTTGAACTTCAGTTTACTCCTTCCTCTTGAAATGTTTTTATGTGGGACCACCTCTCACTAAGGTAAGGTGTGTTTTTTCATAAGGTTTTGATCCATGTTAATTACCCTGTTAGAGAACATAATGGTGTGACCTTTGAGTTCACTGAAAGAGGTGGAAATTGGGGATATAAAATGGTGAAGAATTTAATAATGAAGACTGGAGGAGAAACTAATAGGGGGAGGAGTATATAAGTGGTATTTTTTAATATAATTGTTCTAAAATTGGTCAATAAAAAGTTATATATCACGATACATGGGTTTCATGATGAACGAAGATGATTTGTTTAGGAAAAAAGGGTTTCATTCATTCAAATTTCAGGTTACTCTTGTTTTTCATGCGAGGCATGAGTTATGTGGGCTTAGAGTATGTTTTGAGTAAATCATTGATGGCTATCTGAATCTTAAGAAGCGAATGGTGGTCGAAAGATTGAAGAAACTTTAATGTGGTATCACACTATGATGATTTTTCAAAAAACCCAAAGGGAGAATTTGTGGGAAACAATTCCTCAAGGAAACATTGCAATGTTTTTGGGATGATTCTATTTTATTACAATATAGGGTTCTATGGCCAGTTGTGGAGTTAGAGAGATATTATTGAGAATATATGTTGACAAAGATCCAAGATAAAGGAATTGATACCCTAGAAGTAGTACAGAAAATTGTGTACATATAATGACATCATTTACAAGATTTTTCCAATCATTTGGTGTCCCAAATGTTGAAGATGTATATCATCACTTAATTTGGATCACCTTTAATGTCTTATAAAAATATGGTACAGCCAAGAGTTTTGTGAAAAATATGTATCAAAAATAGTTCTTCGTGAAGGTATGGATCATCATGAATGAGCATCACGAATGCGTATCTCATGCTCTCGGCCTGGTATTCCTTTCCCAGGGTTTCGACTTCTCCCGGTAGTGGCTCTCTCGCTCTGGGAGACATTCTCGCTCGATATTTTGTTTTCCTCCCTCCCTTCTCTTCCCCTCTGTGATAGCGCTCCGGTCTTCTCCTCATCCGCCTCTCTACGCTCTGTGAGACAGCGATGAAGGTGAGCATGCGGTGGTAGTTGGTGAAGAGGCTGGTGAAGATGATGAATCTGGTGATATGATGAAATGACGGGGGTGACGGTGCTGTGATGATGGACGGTGAGGTGATGATGGTGGTTCTCGATGGGGTTTCTCGGGATGCTCACTGCCCGCATTTCCTTAATGAATTTGAATTT
This sequence comes from Viscum album, assembly GCA_963277665.1. Lineage (NCBI taxonomy): Eukaryota > Viridiplantae > Streptophyta > Magnoliopsida > Santalales > Viscaceae > Viscum > Viscum album. Next base: position 1,405,583,100 of record OY728166.1, on the reverse strand, counting down.
TGAATTTTAAATCTGGCTCTTGGGATGGGGTTTTTTAGGTAATTCTTTATGAGGGTGATCTTTGAAATTGTATCTAGTTTTTTGTGAGGTTCCCACATACCAAAAAGGGTCATTTTAAAATGAAAAAAGGGATTTGGTGTGTGTTAACAGTAATATCCATGACTATGAAAATCTATGTGAATTGGATATTCACATGGTGCTACATGAAAATAATGAGTGTCCCATAAAATTTTGCAGAGCTTCAATAAATGATGATATTTTCTTAAGATGATTGAATAATTAGAGGAAATTCCTCTAAATATTTTTCTATACCCTTCATAAAAAGAAGTATGAATTACTAAAAATTCTATGGATTTGGATTATCAAAATTGATTCATGATGTTGGTTCTTTCCAAAAAGATAACTAAGACTGTACATTCACAAAGGATTTGAAATTTGTCTGATTTTTTACCATTGCAAAGGTAGTGATGTATGTGATGGAAATAAAAAGACAACAAAAAGTGGCGGTCTTCGCAAAGTCTAGATGAGAATCATGAAAGACGCGAGATTCATGAAAGGATGTTGCTTCGTGAAGGCTATGTGATATTTTAGAAAGATGATAGGTTCATGATTCTTTTTGTTTTTGTGAAGGCAGAATATACTTGTGAAGAATTGGGATGTTTCACAAAATTTGTGAGCTTCGTGAACGTTGTGAGCATCATGAAAGTGTTAAGAATGGATTCCCCAAAAAATCTGTGGTAAATTGGAAATAATTATGTGGATGAAATTTGAACTTAAATAGATCATATATATACAACAAAGGATGAATTCATTATTCATAAATAAGGACCAACAGGTTCATATTGTATATATGGATTCCATCAGAGCAGTTACCAAATGAAGAGGAAGAAGGTCATCATTTCAACTGGAAGTGAGAAATCAAAAGAGAGATAGCGAGAGTGACCCTTGGGAAGTAGTGAGATGCCCCACCCCTTTTAAAGGTAGTGAACATAGGAATAGAAGTGATCTAGATCAAACCATGTATTTTCAAAGTGAGCCTTTGAGGATTTGGTACATTGCCACATTATCGGTGTATGCTCCGTAGACATATCCCAATGACGGTAAAACATGTCAAATCACTATTTCATGAGCATGATTTAATTTCAATTCTTACATTACTATGGGAAAGGTATAGAATAGAGTTCTGTTTAATGAAAAACTGAGATCTATAGGGGATGATTTATTAATTTTTCAGACCCTCATTCACCCCTATCATGGTCTTTAGCCTAGTTAGTCTAACAAAGGGAATGTGGGAGGTATATAGAGTTGGTAAATAAGTTATTAAATAAATATTTAGTTTTAGATTTATGGATCTTTATGAATTTCTATTGTTTCCTAAGACTTTTACACCTATTATAAAATGATTTTTACAATAATTATCCATTAAATGAAAACAAAGGATTTAAAAACTATGTGACTTTGGAAGAATAGTTTCATAATACATCATAGAGAAAATAAAATAAAATAAATTAATTTTAATCTCGATAATGAGCTATTAAATACATTTTAACTCCTCAAACATTGTAGTAATACTGTTTCCGATGCTTTTACGTTGGGGCGCGCACGCACGTCCGTCACGCGGGGGAGGATGCGCGGCTTGAGGCCCCACATTCCCGCTTTCCAATGGAAGGAAGCATTCGTTCATTGTTCAGAGACGTCTTCTCCTTGATCGAAACCTAGATGAAGGGATGTCGGTTCTTCTTTCCGTGGATTCCTCCTTGGAGCTCGTCACCTAGTCCGGGTCTCCCTCATAGATTTAAGACAAGTTCGTGAAGCTTGTACCTGGCGCCATATTTGTATGGATGCAAGTTAATTACGCTGCTTCCGTCGAGACGCTCCAAGGCGTCTGGTCGAAGCAGCAACCTTCGGTGAGGAGAATGGTCATGCTGGGGTGTCGTTGGAGCGCCTTGACGCTGGGGATTGACTTGTCTGTCTTCTGTCCCTTATTATAGGGCTTCTAGAGGGCGCGGAAGCCCGAGTCATCCCACATCAAATGCGGGGGATCGCGTGTCGTCTGAGGTTTTCCTCAGCTTCCCATGTTTAACACGGGGTATGACGCGAGTTTAACATCTTGCGGAGACGGATCGGACAGATCGGAACACTGAGAGTGGATCAGATTGAAGGACCCCCTAGGGGGAACACTGATGTTGGGGCCAGCACGTGGGCGACTTCCCGGATACTGTGGATTAGAATGAGGTGGCATGATACCACCGGGATGTGGCGGCCCGGGTAAGGATCAGGATGGGTGATGGAGTGACGAGCTTGAACCTCATGGAGGGTTCCTACATATCCCCATGGCAGGGAATCAAAGTCCGCATTGTTCGGTGATACGGTGGGACACCTGAAGAGGCGACCCGTGAGAATGAACGCATGGATTGGATCCTGGAGGAAGTAAGATCTCATGGCTAGGGCATGAGCTTCCCAAGGCACAAGGGCTCGAGGGAGAGGTTAGGATGAGACGTGGGTGTGAGGTATGGGGCTTACGCTCTGAGGTGGCCCATAATGGTGGTTGTGAACTGACGTGGAGTGGTCGGAACAACTGAGTGATGAGCTTGAACCTCGTGAAGGCTTCCTACGTACCATACGTTAGCATGGATCAAAGTCCACATAGTTCGGGGCATACGGTTTAACATCATGCGGGATGTGATACAGTTTAACGTCATGCAGGAAGAGGGTATACGGTTTAACATCATGAGGGACGAGAAATTTGGGTCTTACGCTCTGAGGAAGCCCAAAGTGTTGGCTAACCGACGTGAAGAAGTCGGAACGACCAGGTGGTGGGCTTGAACCTCGTGAAGGCTTCCTACGTACCATGCGTTAGGACAGATCAAAGTCCACGTAGTTCGCTGGGATGGGGCTTATGCTCTGAGGCGGCCCATTGGAGGGTTTCATGGTCGATGTGTTCTCTAAGCCCACGTGAGTCATGCTCGGTGTGAGAAACAAGAGGTAGAAGGGACTAGACGATCATGTCGGAAAGGGTGCATCCGTGAGAAGCAGAATGGGGATTACGCGTTGAGTGGCCCAAAGAGTAAACATGAGATTACGTGTGGTAAGAAACCCTTGGTGTCGAGGCTTACTCTAGGATCGAGGCCCGTGGTGCGACAAAGCGCAGTGGGAAAGGGACTCCACTGGCCTTGGCAGTGGGGAAGTAAGGAGGTGCATGGGTGAAACCTTCCACAAGAGAGGCTAGGGGCTTAAGCTCTGAGGCAACCCTTCCCCCATTGACAAACGCCACTCTGACAAGGAGTTTCTCATTCCATGTGAGGAAGAATCCTTTCCCGTGGAGACGAGTGAGCGTAAATAATGTCTGAGTTGGGGGGACCCTGCGTGTGAGGCACAGGGTCGGACCATAGTTTAACGTCATGTGTTAAGGATGAGGTGCTTAATAGTTTAACGTCCTGCAGCTTGGACGAGGTGGGTTCTCTCCACACCCCTAGGGATTACATGCCCAACACCCTCTACCCCTTATGGGAGGGAAGGAATCGGAAAGGCCGTAGTGAAGGGGGGACGCAGGGCGAACCATCGAGGGGTCCACGTTAGTGTGACTATGCGAAGAAGCAATAGCTGTTAGCGTGCCTATGCGAAGAAGCATAAGGCAAAGAAACACAATGGGAAAAACCGCCCAAGGGACCATGAGGTTACTTCGTACGAGCCTGGAAGGCCGTACAGGAAAACAACTCATAGCGTGCATGCCCAGCATGGAAGACATCGGGCACCGGCGCAGAGAGGCAACCAAGGGGCGTCAAGGTGAGGGCTCCTGGGTTTTGCGCGCAAAGAGAAGTTTTGCATAGAGAACACTAGGATGGCGGGCAATTGGGTCAGAAGATTGTGCGCGGATAGGGGATTGCGCGCAAAGGGATTGGTTTGCGCGCGGGGGAAATAGCCAATCCCTAAGTCATGGCGAAACCTATCAGAGGGATTCTGTGCTATTTGGAAGGGATTGCACACAATTGGAAGGCATTGTGCGCAAGGGGAAAGGATTGCGCGCAAAGAAATAATCCAGAGGAGTTGGAAAATTCACTTAAGCCAGTGGGGTTGCATAGAAAGGTGAACCCCAGGGCAAGGTTTCACGAAAAGGGGAATTACTTGGAAGTCATCTTGCGAGCGCGGGAGTCCGAATTGCGCGCACGGGAGCTGGTCTGAATTTCTCAACCCCGAAACAGTTGAGTTCGAGTTATATTTATAGGCATTCACCGTCACAGAATCTAGGCGGCACACGAAATCATCCGCGCCAGGACCATTTGGCACGAAAGGCTTCCCCGCGTGGAACTGAGTGTGCAAATTTGTGCACCACGCCGGTTCTTTTTCACGAATCCCAGGAGTTCTTCGCGCGGACATAATTTTTTTCGTTCAAGTCCTCCTTAATTTCGCGCACCACTTCCATGTCCTCCAGACCGGGTCTCTGAGTCCGAATATGACTTCGCTTTGTCCGTTCGACACTTCCTCTAGGAGTTACGTACTTTTTCGGCGTCCACAAATACCCCCCTCAGAATTGGATCGATGAGAGGTCGCAACGATCAGATTCCGAGGGAAACGCCGAAATGCCGAAGTAGTGCATCTCCTGGACATTTTGCGTGCAAAAATCTGATGGGGCATGCAAAATGGCGGATCAGCGCGGAATTCGCTTTCAGCGTAGTGAGGAACCCTGGCCTCTCCTATAAAAAGGGGTGTTGGGTCCCAATTTCTGTACTCAAGATTTTACGTGGGATAGACATACCTCTCTCGTGCGTGAAATTGCTCCCGCATCTGCGCGTAAAAATGCTTTGGCAGCACGTAATTCCTTATGAATTTCGGCCTCATTTGCATGCCTACTCGGGATACTCCGCGCCCAATGTGCTGATTATGCGCACAACTCCTGGATTTCGTGCCGAAGCTTCATATTTCGCACAACTCTCTCTGATTCCACGCCCTACATCATGATTTCGCGCAACTCCCAAAATATTCAAGATGTTTTCAAATCAAGTTGATGAGGGGGAAGCCGCCGCTCGTAGAGTCGAAATGGCGGTGAACGAGGAGGTTTATAGCACCAAGGTGATCATTTCCAACAACCAAACCTTGTTCAATCTGCTGAACCCAACACAGAAGGAGTATCCATTGTCTGACAACCTCCCGCTCTGGAACTTTGGCATCCTAGAGGAGGTTCCCCTGCCGGGCTTTGAGTTGGACACACTGTGGTCATGGGTATCCCGGGAGGACGATCTTCCCCGCTACAACATCACCAACAATGACCATCTTGCTAGGGAAACCAGACATATGGACGTATATGTCCTGAACCCGAGGACCAGGACCATTACCGGGGCTGAGCCTGTTGTAGAGAATTCTTCGGCCCTCTACGCGAGCACGTTCCGTCAGAGCGTCACGGATGACACTAAGGGCTGGCTGAAAGATTGGGACCTGTGGTCTGGAGGCAACTTTACCAGTGAGTGGGCCTAGGCGTTCTGGGTTCACCATACTTGCGACCAGTTTGGGGTCGAGCTATGGCATATTGGCCTGTTCGAGGTGGTATGGACGTCGTAGTTCCACTTCCACCATCAACCTAAGCTCGGGTCGGAGCTATTCACCCGGTGGTCTCCTGATACCAACACATTCCACCTTCACCATAGGGAAGTTGGCATCAGCCTCTGGGACGTTCACTACATCAGAGGTATCCCACTGGAGGGCTACCAATACGACGAGTTCGTTCCTCCAAAGAACACCTAAGAAGACAGGTAACAGACCCCCATGCTGATGTGGCACCTATTGGAGCTTGCCAAAGAGAGGCCGGGGGTCAAGGAATTCTTGAAGGACATTGCCTACAAGGGTTGGTTCAGCCAGTTCCTAGAGAAGGACCCGCTGATCAAGATGCTGGGATGGGGAAAACAGTGCCCAACCATGGCTCAGAGGAGCAAGGATGGGTCGTCTTGGAGTAACATGGAGGTGGGGAAATACCAATCGTGGGGCTACCGTGTCAATGAGGCCCAGGACCCAAACGTCTAGTACGACGGGTTCCTTGCCGCCTTCCTGAGCGGGAGGCTCCTACCGGTGCGGGACATGAGGATGGGCGTCCGTCCAACAACACTGGTGATGGCGGGCACCATGGCCGCCAACAAACGGTTCAACTTGGGGGGTCCCCTGTCTGGCCAACCTGTATGCCATCCTGGGATGCATCTCAAGAGGGGGGTCGCCTTGGAGGGTATATGACTCCTTCGAGATCTTCCACGGCTGGGTGGCGGATCATCTCGGCGGGTACTCTTTCCCAAATGCCATCCGTCCTACGGGCAACGTCCTGCAACCATCCCTATTGAACATTGCTGGGGTGGCGCCGATGACGCTCAATGAGGAGGGAATGAGGATCCGCATTGGTAACCACACCAACTTCAACTTCATCCCATTCCCCACCCCGATCGTCCAGATGGTGGACAATGGGTGAGGCTCTCTGGAACAACATGAGTATTTTCAGAGCATCCGGGGCGGGGTGCTCGTGGCTCGGATCGACGGGAAGGTGATCTGTGAGCCTTACGTGCCATCCCGATTCACCAGGAAATTTGGGTGTCTCCAACGAATGCCGAAGAAGGTATTCACGGTTGTTTGGGAGGAGAATAATCCATACGTTCTGCGCTAGATGTGGTTGATGTTCACCACTTTCGGCTCCGACGATGTCATTACTCTTCCTCCCACTGGGGTCAACGCTAGCCTAGCAATTAAGTATGTCGATCACTGGACCATTGCGTACCCTGAGGGGCTTTTACGCAAGTGAGTTCGGCAACATGAAACTACACATGCGGAAACAGGGCGATGGGGGAGCAGACGAGGTGCTGCTAGAAGGGGGGAACCAGGGGTGCGTCAGGCAGCAAGGCCTACGCAGGCCGGGACCTTAGTGGCGGGAACATCACACAGTGCTGCCACAACCTCGTTTCCCGTTGGGGGGGTCACATGATGTGGCCAGGGAACTGCCCAGGAAGCAGATAAGGTACCTACTCGAACCTTCCCAAGATGCAATTTTCCCGGCCATGTGGTCGGCCTGGATGACCATGCGGCAATCACTTGGCGTCGAATCCATATGGCAGAAGATAATGCAGAATGGGATCCAGCTGCCAGAGGTCAGGCTCATTCGAGTTACCGACAGAGTGAACTTTCATCGGCGACATGTTTATCTGACGGCCATGGACACATACGCGCTCCAAAGGGGTCAGCGTGCAGAGCCACCTTTCCTAGTGAAAGTGATGCTAAACCAAGAGCATGATCTGGAAGTGATTCCACCAAGAGAAGGTGATTGTGACGAGCAGTCAGAGGGGGAGGAGGAGACCGGAGAAGACGAAGGAAAAAGAGAAGATGAAGGACAAGGAGAACCCGAAGGTGAGGGGTCACAGGGGGAGACCTACCAAGGGACTCTCTAGGAGAGTGGCAATTTTGTCGGCTCTAATCTCGTCATAACCGAGATACTCGAGGTCTATCTCTATCTTCATTCATTTTCCTTCTTCGTCCATTCTTCTTTGCAATTTCCAACCCATCTCTCTACCTCACTCAGGAGCGCTTAAGTGTTGTTCAGGCGTCCCCACTAGAGGAGGGAGGAGAGGAACCAGTGGGACAGGATGGGGATCCGACGCCCATCATTGAATTGAAAAGCGCAGAGGGGTCTCCTGTAATGGTAGCTCCTGTAGTAGCCGGAACACTGGAGGCCGATGCTCTGGGTTCCTATAAGTCCCACACTTCACTACTGGCACTTGTTATCAAAAAATCCCAACTAATCAGGGTACACCTTTCACAATGATCTCAACATTAGAGGCTCATCAGGCTGCGGAGCCCAGGCCGTCCGTGAGCGGACCAGTGGCGGACATACCACCTCGTCCAAAACATACTTCCTACAATGAGTCGGCCCGAACAATTGGTGAGCAGGGGGTGGCAGACATCAGGGTGTTGTCCTTGAGGTGAGGCCAGAAGATGAAAAAGGCACCGTCGCTATTGGGGTGATAGAGGAAGGTTGCCCGGACGTTGAGGATCCTATTCCTCATGATGACATCCCTGAGGCAGATCCTGCTGCCGACCTGCTGACTGCCTTTCCTGTGTATCGGTCTGCTGATCCCGAGGAGGTAGATGACTCGGACTCAGAAGCGGCTGAGAAGAGATGGATGACATGACACAAAGGGTGGAAGTGTATCCAACTCTTTCTTAGGAATCCCCAGTCAGATTGGCTGAGGCGGATGGGATCGCTTCAGACCTGGCGGTGCTTCCTATGTGCTGGAGGGGATGATGCTCAATGCCTTCATCTGAAGGTCCGTGATTACATAGCTGAGAAGATACGCGAGAGCAGCCGGTGCACCTACGTTGCCCAGTGTCGGGAAAGATCGGCAAGCACCCGAGCATTCTTGAGGGCGGAGCAGGAGGTATGGCGCCTCGAAGGGAAGACAACAGAAAAGGAGGCCTTCATTGCAATGTGCTCTGAGCTGATGGAACAACTGACGGACCAGCTGGCTGACGCCCAAGAACAACTGATGGAGGTGAGTCACCAGATGGTCATACTTCAAACCGAGCAGGCCCAGGCATAGGCCAGGGTTGGCGAGCTGCGTTCTGCGGCTGCTGATGAAGAGAGAGTCTTCAAGGAGTAAGAAGCAGTCCTGGAGGCTACCATCCAAAGGGTAACCGTGTTGGAAAGATCGATCCAGCACGCTGATCCTTAAGGGCTTTGTTTCGGCCATCTCATGAACTTTTTTCTTTTACTGCTCAACATTTTTACCCATGTATGGACCAATCTGTTTATCTGTACCTTTGGTCTAATATGATCACCATAATTCTGAAATGAATAACAACTCACCCCAAAGATCCTGTAGGTCGCACCCAACGTGAGAAGTAAAGGATGATCGTGTTATCATTTCGTCTAACTTTGGGGCATTAACCAAGTTTCGGGCATCCAAACTCCGGCCTGGATTTCTGAGGAGAAGAGGGAGGTCCAGCCGACGGGAGGGGACCTTAGACCAATCGATGTATCGTCTCCTCTATGTTCCCTAACACACGAGCGGGGCAATGTCAGGGGCATTGAAATTCCTCCGAACATAGGAAGATGAAAAAGGTGAATCACGTTACCCGAATTCGGAACACAATGAGGCATGACGATGGAGGATAACTGTTAACTGTGATGGAATCGCAACATCCATATCGCATTGGCCTGAAATGGGGACAATAAATGAGGGCTGACCGCTGACCATGTTCGCAACACGGGGCCTAACTTAAATATCGCCGATCAGTCTTCCAGAACGTTGACCCAGGACAACCGGCAGACTATAGGTCTATCCATATTGCTACAATAGGAGAACCAACTGTCTATCATCCATATTGTGGTAGCAGGCTGACAGAAGTCTATCATCCATACTATTAGGGGGTCCCATCAAACATGACCCGTCCTCCGAGACGTTGGCCGAGGATAGTAGGCAGACCGTAGGTCTATCATCCATACTGTTAGGGGGTCCCATTGAACATGAAAGAGGATGAGGATCCGAATAAATGGGAACGCAAAGCGTGGAAAGTGGAGTGGTGGTTTGTTCGAACAAAGTCCAAAACTCCCAAAATTGTGCCACCGTGGCGGAGGCGCATTAGGTGGACATACTAAACTGATCACAGATCGTCCCAATTTTCAGACAGGACCTCTCTGGTGAGAGAACTGTGGCTTTCCACCATCACCATGGGGAATCCCAAACTTATTCGGGGTAGATGTCGCAACTACACCACTCACCAATAAGTTAAGCCGAGGGACAGACAGTAAGGAGGGATGGGATTTGTTAATCCCTGGGGTTGGACCCAAGATGAAATGTCCAGGAATTCCTACGTATCTCATAAGGACGATAATCAAGCCACACATAGTTCTATAAGCACAGTTTAACGTCATGTAAGATGAAAGGAAGAGAAGGCTAATTCTTTAGAATGGGGTGCGCAGGGTACAGTCGTCATAAGCCCAACGTGAATGAGGCCATGATCCCACACTACGCCATGAAGTCCCTTGGTTGGGGTCTCGAAGGTGGGAGTGAAGATACAAATTAGCTGAACTCGAGCTGGACCCAAGGACAGGAGGTCTGGGCGTTCCTACGTATCTCATAAGGATGAGAATCATGCCAGACGTAGTTCTTAAGAGATCTTAGTTTATGGTATTAGGGCTCGGACCAAAGGGTCCCAGATATAGAGAAACATGTAGTTTAGGTTCATGTAGGACTGTGAAAGGATCTTAGTTTTAGGTCTTAGAACTCAGACCATGGGATAAGGGGAATGGGAGACACACGATAAAGCGGTTTCGAAACCCGACGTGAATGGGGGAAAGGCCCTGCTTACTATGTGCTCCTAGAGACGTGTTTATGTTGAGCGACCGAACACGAAACGTTAGGTTGGGCCCATGGTGAAGTGCCCATGAACTCCTACATATCTCATAAGGATGAGAATCAAGCCATAAATAGTTCTTGAGAGGTGGCGTGACACGACATGGTGCCTGCGCAAAGGACGAGGGAGACGTGCGGGTCTAGCCCTCACACCAAAAGAAGTGGCATTTGATATATCTTGTTTTTCTTTGAAGGTGAGTGGTTTTTATTTTTTGGAGCGACCGACCTGGGGTAGGAAATACTGGCGTCGCCACAATAATCAAGCCGTAACAAGCACTGACAAATGACATGACAATTGACCAATACCCAACGTGATGTCCCCTATGGGGAGGTCACCACAATGCAGTGTAGTTTCTCATCATGTGGCCAGGACGATATCATCACAGTTTATGGTCATGCAGTGGGACTAAACAACACAGTTTAAGTTCATATGGCTTGGACCTGACAACACAGTTTAAGGTCATATGGCTTGGACCTGACAACAAATTTTAAGGTCGTATGGCTTGGACCTGACAGCACACTTTAAGGTCCTCTGGCTTACACCTGATAGCACAGTTTAAGGTCATATGGCTTGGACATGACAGCACTGTTTAAGGTCTTATGGCTTGGACCTGATAGCACAATTTAAGGTCCTATGGCTTGGACCTGAAAGCAGAGTTTAAGGTCGTATGGCTTGGACCTGACAACACAGTTTAAAGTCGTATGTCTTGGACCTGACAGCACAATTTAAGGTTGTATGGCTTGGACCTGACAACACAGTTTAAGGTTGTATGGCTTGGACCTGACATCACAGTTTAAGGTCGTATGGATTGGACCTAACATCACAGTTTAAGGTCGTATGACTTGGACTTGACAGCACAGTTTAAGGTCGTATGGCTTGGACCTGACAGCACAATTTAAGGTCGTATGGCTTGGACCTGGGGAATACACCTGATGCAGGGAAGCATACACGGTGTGGATGAGGGCATATCCTCATATCATCACAGCGGGCGATTCCAGGAGAGGGGTATCGAGCCAAAGGGGCCTACGAGGGTCCAACAATCAGGGGCAGGAGATGCTTGCTCCCAGCTACGCTGGGCCCGAAACGCAATGTCTTGGCAACTCCACATTTCCCATGGGGATGAGGGTTAAGCTGTATGCAATCCTTAAAGAAAAAACCCAAGAACATACTCTAGCCCTCAGATCGCGGGAGCCCCGAGAGACACCGTTACGCAGCTTGGTCCGTCTGATATGTGGGGGTGCACTGAGGGTTAGTGCAAGGAGTGTCAAGATTCCACTTTGACATGGTGGGGTGGAACATAATGTGAATCATGAAACCAACATTCAGGGCCCGAAGAAGTCGATGTGACGACTGAGGATTACTACTGACCATGTTCACAATACTATATCCTGTCATGTTAGCCTAGAGATAGGGGAAAAAATGAGCATCAACCACTGACCACATTTGCAACGCGGGATTTGTATCAATTTGTTGCCCGAAACCCTCGGGCGCGTTGGCCCGTGACGGTAGGAGATCCCTTTGGCGTTGTATTCAGGCCATTCTTGGGGGTCCCTCCAGCTGTGAAAGATAATGGGGCCCAAATGAAGGGAAGCATGAAGCTTGAAAAGTGGACAAAAACTTTCCTAAGTTGAATATGACACTCCAGGTCCAAGACCAAACTACTCTAAACACATTAGCAGACCACAAGAAAGGGTCTAAGGGCTCAGTTTGAGAGCGGCCAAAAGATGGAGGATTCCCGGAGGAAGGGGGCGTAGTTCCAAAAACCCTATACCACACCTATATGTCCCCCCGTGGGGAGGGACATGCCAAAAAACCAAGGCGACCGGGAGATCATGGGATCTCCTATGAGATGGGGATGGACCTGAAATCTAGGAGTTAAGGCGGTCCTACGTATCCCATAAGGATGGGAATCAAGACACACGTAGTTCTTGAAGAGCCATTTAACATCATGCAGGATGATACATGGAACTTCTTCCAGGGGCTGTGCATGGCGCAGCGGATAAACCATCGTGAATGGGGACCTAATCCTGCACTGCACCGCACGCTCCGGGTGAAGGCTGGGGCTGAGAGGCCCGAGATGGCCAAGGGGCCTGAGGTTGGGCCTTGGTCAGGGATGCCTAACCAGCTTGTAGTTTAACGTATTGCAGTGAGGACGAGCATGTGGTTTAAGGTCACGCTAGACCATGAGGGTCTTAGTTTAAGGTCTTAGAACTCAGACCGGAGGGGCCTAGATGTAGGAAAAAACGTAGTTTATGGTCATGCTAGACCGTTTAAGGATCTTAGTTTTAGGTCTTAGAACTCGGACCCATGGGGATCAGGGAAAATACTGTTTTAGGAAGCTGGATTTGGTGGGAGGAGTGACACACTCACCATCCAGAGTCACCAGGGAATACATGCCATTGGGATAGACCTTATGGACGATGAAAGGCCCTCCCATTTGGGCTCCAATTTGGGTGGTTTCCTGCTGGGAATCATTGGCGCTCTGAGAGCCAGTATCAGGTCACCTTGCAGGAAAGAGAAAAGGCGAACCTTCTTGTTGAAAGCTCGAGCCATCCGGCTCTGATGCCTTTCCAGGTTATGTAAAGCGCGAAGCCTATTCTCATCCAACGCTTCCAATTCAGCTAGGCGGACTTCGACAACTCTATCTGGCGCTTGTTGGTCGTAGACCGCCATGCGCAATGAGGGCAACTGAATCTCGATGGTTAGGACGGCCTCAGCTCCGTATACCAGGGAATACAGAGTCACCTAGGTGGAGTTACGAGTCTTTATCCTATAAGCCCAGAGGGAATTGGGGAGCTTGTCCGGTCAACTTTTCTTGTTCTGAGCAACCATTTTTTGCAGAATGTAAGAGAGGGTTTTGTTAAATGCCTCGATTTTCCCATTTTCATGTGCATGATAGCAGGAGGTGTGGTTAGAGAGAATGTTGAACTTGGTGTACAATTTCTTCAGCTTAGCTTCTCAGAAGTTGGTTCCGTTATCCGTTAGGATAGCATGAGGTACTCCAAATCGATAGATGATATTGGAGCTCACGAAGTTAGCGATAGAACAGGATTTGACTTCCTTGAGCGGAATTTCCTCTGCCCACTTGGAATGGAAATCCGTAGCAGTCAGGATGAACCAGCACTGGCGGGCCGTCACCGGCGGGTAAGGTCCTATGACATCCAACCCCCAGACTACAAAGGGACAAGAATACTTGGTAGTATGGAGAGGCTCCGGTGGCCGATGCACAATGATTGCGTGAACTTGTCACGCATGACACCTCTTGGAAAACTCGATGCAGTCGTAGATCATGGAGGGCCAGAAGTACCCCAGCCTCCGAATCTGGTGGGACAACTTCAACCCGGACTGGTGGGCACCACAGGAACCAACATGAACTTCTTGCATGAATTGTGGGATCTTGACTCCTTGAAGGCAATGGAGGAGAACACCATCAAATTCACACCTGTAAAGGAGATGCTCAAGGCTGGGACCGCTCTGAAGGGTAAACTACAGCGCGCGGCATCGGATTCGCTCGCGCTCGTCTTGGTCTGATGGAAGATTGTCGTGCTGGAAATGTTCAACCAAGGGTGTCCTCCAGTCAGGAACTATCTCGATTACCGCATCTGAAGTCCCCGGGGATCCTGATGTAGGGGCACCAACGGTCAGATGGTTCACCCGCGGGCCACGATCATCCTCATGAATAACAGGAGCAATGACTCTCCAGTGTGCCACGCAGATAATTAGGTCGTCCTGTACGGGCTCCGCAAGTGATGTGGCCAGGCTTTCCAAAGCATCTTCTCGACTGTTCTGTGACTGGGGGATATGAACGACCTCTGGCCGAGAGGGAAACTTAGCCCTTAGACAGAGGGTGCACTCCAACAATGGCACGAGTTCTGGCTTTCTGACAACATAGTCACCATTGACCTACTTGATGACTAGCTCGGAGTCCCCTTTCACATGAAGATGGGGTACATCAATCTCGAGAGCCAACTCGAGGCCAGTGATGAGGGCATGATATTCTGCCTCATTGTTGGTGCATCCTTTTGACAACAGGAATGAATATGGCAGAATGGCTTGCTTCGGGGTGATGAAGATGACCCCCAAGCCCACTCTATTGAGCATAGAATCCCTGATCCTTCTACCAGTGGGGATCTGGGAGGCACTGTCAATGTACATCTGCCAGCATGGGATGACATGATTGACTGAGAGGATTACCTCATCAGGAAATCCTAGATCCAGTGGTTGATCCACGAAGGTTGGATGAGAAGCTAAGAATTATGCCAATGCCTATCCTTTGATAGCCTTATGTGGTACAAACCTGATGTCGAACTGCTGGAGGATCACTACTCATCATGCCAATCAGCTGGTCAACATAGGTCGGTCCATGATGTATTTCAACGGGTCTACCCAAGAGATCAGTTGTACCTCGTGGTGCTACAAGTAGTGCCGCAATTTCTGCACGGAAAATACAAGCGCCAAGCAGCTCTCCTCGATGGGAGAATATCTAATTTATGTGTCGAGGAGCATGCAGCTGAGGTAGTAGAGGCAATTATATGTTCCCTCACTGTTCTTCTAGACGAGAAGTGCGCCGAGTTATTGTTCTAGGGCGGTCACGTAAAGGACCAACGACTTTCTAGAAATGGGTGGCATAAAGACCGGAGGTTGGAGAAGATACTGCTTGATTTCGTCAAAGGCAATCAGACACTCTTTATCCCACTCGTAGATGGCGCGTTTCTTCATGAGCCAGTAAAAGGGCTTACACTTTCCGGCCATATTCGCAATGAATCAGCATATATAGGCTAAGTGGCCTTGGAGGCCTCTCAGCTCCCGAACATTACTCGGGGGAGGCATCTGGCTGATGGCCTTGATCTTCTCCGGGTCGATCTCGATGCCTTGGTATCTAACAACAAAGCCAAGAAATTTTCCGGAGGTGACCCA
The DNA here is from genome assembly GCA_963277665.1 of Viscum album. NCBI lineage: Eukaryota > Viridiplantae > Streptophyta > Magnoliopsida > Santalales > Viscaceae > Viscum > Viscum album. The sequence continues at coordinate 1,405,567,803 of OY728166.1, read as the reverse complement.
AAGGAACACTTTAATGGGTTCTTCTTCAATTGGCGAGAACAGAGGAATCCGAACACTTTCTCAAGGTCATTGAGATGGTCCTGGCGCTGGCAAGATTTAACCACCAGGTCATCCATGTAGCATTCCACCAGTGTCCCGAGAATCGGCTTGAATATGCGATGCATGGACCATTGATAGGTTCCACCTACATTTTTCAGGCCGAAGGTCATAACCCGGTAGAAGAAAGTACCTTGGGGGGCCCTGAAGGCAGTGAACTATTCATCCTCAGGGGCCATCCGGATCTGGTTGTACCCGGAGTACCCATCCATAAAGGAGAGGGCTTGGAACCCGGCCATGGCATCGATCAACAACTCTATCACTAGAAGGGGAAAACCATCCTTTGGATAGTGGCGATTGAGATCACGGAAGTCGATATAGACCTTGATCTGTCTGTTCTTCTTCCTGACCGACATAATGTTGGCTAGCCACTGGGGGTATTGATCTTCTTTGACGAAGTTGGCTTTGATGAACTTATCAACTTCGGCCTCAACCATGACACCGTGAGAGAGGTTCATCTTTTTGGGAGGCTTCTTGAACCCTCGATGGTTTGTTGGAAGGCCAAGGCGGTGGACGGATACTTGGGGACCTAGTCCTGGAATCTCGTCATAACTCCAAGTGAACACATCACGGTGCTGTCTAAGGAAGTCAACGTACTGTTGCCGTTCCTCGGGGGGCATAGCGGCATTGACCAATGTGGGTCTTGGGTCTGCCTCGCTACCGAGGTTCACCTGCACTAACTCATTGACCGTGGTGGAGACGCCCTCCTCAAAGGCAGAGGGAGAATCTTCCATGTTCTCCTCTCCACTTGTGGTGGGATCATCCACGGGGGGATCCGTTTGGGGGCTGCCAGACCCTGATGGGAAGCTGGTGCCAGCTTGGGCGGCAAAGGTCGTCACGTTAGGAGACTCATGCACTACGGAGACCATGGTGACAAAGGCGGTTGATCCAACCCCATCTGGACTTTGGCCCAAGGGGCCACGCTTTATGACATCAAAGCAGTAGTGGCGCGTCGGCTTGAGCCGGTCGATTCCGGCCCTGCGAAACAGACACGTATGACGTACTACCAATGCCATGATCCTAACATACCGATATCGTACATGGGTAGGAGGCTCGGGGACCACCTGAGCCTGGTTAGTGTAGGAGTACGAGGTGATTTCCCACCGCCGCATGGACCCGAAAATATTCCTTCCTCTGGTACCCGAAACAACAAAGAACTGCCACACCTACTCGACCCTTAAGGGAGTATTTTAGGCACTAGTGATACGATGAGGGTACCGCTACGTGAAGGTGGAGCCACAACCTTCCCATCAATGCGTTGTAGGCGGTTTCCTGAGAGACAACCATGAATTCGGTATTAGCAATTAGGCCGCTGAAATGGGTCTTCAAGCGAATCTTTCTGAGTGGAGTTTGCTTGGTCTTATCATACCCCTGGATCCTAAGGTCGGAGGTGGTTAGATCATCCTCAGACAACCCCATCTTCCGCAGTGTCCTAGTTAGGATTAGGTTAATCCCGTAACCCGTGTCAACAAGACAGCGTCGGACTTCTACGCCATTGAACTAGCTGGGGATGTATAGTGGGCGAATGTGCCCCTGTATGGGAGGGTATTCATCTTCACCGGAGAAGGAGATAACCTCCTGACATTCGGTGTTCTCAATCGCCTCGGTGTGGAAGGCTTCTACAACCGCTACCTCCATCTCAAACTGGAGGGGGCTCCTTAGAGCCTCGACGAGTGCCTCACGCATTTCAAACGACAGGAAAAGAGCCTCAAGGATAGAAAGAATTTCCAGAATTCCAACCAGGTGCTTCAAAACATTATAATTTCTATCCAAACGCGAGCTTCTGCTTACAGGAGGTCGCTCTGCGATTGGAGGCATGAGATGCTCCTCCAGCTGGATAGGTGACTAACTGGTACTAGGCACGTCTCACTGTTCACTAGTCAATGCTCGGGATGTGGCTGCTATATTAGGACCGGAAGGATATGGTCGGCTGGTGGCAGGTCAGAGCTGGTCGGAGCACGGCCGAGGCAGTTCTGCGTGATCCAGCCACACAAAGGGTGGTAAAGGCGAACCTTTTGACACTAGATGAAGAGGCTGCGTGTGATGAGCTCTATATCGGGCCTGTTGCCTAGTTTTAGTGGCGTGCACAACCATGCTAGAGGTGCCAACTACCATTCCCTGGCGATTCATGTAGCCACGGGCTCCGCCGATGTTGGCAACGACTGGGGACATTGGGAAGGTCCACTTGGTGTTCCTCATCGTCGGGAGTCAAAAATGGATTTTACAACTCTACGGTGTTAAACGAAGCATACCCCGGGCTTTCACTCAAGGAGTCATCCACTACCAGACGAAGTCTCGGAGGGATCCCCATTTTGGGGGGCATAAAATCTCCAAGAGTGCGGGACGATGACGTCATTGGAAGGGCACGTTCTTTCTTCTTGTGCTACCGCTTGCTCTTCTGGGAAGAGGTAGGAAGGGATGACGATTCCGAAGTGGTGCTCGCAGATTTTGTGGGCTCTGGCTGACTCAGGCGGGCACAGATGATGCAATGGGCACGAGAGACCGTCCTGCGGGCCATCCAGTTGTTATTATTCCAGGACCCATGGTCGTAAACCTGTTTCCACTCATCCTCATTGCCACTACTGCCATCTGATCTCATGAAGACACCTTCCACTTGCGCCAGGGATAGGCCCAACCTGACTATGTTGTTGTCGATCTGGTCTTGGATCCAGTCCTTGAACACATAGCATCGCTGGATGATGTGCCCCAAGGTCTGGTGATAAGGGTAGTAGTTTGGGTGATTAGTGAGACGTGCCTCTTCTGGATTCTGGTACTCAGGCAGCCTTACGATCCTATTCTCCAAGGCACTACAGAAATAACCAGGGACCTGGGCCTCGTCAAATGAGTAAGTTCGATTCCTTCTGTCTAGAAAGGGGGATCTTGGAGGCTATCCATGACCAGGGGCCGGAGGAGCATGCCGAGGAGGCAGAGCCTGATTATCTCTCCTAGGTGGTGATGGTGCGTTACGCAGAGGCGCCTGCCGATTTTGAGGTTATCGCTGCTAGGCCGGAGGCTGTGCCCGTGGGGGTGGACCCCTATGGGGATGCTGAGCTGGCCTTACTGGTAGCAACTCTAGCTGCCTGGGGGCCTCTACCTGGGCCACATTAGTGGGCTCGGCTCTGGCGGATCTCCTTACAGGGATTACAGGAGGCAGCGGGCATGCCTGACTGGCCTGTTGCAGGGATTCTTCGAGGCGCTGAGCCTTGTCTAAGAAGTCCCGGAACCCTCTGGGGTAATTTTGAGTGATCAGAGAAGGAACCAGCTCTTCCTTGACGTTCCCTATGCACATTGTAAGAAATTTTTCTTGAGTTAGTGGCTTGTCAAGGGAGTACGTGAGCCCCTTCCACCAGGCGACGAAGTCCACGACTCGCTCCTTGGGCCTTTTTTTGCACCTGAAGAGGTCTGCGATGTTTGTCATCCAGGTTGTGAAACTGTACTGGTAGAGGAATTTCCTGCGAAGGTCCTCCCAACTAGTCACAGATTCGACAGGGAGCTGGATGTACCAGATGAATGTTGGTCCTTCTAGTGTCTGAACGAAGCAACGGATCTTGGCGGCCTCCAGCTGTGCCGGAGTCACTAACATTGGCCCGAAACTCGAGTTGAAGTGGGCTAGGTACTATGTTGGGTCTCTAGTACCGTTAAAGTGTGCGAAACTGGGGTTCCCAAATCTCGGCGGAGCCGACATATCATCCACCCCCACTGGGTATGGCATATCGTCCGGTGGGATTGCCACCTGCCGAGTTTCTAGGGCCTCTAAGTTGGTGATCAGTGCTTCCATTAGATTGTCCGGACGTGGGTTACTATCCGGACGGGGATCTCTAACCACAAGCACATTGTTGGGCTCTTCAATCCGGTAGTCAAGCTCAACAACTTGTGGGGCGGCTGGTGGGGCGACTCTCAGTGCAGCGGGAGGAAACTGAGCGGGGTCCCTCGGGTGATCACACCGCTCAGGAGGGTTTGGCGAAACGTATCACGACCGCTTGCCATGGGCTCCAGACTCTCCCCTATCGGCGAATGTGGCATGGTCGCGGTTGCCCGGGGGAATCTCTTCAAGGGGTAGGTGCTCCTGCCCCTACTGTCCTGGCCTAGGATTACCGTATTCTGGCCGCCACTCTGCAATGCATTCGGACAAGAGCTCATCAACCAACCTCTTTTGCTCAGCAAGCTGTTGGAGTAGTGTGGCCTTCTTGGGATCTTTCTCTGCCTTCTGCAGTGAGGCAGACAGGTCGGTAATCTTGACAGCCCCAACATGCTCTTTTCCCTTGCCGATGTTTCGTCTCAGCGTTAATGACTCGGTGGGTGTGGGGAGACCTAGGAGATTCCTCTGTTGGCGAGTAATCCACCCAGATGGGTCCAGTAGTGGATTGTCCTCAGGGGGTGATTCCATATCAAGGAGTTCCAAACTGTTTCCCTCTCCAGACAGGTCGGCCATGTTGACCGCCACTGCCCTTGGCGACATTCCCTCAGAGCCGCCCAGTGAGTCGGGCTGTCGGTGAATTGCACAGAAAAGAAGGGCAGCGTACTGCCCCCATCCGCGGACATGCGCGTGGGGGGTGGATTCCTTTATAACCTTGAGGAGTATTTGAAAACTCTGGATGCATTGTTGCTGTAGGGCCCTATGGTGGTCGAGTGACTCAGGGTGCCGAACCGCGGGGAGCGCAACTAGGTCAACCCGACAACACTTTTCACCGATATCCTTGAGATTTGCTTGACTCCCGGGATAAGGTGCTGGCTGATGGCGAAGACGGGAGTGAGTCACCTGGAGAGTCTAGCAGAAAGATTCAAACTCTCTCGGGTTAGCGACTTTGGCATATCAAAATCTGATCCTGCGACTGTCCAAAACTTCTCAGGGAAGTGGCCCGCTGCGAGGATGGTCCAGAAGCTCCATGACTCTGGTTCAAGATTTGGCATTTTCTGCCCCTGATCATCAATCGATAATGGTCGGGGAACTAGAAGTGGTGCTGAGGCAGGCCACTGGGCCAGTGGGCTGGTCGGCGGAGAATACGGCGAGCCGACTGATTGACCGCCGATCCCTAAGTCGCCCTCCAAGCGCTGCAGTGTCCTGGCTGGCACATCGCGATAGGATGGGCTGGCGAACAAGCCTCCAATCATAGTGTCGGTACTTTCCAAGGGTGTGTCATGTCGTGACTCTTCTGTTGGTCCCCAGAAAAGTTCCCCACCCTCCCTGACTGAGGTGGAAGGTGCTTCTGGGGAGGCCAAAGGTAACTGAAAGTTTGATCCCTGGGGGTACGCCAAGTCTTCGTCCTCTTGGATATACCTACAGAGGGAGGAGGGAATCACACGGATCTCACATTAGGGGAGTATGAGACTGACACGCCGCATCCCCATCCCTGAACTCAACTCAAAGGGTTGGTGGGAAGGTTCCATCGTCGAGTCGTACTCTGCCTCAGAGTCCGAGAAACGGACTGGTCTGATTTCCGTCCGGACTACCCTGACATTCCTCTTACGGTGACGACGTCCCGCCTTCCTGCCCCTAGGTGGCTCCTCAGGGAAAGGATGATTTCTGTCATGGATTCCCCTGGCCACAATAGTGCTAGGGAAGAGAGGACTGAAGGCCAGGGTGTGAGAAGCACTAGAATAGATTTTGAAAGTGACATGGGGAGGACCTCTATGTGGGTGAGCGACCAGATACGCAACGACTCTATACTCGCGGCCAGGGGTAGGGGAAGTGACCTCATACCCAGTGCAATAAGTGCTAGAAAAATCCATATCTGGAGCGTAGCTATCATGGAGAATCCTTCTGCTTGCGATATTATTGGCATGGAATGGGACTTCATGGTGGGTGGCACAACCGCGGATTGGTCCGCGGTGGCCATTGCCTATGCCAGCGACCAGGAGAGTCGACCCAACCAGCCTGCAGGGCAGTCGGGGCCTCGATCTGAGTTGGGAATGTGACTGACCCTGCTCAACATGTCCGGGGGTCTGGTAACAGGAGACAATAGTGGATCGGGCCATAGTGGTTGCTGATGTTGGTGCCCCAGGGTGGGCATTCTCTTCCGCTCACGCTCGACGCTGGCGTCAGGTCAGATGGGTTGGATCCGGTGGTGTGGGCATGAAGATTGCCTGCTCCTCATTCCAGGAAGTCAGGCGGCGACGTCGACGTAGCCTGGAGGGGGCTCTTGCTGTGAACCCCTGGGATGGGTCTCCGATCGGGCGGACCCGAACATCCCCCACCTCATCGGCGTAGGGGAGGGAGGTGTCCAGGCGCTCCGGGGATAGGCTCCCGAAATGGTTGAACGTCGGAGTTGGAAGAAATGGATCCCTGTGCGGTCCTTGGGGGTGGCGATGGTGGTGAGGCACAACTGCCTCTAGATCCAAACAGGCCATGCCCCTAGTGGGGATGACCCCTTCCTCCTCGTACCTACAAACCAGGTCGGTGATCACCCTTCGTTAGATGATCTCTGATGGGGAGAGGGGGCGTGATCACTCGGCAATCGTGGCAGTTGGAATTGAAGCAACTTTGGAAAAGGTGGGACCGCACGGGGTGTCCGTGTCAGTACTTCCCCTGCCCCTACACTGGTGGGAAGGTGGCGATCGAGCTCCGGATGCAGCGATATGATTCCTGGAAGCAGGGAGATGAACCCATTTGTACTAACAGGAAAATAAATCGACAATCAATAGCCTAGAGTCATTCCGTCTTCTGTGGTTGGAGAGAGGGATCCACGCTGACGACGTCGCAGAACGGAGTGATCAATGTCTTGACTGCCTCAACCCTTGGCGGGTTTCACGTCCCAGTGCTAGGTGCCCAGACCAGGTGACATGCTAATCTTCCGACACCCCAAACTCTACCAGTCCCCATATTGAGGAGAAGAGCTTCACGTCAGGTTCACCATTTTTTGTTTCCGAAGCTTTTACGTTGGGGTGCGTTCACGCATCTATCACACGGGGAGGAAACGCGGCTTGAGGCCCCGTATTCCCGCTTTACAAAGGTGGGCGACATTCATTCCTTTTTCAGGGATGTCTGATCCTTGATCAAAATCGGGATGATGGGATGTCAGTTCTTCCTTCCATGGATTCCTCCTCGGAGCTCGTCACCTAGTCCGGTCTCCCTCATAGATTAAAGACAGGTTCGTGAAGCTCGTTTCTGGCACCATATCTGTATGGATGCCAGTTAATTACACTGCTTCCATCGAGACTCTCCAAGGGATCTGGTCAGGGCAGTAACCTTCGGTGAGGATAATGGTCATACTGGGGTGTCGTCGGCGTACCTTGACGCTGGGGATTGGCATTTATGTCTTCTGTCTCTTATTATAGGGATTCTCAAGGGCATAGAAGCTCGAGGCATCCCACATCGAACATCGGGGACCGCATTCCATCTGAGGTTTTCCTCATCTTCCCATGTTTAACACGAGGTATGCCACGAGTTTAACGTCTTGCGGAGATGGATCGGACTGATCGTAACACTGAGAGTGGATCAGATTGAAGGACCCCCTAGGGGGAACACCGATGTTGCGGCCAGCACGTGGCCAACTTCCTAGATACTGTGGAGTGGAATGAGGTGGCATGATCCCACCGGGATGTGGCAGCCAAGGTAAGGATCAGGATGGGTGATGGAGTGACGGGTTTGAACCTCATGGAGGCTTCTTATGTATCCCCATGGCAGGGAATCAAAGTCTGCATAGTTCGGTGATACAATTGGACACCTGAAGAGGCGACCCGTGAGAATGAACACATAGATTGGATCCTGGAGGAAGTAAGATCTCCGGGCTAGGGAATCAGCTTACCGAGGCACGTGGGTTCAAGGGAGAGGTCAAGATGAGACATGGGTGTGAGGTATGGGGATTAAGATTGGAGGCAACCCATAACGGTGGTTGTGAACTGACGCAGAGGGGTCGGAACAACTGAGTGATGGGCTTGAACCTCGTGGAGGCTTCCTACGCACCATGCGTTAGCACGGATAAAAAGTCCACATAGTTCGGGGCATATAGTTTAACATCATACGGGACGAGATATAGTTTAATGTCATGCAAGACAAGGGCATATAGTTTAACGTCATACGGGATGAGCAATTTGGGGCTTATTCTCTGAGGTAGCCCAAAGTGTTGGTGAACCGACGTGAAGAAGTCGGAACGACTGGGTGGTGGTATTGAACCTCGTGGAGGCTTCCTACGTACCATGCGTTAGCACGTATCAAAATACATGTAGTTTTATGGGATGGGGCTTATGCTCTGAGGCGGCCCATTGGAGGGTGTCATGGTTGATGTGCGCTCTAAGCCCACGTGAGTCATGCTCGGTGTGAGAAACAAGAGGCAGTAGGGACCAGACCATCACGTCGCAAAGGGTGCGTCCGTGAGAAGCGGAAAGGGGCTCACGCGTTGAGAGTCCCAAAGAGGAAACAGGGTCTTATGCATGGTTAGCAGCCCTTGGTGCTTGGGCTTACTCCAAGATGGAGGCCCGTGGTGCGACAAAGCGCAGTGGGAAAGGGACTCCGCTGGCCTTGGCAGTGGGGAAGTACGGAGGTGCATGGGTGCAACCTTCCGCAAGAGAGGCAAGGGGCTTACGCTCTGAGGCAGCCCTTCCCCCATGGACAAACGCCACTCCAACAAGGAGGATCTCATTCCATGTGAGGAAGAATCAATTCCTGTGGAGATGATTGGGCATAAAGAATGTCCGATCTAGGGGGACCCTGTGTGCGAGGCACGAGGTCAGACCACAGTTTAACGTCATATGTTAAGGACGAGGTGCTTAGCAGTTTAACGTCCTGCAGCTTGGACGAGGTGGGTTCGCTCCACACCCCTAGGGATTACATGCCCAAAACCCTCTACCCCTTTTGGGAGGGAAGGAATCGGTAAGGCCGTAGTGAAGGGGGGCCGTAGGGCGAACCATCGAGGGGTCCACGTTAGCGTGGTTATGCAAAGAAGCAATAGCTGTTAGCGTGCCTATGCGAAGAAGCATAAGGAAAAGCAACACAATGGGTAACACCGCCCAAGGGACCTTGAGGTTACTTCGTACGATCCTGGAAGGCCGTCCAAGAAAACAATGCATGGCATGCATGCCCGTCAAGGAAGACATCGGGCGCTGGAGCAAAGAGGCTACCAAGGGGCGTCAAGGTGAGGGGTCCTGGGTTTTGCACGCAAAGAGAATGTTTGTGCGCAAAACCCCAGGATGGCACATAATTAGGTCAAAGGATTGCACGCGAATAGGGGATTTCACGCAAAGGGCTTGGATTACGCATGGGGGCAATAGTCGATCCCTAAGTCATAGCGAAACCTATCAGAGGGATTGCGCGCATTTCGGAAGGGATTGCGTGCAATTGGAAGGGATTGCATGCAAGGGGAAAGGATTGCGTGCAAAGGAAGAACCTGGAGGATTTGGAAAATTCACTTAAGCCAGTGGGGTTGTGCGCAAAGGTGAACCTCGGGGCAAGGTTGCACGAAAAGGGGAATTACCTGGAAGTCATCTTGCACGCGCGAGAGTCCGAATTGCGCGCACAGAAGCTGGTCCGAATTCCACAACACTGAAACAGTTGAGGTCGCCTTCTATTTATAGGAATTCACCATCACAGTATCTAGGTGGCGCGTGAAATCTTCCGTGCCAGGACCAGTCGGAGCACAAGGCTTCCCCGCGTGGAACCGGGTGTGCAAATTTGCGCGCCATGCCGGTTCTTTTTCACGAATCCCGGGAGTCCTTCGCGCGAACATCATTTTTTTTGCGCAAGTCCTCCTTAATTTCACACACCACTTCCAGGTCCTCCGGACCGGGTCTATGAGTCCGAATATGACTCTGCTTCGTCCGTTCGAAGCTTCCTCTAGGAGTTATGAACTTTTTCGGTGTCCATAAATATCTATAAATAAACATAAACAATGGGGTGAAAAAAAAAACAATCTTTGGAAGGGAATAAACACGATATTGAATTCTAACATTTGAGCCAAATGAAAAATTAAATATCATAATAGAGAATAAATTTTAATAATAAAATGGGGGTATAATATAAAAAAAATCATCATATGATTATAGGGACATTGGAATTTTTTTTGAAACATAAAACATAACATAATAAGAGGCCAAGGATAATGACCAATGAAACAAAAATTGTGGAGAATATTCTATAATTGATATGGTCCACTCCCCAATCTCATTCATAACATCTCATAAGAAAAAAACTGTACCCAATGCACTAATGATCAATCATTGAGAACTATTTATAACATATACAAGTTATGTGTTCCCATAAATAATATTAATCATAACGTATGAGAATAAGAATTTCACATGGAAATAAATGGGTTTTATAATATTTCCTCCATCTTTAATAAAAATATGTTTCATGAAGAATTCATTTTAGAAATGAATATTAGGAATTTATTTCCCCATAAAATAAATTGATAATAAGTTAGGTAAATAAGTTAGAAATATATTTAGATAATTTTAATGATCTTTTTTTAAAGGCCATAAATTCTCTTCTAAAATAAAAACTTTTTACCCCCATATTCTGATATAAACATGGTTTGAAAATAAACATGGTGGGATTAGTAAATCTAATGTAGGATAAAAGGTGTGTCTTGGAAGCATTATTTCAAATCAAGGGTCATTGTTCCATAACATAAAATACTACACTATAAGGTAATGGTTACCCTAAGGTGTGTTTGCTATATCGTAGTGAGTGCCACAAAGTTGAGGCCACATCATAGGGATCTACACTACACTATGGTGGTGAAATACCTCATGGTTTATTCCATATCCTTCACTATAGAGTATTAGTTTGTTATAAGATGCATCAAAGAACCTTAGATAATGGTGGAGGGTTATTGTTGCGTTAGATATAGAAGTTTTTTCGTCCAACTATCCTTTAGTGTTGATGCATAATAAATTGTCTCTGAAAACTTTAATTGGGGGATCAATTTTTGAATTAAACAAATGAAAAGGTTGGACACAAAATGAGACTTCAACTAATACACATTAATCCCTTTGATATCCTCTATATATACACTAATCCCACTATTCATTTATAAGATCTCATAAGTTTTATGTACTGGAAGAATAACCCCACACCATAATACTCTCCATTACATCATAGAATGGATCATACTAGACCCATATTAAAATGAAGTTCATACTTATACACCATGGAAGATGACATCCAATTGACAGCTACACCATAATGGTTTCCTTGCCATCAAGGTTTGATTCTCCAGCACATCCTCTATATCGCAACTACTGCCTTATGAAGTGGATTCCCCAATTTTTCTGGCATCCTTCTTCCTCCATTTTTTGTACTATGTTGATGTTACCCTTTTGAAAAATATTGTAACATCCCATTACGTTTTCAGGTATTTTTGATGTTTCCATGTACCTTCATTTTGGAGTAAAGGGTTGGGAAGAGTTTGGGAGTTTTTTTTCAGGAAACGTTAAAGCCCAGTGTGCTGTGCACGGTTAGTGCATGGTTTGAAAAACCGTGCAACCAAATCGTGACCGCCTTGAAACCTGGATAGAAGCATCTTCACGGGTGGTGCACGGTTTGTCAAACCGTGTGGCCAAACCGTACGGTCACTTAATGAAGATCCTTAAATTGTGGATCACACTTGCTTTTGCCTCTAAGTGCCTCTTTTTCCCTCCTATGTGGCCCTAACTCGGGTTGTGTCTTCTCCTAAGGTTAGAGAGGGTTCTACCATCATTCCGGAGGTGATCCAAAGGCTCCTCTAGGTGAATCGAAGCTGGATTCTTGAGGTATGTGATCTTTCATCATCGTTCTTGATTGTTTTATTAGATCTACATAGATTTACTTCTCCTCTTCTCTTGGTTTCTTAAATCTACACCTGTTATGGGTAGATATAAGTGTGTGATACCAATTTTGATAAGATTTGGTCTTGATATTTATAGGAGAAGATATCTAAGGTGGGTACTTGAAGAAGCAATCTGGTTTTCTTGAGCGTTCTCGACCGTTGTGTTCTTGATCAAACATTCAAGGTAGGTGGTTCGGTCCGGACTTGCCAAATTTATTATCAATGTATTTGCTTAATTTATTTCAATTATTGATTTAAATTCAATTTCTGAAGATACATTCAACTAAATTGATAAAAACTCGATTCCATTGAATTGAGATATTTGAAATGGTTTTGGCATAGAGATGTGGGAAACCCCCAATTCCATTGAATTGGGTGTGTTTATGGAAAATTGGACGATTTAAATTTGTTGAAGTTAAATTGTGGATTTGATGGAATTTTTTTCAATTAAATTATTGAATTTAATTGTGAAAATTAAATGTGTAATGATGGAATTGGTTTTTAATGGATTTAAAACTTATGAAAATGGCTTATAATGATTTGATAGAAACCCATGGGTTTTACCTTGTGAAAGAGGCATGTTTTTGTTTTAAATGGAATGAAATTGGAACTTTTGAAATGGAAGAATGCGATTGATCGTATTTTATGAATTCTTAATATAGTTCACCCATCATGTAAGAGCACATACAAGCCTTAGGTAGTTAGTGAGTTATTTGTATAAACTCTATGCTACGACAACGTTCTATTACATACATGCAGTGGGTCACATCCTTGACGGGTTGGTGACGAGTCTCCTTTGGTCAGTGTCATAGGGAAGTGTGTATACAATTTTTTCTGATTTCACATAGAGAGTGAGAAATACTATAACTAGTTAATACTATCGTACATTTTGGAAGATGACCATGTTGCTCACTTGTTTGTTTATATTTGAGACATAAATGAATGCAATGGTTTTGAATTGTTTACATGCCTAAAAAATTTATATAAACTATTTTATATAAATGTTTTACTTAAGCCATTTTTTTAGAAATATTCCATCATTGTAAAGCCTTGCATGATGAATTTTCTATAATTTGAAAATGTATAACATGATTTCTTAAAATATGATTTTGAATTTCCAAAACTGTTTATTTGAAAATTGAATGTTTTTACTTGGATAATCTATATTTGGAATTTGTTATGGAATCTTTGGTGATATCCTACTGGGATTAGGCTCACACCCTACTTTTGCCTTCAGGTGTTTGTAGACATTCTTCTTCCTGGATCGAGCAAAGGGAAGGGACCTCTTGGGGGTGGATCTAGCTGTTGATCTATGGTCTTGGTGAGTTGTGTCCTAAGAGACCTTGGGGTTGTTTTTCCAATCTTTAGTACTTGGGTTGTTGTACTTTGGAATTTTATGCCTCTTTTTATTCTGGTACACCACACCCAGTGGAGTTTCTTTTGTTATGCATACTATTTTATTTACTCTTGCTTCTGCATTCTTGTGGAAAAATCATTCCCACATGTATGTTGTATGATTCCAGGTGCTAGTCTCCATCCCATGGGGATCGGGAACTCCCTTCAGGCTATGTTAGGGCCGACCCGGTTATCGGGTTACCAGGGAACCCGGGCTGGTTCTTGAAAAATTGGTATCAGAGTGAGGTTTGTTGAACATCATTACTTGATAACAGTATGCATTTCAGTTTCCTTGTCGGGACTTAGGAGGTAGTTTTGATTGAGTGTCTGGCCAGCTCTCACCGCAATGAACCTTAAGCCACCAGGGGTAGTTAGGGAAATATGACTTGTGGATTAGTTCTGGTATTTTTCTGTTTTTATTTGGATAGAGTGGAATCAAAATCTTATTTATTCCTTCTTTTAAGAGTAGTTTTCCTTGTTACCCAGTTGGTGTCTTAATCTCTATCTTTTCTGGTGTGGTGTAGCATCATGACTCTGAAAAGTCATGGGAATTAGATCCAAAAAGAGGACGCTACTAAACCTTAGCAAGCAAGACCTATTGTGGATCCGAGCCTGGTTTAGGTTATCATTCGCACTATCCAAGCTCTAGGAAAGGCACCACCTCCAGTCCCTGTTCAGACTCCAGCTTTAGATCCTCAAAGTTGTATTTTATGAAGTTGTTCTCAAGAGTTCCTACGCCAGAAGCCACCAGTCTTCAAAGGCTCCACTGATCATAAACATGCTGAGGAGTGGTTGAGTAAGATCGAACGTCTGTTTGGGTTTTTGGAGACACCTGATGCGATCAAGGTGAAGTGTGCCACCTTCGTGCTGGAGGGGACAAGTAGGAGATGGTGGGACATGATAGTGATGGTTTGGAAACATGAGGGTTTGGAGTGGAAATACTTTAGGGTTCTTTTCACTGATCAGTTCTATCCAGAATCTATGGTGTTGGCCAAGGCTGTGGAGTTTTTCAAACTTGAGAAGGACAAAAAAACCTTGAATGAGCACTCAAATCGCTTTACTGAGTTGGTATAGTTTTCTCCTAAAATTATATCTAATGAGAGGATGAAGGCTCGATGATTTGAGTTGGGGATTCGATCAGATATCCATTCTTAGGTTTTCTTACTGAATCTACCCACTTATACAGATGTGCTGGATATGGTGATGATGGTTGAGATGGATTTGGTAGGAATGTAAGGGTTGATGGAAGTTCCTTTTCCTTCTAGTGGCCGTGTTGGTTCCTTTAACGGAAAACGGAAGAGCAATGTTTCTTATGGTGGTTCTCGACAACTAAGTCACTCCAGACCACCAGTAGAACCAGGGGGGGGGGATTCCTTGACTTTCTATTAGTGTGGGAATCCATGACATTCTAAGAGGGTTTGCACTAAGGCACCCAACAACTGTAGCTTCTGGGGACGTTTATGGCACTTACATAGATTCTTCTATCACTTCTCTACTCCACATAGTGGAACAAGATCATAAGCACCTCCAAATACTATGGGGCAATCAAATGCTTCACGTACAAAAGGGTTCCAGCCACAGGTATCAGAAACGAAGCTTCTTCACATAGTAAAAGTGTCGCCATAGGTATCTGATACAGGTCCTGCAACTGTGAGAGGTACCATTAGTATAGCTTCGTCCTTAGTGATAACTCTTTTTTGATACTGGTGCATCTCACTCTTTTATTTTAACCCATCTTGTTAATCTGATTAATCTGGCTATGGATCATTTATCTTGTGCAATGGATATTACTACCTCTTGGTAAGATGAGAGAGAAGGGTCTCCGTAGTCCTGCTTGCGTTTTATTTCTATCATATTTTGAGATTTTTTGGGACTTTTTGGTTCTCGACTTTAAATCTTTTGAAATCATATTTGGGATGGATTGGCTCATCTCTAATAAAGGATGGATTGATTTTCACTTCCGACGGGTCTACCTTACTACACCCAGTGGTGTGCCTCTTGTTTTTCAAGGAGAATGGGACCCTGGGTCAGGCAGAGGAGGACCTTCTTATCCCAATCTGGGGAAATTTATATCAGTAATTGATTTTGATCTATAGAAAGATCCAACGAGTGGTGATCTTCCTCCAGTCATCACTGAGATTCCCGAAATGTTTCCTTCTGACTTCTCTGGTATGCCACCGGTAAGGGAAATCGATTTTTCAATTGAGTTAATTCCTGGTACTCAACCGGTTTCGATCCCTTCTTACCAAATGGATCCAACCGAATTAAAAGAAATAAAGTCTTAGTTGGATGATCTTCTTGAGAAAGGTTTTATACGCCCGAGTGTGTCACCTTGGGCAGCACCAGTTCTCTTTTCCAAGAAGGCTGATGGTTCTTTTCACTTATGTGTTGATTATCGAAAGCTCAATCGAGTTACGATAAAGAAAAAATATCTATTACCATGAATTGATGATTTTTTTGATCAATTGAAAGGGGCATGGTGGTTTTCAAAAATTGATCTTTATTCTGGTTACCATCAGTTGAGGATAAAGGAATATGACATTCCTAAGACCACTTTTCGAAGTAGGTATGGCCATTATGAGTACCTTGTTATGCCCTTTGGCCTATCAAATGCTCCTATAGTTTTCATGGAGTTGATGAACAAGGTTTTCTGTGAGTATCTTGACACTTTTGTGGTTGTCTTTGTGGATGAAATTCTTGTCTACTCCAAGTCTGAGGAGGATCATGTGCATCATCTGAGAATAGTTCTGTTTCTTCTAAGTAATCACCTACTTTATGCCAAGCTTTCAAAGTGCGATTTCTAGATTCGGGAAGTAAAATTCTAGGGACATGTCGTGTCAGAAAAAGGAATATCAGTTGATCCTAAAAAGGTAAAGGCTGTTATGACATGGGAACAACCACGAAATATTCTCGAGATTCAAATCTTCATGTGCTTAGTGGGATATTATCGCCGGTTTGTTAAAGACTTCTCAAAGTTAGATTCTCTAATGACTACTCTGACTCGAAAGGGAGTGATGTTTTCCTGGAATGAAAAATGTCAGAGTTATTTTGTTGAGCTAAAGCGTCTTTTGACTACTGCGCTGGTATTATCTCTTCCTAAGGCTAGGATAGGTTATGTGGTCTTCTGTGATGCATCGGGTTCAGGTTTGGGATGTGTCCTCATGCAGGGTAATCATGTTGTTTCCTATAGATCTCATCAGCTTAATCCTCATGAGATTAAATATCCTACCCATGACCTTGAACTTGCAGCTGTAATGCATGCACTTAAGTGTTGGAGAAATTACCTTTATGGAGAAAGGCTTACTGTGTATTCAGACCACAAGATCTTGAGTTATATCTTATCTCAAAAATATTTTAATCTTCGCCAAAGGCGTTGGGTGGAGTACCTGAAATCTTTCAACTTTGACATTGCCTATACTGTGGGGAAAGGGAATTTCGTTATGGATGCGTTAAGCAGGAAACATCCAACTTAGGCTATGAAAGAATCTTCAGAAGAGTGGAGTTTGATGGCTCTTTTTACTCAGTTGAATATTGGAATTCAGTGGAAGGGGAATGAAGTTTCTTTATCCAGTGTTAAGTTGAAATCTGCTCTCCTCAAATTGATTCTTCAGTAACAACAACTGGATGATGAATTCCATAGAATTAGGGACTCTCTTTATGGTGGGGATACCGACACCCAGTGGTCGTTCTCCAAAGAGGGTGTTCTGTGTTATCAAAACCATTATGCTGTTTTGTTATTGGAAAGAAAGGATGTTTTGAGGTATTTCCATAACTCTCAGTGGGCTGTTCACCTGGGGACCATGAAGATGTTCTATGATATGCGACGACAGTTCTGGTGGCCAGGTATGAGATGAGACATTTCTGAGTTTGTATCACGTTTCTATACATGCCAATAGGAGAAAGCCGAGCACCAGAAACCTTCAGGTTTTCTTCAACCACTTCTAGTCCCTACATGGAAGTGGGATGAAATCTCGATGGACTTTGGGGTTGGGTTACCTCAAACCCAGAGGAAGAAGAATGTGATATGGGTTGTGATCGACAGGCTGACCAAGTTGGAACACTTTATACCTATTGGAGATACAACCAAAGTTGAGGAGTTGGGAAATTTCTATGTGAAATAAGTTGTTCGTTTGCACGGAGTTCCGTCTGCTATAGTCTCTCACCAAGAGACTTGGTTTACTTCTCGCTTTTGGAGAGGCCTTCAAGGGGAACTGGGATCTCAGGTTCATTTGAGCACGGCCTACCATCCAATGTCAGATGGCTAGATAGAAAGAGCAATTCAGATCCTTGAGGATATGCTTCGTGCTTGTGTTTTTGACTTTGGTGGGTCTTGGGACGATCATATGGTGCAAGTTGAGTTCTCTTATAATAACATTTACCAATATGTGATTAAAATGGCTCCTTTTGAGGCATTTTATGGCCATCCGTGTAAATCTCCCTTATGTTGGTCGGAGATTGGTGAATGCAACACCCCGAGATTTTATGAGATTTATTCTTTTTAATTTCTTTCATATCTTCTGTTGTATGCTACACCAAGATTATCTTGCGCTATACACAAGACCGTATTAGATTTCAGTATATGCAACACTATTTTTGGATCGTGTTACACACAATTTCAAGTTCGTTTGATAGTAGTTATTCTATGCAACATTGAGTGTGTATATATATATATATTCAATGTATAAATGAAATATGGTTGGATTCTGTTATATGAAACAACAAAGGAGTCTTCCAATACATGCAACCCTGAGTTGTCTTACATTACATGCAATCGTGACCTTCCACGATGGTGTGTGTTGTATGCAATACCGAGTTTCACTAAACAATGATATGTTATTAAAATATTATATAAACTAGCCATTATGAATAGTATTACCGGCTCTTTGAAATTTTATTTTTTCAAAATGGACTTCATTTTTGGATTTGGAATATCGAAATTAGCCTAGGGTGAATTTTTGGTATTTTTATGAAATCTTTCAATTTTGATGAATAGTGAAAAACACAGAGTTATAGTTTAAAACCGATTTTTTTATTTAAATAATTATTTATTTTATTTAAATTTATTTTAGGTAACATTTGTTACATAATACCTATATACGTTCATGTAAATCATTGGAGTCATTTTTATAATAATTTTAGATATATAAAAATTTTAATGAACTTTTCACCATCTTTTACATACTTCCAAGGTGCTTTTTGCAAACTTACATAAAACATAATCTTACCAATTCTGTGAGTGGAATTTAAAAAATCCGATAGACATGGTTAATATAAAGGAGTAAAATGTGGTTCAATAAGATAAAAATAATTTTGGGTGAATAATAAATTTTTACTTTTATTTACCATGGCTAAAATTAAATAGGGTAATTAAGGGAAAAAATGATTTTATTATTACCTTAACACAAGTACTAATTCTATTGGATAAGTTTAATTCAACCAAAAACAATCTTAGGAATAAAATATTTCCCATTAGGTTCACATTTATTAGATTAGGACATTCATTATTATTTTATTTGAAAAAGAGTTAAAATAGTTAAAATCAATGTTTAATAACTAAAACATTTTTAATATAGGGTTATACATAAGATAAATTCGACTATAAATATTTATTAGAAATATAAAACGATTTCCTACCTAATGGTATTTTATTTATAATTTTTATAAATTAAATAAGTTAATTTATTTATGACACAATGGTGATGCAGTAATTACCTTATTAATGAAATATTAACATAATTGATATTATAAATACCCAAATAAATGTAATTTGAGACTTTTTATGAATTAAAATAATTTTATAGGTTAATATTACATGTTATTATTGATTCAATTAATGTTTTTCAAACTTATAATGTTTTTATAATTTTCACAAAAATCAATTACCAAATCGTGTCAAAATTGACATAAAATAGTTTTTAAAACAAATATTATATTATTAATTTTTATTATATTCCTAAAAATCTACGTATCTGAAAAATGACTTATATAATGTTATATATATTAATAATGAACAACTTGGGGTTATTTTGTCTCATTATAGTAAGTTTATTAACCATATAGTGTAAGAAAACAAGAAGACACGGTAAAAGTTAAATTATTTAACTTAGAGTTAAATCTAAATGATAAGGATAAATAGTAGCATAAACTTGTATAAAACATATTTGTTGAGAGTATTTAGACCCATCCCCAATTTATCTTCAAAATAAATCAATTTGGAGCTATTATAAATTGAATATGACTTTATTATAAAATAATATTTTAAGTTTTTCCCAAGGTGCACCTCTCCTCCCTTATAAAAAGGGCACCCCTTCCCTCTTCTCTTTACACCCTTTTGAGCCTTGAAGCTCCTCCAAAACCTAAAAATTACTCTTCTAAACCTCTATAGTTAAATCATAGAGGTTCTGGTCTTCTCAAAATACCAACTCTAGTGCCCTAAGAAGAATTTTAAAGGGGGTGCATCGAAGAAGAGGTAATCTCTTCTACCGATTCTTTCAAGTTTATTTCTTCTTCTACATCATCTTATTTAGTTGTTTCATTATAAATTAATAACATCAGTATTACTTATATACTTATATGTTATTATAAATATTAAATAATCCTATTTCACCTTCTTATCCATCCTACGAAAAACAAAATCACCGTGCGTGCGTACGTACGGAATACCGTCTCCACACCATGGTGTAATCAGTTTTTCCACCACCACCTTACTTGGATGGGTATAATGGTGTAAAGAATAACTATATATAATTATTATAACATCATACTGATTATATGATATTATATCACCCACTCCAATACCATTCAATAAATATTGGAAAGATATCAACCCTCGTGCGTACATACGGATTACCGCCTCCACGACGCCATGAGATTCATTTTCCATGTTAAAAATTCAAGAATAATTATAAAGTATATATAATAAGTAATCATGAAATATATTACATAATAATTCTACTGGATTTATTTATACATATATGTATTTCATCTACTTAATTCCATTCAATTCAATAAGGAAATAAAAACAGTGTTCATGCCTACGTACGACCTACCGTCTCCATGAATGGTGTATTTCTTTCCATTTATCGATCTATTATATATATGTATTTTATAAATATATATTATATATAAATAATTTTTTATATTCTATAATTAAGTAATATTGATCTATGTAATCATATTAAAAATTACAAGTCAAAACACGAATGATAAATGAAACGATTTACCCAAAACACTGCTTTAACACGAAATTGACAAATGAACAGATAATATAAAGTCTTAAGTGAATCATATATGATATCATAAATATTATTATCATTTTGTATCAAGTTAATAATACGTTTAAACCCACTATAAAGGAGTCTCAGACACATATAGAAGAAATTGGACATAATGTAAGGGATAACTTTTCCAAACTCGTTTTTATATGAGATTGTTTATTCGGAAGTATTTACTGGGGTTATATTTATTATCCATGTACCTATTTTCTAAAAATGGTTTCATGTATGTTTAAAGTCTTTTTTACCCATTTTTTACTTTTACTACATGGTATGTAAGGAATCTTTCTTTTTATTAACATACGAGGTACTTTTTGACTTATCCTGTAGAAGTACGAGAAGAATTTTTTTTTAACTTATATGGAACGAACTGATTTTTACGGTTTCTTAACTCCTAATTTTCATAAATATTACTTTACAATATTTCATGATTATTTTCAAAAAATTTCTTTTCTTTTAAAATTACATGACATTTTGTGAAAATAAAATGATTTTGAAAAGAAATGATATTTTCCTCAAGAATTCATTTCAAGTGTCTTATCAAAAGAAATTTCCATCTAAGATGACATTATTTCATATGTGTATGTTTCAAGTATAATGTATCTATTATTTAAATGGTTTCACTTTTCTTATGATGAAATTATATCCATTTGTTTTATATGGATTATGTGATGATGGGATGATGTTTATGAAACCCATTTTATACTTTGGGTAATGATGAATGATTTATGTTCATGTTGTGGCACAAGTAATAATGATTTCATTATGAGATGGGTGAGACCTATATCTCCCTCCAATGCATTGGGTAAAGATTTATATCTAATGAGATAGACATGGCTAGAACGACAAGTTAATCTGGTTCAGTGACACAGGACTGGAACGAGGAGTGAACTCGATTCAGAAAGGGACTTTGTCCACTAAGATGGTCTTAGCAGCAATGCCTTGGCTACTATGGAAATCATATCATGTGATTAATGTTTTGAAACAATTACATGTTTTATTCACTATCTATATTATCATGATTGATGTTGCTTTATGATATACGCCTTACGTACTTCCAGGATTTATGTCTTTGTTCAAGATTTTGATGTTTAGCTTTTATGTTCATGTTTTTGCATTCAAATGTTTATGGATTGTTTTATGTTCTCGATGTTTACCCTTAATGAGAATTTGATCTCACCCTTTTTATGTTTTATTTTTCCTAGGATATAAAGAAAGGTTTTAGGTAAGAAAACCAAAAGGGGAAGATCTTTATCGGAGATGTTGAAGATCTTTCACCATGATTAGAAGATTATGTTCCAAGTTTACAAAGACACTAAACTATTATGTTACTTGAGTGTTGGTTTTTGTTATGTATTAAGTATTCTGAAAAATTAATTTAATGTCTATGTACATTAAGCTTGGGTCTCTACAGTGAATTTTCATTGGTAGGACTTAGTTTGGTCCACGAGACGACAACTATGATCCAGTTGATTCATCAGAGAATATTGACAGCGCAAAGTCGGTGCAAGTCTTATGTTGACCATTTTCGTAGACCTTTAGAGTTCTTTGTTGGTGACCAGGTGTTCTTGAAAGTTTCACCTCGTTTAGGTCATCGACATCTTGGGAGGCAAGGGAAGCTTGCTCCTCGTTTTGTGGGACCTTTCAAGGTTGTTAGTCTTATGGGAAAATTTTCTTACTGTCTAGCTCTACCACCACACCTGATGTTGGTACATAACGTGTTCCATGTATCGCAGTTGCAGAAGTACCTCTCCTATCCATCTCATGTTTTGAGTTGGAGTGATCTTGAAATTGAACCATATTTTTCTGTGACTGAACGACCAGTCAGGATTTTTGATTCTGAGGCCAAGGTACTTCATGGGTGAACGATACCTCTGGTCCGTATACTTTGGTAGCATGGTTCAGATTCTCATGAGACGTGGGAAAGAGAGGCACTAATGAGAAAGCAGTGGCCTCATCTTTTTGGCGTGGAGGTTTCTTCATAGGATTTCTGGGGACATAAAGGTCTTATAGTGGGGAGGTTGTAACATCCCGTTATGTTTCAGGTATTTGTGATGTTTCCATGTACCTTCATTTTAGAGTAAAGACTTGGGAATCATTTGGGAGTTTTTTTCAGGAACTGTTAAAGCCCAGTGTGTTGTGCACGGTTTGCGCACGGTTTGAAAAACAGTGCGACCAAATTGTGCCAGCCTTGAAACCTGGACAGAAGCTTCCGCACGGGTGGAACACGGTTTGTCTAACCGTGTGGCCATGCCATGCGAGAAGGGTGGCTGGGGCAGTAGCTCACGCATAGTTAGTGCATGGTTTGTTAAACCGTGCGGCCTAACCAAGCAGTCACATAATGGAGATCCTTAAATTGTGTATCTCGCTCGGTTTTGCCTCTAAGTGCCTTGTTTTTTCTCCTAAGCAGCCCTAACTCAGGTTTTGTCTTCTCCTAAGGTTATAGAAGGTTCTCCCATCGTTCCAGAGGCGATCCAAAGGCTCCTCTTGGTTAATAGAAGCCATATTCTTGAGGTATGTGATTGTTCATCATCGTTCTTGATTGGTTTCATAGATCTACTTAGATCTACTTCACCTCATCTATCGGTTTCTTAGATATACGCCTGTTATGGGTAGATCTAAGTGTGTTACCAAGTTTGATAAGATTTGGTCTTGATCTTTCTAGGATAAGAGATCTAAGGTGGGTTCTTGAAGAAGCAATCTGGTTTTCTTGAGCGTTATTGACTGTTGTGGTATTGGTCAAACCTTCAATGTAGGTGGGTCCGTCCTGACTTGCCAAATTGATTATCAATGTTTTTGCTTAATTTATTTCAATTATTTATTTAAATTCAATTGATCAAGTTTCTTTCAACTAAATTGATAAAAACTCGATTCCATTGAATTGAGATGTTTGAAATGGTTTTGTCATAGAGATGTGGGAAAACCCCAATTCTATTGAATTGGGTGTGTTTATGGAAAATTGGCCAATTTAAATTTATTGGATTTAAATTGTTGATTTGATGGAAATGTTTTCAATTAAATTGTTGAATTTAATTGGGAAAATGAAATGTGTAATGATGTAATTGGTTTTTAATGGATTTCAAACTTGTGAAAATGGATTAAAATGATTTGATAGAAACCCATGGGTTTTACCTTGTGAAAGAGGCATGTTTTGAATAAAACCTGTTTTGGATTTAAATGGAATGAAATTGGAACTTTTGAAATGGAAGAATGGTATTGATCTTATTTTAAGAATTCTTAAAATAGTTCTCCCATCATGTAAGAACACATGAAAGCCTTAGGTAGTTAGTGAGTTATTTGGATACACTCTACGCTACGAAAACGTTCTATAACATACATGCAGTGGGTCACATCCCTGACGGGTTGGTGACAAGTCTCCTTTGGCCAGTGTCATAGGGACGTGTGTATACACATTTTTCTGAGTTCACATAGAGAGTTTGGAATCCTGTAACTGGTTAATACTATCATACCTTTTGGCAGATGACCATGTTTCTCCCCTGTTTATTTATATTTGATATATAAATGGATGCCAATGATTTTGAATTGTTTAAATTCCTACAAAATTTACATAAACTATTTTATTTAAATATTTTACATAAGACATTGTTTTATAAATATTCCATCATTGTAAATCCTTTCTTGATGAATTTTCCATCATTAGAAAATGTATAGCATGATTTGTTAAAATATGCTTTTGAATTGAAAAACCTGTTTATTTGAAAATTGAAAGTTTTTACTTGGATAATCTATATTTGGAATCTGTTATGGAATCATTGGTGATAACCTACTGGGCTTAGGCTGACACCTTACTTTTTCCTTCGGGTGTTTTTAGACTTTCTTATTCCATGATCGAGCAAAGGGAAGGGACCTCTTGGGGGTGGATCTGGCTGTTGATCTTTGGTCCCGGTGAGTTGTGTACTTAGGGACCTTGGGGATATTTTTCCCATCTTTAGTACCGGGGCTATTGTACTTTGGAATTTTATGCCTCTTTGTATTCTGGTACATCACTCCCAGTGGAGTTTCATTTGTTATTTGTACTATTTGATTTACTCTTGCTTCTACATTCCTGTGGCAAAATCGTTCCCACTTGTATGTTGTACGATGCTAGGTGCTAGTTGCCGACCAGTGGGGATCGGGAACGCCCTTCGGGATATGTCAGAGCCGGCTCGGTTATCGGGTTACTAGGGTACCCGGGCTGGTTCGTGACAAATATTAACCCTAGGTAGGTTTTTTTTGACACATTATTGATTCTTCCTTACCTTCCTCTAAGAACTATGACATGTTTGATTAGACTAGTTCTATGAAATCTTAATGGGGGATCATGGTCTGACTATTATGGAAACATTGTGTCATTATCAATACCTTCATCATACATTTATGTGAACATTAAATAGTTTGGTAGGATGTTCCTTACCTTTTTGGGAACACATGAATACTTGAAGCTATAAAGATTATTATTATGTTGATTTTTTTAATTCCGTTCTTAATTATGATTGTATGTGGGTGTGTGGGTGTAGCCTCTATAATATTATATGATATACACATTCCATAACTGATATTATTGTATATTATTACTATGTTTTATTGATATTTCATGATGAAAATCATATCACTATATAAACATAATTATATACTATAACCATTTGTGTTCTACCCATGTAAGTGTGTTAACATGCCTTTGTGGTAGTTAGTCATACCTAAGACCTATGGACCATCATGATAGATTTTTACCTTAAAGGGGAAGTGTGATGTTATATGGTGATAGTGATAGGGGTCTAGGGAATGAGGTAGAGGTATGTGTTTTTCATGCTGCCATGTTTTTCATGCACTTGAGGTACCCTTTATTTTCCATCTTCCACTCCCTATGAGGAATCCTGGTTGATAGAGTACTTTATATTGTTGATTTATAGGATTCCTTGTTATATTGTCTTCATAATGAATAGATAATGTCCGTTTTCACTCAAACATGGAACCATGAGGACTTTATACAGGGGTTGGTTTTCTCACTACCGACTTATTCTTTTATTTCAATGCATGAATACGATGTGTATACTAAATGGGGTTTATTACAGTTTGGCTAGAGCACTAATTCTTAGTTTTTGATTTTCATTTTATGAATATTTTAAATTTATTTTTGTTATGGAATTCAAATGTTATAACTGATCACTGTAGGTTAAGGATTCATTTTTGGTGTCCCATTGAGTATCGTAATCTCATGATACTCGATTATTTTTACCCACTTGTTGGTATCATGAGGAATCTAATGAAGGGAATGGGCCCTTTTCTATACAATTTTGTAGTAGAGGATGGATAAAGTCTAGAACAAAGGGATTAATATAGGTTAACATGTTTTTATTTGGTATTATTTACCATAATTTATTATTATTGAAGGGTATAACAAAATGGTGTTGTTTTATTTAATGAAATATATAGAATTTATTTACCATTGTATGTTAAATATGATTATTAATTTTTTAATTTATTTTTATTATCAATCTAATAACATGATGCAGAGGGTATATTATCCCCATTGATAGACTCAAACCACTAGTACAATCAAAATCCACTTTTATATGGGAAGGCTTGCATTATTCAAATTTACCCCCCTACCACACATGGTCCCCATGATTCAGGTTGGGGTGTTACATTGTTGCATCATAGCCCTTAGGATTTTACTAACCAGTCTTTTTTCATTATTTGAGTTGGGATATGATATATAAGTGTTTGGATGGTTGGGACTAGTGAATAGGAACTATGTAGGTTCCTGGACAACACTATAAATTAGACCTCTTGGTTACCATAAAAACAAGGAACCAATGTTTTGTTGTTACCATTGATTTAATTTTCCTTGGTTGATGCACATGATGCTGATATGTTTTTATGAGTTTTCCTGTTCAATAATGCATCATGATTTGGACCATAGGTTCAAATTACATATATATATATATAGGTTGTTGTGTTGTATCACATTTAATTAAATTATTTACTTGATTTTTAAATCTTTTCCGTATAGTGTTCTTCAATGGTATATCCTTGTTTTCATGATGTTGTTACATTTATTAATTTTCATTCAATATAAAATCATGGAATGTTGTTGTGTTAGTATATATAATGAATCTAACTAACTTTTAGCGATTGAAAGAAAGGTTAGTGTTAGGTGGTTGTGCCTTGGGATGAGGGTAGAACCGTAGGAAAACCTTATGTGATCCCTTAGACTATTTAGGAAACATTTATTGTCCTAAAAATCACTATGTTTTGTATGATTACACCTTGAAACTATTTTGTTGGACCACCAGTTGACTAGGCTGATCCGTAGCTCATTCTCAAATAAAACCAATAGTGCTTGAAGTGGCTCCTTGTTAGCCATGTCCCAAATACATGGTGGCTTTTCTATGGATTTTAAGTTCCAGTATCCCCTAAGCTTTCAGGGAACATGTGGACACCATGATCTAGAGGATTGAGTGAACCCCATATAGGGAATAATATATCTTGTCAAGAGACTATCAGATAGTATGGTGAAGTTAGATTTATTATTGCTACATGAACCTATTAAGAATTGGTGAGGAGTTATGGGTCAGGATGACTGAATGGAGTGAATCACATGGGAGTACGCAAATTACATTTTTTAGATAATTAATATCTAGTGCAGTAAATGTCGATCGAGAACTGTAGTTCATGTAATTGAGTTAAGGATAAATGATAGTATCATCATAATCGACAAATTTTACTTTGATACTCCATTTATAAACTCATATAGATGGTAATGAAGCCTAGAAGGTAATGAATTTCAAATGTAGACATAGAACTGTCCTTAGAGAGAAGGTCTGATGTTTTTATCTAGATTCATACCTAGAGGTTCTAAGGATCGATCCGATGATTGAGGTCATTATGGATGACAGATGAATAGATGTTCTTTACCTATGATTCACTTCTCGGACTAATGAAACTCATACTACTAACAAGAATTACACCTCCGATTTTATCAATGAGGATGTAGCAAGATATACAATAGATCATTTTGATGCATGAATAGAACATTCTAGTCACATCGGCTTCAACTTGATGAGACCCACAGTTTTTCGACTACGAGATGTTTGGACACAACTATTAGGCATGTCTATCACCCTAGAGAGAGTGCCTCCAATGTGGTAGGACATGGACAATCCAATAGTTTTACACCAAATTTCTTGATCAGAGGTGCATAAAACAACAATCATGGATCATGATGTTTGGATGAGGTTCTCAAAAAAAATCTTATCATATACATGTGCCTCTTGGGTAGAGTCACAGAGTAGAGACATGCCATATATATTATATTTATTATAATATAAAAGACAGAGGAGATGGACCACCTACAGTTCACGGTGAAATATTGATCACATTCACAATGTAAACAAATATTTCTGATACCAATGAATCTCATTCATTGATACCTTCACCCGAAGTTTAAAAACAAGATGTAGCTGTCACGTTAACCTCTATGTTAGTTCCCTGTGATAGACAATTGGGAATGAATTAGAGAGTCTATAGTGATTCCCATATTTCCCAATAGTTGTAACTATTTAAGGGTATTTGTGGGAGTTTGTGGTACTAGAAATGATGAACTTCAACATGATTCTCATCACAGATTGGATGGATAGAGTCTGAGAAGACATTGATTTCTATTAGAGTAGTTTTTACATCACATCTCCAAAGGAATGAATGTTCCTGATTACCAGACAGTAGGAATGGTATACTGGTAGATTTGTACTAGAATATAGTTATCTTGGAATGATCACAACATGGATGGAGAGTTTGTATCATTCAACTGGATCAGTGGAAACCCCCTCATGTGTCCATCCTTCCATGTATCTATATCAAGAAGTTTTTCTAGATGACTTCACATGAATTAGTATAAATACATGAGTTGACATTGTGTTAGGGGTCATACAAGATGTGAAACCCACTTGAATACCCATATATCATATCAAAATACCATGTTGAAGGAGATTAAGGTACATGGAATAATAATTCTTCATGATTTTTTTGAATAAATTGTATATTTTTTCAATTATTTTGAATGAGTAAATCCATTTATTTAAATTTTTTAGAAAAATATTGTATATTTAAATTAATGATTTAAAATTAATGTAAATGTGGGTTTATAATGGTTTTTCTTTTTAAAGATATTTTTTTTGAAAAATATGTTTTAGTTTACATATATTACTCTTTATTTTCTAGTGCTTAAAAACATTGAGAGAACTAAGCTGGACCTCAACATCAAAGGCTCAGCAAGCCACATAGCTTGCTAGTGTGGGCCAGCCAGAGTAGTTGATCCCAAGGGAGGGCCTACCCAGCAACGGATTAGAGAAAGAGACATGGGGGACAAGGTTGTGAAATTTGTGGCCCACCGTGAGAATGTCACTATAGAGTCAGGAGAAATTCTTCTTAGAATGTGTAGGTGAGGCATGAAACATGTATGCGTGTTTGTGCTTCCTACACTACAGATAAAATCGTTATTTGCGATGGGCTATCTGTGATGGGGAATGGTAACATCGTAAATAGGTCATCTATAGGCACTATTTGCAATAGGACCCTATTCCCTTCATAATTAATTAATCATTTTTAGTGGGAATAAGTTTCTTGTTCCATAAAATTTTGGCATGCGTTGTGTGAAAAACCACAAGAAGGGTAAATGCGACCAGAAATTACACCTGTCATAATTAACCTTCGGTGGTTTCTAGCTTTTGCAATGTGATTTGTCTCTCGTCGTAAATTATGTGTTGGATGGTTGGTATTTTTGATGCGACTCGTCACAAATATGTTTTCAACCGTCATCATTTGCGACGGGACCCATCACAAATGCTGTTTTGGCAGGAAGATAATTGTGACGGGACCCATCACAAATTCCATTTTAACTACCGCCCACAATTAATAGGTGGTTAGAATTTGCAATAGGAATCCCATCACAAATAATCTAACCAACAGATACACATATCTAATTTTTTTTCCGTTTCGCAACACTCTGAACTCCGCTCTACCTTTCTACTCTCATATTTTTCTCTTAATTGTTTTATAAAAGTTTATAATTTTACATGAGAGCAAATTTCAAGCCTCACATCATACGAAAGATTCTATATTAAGGTATTCATTTATTGATTTTATTTTTTAGTTATTTTTTTATTTTATATTAGTTATAATTATTTTTAATTACATACAATTAAATTACATTAGAATTGGATTATATTATTTTGCATTATTTATTTTTACAAATATGTTGTTTTGTTAAGATTTAATATTTTTTATTTTCAAGAAAAATAGTATTAATTTGTAATAATTTCGTTCAACTATCAATAATTAATAAAAATTATGTTTAATTAATAGTAATTATAATTAATTAATAGTAATTAGTATTAATTATTTTTAATTAGTAGAAAATAGAATTTATTATTATTAATTAGTTGAAATTAGTGTTAATTAGTAATAATTAATAATAAATAACAATAAATTGAAATAATAAGTAGTAATTAGTAATAATTAGCTGTATTTAGGAATAATAAGCGGTAATTTGTAATAATTAGTAATAATTAGCGGTATTTAGTAAAAAATAGCGGCAATTAATAATTAATAGTTATAAATGTTTATAAATATTAATAAATATTAATAAATAGTAAGAAATCTTAATAAATAATTATAATTAGTAATAACTATAAATAATTAGTAATAACTAGTAATAATTTTTAATAATTTGTAATAACTAGTAATAATTAGTAATAAATTGTAATAATTAGTAATAGTTAGAAATATTTTTCGGTGATTAGCGGTAATTCTTAATAATTAGTGGTAATTTGTAATAATTAACAGTAATTTGTAATAATTTGTGGCAATTAGTATTAATTAGTAGTAATTTGTAAAAATTAGTGGTAGTTATTAATAATTAGATGTAATTAGTAACAAATAGTCGTAATTAGTAATAAATAACAGAAATTAGTAATAAAAAGTACTAATTAGTAATAAATAGTAATAACTAGTAATAAATTGTAATAAATCATAATAAATCGGAACAAATAGTAAGAAATACTAAACAATAGTTATAAATAACAATAATTAGTAATAATTAACAATAATTAGCATTAAATAGAAATAATTAGTAGTAAATAGTAATAATTTGCGGTAAATATTATTGATTAGCATTAATTAGTAATAATTTTTAATAAAAAGTAATAATTAGTAATAAAATGTAATAATTTGAGATAATTAGTAACAATTAGTAATAATTATAATAATAAGTAATAATTAGTGATATTTAGTAATAATTAGCGGTAGTTAGAAATAATTAGTGTTAATAGGTAATAAATTGTTATAAATAGAAATAAATATTAATAATAATTAGTGGTATATTGTAAAAATTATAATTAATTAACAATAAATAGTAATAAATATTTATAAATAGTTATAAATATTTATAAATATAATTAATTAGTAACACATACAGCAACAACCCAAAGTTTTCAATAAAAATTTACTTCCAATAATTATGTCATATAATCACATGAAATCACTATATAATGAACAACTATGTACTCTGTGATCATTAAATGTATGTTTTTCACTTATGTGTTCTGAATTTTCAAAATCTGACAAACATGGTTTTGATTAATATATTTTTTGGAGTACAATAAGAAAACATATTTTTTGGTGAATAATTACCTACCCTTATGAATAGTAATATACCCTTATGAATAGTGATATAACCTAATGAATAGTAACCTTGCCTATGATAGTATTGAAATAATATTCAAGTTAATGTTTGATGTACCAATATTTTAGAATAAGTAAATGAATGTTTTCAAATTGGGTTTTTAATAATAAAATATGAGTTTAATAAAATATTAAATTAGTCATATTTAGAGAAGTATTTTTCAAAATTAAAATTCATTTTTGGATTCCACATATTGAAAAATGGTTAGGGTGAATTTTGGTGATTTTTCTAAAATACTTGAATTTTTTATGAATAATAAAATCCGATAATTCACAATTTATGCTAAAACCCGAATTTCGACATCATGCTCGAGTCATCAATGATGTAAATGACCATTGGTTCAAAATAATATTCATTTATTACTATTCTAGGTCAAGGAATACTCACTATTTCTTGTATTATGAAAAAGATAATAAACTAAGGACTATTTTATTATGAAAACCCTCTTCTCCCCTACTATAAACCCCCCCCCCCCCACTTCCTCTTCTATTTACTACTCTCAAGCTCTATGCATTGCCAATATTCAGACCAAATTTCTCCCCAATATCCTCCCCCAAGTACAAAAGCCTGTAGTATTTTCAAAATAGAAAATCTTTCCCCTTAAGAGGTTCTCAAAGGTGGTAGACTCCAGAGGTAAATTCCTCTTTCCAACTCTTTCATTTCTTTTATGTTCTTTTATTTTCTTGTTTCTTTACTCACCTCCCTTAACCCAAATGGTATGATAACTCCAGTAACATAAATTTACTATAATTATATTATGATAATGGGATACCTCATTATCTTCTCCCCTTTCCCCTACTTTTATTTGAATGAAATGAAAACACGGTTTGAGATGTGTTAATTTAGCACATTCAAGGACAATGGTTTATAAGTTTCTAATATCATCATTAATTTTTCTCAAGAAACTATTTTTTTATGTTTTTACTAGATTATTATATATTTAATATATTTTAGTTAAGGTTCTATAATCCTTTTTCACAAATGTTATTATGTTATAAAGAAAAACATGTTCACTATAATCAAACCCACCGATTAACCAAAATGGTTATACCTATGGTTTTATATAAAAATTTATCTCCACTCCAAATAACGGAATTTATTTTTTTAAAAATGTAATCTTATATATTTTCACTAATAATATATGAATTAAATTATGGAAAACCATTCTCATCTTATAGGATTATCCATTCATAAGTAAATTGGCAATGAAAGTTTAGGAAACAAACAGACCTGGACAAAAAAGTTGTACTTTTTAACTAATAAAAAATACCAAGAATAAACTTAAAAAGGCTATACTTAATAAATTATAGATATATGAGGTTATGGAATTATTAATTAATAAATGATATTTTTTCATTGATGTCCTTATGAATATATTGAGAACAACACTAGATTAAAGGTAAGGGATCCTCTCCATTTAACACTTAATCAAGATGACCTCTTTACTATGACATTTTATTTGTAATCCATAATGATGGGGTATGATTACACACCTCCCCCATACTTCCCTAATGATTTATAATTGATGAGAAACCCCTTTAACCTCTCATGATTCCCTCTTAGGCACACCCGACACAATGCCGATAAAATGTAACGAATCCTACCCAAACCTTCTTTGTTCTTTCGGGTGGCTTTATCATTATTTATATCAAAATGGAGTTACCTTATATATTTATGTAAATATTCTAAATGATGTGTAGTTGAACAAAATTATTTTATCAAGGCCCTTTCATCCATATATTTTGGGGATATACATGTTTTTAAAAGATTCCATCCTTAGTACTTTCTAATAAGTAAACCTATTTTAAGAGAAATTGAAGGATTTTTACCCAATTTGATGTGCACTATATCCTCTATTTTAAGCCACCAATGTCTTTAGAAAATATGTATTTTATTATAAAAGCATTCTTGGTTCAATTATTATTTTATATAATATTTGTTTTACTTTTCTATTTTAAAATCCCTATAGTATTTTTTTTATAACCACACAAAACTATTTTATGCTAAGTATTTTTAAATAAATTTCTTAAATGTTGTCTCTTCCCTTTGAAATCACATTCCAGATATATGAAAATTTTACCTTTTTAACTTCCATGTATTGTTTTTTTTATGTACACATTCATGATACACCTATTATTTATTCTTTATGACATGATTATAGTAACAATTATTTCCATGGGTATCCCTTATGTTTATATATGCTTGATTTTGTACGATTATTTATGTGGACAGAATATTCAAGAATATTTTGAGATGGGTGTGCCCAGATTGCACTCCAATGCATTGGGTAATGTTAAGTCTCAGGAGATGTGATGTGAAACGGGATTGGTGGTTAGCGTTGACCTGTACTACTATGGGAAACAAGATTGGAGTTATCCTTGACTCATTCTAAAGAAATGATTTATAATTATGCAACATTTATTTGATTCCATGTTTATATTATTCCATGTTTATATGATATGATTTCATATGTACCATGATTTTGAAATCATTATGTCATGCCTCCAAACTCATGTTCTGAAGTTGTATTCTTATGTTCATTACCTTACTGAGGTTTTTAGCCCATCCCATTGTTCATATGTTCCACAAGGTACCCTATGAAGATGTAAGTGATCAAATGAAGATATGGGTTTTTATGGAGATTAAACAACAAAGGGTTTCTAGCCACTTGTTTTTTGTTCTATGTACTTTTACTAGCAAGACACTAGACTTAATGATCCTTTTATTGTACTCTGATTTATAATTATGATTAAAAATATGTAATGTTAAATGAAAATGGTTAGGGTCTCTATAGTTGGTATCATAGGGTGGTCAATTTATATTTGGATATTAAGAATAGAGCACCTTAGTGAGAACATTAAGGATGAGATGATGTATAAGAAAACATACCTAATTTTTTTAAGTATATAGTAAGTGTTTTATCAAGAAAATACATCCATGTCTGGATACAAGAAGGTAGAGGTGGCTCTAGCACATATGTACCTAGGAGCGAAAAATCCGAAAAATAGTTTCAGGCATGACCCTGGGTATCCTAGTACATAACAATGAGCCTTGATGGACTCTTGATATTGACACTCCTAGGAGATATGCTTTGGTAAATTCATGAGCTCAGTGTAAACCATTATTAAGGGAATAAAAAAATCCCATAAAAATGTAAGATAAAAAATAGATCAAAGATAACGTATTTTGAAACATACGGAATCACAAGTTTGGATATAACTCTCCTTTAAATGTTTATCCATTTATGTTAATATTTTCCTTTTTATTCTCAAGAGATATGTATTCAATCACTCTATTTATATTTTTTTCTTAGTTAATGGAGGGGAATGGATGAATTCCTTCCAACAATCAATGGGATAGGCAATGTAAATATTTCCCTAATGATATTACTAATATGAATGGAAAAGATGCTCAAAACTTCATGATAATAGTTTCTTAACTAGATAATGTTAGGAACAATAACATTATTCATGTAGAATTACCTCCTCCTCCATAAAAAGAGTATGTTCCATATAATCCTTCACTGGGAAAAGTCCACCCATCTTTACAGGGTCTTTTGATTCCCACTTCACGGAACAATGGATTAACTCCATTGAAATGATATTCTCCTTAATCTAATGCTTGGAAGAAGAGAAATTCATAGTATAAGTCTATAATTTTGATGGGGAAGATGATCAGTGGTGGACACTCATCAAGAATAAAATGTGCCAAGATAATGTTTATTCTATGATTTGGGAGGAATTCAAGGGGATACTTTTCAATAAATATTTTCCTCAAACCCTTCATCTCAAGATGGAAAGAGAGTATCTCAAACTCAAGAATAAGGATGATGAGTCCATCAGGGCGTATGATGAAACCATTACATAGCTTTCATGGTACACCTCTATCTTTTTCTTGAATATAGATAGAATGGTGGATCACTTCTTTAGCCGAATAAACCCATGTGTAAGAAAATAATTGGTGATTCAAGACATCGATTGTTATGAGGATATTTTCTTTTGTTCCCTCAAGGTTGAAATGGAGATTGGAGACTCTTTGTGGACTTGTGGGTCCAGTGACAACAATTAGTAAATGTATAAAAAAATGGGTGGTTCAAGAAACAAAAATCCTGATGGAATGAACCCTGAATTTTCTTCTTGTAATAGTTTTGGGAAGAAGCATCCTGGGAACTGTCTGAAGGTAACAAAGAATTGCTTCAAATGTGGAAAGTTTGGTCATCTGGACAAAAACCGGTGAAGGGATATGAATAATCCTGCTAATTTTAATGATTAAAGGAAGGTTCATATCAATACTCATACATTGGTGCAGTGTTACAACTGCAAGGAGCATGGGAATTATGCGAACAATTTACCTAAGCTGAGGGTGGTAGAAGGCAATCAACAACATCCTCCAAGACATTAAGTAAGGTATTATGATATCACTACTACTGAGATGGGTCTGGATAATGATGTGGTGATAGGTAATCTATTAATTCATTCATGAATAGGAAACATACTATTAGATAATGGTTCTACGCATTATTTCATATCTTGAAAGTTTATTAGTACTATTCAAACACCACATCAAAACTTTGCGAAAAGGTTATCAGTGAGAATAGATAATGTGTAAATCAGTGCATCCATGGTTTATAACTCCTCCCTAGTAAACGTGTGTGGAATGAACCTCCCATAAAATCTCACCATACTTCTTTTTGAGTAATTTGATGCACTCTTGGGCATGGATTGTCTATCTTTGTACAAGGACAACATCAACTGTCAGGAAAGGGATATCAATTTTCATATCCCAAATCATCCTCTGATTCATTACTACTATAAAGAGGAAGATGAATCACATTCAGAATCATATTCTCAAGTGTGGGTATTAATTCCTTATGAGAAATAATTTGTAGCTCAAATGATTGAGTCAAATGAGAGAATCATGCTTGAATACAAGCCCATCACGAGGGATTACATGGATGTATTCCATGAAGAGTTTTGGGTCTTTTTCCTGACCGAGAGGTTGAGTTCTCAATTGAACATATTCCTAGATATTTTCCTATATCTAAGAAACCTTATAGAATGGCCACAATAGAGATGGAATAGTGGAATATGCACTAATAGGAGAATCTGGAGAAGGATTTCATACGCCCGAGTTCTTCACCATGGGGTACGCCAGTCCACATAACCAAGAAGAAGGACGGATAAATGTGTCTCTTCATTTATTATAATGAGCTAAAAAAATCACGATAAAGAATAAGTATCCCCTTCCACGGATAGATGACTCCTTTGATCATCTTTGTGGGGCCAATTATTTCTTTAAGGTGGACCTTTGTTCGGGATATCACAAAATAAAGGTGAGGAAGGAAGATATTCTCAAGAGTGACTTTCGAATGAGCTATGGACACAGTGAGTTCATAGTTATTCCCTTCGACTTACTAATGATCTATAAATTTTTATGGATTTACTTAATAGATTCTTTAGAGATTACCTCAAAAAATTAATTGAGGTCTTTTTTGACGATATTCATATATACTCCAAGAGCAATGAGGAACATGAGGAGCATTTGAATACTGTGTTAACTACTATTATAAGAGATAAGTTGTCTAGAATTTATAGTAAATTCAAGTTCTTGATGTAGGAAGTATCATTCTTGGGGCATGTTATCTCTGAAAAATGGATATCTGTGGAACCATCCAAGGCAAAGGCAATTGAAGAGTGGCCCAAGACAGCTTCTGTAATATATATCCACATATTTTTGGGTCTAGCTGGGTATTATCAATGATTTATGAATATTTTTCATGATTTTAAAACCCAATGACCAAGCTGACCCAAAAGGGAGTAAAGTTCTTGTGGACACAGGAATGTGAAGATTGTTTTATGGAGTTGAAAAAGTGGCTTATCACTGTGCCAGTAATCACACTACCAATAAGTAGAGAACTCTTTGTGGTATACAATTATGCTTCAAAGAAGGGATTAGGCTATGTGGTGATGAAAAATGTTAAAGTGATAGCCTATGACTCAAGGAAGCTAAAAATCCATGAGAAAAACTGCCCCACACATGATATGGTGTTGGCAGCTATGATATTTGCATTGATAATCTGGTGGAATTATCTCTATAGGGAGAAGTATGAGATATATATTGATCACAGGTGTCTCAAATATATATTCACACAAAAATAGATTAATATGTGATGACAAATATGGATAGATCTCATCATGTATTAGGAATAATCAATCCACTACCATCCCAGTAAGGCAAACAAGGTGTCATGTGCTCCAAATAGAAAGGATCATACATTATTATCAAGGATGAGAATTGAAAAGGATAATATATTCTTAGATATGTAGATAATGGACATGGGAATCATTATGGGAGGAACATTATCAATCATTTCTAAAATTATTGCTCAACCATCCCTGATGACGAAAATAAAGGATTCTCAAAGAAAAGTTGAGGAAATTCAAAAAAGGGTGGAAATTATTAGAAATGGGAAATCCTTGAATTTTAAAATTTATGAGGAAGGAGTTGTAATATTGTGGTCACAATTATGTGAACCATCTGATCTAGAGATAAATAAAGAGCTTTTGAAAGAGGCACATAGCTCAACCTACTATGTCCACCCAGGGAGTTCAATGATGTATCGAGATATATGAGAAACCATTTGGTGGGACAATATGAAAAGGGATATTTTTAAATATACATAAACGATCCTAGTATTTCATCAAATGAAGGCTGATAATAAAAATTATAAGGGAATTATGAAACCACTACCCATGCCAATTTGGACGTGGGAGAACATTACCATGGACATTGTCCCTAGACATCCAAGGAAATCCAAAGGAAACAATGCTATATGGGTTATTGTGGACAGTCTTACCAAGACAACTCACTTTATTGTGATTCGAGAGGAATTCTCATTGGATAGAATTGCGTGGATGTATATTAAAGATGTGGTAAGGTTAAATGGAGTACCACAATCTATTGTATCTGATCATGATCCAATATGTACCTTAGAGTTCATGTAATGTCTCCAACATCCTCTAAGAAATAAACTAATATTTAGTACGGCCTATTATCCTCAACCTGATGGATAATCTAAAAGAACTATTCAGGCACTGGAATATTTGATGAGATAATGTTCTATGGACTTCAAAGTAGGATGGGACCAACAACTTACACTGGTTTAATTCTCCTACAACTATAGTTTCCACATGTTTATCCGAATATCCCCATATGAAGCCCTTAATGGGAAAAGTATCATAACACCAGTGTGTTGGGATGAAGACGGTGTGGGTAAGCTACTAGGACCCGAAATGGTCGAAGAAGTGGTGGAGAAGGTGAAAACCATTAATCTGTATATTATGGTAACCCAACATCATCAAGACAGTTATACAGATTACCGTCAACGAGACCTTTGTTTCAAAGTTAGAGACATGGAATTTCTATGCATATCTTTTTAGAAGAAGGTCCTGAGATTTGGGAAGAAAGGAAAGCTAGGTCCTCGGTATATCGGCCCCTTTGAGATTCTTGATCGAGTTAGAGCTGTGGCCTATCGACTGGCACTTTTACATACAATGTCGAATGTACAAGATAACATTCATGTATCCCTCTTAAGGAAGTACATACCAAACCATTCACATGAACTCTCTTGAGAGGTGGTATAGTTGGATGTTGATCATTATTATGAGGAGTAGCTAATGAATATATTGGATCATAGAGATAAAATTATACCTAACAAGACAACGAACCTAGTCAAAGTACTACAATGAAACCAAAAGTAAGAAGAGGCAACAAGGGAACTTGAGGAGGCAATGAAGGAAAAGTACATGCACCTGTTTTTTCCTATATTGTAAAATGAAATTTTGAGGGAAAAATTTCATAAGGGGGAAAGTGTAACAACCCAATATTTTCAAAGGAAATTTAATGATTATAATTATGTTATATAATCACATGAAATCAAAACATAATGAATTATTATGTTATATGTGATATTTAAACATAAGTATCTCACTTCGGAGTGTTGAATTTCAAAAATCTGACATACAGGGTTGTGATCATTATATTTTTTGATGTCCGATAAGATTTTTTTGGGTGAATAATAACCTACCCATATGAATAAAAATATACCCTTATGAATAGTGATATACCCTAATGAATTGTAACCTTACATATGATTTAATAAAAACAATATTCAAGTGAAAGTATGATGTACCTATATTTCATAATAAGTAAATGAAGGTTTGAAAATTGGTTTTTCAATAACAAATTATGAGTTTAATTAAATATTAAATTAATCATATTAGAAAATTATTTATGAAAAATTGTCTTCATTTTTGGATTCTACACATTGATAAATGGTTAGGGTGAATTTTTTGTATTTTTCTAAAATACTTGAATTTGTGATGAATATTAAAATCCGATAATTCATGATAAATGCTAAAACCTAATTTTCCGCATCATGCTTGAGCCATGGATGATGTAAATTACAATTTTTTAGAACTCACATGCATTTATTAAGATTATAGGTCATGTAATACTCAATATTTCTTGTCTTATAAAAAAAATAATAAACTAATTATTATAATATTACGAAAACCCTCTTCTCCTCCACTATTAAACCCCCCTCACCCCCTTTTCTCTTTACTCCTCCCAAGCCTTGAGCCTTGGCAATATTCTGCCCAAATATCTCCCAAATATCCTCCACCACGTCAAAAGGCCCCTAGTCTCTTAAAAATACCAAAATATATCCCCTTAAGAGTTTCTCAATGGAATAAGAAACAAGAGGTAAATTCCACGTCCCTACTCTTTAATTTCTATTATGTTCTTTTATTTTCATGTTTCTTTAATCACCTACCTTCACCCAAATGGTATGATAACTCCATTAACATACATGTACTAGAATTATATTATGATAATGGGATACTTATTTATCTTATCTCATTTCCACACTTTTTATTTGAATGAAATAAAAACACCGTTTGAGATGTGTTTATTTAGCACATTTTAGGACAATTGTTTATAAGTTTCTATTATCATATTTAATTCTGGCTAGGAAACCATCTGTGTTATAGTTAAAATAGATTATTAAATATTTAATATATCTTAGTTATGGTTTTGTAATCCTTTTGTACAAATTTTATTAATTTTTAATGAAAACAAGTTCATCGTAGTCAAATCCCCCAATTAACCAAAACAGTTATAACTATAGTTTTATATAATAATTCATCTCCACTCCCAATAACCGAATCTATTTTTAAAAACATGTAATAATATTTTTTCACTAATAATATATGAATTTAATTGTGGAAAAACATTCTCATCTTATAAGATTATTCATTCATAAATAAATAGGTAATGAAAGTAATGGAAACAAACGGACCCGAACAATAAAATTGAACATCTTAACCCATCAAAAGGCCAAGTATGAACATAAAAAGGATAAAATAAATAAATTACATATAGACGAGGTTCTATAATAAATAATTAATAAAATATTTTTTTATTCATTTCATTAATTACAATTGGATAACACCACCGGACTTAAGGTAAGGGATCCTCTTTATTTCACTCTTAATCAAGATGTCCTTGCGGATGTGACATTTTATGTGTAATCTCTAATGATGGGGTATTATTAAGAATATCTGTATACCGAAATCATGATTTATAAGTGATTAAAACCCCCTTTTATATCTCATAAATTCCTCTTAGCCGCACCTGACACCATGCAGGTAAACCGTAATGAATACTACCTAATCCTTATTTGTTCTTTCAGGTTGCCTAATCTTTCTTTACATCAAGATGGAGTTATCTTATCTGTTTATTTCAATCTTATAAATGATGTCTAGTTGTAAAAAATAAATTTATCAATACCATTTCATCACTCTCTTTTGGGGATATAGATGTTTTTAAAATATTCCCTCATTTGTAATTTCTGTTAAGGTAACCTGTTTTGAGGGAACTTCCAGGATTTTTACCCAATCTCATGTGCACTCTATCTTCTGTTTTAAGACACCATTGTCTTTATAATTTCAATCTTTTTATTATTAAAACCTTCTTGGTTCAATTATTATATTATATAAAATATATTTTTCCCTTTTTATATTAAAATCCTTATATTATTTTCCTTAAAACCGCACAAAAACGTTTTAATGCTAAAAATATTCAAATACATTTCCTAAATGTTCTCACTTATATTTGAAATTACATTCCATGGTATATGCCATTTTTACCTTATGAATGTCCATTTATTCTTTCTTTCATGGACACTTTAATTATTTGACCTTTGGATACTCTTTATGTTATGATTGTGATACCTAATTATTTCCATGGGTAACCTTTATGTTTATGTTTGGTTGATTATGTATGATTATTTATGTGGAAAGCATATTCATGAAAATGCTGAGATAGGTGCACCCAGCTAGTGCTCCAAGGCATTCGGTAAAGTTATGTCTGATGATATGCTATGTGATACGGTATTGGCCATTAGCCTTGACCCATACAACTATGGGATACAAGATTGACAGTTAGCCTTGCCTCGTACTACTATGGGAAATGAGACTGGAGGCCAGCCTTGACTTGTATTGATGAAATGTTTTCTGATTCTTCCAAATTTATTTGATTCTGTGTTTATATGATTCCATGTTTATATTATATGATTTGATATGTTCCATTCTATTGAAATCATTATGTCATGTCTCCGAACTCTTGTGCTGAAGATGTATTCTTATGTTCATTCCCCTATTGGGATTTCTAGTTCATCCCATTGTTCATGTGTTCCCCAGGGTACCCTATGAAGATGTAAGGGCTCAAAGGAAGTTAGAATCTCTTTATGGAGATAAAATAAGGTAGTGTTTTTTAGCCCCATGTTTTATTTTTTATGTACCCAGTCTTCCAAGACACCAGACTAAATGATCCTTGACTTGTACTCTAATGTATAATTATTCTTAAAAACATGTAATGTTATATGAAAATATCTAGGGTCTCTATAAATACTAATAACTAGTAATAATTATTAATAATTAGTAATAATTAGTAATAAATAGTAATAATTGGGAATATTTAGTAATAAATATTATTAAATTGTAAGAATAGTTAATAAATAACAATAATTTGTAATAATTTGTAATAATTATTAATAATTAGTAATACATTGTAATAAATAGTAATACTTAGTAATACTTAGTAATAATTAGTAATAATTTGTATTAAATAGTAATAATTAATAATAATTAGTAATAGTTCGTAATAATTAGAAATAATTAGTAATAAACTGTAATAAATAATAATAAAGAGTGATAAGTAGTAATAAATAGTTATAAATAGTAAAAAATAGTAATAATTTGTTATAATTAATAATAATTAGTAATAAATAGTAATAAATAGTAATAAATTAGAATTAATAGTAATAAATAGTATTTTTTTTTGAAAATTATAGTTAATTTGTAATAGTTAGTTGTAATTTGTAATAATTAGCAGTATATGGTAATAATAAGCAGAAATTAGAAATAAATAGAAGTAAATTGTAATATATAGGTATAATCAGCTTTAAATTGAAGAATTTAGTAAGAATTAATAATAATTAGCAGTAAATAGTAATAATCAGCTCTAAATAGTAATAATTAAGGGTAAATAGTAATAATTAACGGTAATGTAAAGACCTAGAATTTTCCATGTAATTTTTTTAATTAAATAATAATTTTTACGAGTCCGTGAAAATTGACGGTGCATGATTCGGAGGCCCGGAGTGCCCGAAATGAATTTCTGAACTTTTTTTCAAGTACGTTCAGTAAACGTGCGAGTGGGGTTTTCTAACTTTTCAACCGGTGCTCAGAATTGAAATCATAGGGCACCGTTGAATTTGTAGCACTGGTATTCACTTAAGAAGACTTTCACCTCGACAATAGTTGGTCGAGGGTGAAATTTAGTAATTGGGTTTTTTCGTGGAATTAATAAAATAAAATAAACATGTGATATAATTTATTTTGTTGTAACCAACCTCCTTGTTGATGTTGGTGGTGGGGACCACCAGACCTTAACCTCCCATGAGAGGTTATGGTAGTGGGAACCACCCGAGTCTAAAATCCTATGAGAGGTTATGGTGGTGGGGACCACCTGGGATTAAACCCCCTTGAATCCCCCCTTTAATTCATAGATAAACCTCAACTCCCTAAAAAATATAGGAAAACCTCTCAACCCCCCCTCATTAATGTGGAAGGGGCCTCTTTACTTCCTCCACATTAATTGTGCCAACGCACATATCTTTATTATGCCAACTCTCCTTTAATAAATTAATTCTTTTTTTGAATTTATGGCAACAACATAATAGAACTCATAATCTATTATTTTGGGCTATGAATTATTTTTGGTTGAATTGGGGAGAGGAGGAACTTGGGAGAAAGCTCTCCAACGAAGAACGCTCTACCAACGAAGAACACCAACCTCCTTAGACATTCATACTCAGGACTTCTTCCAACATGGGACATCCTCATCTACGACGAATCGACGACCGTACAACCTTCTTGTGATAACGTCGATAAGAAAATGATGTACGGGTTTATTCTAAAATGTTTATCACTCCCCATTTACTCCCTTCTTTTCTTGTGCGGTTTGGGAAGAAACTTTACGGAATATTATGGTTTCAGGTTCATGCTTCTTTATTTGTGAACCTTTTTCTACCAATCCAAAGGAGGAGGTTTCCGTCCAAACAAAGAATTCATGACCCCTCCACTATTCTTCTTTGGTGTATTTTTCTAAATGGAGGAAGAATACAAAGATGACGGAGGAAACTGCACTTCCACCCATGACCATGTCGCGCCGCACCAGCCAACCCACGGCCTCGCCGCACCGCCCCAACCGTCCCACGGACTCACCAAGTTGTGCCACCATCTACTGTGCCACGCAGACTTTCGAGATGAGCCACACCGTCGTCCGCCAACATACACCGCCATCCGAGTCGAGCTGCGCCGTCGTCCGCGCCGCCGCCGAGCCGAGCCGCACCACGGTCCGAGCTGAGACGCTCTGCCCTCTTGACCGAACCACCACAGAATCACAGCTGGTCCACCAACTCGCGTCCAATCCGTATCCTTCACAGCCGATCTACGCCCTTGTGACCGATCCATGTTCCTCGTGGCCAGTCCGCCCTCCTCGCGGCCAGTCCATGCCCTCACGGCTGGTCCGCTCCCTCGAGGCCGGTCCGCACCCCCGCGGTACCACTCAGCCAAGCCGCCCTCAAGCACCGTCGCGGCCCTCGCGGGCTGAGCCAGGCTGGAACCAAAGTGTCGGGCTGGGTTGGTCCGACCGGGACGGACTGGACCCGGGCCCATTACGACCCATTTACCTTCTCTTGGACATAACTTTGGCACTGATCTTCTGTTTGACGAACCGTCAGTGGCGCTAGAAATCATGGAGTGAGACGGTACCGTGGAGTATATTCCAATGTGCTTTGGATTGAGATGTGGAACAGTTAGGTTGGATCGAGCATGAATCCAATCGGGCCCCTGGGACTAAAAGGCAAATAACTCACATACCTGGCATCCGATTGACATGCCGTCTGTTACGTTGAGATCCCTATGACATGGAGACCTTAGAGATACTTCTCTGTGGGACTCTGTGGTAGTTGGAG
Organism: Viscum album; assembly: GCA_963277665.1. NCBI lineage: Eukaryota > Viridiplantae > Streptophyta > Magnoliopsida > Santalales > Viscaceae > Viscum > Viscum album. Next base: position 1,405,522,953 of record OY728166.1, on the reverse strand, counting down.
TATCGAACAATAGCTTGTGGAGAAGATCCTCCTGGAGACGAGCGATCATAGTTCTGAGACCTAGTGGAAGGCTGAGAATTGACGACTGTTGACCGTTTGACTCGGAGTGACTCGACATGCCCAGTGGGGAGTGTCGTGGTGACGTGGCAGACCAACGGTGGGGATCGCCTCTGTGTGATGTGGCAGACCCACGGTACTCGATAGGAGGAGTACCTGAGGAGGCCTTGAGGGGGAGAGACTTTGTGTGATTCAGCAGTCCCACGGTGGGAAACACCTCTGTGTGATGCGGCCGACCCACGGTACTCGACAAAAGGAGAACCCCAGCTGTCCAAGGTTAGTGGAAAGCGCTTCTGTGTGACACGACTTTCCCACTGTACTCAATAGAGGAGGATTTCTCCAGCAGCCGAGGTGTTCAACATTGTGTTTGGAATGTTTCTTGATACTACCCCTAGAATAAATCCTAGTTTCAGCTGAGTCAGAACCTTTGTGTTTTACTCATGATTGAGACAGATTACTTGATAACTTAGGTATTTGTATGGGAATATACCTAAGTATGGTTATATATGGAATTCATAATTTTTGTTTATCCGTGATAGATTTTGTGAGACTTAGAGGGTCTCGGGGTCCAAACTGAGTATCGTTATACTCAACCCTACACGGGCTATGCCTGCACATCATTGTGGTTGGTGCAAATGACGGACAACGCTGACGGAGGCTGAGAGTACTAGGACTGGACGATACCTGGAGGTGGACCTTATGATGAGTCGGTAAATTGAGGAGACGGACGAACAAGGAGTGCCGAGGAGGCGATCTGTACCTACCCTTCAGGTAGGAACATCGGAGGATGACCCAATAGCTAACTTTCCCTTTTCATTAGTTGTATTTAATCACAATTGTACTTGTACTTTCCAGTTGGGCTTGTATTCTGACCTCTTTTACTTTCAACACTATTTTGTTATACAGTTTACTTGATGTTTCATCCAGCAATGTGCTTGCTTGTGTGTGTGTTTAGAGGTTACAAAGGCAATCCCTTCCCAGTTTTAGGGAATTACACATTTGGTGCTAGTCGCCAGCCCCTGGCCTATGTATGGAGGGTTTGGGGTAGTCATGACACGGGCCCCAGAGAACGGGCCGTGATAGGTAATTAGTAATAATTATTACTAAATAGTAATAATTAATAATAAATAGTAATAATTTGTCATATTTAGTAATATTTATTAAAAATTAATGATAATTAGTTATAATTAGTCATAATTAGAGACAATTAGTAATAAATAGAAATAAATGTAATAAATAACAATAAATAATAATAATTATTAGTAAATATTAATAAATATTAATAAATAGTAATAAATATTAATATAACTTAATATATATTAATAATTTTTAAAAATTAGTAATAAATACTAATAAATATTAATAAATATTAATAATAAGTAATAAATAGTAATAAATAGTTATAATTAGTAATAAATACTAATAAATAGTAATTAATTTTAGTAAATATTAATAATTATCAGTAAATATTAATAATTAACAATTAACAGTAATAAATAGCGGTACATAGTAAGAATTAGCAGTAAATAGTAATAATTAGCAGTAATGAGTAACAATTAGTCGTAAATAGTAACAATTAGCGATAAATAGTAACAATTAGCTTCAAATAGTAATAACTAGTGGTAAATAATAATAATTAGTAATAAATATTAAAAAGTATTAATCAATAGTAAAAAATAATAAAAACTAATAAAAAATATAAATTATTAGTAATAATTTGAAATAATTAGTAATAAATAGTAATAAATATTAGTAACTAATAATTATTTGTAACAAATATTAATAATTATTAATAAATATTAATAATTAGTATCAATTAATAATAATTATCTTCAATTAATTATAATTTGTGGTAATTAGTAATAATTTGCAGTAAATTGTAATAATTAGCAGTAACTAGCAATAATTAACGGTATTTAGAAAAAATTAGTTTAAATTGGTACTAAATAGCAGTAATTAGTAACCAACAGTCATAAATAGTATTAATTATGATTAAATAGTAAAATACTGATATAAATAGTAATAAATAATAAGAAATAGTAATATATAGTAATATATAGTTATAGATGTTAATAATTATTAGTAAATAGTAATAATTAGTGATAAATATTAATAATTATTAATAAATAGTAATAATTAGTGATAATTAGTAATAATTGGTGATAATTAATGGTAATTTTTGATAAATAGTTGTAATTACTGATAAATAGTTGTAATTAGTGATAAATAGTCAAAATTTGTGATAAATAGGGGTAATTAGTCATAATTAGCAGTAATTACTGATAAATAGTGGTAAATAGTAATAAATAGGGACAATTAGTGAAAAATGGAAGTAATTTTTGATCAATAATAGTAATTAGAAACAAATAACATTAATTAGAAATAATTAGCACCAAATTGTAATAAGTAGTTATAAATTTAAATAACTGGTAATAAATTATAATAATTATTAATAAGTAGTAATAATTTATAATAAATTTAAATAGTTAGTAATAAATTGAAATAATTATAAATAATTGGTGATAATTAGTAATAATTAGCGATGATTAGTAGTGATTAGTGGTAATTAATGGATATTAGCAGTAATTAGGAATAATTATTTCGAATTAAAAATAAATACAATAAATAGAACGTATTACCAATAAATAGCAATAATTAACAACATTGAGGAATAATTACTAATAATAGGGAATACATAGGATTAACTAATATTTTTCCCCTTTTTTGGATTGTATTTTTCTTATATTAAATTAATCATAAAAAACTAATTATTTTATATTTTTAAGAGAAATATTGAACAAGGAAATTGACAACAATCATTATTAGATGACTGTGCATGGATTAATTAGTATAGGAATCCAAATGAGTTTGGTATAAATCATATATATTTTAATGGCGTTGAATCATTCGTATCATTTTTATCATCAAACCCTGAATTTGTTTCAAATGGAACAATTATGTGTCCATATAAAAACTATGGTATGAAGATGTTTGACACATTTGACAATGTTGGGGTTTATCCATTGTGTTTTCATTTGAAAATAGATGATGTTTTATAGTATAAACATGGTGAGCATAGTTCTAGAGAAGATACTAATAATTTTATTCTAGATCCACCACGGTTTTAAAATTTAGTACATGATGAGGAAGGTCTATCTATTCATCAAATTGAAATATAGGATGATTTTTATTTTACTCCTAAGTTAGAACCATTTCAATTTTTTGATTTGTTGAGTTTTGCTGAGGATGCATTATATCCAAGTTCCCATATAAGAAAATTTGAAGTGGTTGAAATATTAGGGCTATTAAATCAGATAATAGAATGTCACATAGCTGTTTTGATCACATATTCTCTTTGGTTAAAAACATTTTACTTGAAGGAAATGTTTTTACTACAAATTTAAATGAGAACACGAGGCCAGTTCGTAATCCAGATCTTGGTTATCAGAAAATTCATGGATGTTTAAATGATTACATCTTATATTATGTTGAAAATCAGTCATTGGATAGTTAGCCTACATGTGGATGATATATGTATAAAGAGGCTCAACATGGGTACTCTGGAATGATTCATGTAAAATAGTTGTAGGTATTTCCCACTTACAACGAAATTTCCTTGTCTATTTATGTCTCAGGACTTTGTGTAATTGGTTTCATGGAATGAAACCATTATTTCAACCAGTAATAGATTAAATCATCCCTCCGATGGTGATTCATGGAATCATTTTGACAAAGTACATCCATCTTTTTATTAGAAGACATAAATGTTTGATTCCATAAATCTACTTATGGTTTCAATCGAATTGGTTCTAATGGAAATCAATATTCTTATTGGCCTATCTTTATAACTCCGTATAATTTACCTCCTTGGATATAGATGATGGATCCATATAACATTTTGACCTTCTAAATTCTAGGACATCAAAAATTGAATATTGATTCTTATTTGAAGACATTGATTGAGGAGTTAAATTTATTGTGGATAAATGGTGTTAGTACATATAATGTTATAGTGAAAGAATATTTGAAATTAAAAGCTTCATTGATGTAGAAAATTAGCCACTTCCCAGCATATGGAATGTTATCTGGTTGGAGTACACAAGGTCAAAAATCATCTCTGTACTGTATGGGAGAAAATGAAGCATTTATACATGTAAATGGAAGAAACCATTTTTTGTTATTCTATCAACATAGATTATTTAAAACTGATAATCCTTTTCAGAGGAATAGATATGATTACAAATTTTTTTTTGAAAGAGATGGACCTCCAAAAATGATCTCATGTATTGAGTTAAAATAATTTTTCCTTCATTACATTAAATTATAAATGGACCAAATATAAACCAATATTAAATTGATGGATTTTGAAAATAACACAATATGATAAACCAAATCATTTTTTGGGATCATCCATATTTGTCTGACTCTCTAGTTCATCCCATGGTGGATTTCATGTATGTTGAGAATAACTATTTTGATAATATATTTTATGCATTTATAGATACACCAGATAAGACCAAAGATAATTTAAAGGCTTGATTATATCTTGTCCAAACATAAAGGAGGCCATAACATGAACTATATTAAAGCTTTAGATAAAAAAAGTTAATGAATCTAATATACGATCATACATTTAACAAATTAGAATGATTATAATTTTTTTAATGGATTGATGATTTGAGAATTTCAGATGGTTATATTTCCTATTTGGGAAGATGTGTCAGAAATGGTCACATTACCAGATTAAAATGTCATGACTTTCATGTTATAATGGAGAGACTTCTACCGATTAGATTAATAGGTTTATTGAATCTTATGATTTTGGTTGTGCTAAAGAACATATAATATTTTTTTGAGGCATTTGTGTGGTGACAATATAATAAATTGCACTATGTAGTCTGTAAGAATATTTTGATTTAATTTTATGAAAACTGAAAAAGAATCTCCCAACCATCGTTCTTTGACTCAATGAAATATTTGATATTACATTTACCATATAAAGAAATGTCTGGAGGTCTGGTACAGTTCTAGTGGATGTACCCTTTTAGGAGATTCATGGAAAAATTAATGATAAAGGGTCAAATCAAAACATCAGGTGACAGATCAATTGCAAAATCGTTTTTATAGGATGAAATTGTTTTTCAACTATCATTATTTTCAATACGATTATAACTCAAAACAACACTACATGGGTCATAATTTGGGAAATGTTGACGATGAAATGAGTAGTCAATTAACTTTTTTATTCAGTCCAAACATGGATTTGGTGGAGTTTATGAAGGACGAAATTCAGATCATGAATATCATAGAGCACGTACATATGTTCTACTCAACTATGATGAAATGACACCATTTGTACAGGTAGTGTACCTATCACTTATTATATGATCTTTTTGAGAGTAAATTTATATTATTTTTTATAGGTTATATGATAATAATATCAACAAAGAGTTTACCCAAATTATAGTAGTTACTATTGAAGAACATATGAAAATTAATATTTATTAATTGTTTCAAATACATATATAACAAATTATTTATTGTTTAACATATAAAATAAATTTATTACTTGTTATATTGATATTTATTTACGAATTTTCATGTATCTCAACATGATGATAAAATTGATAATCGATTGTGTGTATTGAGTATCCCACTATCCAAAATGGTTAAATCTTATATGTCATATGTTGTGAATGGTTTTAGATTTCAGATGCGTGCATATAGGGACTAAAAAACAACAAATAATGGTGTTTTCTTGAGAGGATCTAATCATAGATAAATTAAAGTAGACTTTTACAACATGGTGGAAGAAATAATTGAACTATTTTATCTGGGAAAATATTATATAACGATGTTTAAATATTTATGGTTGGGTACTGAGAGAGGCTTGTGTGTTTATTCGATCCATGGAATCATTTATAATGAAAATAAAATCTTTCATCTAGTAAATAAACCATTTAATTTACTAACCAGACACTTTAATTTTTTTTAGGAAAATTATTATGCTACATCAAGATAGTTGGGTTATTGGTGGAGCAGGATAAAAATTATATCTTGGGAAAATCAGTTTATTCAAAGTGAATATTGTTCCACAGAAGATCAAGGAATTGAAAAATTTTATGATACTACTCCAAATTATAATTTTCCTTGAATAGAAACGAGTATTGATGATGACACACCATAGTTAAAGGTCAATGGTGATGATGAGGTTATTGATGTAACAAATGTATTTGAAATGATAATAGATGATGAAAATGAAACTCTTTTGGAAATTGATGATACTAGAGAGGAATATAAAGATATTGATACCGTTATATAAGAGGATGAGGATGGAGATGAATAATGAGATAGTCAAATGCTGGTTATAATCATAGATCACATATAACTATATATAATAGTTTTTTCCATCTATTTTAAAACAACAATAATTTCTTGTGTCATATGGACCTGGATCTTTTTCGTGAGTTGGAGGTGGCTAATCTACCTGATGATGAGCATGATGTCAGATCATATAACCCTCATGATGATGGTGGTTCACCGATAACTCAGAGGGATTATAGTCGTGTAAGATTGATGATTCTTGAACCTATCCCTGAGGGACATTCACATCTCGTCCTCGATCCACAAATGAATAGGTATTATAAATTGTATATTTTAGTTAGTATTCATTAATTATCATTAATATATTTATATACTATTTTTATGGCTATTGGTTCTTTTTTTCAAAACATTTCACATATAGCTATTGGACATGGAAGTTATATATTGGGAAATTATTTTTCTTGATTATTGGTTATATGGGATCAGAATCCCATTGATGTTCATCAGCACATGTTCGATCAATTGCTGGTACATACAAAAATAAAATTTATTTTGAATTTTATTTAATTAATATATTGATATTATTAATTGTCTGTAGGGTTTATAGTATCCTATCAATGACAGGATGCCTGACTCTTTCTAGAAGGAAATGGAGCGCTATATACATGATTCTTTTGGTCAGGTTTTGCTCAATTTGGGGAGGACAACAATGAGTAATGCCAAAGTAATAGAGTTTGATCAGTCTTACGGCACCAACCAGCCTAATTACATTTCATATCAGGTTTGCGATGAATTATGTTCATGATGGATATGTGGTCTATTTTATAGGAGATCATCAGTAGGTTGACATAACATTGGAAAATCGGTGGTGAAACATTGAACAATTAGTCTTACATTTAGTATTCTGAGGGAACATATAGTAAGTAACTTTTATAATTAATTGATAGAAATTTAAATGTAAATTTTTTATTTTATATTCATATCGACATTAAAAGATCCTCATATTACAATGTTTAGTGTTTATAGGAGGATATATAGTTATCATTTCACTAGAGAGATTAGATGTGATCACCAACATCAGATTATGGTAACTATAATTTATTTTTGAGTTTAAAAATCAACATCAAATAATATTTTAAATTTTTTTATTTTAAGTTGAAATTGATTGAGTCTTATGAGGTAGCATCATCTCAGAAATTGACTGAGAATTGGGTCGAGACTGATGATCAGACCAATGAATCATGATTTTATGAGGCAACATAGATGTAGTTGACTCAGAATGCCTTTAAGAAAGGTTGAGTTGTTCAGATCAACTCTCGATTGATGTTTGGGTGTTATTATGGTACTGTAGGGGGTCGGCGTGTAGCTTGAGAGGATCTTGTCAAGAGTCATCCTTATATTATACATAGTATCAGAAGTTACTGAAAGCTCAGGGTGAGTTATAAATATTATCTTTAAAGAGAAGAAAGAGATATTTCTAAAGCAGAAACAGCAGCAGGAGATGCGTCGATGGCTACAGTAACCATAGGAGTAGTCGATGGAGTACATGCAACATCTGACTCATGGTTTAGGGATGGATTTCCAACCACCATATCCTCCAGCTTGTTTGCTCATCCAGAAGATCATCCCCCTAAGTGATGTATTTACTTATATGGATAAAATAATTAAAGCTATTTTTTTATTTTATATATTTTCATTTCAATATCGTGTGTGTTTTATATTGTTACGAATATTGTGTTATTTATTATTTAATTTTTAAATTATTTATTTAATATTTTATAATTTATTAAATTATTTAATATGTTATTAATTTATTGTTAATTTATTTTTATTATTATTATTTTAATATTTATTTATAATGTTGTTAAAATTATTATTTTTTATTACTTTATTATTTTCATTATTTTTTTAATAAAATTATTTTTAAATATATTTTCAAATATTACTGATTTTATTATTTAAAATAATATTATCGTTTTATTATTATTATTATTGCTGTTAAATTTATTAATATTATTTTATTAATATTAATATTAATATTAATATTTGTTATTATATTATTAATATTAATATTTTATATTAATAATAATAATAATATTATTATTATTATTATTTATAAAAATGACATTATTATTAATTATAATAATTATATTATTATTATTATTTAATTAATTTTATTTTATTATTATAATTAATATTATTTTTCAATATTTTATTAATATATTATTTATATTAATTTTTTTATTTTTTTATAATAGATTGTTTTTCTTTTCATAAATAGAACTTCTGACGGGCCTGTTGCAATAGATTTTTTTTAAAAAAAACATCAGATAAACTATTTGTGATGGGGCATTCTCCCATCGCAAGTAGTATTTTTTCAAAGGACAGTCAAACAGAATATTTTCAATACCATTTTCTGTAATGGGATATTTTTAATGGGACCCGATCACAAATAACTCAGTTTGTAATAGTGCTAGAGCCCACCATAGTGCAAGCATCTGAACCACTACTCACATGGCTTGTATGATATACAAGTACAAACCATCTTCTCACTTCTGATGTGGGACACTTATATTTTTCTTTCTGTTCACACTTAATACAAATGACACTGTTTTTATCCCTCTAGCTCACCTCATGCTCGGTCACCCAATGTTGTTGACCTCTGCCGCTCTACCACCGCTTGAAGTCTCCAATGCTAACTCTCATAGCTTGATAAAACCATTTATTATTCAGAGAGAATCTCAAGCTTCCTAAATTTTCCACTACCGACACACCAGAGCACCGTTGATCACTTCTACAACCTCACCCGAGTTCTATAATTACCATATCAAGGTATCATCCAATAACTATGAAGTCCAGATGAAGGGGCATCTGTGCACCACTACGCTAAATCCCATGGAAATTCCACAATTCTGGATTTCATGTCCGAGCACCTTCGTGACGCTGGGTGTCCCTTCCATATTGAACCAACCCATAAACAATGCTCATGTAGTACTATATTTAAGTCTTCCCTATGTATACTTCATCCATTTTGAATATGTGAACCCCTAATACATGTGAGAGGATTTTAAAATATTCATAGTCTGAAATTATTAAACAATGATAATGAAGATCATCGAGATTAAATAAGAATAAGGACAACTTTTGCATACAAAACGAGGGCTCACCACTTCGAGAAGAGTCTATGATGGAGGAGGGGAACCACTAAAAGCCATTGGTAGCTGTTTTGGACGCTTTCGCCGGGGCGCGCGCATCCGTCTGTCCGCGGAGGAGGACGCGCTGCGCTGTTGCCCCGCATTCCCGCTTTCTAAAGGCGGGTGGCATTCGCTCCTTATTCAGGGATGTCTTCTCCTTGATCGAAACAGGATGATGGGATGTCGGTTCTTCCTTCCATGGATTCCTCCTCGGAATTCATCACCTAGTCCGGGTCTCCCTCATAGATTTAATATGTTGTTCGTAAAACTCTTCCCAGTGCCATGTTTCCATGGACGCCGGTTAATTAAACTGCTTCTGTCGGGACATTCCAAGGGGTCCGGTCAGGGCAGAAACCTTTAGTCGGGGGAGTAGTCACATTGAGGCATCAGTAGCGTGTTTGGATGCTGGGGAACCGGCATGTCTGTCTATTATCCCCGGTCATAGGGCTTCTCGAGGGCGTGGGAGCCCGAGGCATCCCACATCGAGCGCGGAGAATTATATGACATAGACACATATCTGAGGTTTTCCTCAGCTTCCTGTGTTTAACACAGGGTATGCCGCGAGTTTAACGTCCAGCGGAGACGGATCAGCCCGATCATATCATTATCTAGAATGGATCGGATTGAGGGATTTCCATTGAAGGGGTGCCGATACCAGGACCAGCCCATGGGAGGCTGTGAAGAGGAGCGTACCGACATGGTCTCACTAGGATATGATGGTACGGGTGAGAATCAGGGTGGATGATGGATGGATAAATGAAGCGGAGTGGGGAATGGCGAGGGACCATCGCAAGGGCGACAGTGAAGTTGGGCTTGAGCCTCGAAGAGACCTCTTATGTATCCCCGTGGCAGGGAATCAAAGTTCACGTAGTTTGGGATGGTGCTGGTAAACCGGTATGAAGGTTGACCTTGGTCCGATGGATGTCATCAGCGAACCAACGAGAAGGTGGGCCTTGGTCCGATGCGTCAGCGAACCGACACGAAGGTGGACCTTGGTCCAAATGGTGTAGGGCTTACACACTAGGCTTCCTGGGTGTGGATAAACCGACGTGAAGAAAGTCGGAGTGACCAACAGATGGTGGGCTTGAACCTCTGAGAGGATTCCTACGTACCATGCCGTGACATGGATCAAAGACCACGTAGTTCAGGTTGGACATCGGAAGGTCGACGTGAATGAGGAGGACCAGGAGGGTCCTAGTGGTGGTGGGCTTGGACCTCGTGGAGGCTTCCTACGTACCATTCCGTGACATGGATCAAAGACCACGTAGTTAAGAGGGGCTTCATCGGCGAACTGACGTGAAGGTGGACCTTGGTCCGATGGGTGGTGGGCTTGAAACTCTGGAAGGCGTCCTACGTACCATGCCTTGACATGGATCAAAGACCATGTAGTTCAAATGATGGAATTCGTCGGTGAACCGATGTGAATGTTGACCTTGGTCCAATGAGAGATGGGCTTGAACCTCGGGGAGGCTTCTTATGTACCATGCCTTGACATGGATCAAAGACCTCGTAGTTCAAAGGGTTTCATCTGTGAACCGATGTGAAAGTAGACCCAGGGGTCCACTAGTGGTGGGCTTGAACCTCGTGAAGGCTTCCTACGTACCATGCCTTGATATGGATTGAAGTCCTCATAGTTATAATGGTGAGTGTCAGCGAACCAACGTGAAGAAGGAGGGACCATGGTACAAAGGGGGGATGGGCTTGAACCTCAAAGAGGCTTCCTACGTACCATGCCTTGACTTGGATCAAAGTCCTCGTAGTTCGGGTGGTGACAACGGCTTGCCATCGGACTGGAATGCAGTTTAACGTCATGCTGGATGAAGGTAGAACTCAACGTGAATTGGATGACAGGTGGGATTTAACCTCGTGGAGGCTTCCTACGTACCATGCCTTGACATGGATCAAAGACCTCGTAGTTCAAATGGGTGTGCAGTTTTAGGTCATGCGGGACGAGGGCATACAGTTTAACATCATGCTGGATGAGGGCATGCAGTTTAACATCATGATGGACGAGGGTATGCAGTTTAACGTCATGCTGGACGAGGGCATACAGTTTAACGTCATGCTGGACGAGGGTATTATCATGGTTAATGCCAACTCTAAGCCCACATGAGTCATGCTCGGTGTGAGAAATAAGAGACAGCAAGGACCTGACGATCACGTCGCGAAGGGTGAATCCGTGAGAAGCGAAGAGGTGCTTACACGTTAGGCGGCCCATTAGTACTGGGACATACTCTAGGATGGAGGCCCAAGGTGTGGCAATGCGCAGCGAAAGAGGGATTTGCGACCAATGATGGGAGGTGCCTCGTTCCCTATCACACCCTCCACTGACCTTGGTAGTGGGGAAGTACGGAGATGCAGGGGTGCAGCCATCCGTTGGGGAACTAGTGTCACCCTTCTCTTGTGAACATACACCGCTCCGATAAAGAGGATATCATCCCTTGTGGGGGAGTGATTCCCTCCCCGTGGAGACGAGTGGTGTAAAGAATGTTCGATCTGGGGGGACCCTTCGTGCGAGGCACGAGGTCGGGTCACAGTTTAACATCATGTGTTGAGGACGTGGTGCTTGGCAGTTTAACGTCCTGCAGCTCGGACGAGGCGGGTTCACTCCACATCCTTAGGAATTACATAAATGGTACCCTTCGCTCCTTGGGGGAGGGAAGGTACCAGTAAGGGCGTGGTCAATGGGGGTTGTGGAGCGAACAATCGAGGGGTCCACGTTAGCATGGCTATGCGAAGAAGCAATATCCGTTAGCATGCCTTTGCGAAGAAGCATTAGGCGAAGCAACACTACGAGTGGTATTGTTCGTGGGACTTTGAAATCACATCATGCATACCTGGAGGGTCACACGGGAAGCAGAATTTCCAAGAAAAGGAGTGTGCTTCGCGAAGCGGAGTGCCTTAGCCTTAGCATGGGGCATAGGTGTGAGTGGAGGGTGCTTCGCGAAGTAGAACAGTATTCACAGAGCACTGAATCGCGAAGAAGAAGTGCCTCGTGAAGTAGGGTGCTGCAAAGCAGTGTGCTTCGTGATGTGTAGCGATCTTGCCTTAGCATAGAGATCACTAGTACATGTTGGGTATTTCGCGAAGCATAAATGCTCCGCGGCTGCCCGGGTTCCCTTGGAAATCTCCCTCCTTCACGAATTCCCTTGTGATTCGTGAAGGGAATCCCTATCGGAAGAGGGTCTCAAAACAAGACAAAGCGAAGGCGTCACGCGAAGTAGAAGTACCTCACGGAGCTCATGATTCCCGGGGAAAAAGGGTGCTTCGCGATTCGGGAGAGGAGAAGCTGAAAGGTCAGATTGTCCGTCCCCGGGACTCAGGGGGAGCCCAGTATTTATAGGCAAGGGGCGCCGTGAAGCAGAACTCCCACGCCGCCTCAGTGGCTTCGCGGCGCGCTCGCGAACGTCAAATTCGTTCGTAGAGAGTTACTGCCTCCGGTGCTTCACGGTGGGCTCTTGAACGTCAAATTCGTGCGAAGAGAGGTACCGCCTCGGGAGCTTCGTGGTGGGCTCGCGAACGTCAAATTCGTTCGTGGAGAGTTACCGCCTCCGGAGCTTTGTGGCGGGCTCGCGAACGTCAAATTCATTCGCAGAGAGGTACCGCCTCCGTAGGTCCGCGAAACCGTGATGCTCGGGGTTCTTCGCATCGGGGCTTCATGAGGCAGCGTGCCACCCATCTTTTTCGTCCCTTCCTTTCGTGCAATATTTTGGCGCCAACAACTGCCCCCCCTCAGACTTGGAGCTGCGGAGGGTGAATGGTCAAAGTCTGAGGAAAAATCGCCAAAATTGTCGGCAATTCACGATGCGACTTCGCGAAGGTGGCCCGCGGTGCGGGCTGGGGCCATGGATCCGAATGCGCCGCGATGCTCCGTACGGGCGGGGAGCGCCACGATGCTCCGGGGTCACCACCTATAAATAGGGGGGCCGACCTCTTTTTTCTTCACGTGCTTTTCTTGTCTTTTTGTGCTCTTGATTTCATGAAGCTCCGCGTACTGCGCGCCTGCTCTCCGCGAATCGAGCTTCACGGCGAATCCGCGGGTCTCTGACTCAGCGACCACACCAAGCGAACTCCTATTTGCCGGCCTAGGCCAGACTCCGCGGCTTGGTCTCGCGACCGACCTTCGCGAGCCGTATTCATCATCCAGCTTCACGATCCATTCTGAAATAATTCTTTTCTGAGTTCCGGAACTGAAATGGCCCATCGAGAAGCTGTATTGGGGGTGCTTGCCGATGCCGCCCGTCGGGATGAGATGGCCAACTGTCCAGGCCTTGGGGAGATGGTCCGAAGCCACTTGGACCACGTTTCTTTGACAGATCTGCTATCGCAGGGTCAGAAGAATTATCCGCAGTGTAAGAAGCTGCCATTGTATGGCTTCGAGTTGAGGGATGACGTCTTCATCCCTGAGGTGAGTATGGACGAACCAGCTTGATGGTTTAGGAGCACACCATGTCAGTACCAATGGTTCAGGGCAACCGATGGTCATGCGCTGGAGGAATCCACACCTGTTACCACCGACTGTCTCTACAACCATGTGAACAATATTGACGGGAAGCCACTGAAACCGGAGACGTACCCTCCTCTCTACCGTACCATGCTGAAGGCAGCTTTGCAGGATTCGAAGAAAGGATGGTCCGATGAGTGGGACCTGCGCCAGGGCGGAAACTTTACTAATGACTGGGCCTGAGCCTACTAGGTAGGCGCCTCATGTGAGGAGTTTGGGGCCGAGCTGAGGAGAGTGGGGTTATACGAGGCGACATTGGCCTCCCAATTCCACATTTACCAACCAAAACAACTGATGTCGGAATTGCTGAGAAGATGGTCGTCTACGACCAATACCTTTCACCTGCACCACGGGGAGGTGGGAATCAGCCTATGGGATGTCCACTAGATTTCTGGGGTTCCGATCTTGGGGGCCATGTATGATGAGTTCCTCCCCGTCATGAGCGTGTGGGAGGATACCGAGCAAATGCCGCGACTGGCGTCAGTGCTGATGGCACTAGTCCCTGGAGAGGACAAGGAGGCAGTGAGGGATGTCCACTTTAAGAGATGGTTCAAGTGCTTCCTGAATTTCCCAGAGAATCGAGAGTTCCCTCCGAGGCCTCGAACTAGTCTGAGGGTGGCCCAATGGGGTAAGGGGAACTTGTATTGGTGGGTCATGGAGGACCGCCAAAGGAAGACTTGGGGTTTCAGTGTCAGCACTAAACAACAGCCGATAGTCAGGCTGGCAGCGTTCATCGCGACTCTCATCTGCAGTTGGATCCTACCTGTTAGGGATACAAGCATGGGGGTGCGGCCCAGCTCGTTTATTATGGCGTCCATGTTGGCCATGGGGCAGCGGGTCAATCTGGGGATTCCAATTCTTTCCAAGCTGTACAGAATGCTGCGGCACATTAGCGAGGGAAAGAAGCCGCCAAGGATATGCGGGCCCTTCCACCTCCTGTATGGGTGGATCGCAGCGCACATCAGGGGGATCTATGAGTATCCAAACCCTATTTTGCCGCCGGGATCAAACTTCCGCCCCTCCATACTAAATGTGGTCGGGAGCTTCCTGTTCAAACTAGCCATGCTGATGGTGCTAAATCGGGTGTGGAGGGAAGATGAGTTTAATTTTCACCCCTTCCCCTTGCCGACAGGGATAATTACTGACGACGGGCAGGGAACAGAAGAACACTGGGCTTATCTCCTAGCCTTTCAAGGCAGAGTTTTGGTGGCACGAGTGGATCATGAGCCACTCAGCGAACCGTACACCCCGCATCGGTTTGCGAGGTAGTTCCGGTGCCTCCAGCGGCTGACCCCGCAGGTCTACTGGGAGGTGAGTCATAAGGAGAACCTGTGTGTGATGAGGCAGTTGTGGCTCATGTTCACACGGGAATATGGGAAGATGCGAATTGCATTGCCTCCACCCACCGCCGCTTTCGGATAGGTGAGTGAGTATGCCATTAGTTGGGAGGCTGCTTACCCAGGGGAGATGCTGAAGCAGCCAACTGTTCGGGTCGGTGACGGTGGGCCTCCTTTATCTCGAGGTATAGGTCGGAGGGAAGCTAGGGCCTCTCGCGGTGGTGGGGTTCCATGGCGGCGAGACCCGCACCGGCCGAGGGTGTGGCAGCAGCGGCGGATCCGGTGATTTCGGAAGAGCAGGGCCATCCGGAGGGGCAGCCACTGTGGGGATTTCGTAGGATATCCACTCAGGCTCCGGGGAAGCGGCTACATCATATCAACATGGAAGAGGATGCCGCATTCCCAGAAGCATGGGACATTTGGGATGTCAACTGGAAATTCCTCAGCCCACCTGAGATATGGGTGCACTTGAATCACCTAGGGATATAGTTACTGGGAATAGGCCCAGCCCGGGCTGGTTTCATGGCGTCTCCGGCAGAGGAAAAGCAATACTTGGATGAGCTGGAGGATTACGTTCACTCTAGTGGTGTCCCTCGACCAATGACAGACCGGGTGAGGATACTTCTGAATCGAACGGTCCCCCAAAAGTTGTCAGCTGCCGATCTAAGGGAGCGTTTCCCCCTACTGGAAGAATCAGAGGACTCCTCTCGGGAGGATGAGTCTGGAGGAGGGAGCCCGTTGGAGGAGGGCTAGGTCGGAGATCAAGGCTTAGATTCCGATAATTTCACAGAGGCTCTCGATGTAGAATTTCAAGATTCCTTCCTCATGGTCCATTCTTGGGTCATTATGGACTTCTCACCGACGTTTGATCCATGCAGGATGAACTTGTTTGCAGGGCTCATTCTCGCCCCTCAGCGGGTGATGATGTGAGACCTTCAGAACCTGCGCCTATGGTTGCGTCCAGTTCCACGTCTGATGGGACCAGGGCACCCGAGGTGGCTCATCCGGAATCTCCAGACCTTCCAACAGTATACGGAGGGCCTCGACTCGGGGTCCCGTCAGTATCGGCTCAAGAGAAGCACCAGGAGGTCGATCTCCGTAAGTTTCCTCTACCGGTTTCCTTGTCATCATATGTAGACTATGCCAACTAACGTTTATGTCCCTCTCTGTCGTACAGTTCTCCGACTGGTGTGGGCTGCTACGACAAGACTAGTCGGGATGTCTGGTGGCGTCCCTCCTAGGGGCATGCCGGTGATGGTGGCGATATTCCCCCCATCTCCCCGAGCTGCAACACACATCATCACCAGCGGGACCACCAGCAAGGTCGTGCCCGAGGTCATTGATGTGGACTTTGATGAAGAGGATCGGCCAGCCGGTCCCACTCTTGTCATGCCTTCCTTGGCACCAGATGTCGCGCCGAATTCAACGCCAGATACTGATCCCACCGAGGACTTCCTGTAGGCGTATCCTACGTACGAGCCTGCCAATCATGCAGACTGGGATGAAATTGCCTCCGCCGAGGAAGACAAGAGCATAGTCCACCGTCGGTCGTGGAATCTAATCACGTGCTTCATCAAGGACACCCCCCAAGCGCTATGGCTGGCCGAAATGGATAGACTCCACTCGCGGCTGCGCGAACTGTGCGCTGGGGGAGCGGATGCCCAACTTCCTCATGCACTCTTCCGAGATCTTATGGCTGAGAAAATTCGGGAGCATGATCGTGGGCTCAGCGTGGGCTGGCAGAGGAGGAAGGAGACAAATATCAAGAAGCTCCAGGAGGCTGAAAGTGAGGTCCAACAGCTGCAGACCCGGGCGGATGAGCACTCAGCCTCTCTTAATGTGCAATCTGAGCTAATCTCCTGGTTGAAGGCCCAGCTGGCAGAGGCAGAGGAGATTATGAGGCAGGCTTCTGGAATGATGGCTGCCATTCAGGCTGAGGTAGAGAGGGCCAGAGCCAAGGCTGACGAACTGCGCTCCACCGCTGCTGAGGAGGAGCGGGAGCTGAGTCAGCAGCAGCAAGCCTTGGACGCCACAAGCTAACGGGTGGCGGAGCTGCAACGCTCTTTTGACAGGGTCAACCCGTCCATGGGGGGAGTCGACCCCCAAGTACTGTAACAAACTAAAAACCTTTTATTGGTACTTTCACGCTTCAATTTTTTCCTTCTTTGTTTTGAATTTCGTAGCGTGAACGATTTCCACTGTTTGAATCACCTCGTTACATCCCTACAATGTTTGCGGGACTTTTAAAGATAATTCCCCAAGCCCACGTGGGTCGAGCCCGATGTGAGAAACAGGAGATAGTTTCCTTCTCGTCCCACCTAACACAGGAGTGGAGACCATGCCCCAAGCATCTGGGATTTGGATTACCAGTCTAGATTTCCAAAAGATGGGAGAGGCATGACCGGAGGAGGAACTTTTTAGAACAGATGAATTACCATTTCTTCATCATGCCCTCATGCATGAACGGTGCAACACCAGGGGAACTGGAATCAGTCCGAACAGATGGAAACAGGAAGCGTGAATTACGATGCCCAAGATTCAGAGCACTGTAGGGATGGCGTGACAATAAAGGACAACCGTTAACCATGGAGGAGAAGCGGTATCCTTACTGCATTAGCCTATAATGGGGAAAAAAATGAGGGTCATCCATTGACCATGTTCGAAAAACGGGACCATGTCACAAATATTGTCGGTCAATCTTTCGGGACATTGACCTAGGACAGTTGGCGGACCATAGGTCAGACATCCATACTATTCGGGGGTCCTTCCAAACATGACTAGTCTTCCAGAACGTTGGCCCAGGATGGTAGGTGAGCCGATGCGGCATGAGACCAGGCTGTTAGGGGGTCCCGTCAGACATGAAAGGGGACGAGGGTCTGAATAAGGGGCACGCAAAGCATGGAATATGGAGTGATGGTTTGTCTGAACAAAATCCAACACTTAGGTTGTTACACCACCGTGGTGGGAGTACGCCACATGGGCGTGTGGGTTTGGTCATGGATCCTTCCTTCTTTGGGACAGGGCCTCTCTAGCGAGGGGTTCGACCAGGGGTCCGGAAAGGGGAAGGATGGCATTGATGATTTCTATGGGCTGGACCCTAGGAAAAATACCAGGGTGTCTCTACATATCCCATGAGGATGGGAATCAAGCCATACATAGTTCTGGAAGCTTAGTTTAACGTCATGCGGGACGAGGAAAATCCTAGCCGTGTTGGTACACATCCCACCAAAACTACTAAGCCCACGTGAGTCATGCTCGGTGTGGGAAACATGAAGTAGTGGTGGGACTTTCCCGACATAGAAAAGGGCAGGTTAGGGCAAAGGGAAGCTCGGTGAATATCGGCCTAATGACACTAACACGATCCTGTAGTGCACCTAGATACGCGAAGCGAAAGAGCTGAGTATGATGGAATTCCACTTCAACATGAGGAAGTGGAAATGTGTGAATCGTGTCACTCGAGAGTTGGATCACGATGATGGGGACGCGACGATAGAGGATAAATATTAACCGTGACGGAAATGCAGCGTCCATATCGCGTTGACCTAGAATGTGGAAAAACAAATGAGGGTTGACCGTTGAACATGTTTGAAACACAGGACCGTGTCGCAAATGTTGTCAAAGATCCTTAGGGACGTTGGCCCGAAATGATTGGAGGGCCCTTAGGTGCAGCATATATGGAGAGACCTTAGGCCTAGTATCTATGTCATCCGAGGGTCCTTTTAGATGTGGAAGAGGATGATGATCCAAATAGCGAGCTCACGAAGCTTGGCAATGGGACTAAGGGAATGTCCTCGTGAAAATTCCACACTTCGGGCTTTGTCAAAACACATCTGAGTACGACAATAAGAATTATTAGATAGAGGGAGGAAACATAAGAGGCACCTGGTGGAGTAACTAAAACACCTGGCGTGAATGGGAATAGGGGGTGTGTGCGGTGCGATGAATAACCTGACGTGATATCACACCGCACGACCTCCTTGGGAGAGGTATTTGGTCAAGGGACCGAAAGAGAAAGTTAGGATGGGCCCACAGGGAAGTGCACGGGTGCTCCTACGTATCTCATGAGGATGAGAATCAAGCCATACGTAGTTCTAAAGGGTGCCTTTTAATGTCATGCAAGACAAGGAATATGGGGGCTAACTCTCAGAACGGGGTGCGCGTGGTGCAGCTATTGAAAACCCGGCGTGAATGAGGACATGATCCCACACTACCCCACACGGTCCCGTAGTCGGGGTCCCAATGGAAGGACCAGAGAGGCGAATTAGCTGAACTCAAGCTGGACCTAAAGACAGGAGGTCTGGGCATTCCTACGTATCCCATTAGGATGGGAATCAAGCTGAACGTAGTTCTAGATGGATCTTAGACCATAAATGGGTAAAGGGAGCAGGGAATACATGGCTATAAAACCCGACGTTAATGAGGACCTAAGCCCTAATTACCATGCATTCTCTGGGGAAATGCTCGAGTCAAGGGACCAAACACAAAGGTTAGGCTGGGCCCGCGGGGAAGTGCCCGGGCGCTCCTACGTATCTCATGAGGATGAGAATCAATCCATACATAGTTCTAAAAGGTGAAATGGTACGATACCAGTGCCAGGGGAAAAGGGGAGTGCGGGTGTGGCCCTTGCACTAAAAGAAGCGGAATTTGATAAATCTTGTTTGTTCTTTAAGATGAGTGGTTTTTTTTGTGAAGCGACAAGCCTAGAGTAATAGGCCGTGGTGTCGCCACAAGAATCAATCCGTGATAGGCATTGACAAATGGCATGGAACGTGACCAATACCCAATGTGATGTCCTCTACAACGAGGACATCACAATGCGGTGCCATTTTTCGTCGTGCGGCCTGGACGATAATGTCACAGTTTATGTTCGTGTGACAGGACCAAGTGTGCATTTTATCGTCATGCAGTGCAGACGTAGAAGAGGCGATGCTAGGCAGGGAATGTGCGCAGTGTTATAAAACACAATTGATGGAGACATGATCCCACATCACTTTTTACGCCACTCAGACAGGGAGACCTTAGGCCGAGGGGCCTATATAGAGGTAAGAGGTGGAACAGGGGGGAGAGACTAGCTCCCTCAATGGGATGAACCCGAAGACAAGGTGTCCGAGTGGTCCTACGTATCCCATGAGGATTGGAATCAAGCTGAAAGTAGTTCTAGATGGATCTTAGTTTATGGTCTTCGAGCTCAGACCATGTATGGTAACCACTTCCCAAGTTAGCACACACGTCAACCCGATCCCTAAGCCCACGTGAGTTAAACTCGGTGTGGGAAACAAGGGGGGGAATCCTTATCGCAATACTTGGGGAGTCCATCAAAGTGGAGTTGGTAGAGATCCACAAAGGACACCTTTAACACGGCTTGTTTCCCCAACGCGCAGACGTGCACGGAGGAAAAGTACCAAGAGTTTGAAGACTCTACTTGGACACGATGAAGTGATGAAGGGTGTGAATTATGTACCCGACATTTTGGGATCAATGGGTTGGCGTGGCGATAGAGGAAAACTGTAAACCATGGTGGAAACGTAGCATCCATATCGCATTAGCCTGAGGTGGGAACAAAGAACGAGCATCAACCGTTGACCATATTCGCAACGCGGGATTTTATTGATTTGTTGTCCAAAACCCTCGGGGGCGTTGGCCCGTAATGGTAGGAGAGCCCTTGGGCGTAGTATCCAGGCCGTTCTTGGGGGTCCCTCCAGGTGTGAAATATGATGGAAGCCCTGATGCAGGGATACACAAAGCCTGGAAAGCGGGTGAAGACGTGTCTGAGTGAAGCTTGGCATTCCAGGTAATAGACCAGAGTCCCCTTGGGCACATTGGTGAACCGCCGAAAAGGGGTCGACGAAATAGCTCAGGAAGGAGAGGTACATGGCGTGGTCATTACGAGACCGACGTGAATGAGGACATAATCCCACACCACACCATATAATCCTCTCATGGAGGAATGGTATACCAAGGGGCCAAGTTGTGATGAAGATTCCCGAGAGATGGGGCTGGACCCGAATCCTAGACATTCAGGTGGTCCTACATATCCCATGAGGATGGAAATCAAGCCACACATAGTTCTCTAGATGTAGTTTGACGTCATACGGGACGAGGGGGGAGTAATATACCTCAAAATAAGGGATGTGTATGATACGACAAATAAACCGACGTGAATGAGAAAAATAATCTCACACCACACCATACACTCCTATAAGAGAGGACCTGGGCCAGGGCCCGGAAAGGCCAAGGGGCTTGATGGTTAGGCATTGGACAGGAAGGCCTGACCTGCTTTTAGTTTAACGTCTTATAGTGAGGACGAGGGCCGGGGACCCGAGGAGGCCAAGGGGCCGAAGGCTGGGCCTCGTAATGGAAGGCGTACGACATGGTACATGATCCCTACGTAAATGAGGACATAGTCCCACAACACACCATACACCCCGGGTAAGAGGTTGGGCGGAGGGTCCCGAGAAGGCCAAGGGGCCTAAGGTCAGGCATCAGTCAGGAAGGCCTGACTGGTTTTCAGTTTAACGTCTTACATGAGGACGAGGGCCGGGGACCCGAGGAGGCCGAGGGGCCTGAGGCTGGGCCTCGTAAGGGAAGGCGTACGACATGGTACATGATCCCTACGTAAATGAGGACATAGTCCCACAACACACCGTACACCCTGGGTAAGAGGTTGGGTGGAGGGTCCCAAGAAGGAAAAGGGGCCTAAGGTTAGGCATCAGTCAGGAAGGCCTGACTGGTTTGCAGTTTAATGTCTTACATGAGGACGAGGGCCGGAGACCCGAGGAGGCCAAGGGGCCTGAGGCTGGGCCTTGTAAGGGAAGGCGTACGAAATGGTCCATGATCCCTACATAAAGGAGGACATATTCCCACAACACACCGTACACCCCGGTTAAGAGGTTGGGCGGAGGGGCTTGAGAAGGCCAAGGGGCCTAAGGTCAGGCATCAGTCAGGAAGGCCTGACTGGTTTGTAGTTTAACGTCTTATATGAGGATGAGGAAAAAGATAACTGTATCTAATCCGGGGGTGTCTACGGCATGGAAAGGAACCTGACGCGAATGAGGACGTAATCCTACACCATGCCTTACATTCCTTATAGGGGAATCGGGGCCGTGGGACCGACCGCTAGCACCACCCAGAGGGAAGTTTGTCACTTCGGGATTGGGTAAAATGAATAACTGCACTCGATGTTTGGGACATCTTGGGGTGGACCCGAAGATCTAGGACACTGTTGACCATGTTCGAAACACAGCGTTCCTATGGTGACCGGATATGGGAGAAACAAATGAGCATCGACCATTGACCAAATTCGCAACGCGGGACTTGTATCAGCTTGTTACTTGAAAACCCTCGGGGGCGTTGGCCTGTATCGGTAGGGGAGCCCTTGGGCGTAGTATCCAGGCCGTTCTTGGGGGTCCCTCCGGGTGTGAAAAAATGATGGAATCCCGGTCAAAGAGTGGGTGAAGCATAGCTGTATCCATCCACGAAAGAGGCAAACATCTCCAGGGGGGATGTGCAGCCGGGTCGAGGCTTGCTCGATGTGAGTTGGGGAAAAAGTGTGCACCCTGCCATATATCTTGACCCGAGGGGAAGATTTTGTCTTTTGGGCTGGGCCAATGGAAGAAATGCCCGGGAGTTCCTACGTATCCCATTAGGATGGGAATCAAGCCATACGTAATTCTTAAGGCCATGCGGTTTTGCTTCATTAGGTGAGGACGTGGGAGGATAGAAGAACGAGAGTGGGCAGAAGGTGCAACCCTTACAATCCTTGTAGGAGCAGGGTTGTATGAGCGGGGCTAAGAAAGCCTACTCCTCGCTACACAAGGATCCTCCAAGGAAACTATCCCCAGGGGGGATAGTGGAAGAGAAAAGATTGGGGATGGGCTCAAGACGAGGCGTCTGAGTGTTCCTACGTATCCCATTAAGATTGGAATCAAGCCATACGTAGTTCCTGAGGTGCGGTTTAGCGTTGTTTTGGAAGAGAAATGTGTCTCAATTGGGTATATGTATGATACGACGGGTAACACGACATGGATGAGGATGCAATCCCACACTACACCGTACAATCCCATTAGAGAGCCAGAGTCAACGCAGGCCAAGGGGCAAAGGCTGGGCCTCGGTCAGGAAGGCATGACTGGCTTGAAGTTTAACTTCTTACAGTAAGGACGGGGGGAGATTATAGTTTAAGTTCATAGAGCTCGGACCATTTTGCAGTTTATCATCTTGCAGGACGAGGATGTAGTTTAAGGTCGTGTAGGACCCTACAGTTTAAGGTCGTGTTGGACCATAACATGCAGTTTAAGGTCATGCAGGACCATCTAGGATCAGGCGAAGTACCGCTTGAAGAACCTGGCATTGGTGGTAGGGGTTATGCGCTCTCTATCCGTGGTCACCAAGGAGTATGCTCCATTGGAGTAAACCTTATGGATGATATAAGGCCCTTCCCATTTGGGTTCTAACTTGGGAGGTTTCCTGCCAGGGATCATTGGTGCTCGAAGGGCCGTTACTAGGTAGCTCTGTAGAAATGAACGGAGATGAACCTTCCTGTTGAAGGCCCTTGATATCTTATCTTGATGCCTTTCTAGATTGTGCAGGGCACAAAGCCGGTTCTCGTCCAGTGCTTCTAATTCAGCTAGATGGATTTAGGCTACCTCATCTGATGTCTGGTGATCAGAGACTGCAGTGTGTAACGATGGAAGCTGGTTCTCAATGGGTAGGACGACCTCAGCTCCAAACACTTGGGAATATGGGTTCACCTGGGTAGAGTTGCGAGTCGTCGTCCGATAAGCCCAGAGGGCGTTGGGGAGCTTGTCTGGCCAACTTTTATTGTTCTGACCAACCATCTTCTGCAGAATGTTAGAGTGGGTTTTGTTGAACGCCTCGATCTATCCATTTGCCTGCGCATGTTAGCAGGAGGTATGGTTCGAACAGATGTTGTACATGGCGTACAATTTCTTCAGTTCAGCCGCTTGAAAGTTGGTACCGTTATCGGTGAGGATGGAGTGAGGGACCCCAAACCGATGGATAATATTGGAGCTCACAAAGTCGATGATGGAACGGGCCTTGACCTCTTTGAGTGGAGCTGCCTCTGCCCACTTGGAGAAGAAATCTGTAGCAGTCAGGATGAACCTACACTGGCGGGCCGTTGCCGGTGGATATGGCCCCACTACATCAAGTCCCCATACTGCAAATGGCCAAGAGTAAATGGTGGGGTGGAGGGGCTCCAACGACCGATGCAGGAAGTTGGCGTGAACTTGGCACGCGTGGCATCTCTTGGCATACTCAATACAATCGTGGATCATAGAGGGCCAGAAGTACCCCAACCTCCAGATTTGATGGGACAGCTTCAGCCCAGCTTGATGGGTGCCACAGGAACCGGCGTGAACCTCTTGTATAACTTGGGTAATCTCTACTCCTTGAATGCAACGGAGGAGGAAGCCATCGAAGCTCTATTTATAAAGGATCTGTTCAAGACTGGGGCCGCTCTGAAGGGTAAATTGTAGCGCACGGCGTCGGATTCGCTCGTGCTCGGCCCGGTCGTCTGGAAGGCGACCATTTTGGTGATACTCGACAAAAGGTGCCCTCCAGTCGAGAGTTTCTTCAACCACTGTATCTGACGAACCCGGGACCCCTAACGTAGAGGGTCCGGCGATGAGATGACTTATCCGCATGCCATCATTGTCCTCTTGGGTGATGGGGGAAATTACTCTCCGGTGTGCCACATGTATGATCAAATCATCTTGCTCGGGTTCTGTGAGCGACGCGTCCAAGCCAGCCAAGGCGTCTGCTTGAACGTTCTGTGATCGTGGGACATGGGTAACCTCTGGTTGAGAAGAGAACTGGGCCATTAGGCGGAGGGTGTACTCCAGCAACGGTACAAGCTCCGGATTCCTGACGACGTAGTCGCCATTGACCTGTTAGATTACCAGATCGGAATAACCTTTCACATGTAGATGGGGCACGTCGATCTCAAGGGCCAAATCGAGGCTGGTGATGAGAGCCTGGTACTCTGCCTCATTGTTCGTACAACCTTCTGACAATAGGAATGAGTATGGCAGGACGGCTTGCACCGGGGTAATGAAGACAATACCCAGGCCCACTCTGTTGAGCTTAGGATCGTTGAACCTCTTACCGGTGGGGCTCCGAGAGGCACCGTCGAAATGCATTTGCCAACATGGGACGACATGATCGACTGAGAGGATCATCTCATCAGGAAAATCCATGTCCAGGGATTGTTCCGTGGATGTTGGATGGGTAGCTAAAAATTCGGCCAACGCCTGTCCCTTAATGGCCTTCTGAGGTACGAACCTGATATCAAACTGCTGGAGAATCACCTCCCACCGTGCTAGTCGGCCAGTCAGCATGGGGCGGTTCAGTATGTACTTCAGTGTGTCTACCCAGGAGACCAATTGTACCTCATTGTGCTGTAGGTAATTCCGCAACTTCTGCACGGCGAAGACGAGTTCAAGGTAGCTCTTTTCGATAGGGGAGTATCTAACCTCCGTATCGAGAAGCATGCGGCTGAGATAGTAGAGACTGTTCTCGGTACCCTCGTTATTCTTCTGGGCGAGCAGTGCATTGATGGATCTTTCCAGGGCGGTCACGTAAAGGACCAGCGGCTTTCTGGAGACGGGTGGCATCAAAACCGTAGGTTGGAGCAGATACTACTTGATTTCCTCGAAGGAGGTCTGACACTCCTCATCCCATTCGTAGGCGGCACCCTTCTTCATGAGCCGGGAAAAGGGCTTACACATGCCGGCCATATTCGCGATGAATCAGTGTATATAGGCTAAGTGGCCTTGGAGGCCTCTATGTTCACGAATGTTGCTCGGGGGAGGCATTTGGATGATGGCCTTGATCTTCTCTGGGTCGATCTCAATGCCTCGGTATCTAACAACGAAGCCCAGAAATTTCCCAGAGGTGACCCCGAAGGCAAACTTCAATGGGTTCATCTTCAGGTGATGAGAACGGAGGAAACCGAACACCTTCTCAAGGTCTTTGAGATGGTCCTGATGCTGACATGATTTGACCACTAGGTCATCCACATAGAATTCCACCAGCATCCCGAGAATCGGCTTGAATATGTGGTGCATGGCCCTCTGATAAGTGGCTCCTGCATTTTTCAAGCCGAATGACATAACCTGGTAGCAAAAGGTACCTTGGGGAGCCCTGAAGGCGGTGGACTCCTCGTCCTTGGGGGCCATCCGGATCTGGTTATACCCAGAATACCCATCCATGAAAGAGAGAGCTTGGAACCTGGTCGTGGCGTCAATCAATAACTCCGTCACCAGGAGTGGGAAGTCATCCTTTGGGTAGTGGCGATTAAGGTCGCGGAAGTCGATGTAGACTCTGATCTGCCCATCCTTCTTCCTGAATGGCACAATGTTGGCAAGACACTTGGGGTATTGGACTTTCTTAACGATGTTGGATTTGATAAGTTTGTCAACTTAAGCCTCAACCATAGCACCATGAGAAGGGTGAATCTTACTAGGAGGCTGCTTAAACCCACGATGGTTTGCCGGGAGGCCCTGACGGTGAACAGATACCTGGGGATCTAGACCTGGAATCTCGTTGTAACTCCAGGAAAACACGTCACTGTGTTGTTTGAGGAAGTCTGCGTACTGCTGCTGCTCCACGGGGGACATGGATGCACTGATCAATGTGGGTTTTGGATCTTCCTCGCTACCAAGGTTCACCTGTACCAGTTCATCAACCGTGGTAGAGACACCTTCCTCAAAGGCAGGGGGAGCATCCTCCAGGTCTTCCTCTCCACCAGTGGGGGGATTTCCCGCAAAGGGAGATACTCCTGGGCTATCAAAGCCTGAGGGGCAGCTGGTACCAGCTTGCGCAGTAGTGGTCATCATATTAGGAGACTCACTCGCCATTGAGACCATAGCAATGAAGGCAGTCGACCCTATCCCATCTGGCCTTCGACCTAAGGGGCCACATTTGATGATATCAAAGCAGTGGTAACGTGTCAGCATAAGTCGGTGGATTCCAGCCCGGCGGAAGAGATACATATGGCGTACCTCCATTGTCATAAGCTTGACATTCCGGTACCATACAGGGGTAGGAGGTTCCGGGATCACCTGAGCCTATTTGATGTAGGAGTAAGAGGTGATTTTCTGTCTTCGCTTGGACACGGGAACATGCCTTCCTTGTGTACCTGAAACAAAAAAACATTGCCCCATGTAGGGGGTCGTGGCCTCCAATCGGTGGATCGGGAAGATGTAGGCGTTATCCATGCTTGCCCAGGGATCACTTGTGACCGGGGCGGGTTCATCCTCACTTACTAGGATTTGCTTATCCTTACTCTTGTAATAACCAGCATCCAGATAGTGGGACTCACAAGAGGCGAAAGGAGACACATCTCCTTGGAGCATGCCTACTCGACCATTGAGTGAGTATTTGAGGCACTGGTGATATGATGAAGGGACTGCTGCATGCAAATGGAGCCATGGCCTACCCATCAACGCGTTGTAGGAGGTGTCCTGAGAGACGACCATGAACTTAGTGATGGAAATTAAGCCACCTAAATGAGTCTTCAGGCAGATCTTGTCGACTAGGGTTTGCTCGGTCCTGTCGTACCCCTGTATTCTAAGGTCATATGGAGTTAAATCACCTTCAAACAGACCCAGCTTTCGCAATGTCCGAGTCGGAATTTGGTTGATTTCAGAACCCGTGTCAACGAGGCAGCGGCAGACTTCCACACCATTGAAGTGGCCAGTGATGTACCGTGGGAGAATATGCCCATGTATAGGAGGGTCCTCATCTTCACCGGAGAATGAGATAACTGCCTGACATTCGGCGTTCTCAATTGTCTCGGCATGGAAGGATTCTGCAGCAGCTACCTCCATCTCAAACTGGAGGGGGCTCCATAGGGCCTCGGCAAGTGCCTCGCGCATTTCAGATGACAATTGAACGGCCTCAAGGATAGAAATACTTTCTAGAATTCCGACCAGGTGATTCAGGACATCATACTTTCGTGCCAAACGCGAACCTCTGCCTACAAGAGGTCATTCGGCAGTTGGAGGCATAACGGGTCCTACCGGATGAACCGGTGGTTGGATAGTACTGGGTACATCTTGATGCCTACTAGTTGAAGCCTGGAGAGTAGTCTCCAGACTAGGATCGGACAGCAGTGGCTGGCCTGTAGCTGGGCAAGACTGACTGCGATACGAACGAGGCATCTCTCCCTGATCTAGTAGCACAAACGACGGTGGAGGTAGAGCTGAGGGCGTAAGATGGGGTTGCGCGTGCTGAGCTCTGCGCTGAGCCTGCTTTCTAGTCTCAGTAGCGTGCATGGGTTGGCTGAAAGTGCCCGCTGACGTACCTCGATGACCAGCGTGGTTGCAGTTCCGCTGACTTTGACGTCGACTGGAAACGTTAGGGATGTTCGCCTGGCGTTCCCCCTCGTTGGGAGTCAAATAGGGCTTTTCCAGCTCCACGGTGTTAACCGAAGCGTACCCCTGGATGTCGCTCGACGAGTCATCCACCACCGGGCAGATTCTGGGAGGAATCCCCATTTCAGGGGGCATAAAGTCACCGAGAGTGTGGGATGAAGACAACACCGGTGGAGCACATTGCTTTTTCTTGCGTCGTCGCTGCTTGCCCTTTTGGGAAGAGGTCGACTGTGAAGGTGATGCGGAGGTACTGGCTACTTCTTCTGAAGGTTCTGACTGCTTCAGGCATGCCTAGATGATACCATGGTCACAGACGACGGTATTTCAAGCCATCCAGTTGTCGTATTTCCGGGATCCGCAGCTGGGAACCTGCTGCCACTCGCCTTCGCTGTCGCTACCGATCTCTGACCCTGCAAAGACACCCTCCACTTGTGTTGGTGCCGGGCCCAACCTGACTATGTTATTGTTGACCTGATCTTGAAGCCAGTATTTAAACACATATCATTGCTTGAGGGTGTTCCCCATAATCTAATGATAAGGACAATAGTTAGGGTGATCGGGGAGATTCGTCTCTGCCGGCCTTCTGCACTCGGGCAGGCGCACAATCCCTTGCTCTAGAGCACTTCGGTAGTAGCCAGGGACCGGATTTTCATTGAACGAATAAGTCTAGTGCCTTCTTTCCGGATAGGGGGCCCTGAGGGCCTGGCCCTGACGTGGGGTCGGAGGGGCCTGCCGAGGAGGCAGCGCCTGATTGTCTCGCCTAGGTGGAGGTGGCGCATTACGCGGGGGAAAGTGTCGATTCAGAGGTGGTCGCTGCTGGGCAGGAGCCTGTGCTTGAGGTAGAGGACCTCTTCGGGGTTGCGGGGATGGTGCCACTGGTAGTAATTCCATCTGCCTAGGGGCTTCTATTTGGGCCCTCGCGGCAGGTTCAGCTCTGGCGGTCCTCCTGGCCGGGATCATAGGGGGCAACGAACATGCCTGACTAGCCTGTTGCAGAGCTTCCTCAAGGCGCTGAGCCTTTTCTAAGAAATCTATGAACCCTCCAGGGTAGTTCTGGGTAATCATAGAGGGTACCAGCTCCGTTTTAATGTTTCACACACACATCGTCAGTAATTGATCCTAAGTCAGTGGCATATCGAGGGAATATGTAAGTCCCTTCCACCAGGCGATGAAATCTGCTACTCGCTCATCAGGCCTTTGCTTGCACTTGAAGAGGTATACAATTCTGGTCTTCCGTGTGGTGGAGCTGAACTGGTATACGAACTGCCGGCAGAGATCCTCCCAACCGGTCACCGATCCGATAGGGAGCTGGCTATACCGGATGAATTCAGGACCTTCCAAAGTCTGTACGAAACATCGGAGCTTGGCGGCTTCTTGCTGGGCCGGGGTCTCCAGCATGGGGCCACACCTGGAAAAAAAATGAGCCAAGTGCTGTGGTGGGTCCCCTATCCCATTGAAGGGCGAGAAAGTGGGGTTCCAAAAACCCGGGGGTGCGGGCATATCATCCACCCACGTGGGATACGACTTGCCATCCGGTGGGACGACCACCTGCCGCATTTCCAACGCTTCGATGCGGGATGTGAGTGCCACTATATGATCATCCAGGTGGGGGTCCCTGTCTTGACGGGGATCCCTAATCACAAGTTCGTTGCCAGGTTCTTCAACACGGTAGATGGCTTCGGCAGCTCGTGGATCGACTGGCGGAACGACCTGTGGGGCGACTGGGGGAACCTGGACTGGATTCTTCAAATTTCCACGTCGTTCGGGGGGGTTTGGCGAGACATATCGTGCACTTTTTCCATAAGTTCTGGCTTCTGCCCTGTCTGCGGAAGTAGATTGATCAGGGTTTCCCAGAGGCATCTCACCGGGGGGAAATTGTTCCTTCCCCTGCTGCCCCGGACTGGGATTACCATAGTCGGGTCACCGCTCTGCAGCGCGCTCAGCCAACAGTTCGTCAACCAGCCTCTTCTGCTCAGCAAGCTGCTGGTGCAACGTGGCCTTCTCGGGATCTTCGTCCGTTTTCTACATAGAGGCAGACAGGTCAGAGTGCTTGACAGTTCCGACATGCTCCTTTCCCTTGCTGGTATTTAGACCGAGTACCAGCGACTCGGTGGGTACAGGGAGGCCTAGTAGGTTTCTCTGCTGATGGGTAACCCTCCCTGATGGGTCTAGCAGTGGCGGCATTCCCTCGGGGGGTAAGTCTCCTTCAAGGAATTCAAGCTCATCTTCCTTGTCCACTACGTCAGCCATGTGGACCGCGACCCCTCTCGAGGGCATGTCCTCAATGTCGCATAACGAATCGGGATGCCATCGGATAGGGTCGAAGAGGAGAGCGACATAGTGTCCCCAAACACGGACTTGAACATGGGGGGTAGCTTCCCTGATGACTCTGCGGAGTACTTTGATACTCTGAACACATTTCCGTTGAAGGGCGCTCTGACGGCCTGGCGACTCAGGGCGCTGGGCCACAAGGAGTGTGGCCAAATCGATCAGGCGACATTGCTCGCCGATCTCTTCAAAGTGATCTCAACTTATGAGGTACACCACCCACTCATAATGAAGGCGGAAGTGTGTCTCCCATAGGGTTTGACAAAAGCACCCCACGTCTTCAGTGGTATGGGACTCTAGTGCTCGAAAGTTCAGTGCCGCCGTCGGCCAGAACTTCTCCGGGAAGTAATCCACTGCGAGAATGCTCCAGAAGCTCCTATGTTAGTACTCGAGATCTAGCCCTGTATTGCCCCACTCGTCAACCAGGGGCGGCTGGGGGACCGGTAGCGGTACTGAGGCAGACCTATGGGATAGTAAACTCGGCGGCGGAGAATACGGAGAACGAGCTGACTGGCCGCTGAATTCCGGGCCAGCCTCTGAAGAGTGAAGTGACCTGGCCACGATGTCATGATATGATGGGCTGATAGCCACAACTTCCAGTACATGATTCGCAGCTACCGACGATAGGTCATGTTGTCTCTCTACCGCCATTGGCCCCCAAAATAGCTCTCCGTGATCTCTTTTAGAGGTAGAGGGAACTTCTGGTGAAAATGGTGGTGATTTCACGGTCGAGACCTGCGTAATTTCCATGATTTACTCCTCCTCAATGTACCTGCGGAGAGAGGTGGGAATCTGGTGGACCTCACATTCCGGGAGAATGAGGCTAACGCGCCTGGTTCCTGCCCCAATCCTTGATACAGAGGAGTGGGGAGATGGTTTCATCGCTGAGTTGCATTCTGCTTCAGAATCCAAGAAACGGGCCGATTTGATCTCCACCCGGGCCCCCCAAGATTCTTCTTGTGGCGGCGACGACCCGCTCTCCTGCCCCGGGGTGGCTCTTCGGGACAGGGTTGACTCTCAACATGTAGTGTCGGGGCGGCGTTGGAACTGTGGTGGAGAGGTCCCCCGCTCGAGATAGCCGAGGTACTAGGGGCACCAAATAAAATATCAAAGGGTACATGGGGAGGACCTCCATGGACAACACCCATGTCGGCAGAGCCTCTGTTGGAATCGGTAGGATAATGGGGAGGACCTCCATGGTTGATGCGGGCAGAGCGAGGCTGACCTTCACTCCTCGAGTTGCTGGGGCGAGGAGGACCTTCGCCGGTTGCAGAGAGGACATAGGGAGGGCCCCCACATTGGAGAAGGAACGAATGGACAATACCTTTAGATCGACAGTCGGGGACATGAGGAGAGACTCCATACGCTGTATAGTGGGCGCGAGAAAGGTTTCAGCACCGAGCGTCACTGCCGCAGGGCAGGTATTCCTTCGGGATGGGGGTAGCATGAGGCATACCTCCATGACGAGCATCAGAGTAGGGAAGGACCACACTCTGTGGAGTAGTGGTACGGGGAGGGCCTCCGTACGGGGTGACATCACCGCAGGTTAGTTCGCGGCGATCAACACTCAGGCCTGCAACCCAGAGAGTCAACCCAGCCTGCCCGTGGGGCGGTTGGGGTCTCGATCCTAGTTGGGTGAAGGAGTGCCCCTACTTAGGGTATGCAGGGACCCCATGATGCACGTCGGCGGTGGCTCGGGCCACTGTAGCTGTTGCCGTCGACGCATCTGGGCGAGCGTCTTCAGCCCGGGCCCGACGCTGACGTCGGGTTAGACAAGCTAACACAGGTGGTGTAGGGGCATGGCCTGCCTGCTCTTCCTGCGGAGTCGGACGACGGCACTGACATGGCTGAACAGGAGCCCTTGACTGGAGCCCTTGGGTCGGGACCCTGATCGGGCCGAGCCGGACGTCACCCGCCTCATCAGCATAAGGCGAGGAGTCGTCGAGGGGTTCCGGGGACAAGCTTCTGAAACGATTGAACGTTTGGGTGGGGAGAAGGGGCTTCCTGCGCGGCCTGTTAGGGTGGTGTTGACGGTGGGGCCTGGATGCCTCCAGGTCCAGGCGGGCCATATCCCGAGTTGGGATGACCCCTTCCTCCTCGTACCTGCGTACGAGGTTGTTGATCACCCTTCACTGGATGATATCTGATGGGGAGAGGGGACGTGGGCACCCCTTGTTCTGCGATGTGGTGGCCGTCGTGATGGTAGTGGATCCATGCATGGTGGATGTCGAGGTGTTTCCCCTTCCCCTGCTTAGGCGAGCGGGCGGTGATCGTGTCTCCGTAACAACAACCTGGTTCCTAGGAAATGATGGGATCAAATCATCAGCACTACGAGGAAATTGATTGACAACCAGTGCCCCAACGTCCTTCCATTATACACGTCTGTAAGAAGGATCCATGACAACACATTGCAGAATGGAGTGCCCCACGTTCTATTGCACTGGCTTCCGATGAGTTTTACGACAGGCCCGCTATTTTCTTGGCGGGACCAGGCACTGGATATCTGGATCTGGTGACACGTCAATCTACTGGTTTCTCAAACGCTACTAATCTCCACATTGAGGAGAAGAATTTCACGTCGGGTTCACCAATTATGTTTCCGACGCTTTCACCGGGGCGCGCGCATTCGTCCGTTCGCAGCGGAGGACGCGCTGCGCTGTTTCCCCGCATTCCCGCTTTCCAAAGGTGGGCGACATTCACTCCTTATTCAGGGACATCTTCTCCTTGATCGAAACGGGATGATGGGATGTTGGTTCTTCCTTCCATGGATTCCTCCTCGGAACTCGTCACCTAGTCCGGGTCTCCCTCATAGATTTAATACATTGTTCATGAAACTCTTCCCAGTGCCATGTTTCCATGGACGCCGATTAATTACACTACTTCTGTCGGGACATTCCAAAGGGTTCGGTCAGGGAAACAACCTTCAGTCGGGGGAGTAGTCAGGTTGAGGCATCATTAGCATGTCTGGATGCTGGGGAACCGACATGTCTGTCTATTATCCCTGGTCATAGGGCTTCTCGAGGGCGTGGGAGCCCGAGGCATCCCACATCGAGTGCGGGGAATTATATTCCATAGACACATATCTGAGGTTTTCCTCAGTTTCCTTTGTTTAACACAGGGTATGCCGCGAGTTTAACGTCCAGCGGAGATGGATCAGCACGATCAGAGCATTAGCTAGAATGGGTCAGATTGAGGGATTTCCCTTGAAGGGGTACCGATACCGGGACCAGCCCATGGGCGACTGTGAAGAGGAGCGTACCTACATGGTCTCACCGGGATATGACGGTCCGGGTGAGAATCAGGGTGGATGATGGATGGATGAATGAAGTGGAGGGGGGAATGGAGAGGGACCATCGCAAGGGCGATGGTGAAGTTGGGCTTGAGCCTCAAAGAGACCTCCTACGTATCCCCATGGCAGGGAATCAAAGTCCACGTAGTTTGGGATGGTTCCGGTGAACCAATATGAAGGTGGACCTTGGTCTGATGGATGTCATCAGCGAACCAATGCGAAGGTGGGCCTTGGTTCGATGCGTCAGCGAACCGAAACGAAGGTAGAACTTGGTCCAAATGGTGTGGGGCTTATACACTAGGCTGCCCAAGTGTGGATGAACCGACGTGAAGAAAGTTGGAGTGACCAACAGATGGTGGGCTTGAACCTCTGAGATGCTTCCTATGTACCATGCTGCGACATGGATCAAAGACCACGTAGTTCAGGTTGGACATCGGAAGGCCGACGTGAATGAGGAGGACGAGGAGGGTCCTAGTGGTGGTGGGATTGGACCTCGTGGAGGCTTCCTACGTACCATGTCGTGACATGGATCAAAGACCACGTAGTTCAGAGGGGCTTCGTCGGCGAACCGACGTGAAGGTGGACCTTGGTCCGATGGGTGGTGGGCTTGATCCTCTGGAAGGCTTCCCACATACCATGCCTTGACATGGATCAAATACCACATAGTTCAAATGATGAAATTCGTCAGCGAACAGACGTGAATGTGGACCTTGGTCCAATGAGAGATGGGCTTGAACCTCGGGGAGGCTTCCTACGTACCATGCCTTGACATGGATCAAAGACCTTGTAGTTCAAAGGGTTTCATCAGTGAACCAACGTGAAAGTAGACCCAGGGGTCCACTAGTAGTGGGATTGAACCTCGTGAAGTCTTCCTACGTACCATGCCTTGACATGGATCAAAGTCTTCGTAGTTCGAATGATGAGTGTCAGCAAACCGACGTGAATAAAGAGGGACCTTGGTCCAAAAGGGGGATGGGATTGAACCCCAGAGAGGCTTCCTACGTACCATGACTTGACATGGATCAAATTCCTCATAGTTCGGGTGGTGACAACGAATTTCCGTCGGACTGGAATGTAGTTTAACGTAATTCTAGACGAAGGTAAAACTCGATGTGAATTGGATGATGGGTGGGCTTGAACCTCGTGGAGGCTTCCTACGTACCATGCCTTGACATGGATCAAAGACCTCGTAGTTCAAATGGGTGTACAGTTTAATGTCATGCGGGACAAGGGAATACAGTTTAACGTCATGCTGGATGAGGGCATGTAGTTTAACGTCATGATGGATGAAGGTATGCAGTTTAACGTCATGCTGGACGAGGGCAT
This sequence comes from Viscum album, assembly GCA_963277665.1. Taxonomy (NCBI): domain Eukaryota; kingdom Viridiplantae; phylum Streptophyta; class Magnoliopsida; order Santalales; family Viscaceae; genus Viscum; species Viscum album. Next base: position 1,405,487,200 of record OY728166.1, on the reverse strand, counting down.
ACAGTTTAACGTCATGCTGGATGAGGGTATTATCAAGGCCAATGCCAAATGTAAGCCCACGTGAGTCATGCTCGGTGTGAGAAACAAGAGACAACAAGGACCTGACGATCACTCCGTGAAGGGTGCGTCCGTGAGAAGCGAATAGGGGCTTACGCATTAGGCGGCCCATTAGTGATGGGACTTACTCCAGGATGGAGGCTCGAGGTGCGGAAAAGCGCAGCGAAAGAGGGATTTGGTACCAATGATGGGAGGCGGCTTGTTCCCTATCACTCCCTCCACTGACCTTGGTAGTGGGGAAGTACGGAGATGCAGGGGTGCAACCATCCATTGGGCAAATAGGGTCGCCCTTCTCTTGTGAACATACACCGCTCCGATAAGGATGATATCATCCCTTGTGGGGGGAGTGATTCCATCTATGTGGAGACGAGTGGCGTAAATAATGTTTGAGCTTGGGGGACCCTTCGTGTGAGGCACGAGGTCAGGTCACAGTTTAACGTCATGTGTCGAGGACGTGGTGCTTGGTAGTTTAACGTCCTGCAGCTCGGACGAGGCGGGTTCACTCCACACCCTTAAGACTTACATAACTGGTACCCTTTTCTCCTTGGGGGAGGGAAGGTACCAGTATGGCCGTGGTCAAGGGGGGTTGTGGAGCGAACCATCGAGGGGTCCACGTTAGCATGGATATGATAAGAATCAATAGCCGTTAGCATGCCTATGTGAAGAAGCATTAGGTGAAGCAACGCTACGAGTGGTATTGTCCGTGGGACTTTGAAATCACATCGTGCATACCTGGAGGGTCGCATGGGAATCAGAATTTCCAAGAAAAGGAGTGTGCTTCACGAAGCGGAGTGCCTTAGCCTTAGCATGGGGCATAGGTGTGAGTGGAGGGTGCTTCACGAAGTAGAACAATATTCGCGGAGCACTGCCTCGTGAAGAAGAAGTGCCTCGCGAAGCAGGGTGCTGCAAAGCAGTATGCTTCGTGATGTGTAGCGATCCTGACTTAGCATAGGGATCAGTAGTACAGGTCGGGTGTTTCGTGAAGAATAAACACTCCGTGGCTTCCCGGGTTCCCTTGGGAATCCCCCTCCTTCGCAAATTCCCTTAAGCTTAGCGAAGGGCATCCCTCTCGGAAGAGGGGCTCAAAACGAGACAAAGCGAAGGCGTCACGTGAAGTAGAAGTACCTCACAGAGCTCATGATTCATGGGGGCAAAGGGTGCTTCGTGATTCGGGAGAGGAGAAGCCGAAAGGTCGGATTGTCCATCCCTGGGACTCAGGGGGAACCCAGTATTTATAGGAAAGGGGCGCCGCGAAGTAGAACTCCAGCACCGCCTCAGGGGCTTCGCGGAGCGCTCGCGAACGTCAAATTCGTTCATGGAGAGTTACTGCCTCCGGAGCTTCACAGCGGGCTCGCGAACGTCAAATTCGTGCGCGAAGAGGTACCTCCTCGGGAGCTTCGCGGTGGGCTCGTGAATGTCAAATTCATTCGGGGAGAGGTACATCCTCCGGATCTTCGCGGTGGGATCATGAACGTCAAATTCGTTCGCAGAGAGGTACTGCCTCTCGAGCTTCGCGGCGGGCTCGCGAATGTCAAATTCATTCGCGGAGAGGTACCGCCTCCGGAGCTTTGTGAAACCGCGATGCTCGGGGTGATTCGCGTCGGGGCTTCGCGAGGCAGTGTGCCAGACTTCTTTTTCATCCCTTCCTTTCGTGCAATATTTTGGCACCAAAAGTAGCTACAATATCTTATTTTATCTTTTTTATTTATTTTAATGTTTCAATAAATATTATTTTCTATTTATCAAAATATCATTAATGGGTTTTCCATGTGTAACCACCCTTCTTTGTTCTTATCATCATTATCATCATCATTTATTTATTTGAATGTAAAACTGAAAAAATATGAAAGATAAGAAAGGTATCTAGGACCTAAGGGGGTCTAAAAATTAGAGGCTAAGAGTATCCCCCCTAATGATGTTCACACCATCCGTTTTGAAAAAATTCAAGCTATAAAAACAAGAGACACCATATCTTTATCCCGTGATCGACTCCAGATGATCATTCATCATGTTACCTTCCCAACACGTGTTCCTCAGAAAAAAATTGCATTAGATTAACAAAAAACACTTCTTGTTAATATAGGTTATTGACCAAGGATGGTTGGAAGAAATCTGTAGCGAGTTCTGGAGGTTCAGGTAGTCATTTTCAGCTTCCACAATGGTAATACCTCCCTATAGGCAGAGGGGTAGGCCAGTGAGAAAGGCAAGAGGCTCTTCTTGAAGGGGAGATCTGGGGCCGAAGAATACTATAAAGCCAACACAAACATTCCACATTGATTGCAGACCAGACCCGAGGAGCTGACTCAAGGCTTGGCTCTGGGGGGGATCATGTGTCCTTCAATTATTTTTTAAGGATTTGTTTTGGTATATGCGAGGGATATAAAGGGGTGTGGCACTTTTCTAGTGTGACACGCAACTCAATTGTATTTATATTATTTTATTTTAATATTTTTCCTCCAATCCATTGATCATAATCTATTCACATGATGATGTTGAGATGAGTAATGGAGAATCAACATTACGTGGAGCAATCACAACCTGATTCACTGTTTAATTTTACCTTTACACTACAGTGATAAATTAGTTTTGTACTGAAAATTATAAAAATAATAAAAAATTTAACTTCGTGATTGATTCTATTTTTTTTAAGAACTTATGATAAGGTAAATGGTACTTGTTTTGATAAATACATTTTAGGTGGAGGTGATTTCGAGGGCCCATGATGAATTAATGAAAAATGTGCCAAATTATGCAGGATCCAAGCATACTAGTGGGCTAAACCTCACATTTCTACTAAACCATGCATCCAAATGGGATGACCATTTTTGATATGGTACAAAATATACTAGGATATATTTCATCTAATGGAACCTAATACACATTAGATAATTAAAAGTCCCATCTGACCTGATCTTTACGTCACAACTAATATATACAATGTCAAAAGTGGTGGGTTTTTATCTTTGCATATCTTTAGCTGTAGGTGTCCACATGATGCCAAAAAATTGGGGGAGATATTCAGGAGGTGGGTATATTACTTTTTAATTTTCTCTAAACAAGATAAGGAATTCCATAGGTTGAAAACAATTTTCCAAGTTGTTTTGAGAAATTTATGTGCCTAAAACCACATTCCACATAGCCTACAAAATAGAACTTTGGGATCCTTGTATGAATGTTAAGACAAGATGAAAAGATTTTGTATTTTGGAGACCCAAAATAGTATTATCCTCATACAAGATGTTCTGGAGGCCACTATCTTAACTAACAGATAACGGATGAAGGAGAAGTTCCACCCAAGCCTCCTCCTCCTCTCAATGGCTAGCTAAACGGTTGATGATAATTTCGATGGAGATACAAATACTTGGGATGGAGTTTCGAAACATTTTATTCTATGGGTTTTGTGTATTTATTGTGTTAAATATGTCACCTATGATTAATTTGGATGTGATTCCCTTCTGAGTATATTTATTTTTGTTATAATTATGTGAAACACTTTTTATCTCAACACCGATTAGGTTGAGATATCAAGTGGGGATCTTGGGTTTTCTTATTGGGAAACAAAAGCATCATATTTCCCTCACACATACATAATATATTATTATGCGTCTTATCTATAAATCTACTCTTGAGGTTTAATCATTGAAAACATGATTGTTGTGTCAATGGGTGGTACTTTGTGTAATTATTTGAGAGGAAAGAGGGGAATCAAGATCTTGAAAACCCTCAACTAAATAATTAAACAGAAACATGTCAATTTTTTAATTACAATGAACTATCCAATATGTTTAGTGATGTAGAAATTATATCTATAGATTATAATTCTAAAACACCGCCTTTATTTATAAACTATTAAACACATTCAATAAAGTCATTTTCTTAAAACTGATATAAAAAACAACCCCTCTTTGGATTCTTTTTATTAACAATTCACAGTATAAACCACCAATTCTCCTTGAGATACAACATAAGGTCTACCCTATACAATAAAACAACTTTAAAATCATAATTAATTTTACATTTCATGACAACATGGTCATGGAAGTAGGTCCTATATGATGTCACACTCATGATTGAGTTGTTCCATTAACATTGAAAATAGGAGGTTCAATTTAGATTTAATAGGCATTAGATATTTAACAACACTAAATAAAAGTATAACAATCCATGCATGAGATTTCATAAAAAGAAAATCCAACCTAATTTACATAGCTAAAGGTGAATAATGATTAAACTCGAAACAAATCCTAGGACCAAGTTATCTCATTATTATTTCACTTTTTTATAATTTCATTTTAATTTTGAAATTTATTTTATTTTATTATTTAGAAGTAAAAAATCCCCAATTTAACATTTAATCCATATAATAAATAAAAATAATAACAATACTTATTATGGGAACAAACAATGAATATCTTCATGTGAGATGAACCCAGTATCCCACTGTGCTACACTAGGTAAAATATATATTTTTTTCATCACCCCGCGATACACATGCATCATAACTAGCCTTTTTAGTGGGGGTGATAATCAATATTTATTTTCATTCTCTTTCACATTATATAATTTTTTCCATTATTTACTAAACAATAATAAAACACCTAAATAATTATTTTTTTTCATGATCTATCAAAATTCTTATATTTATGTATGGGGAAGCTTGACACAGGTGTCAAAGAATAAAGAATAAGATACTGATAATGATAAATTTAGAGTGAAACAAATTCGAAACCCAAAGAACAAATAGAGATAAAAGTGAAAGTAAATTTGAATATATGTTCATTCATTAATAGAGAAATAAGAACCTCACCAAGAACCTGATGAGTTCATGGAGAAAGCGCCACTAGTATCCCCCAATTTCATTGAATACATCTAAGATGTTTAGTCTAAATTAATGTAATATCAATATTCTGACCATAAGAAGAACCAGATTCATGAAAACCATGATGAGGTAGAAATGATTCATGATGAGGAATAATTTCATCTAAGTTTATTGTGGGAGATTAATATGACCTAGAAGAACTGTGGAATGTGTGTGAGGTAAAATATGATCTCCACAGTTTCTATAAAGTTTATGATATAAAACCATTACATATATTTTTATCCATTCATATATTGGAAGCCACCCAACTAGTGGAATTTGACTAAATGTTCGAGGAACCTCAAAAATTTCCTCCATCCAATGAGATCCAATTTTAGAAGGCATGTACCACTGCGAAATATATTATACAAAAACCATTAAAGTGAATTTATATTTCTATTAATCAAATTTCATTTCATTATATTCTATATTAATTGAGTAATTATTCTCAAATTTATTAATTTTTAGATTTGGAAAATCTATGTTCTTCCTTATATGAAGATGATGCAACAACACCAGCACTAGGAGATAAACGCATAGAGTTCCATGATTTTGATGAACATGAATTTGAATAAGAACATGAATAATTCCAAGTGGAACAACTAGATGAAAAAATGAATAGTCTTCAAACATTGAGGGGGATAATTTATGTTTATATTTAAACTCTGTTCTAGTTAATTTCCATTCTTATGTTCCCTTTGATAATTCAATCCCTCTAGCCCAAATCAAGAATGCCCTAGACCAAAAAATTAAGGTTTCACAAGTTTCAACCAATAAATAGGATAATAAATAATTTATCCTACCCTCTTAATTAAAGTTACACTTAATTTTTAATGGGAATGATCTGGTATACTCTATCCCTGGGTTATTCCTTACTAACAAAGAAGAAGTGAAAGATGGGAAAACTCACATATGGTTGTTGAAATTCAAGAAGATTAACCCACTATTAGACTATGGATAATATCTAGTATATCCCTTCTATATGTATTCAAACCCCTAGGGGACACTTGGGGATCAAACCAAATATTATCTATTTTTTTATTTATTAGATTTTTATGAATTTTAATTTCAATTATTATATTTAGGAATATATTATGATTCATCTTTGATCCCTCAATAAATTTTATCATTAATGACATTGTCCTTGTACATAAAATAGTGGTATTATTTTGTATATCAATACATATGGAACCAATTAGAAGGAGGGAGAATATGGAGGAATACACATCTTGAATTTAATTGAAATTGTGAATGTGATACACGTCATTAATGTATTGAAAATATGGGTCATGAAATGAAATATCAAATTGGTAAATGGATTCATGGTTTGAACTGAAGCATAACCTGCACAATTCATGTTAGAAAATAAATAAAATGGAATTATCTGTTTTTAATTCCGTATTTAATTATTACTCTCACTATTTTAAACTTTTTTTTAAATTCAAACTGGAAAATTGCATGCCCACACTTTGTATTAGTTCTTTACCCAACTTGTTTAGGAGACATGAATTTCTTACGAATTGTGTGATTCCATGTTTATGATTTTAATGATAATAAAATGTTATGTGGAAAATTTAGAATTGAATTTTTAATTTTATGGATGGATATTAAAACAAGGATTCATGATGTGAAAGAATTAGTTGATTCATTGAAATGAAATTAGCCTATAATTTTTCATGTATTCAATTTATGAAATCATTTGGAATTGTTTTTTTATTATAATTAATTCCTTGAGTGACTGAGAAATTTTATATTTACAATTCTTGAGAGGATTTATAGACTAAATAGATCCTATTTTATCTATAGTATATTTCTCATGTAATCCTGGGACATTACACCTATAATAGAAAGCATTCAAACTTGATAAAACTATGATTGTGAAAAACAAAAACTGAAACTGTTGAGACATATTTTTATAAGACCTTTTCCTTGATACCACCTTAAAAATTTACCCTCATTTAACAAATAGTGATCATAAATGAACTTTCTAGGAATGGGACATTTTCCAACTCGTTTTTTTTTCTATTTTACTGTTCTCATAGTATTTTTTATGATATTTTAAAATTAAAACATTGAGTTTAAGGGTTTAAGGGTGGAAATGGTGGAATAAAATGAAAAACAAGTTCTAGGTTCATAATTATACATATTTGGAAGGGTTTTTCATAAATGCATTATACTCTATTGTTCCAAAAAATAAAATCAAATAAAAATGAGTTGTGAATTAAAAGAATATAAAATCAACATTACTATAAAAATGATTTTTATAATATCTTTTTATGTGGGGGGAGTGATATTTATTCTATGAATAAAATTAAAATAAATTAAAAAAATTCATAATGTAATTTTAATAGTTTGAAATTATAGATAAATTCATGAAGGTGGACATCAATCATTAAGGTATAAATATAAATGATCATATTTTTATTATGAGATTATGTATTGTCATTTTTATTTGGATATTTTAACAAAGGCATTACTTTTGATATCATGCATATTACATTATAGATAATACTCTCTTTGATCCTTATTTGTTAAAAATAAATTCTTATATACCTTGAACCTCAAAGTCATTAGAAACATAATTTCAAAGACCACTTGATTTTATGTGTCTTTTATCTTCATAATGTGGAGAGTGTAGATCCGTTAAAATCATATGTATAAGTATAGTATAATCATTATATGAGCATAAATCTACTTGAATATATATCATGAGTGGTTTGACAAAAGCATCAAAAGAGAGGTGTATCTTGAATTTTAATTTTTATAATAATAAATTTGGGAGAAAAAAATTAATGAAAGGATATTTTCAATAAATTTCATAAGGAAGAAAGTAAAATATAATTATTGGTTGTATCTTTGATAAGTGAGTAATTGAATTAATATTCTACGAGGATCTTGAAAATTTTAATTTATATTATTATTGGATTTATATTTTTACACTTAATTTTAAATATTTCTTGAATTTTGGTCTCTTGGTTTTAATAACTATAGTTTATGCATAAGGACAAGAATTTTTTATGTACGGGGTATTTGACACAATAATTTTTATTCAATTATTTTAAAAATATATATTGTTTTTCAATGATTTTCAATGAAATAATTAATGTATTTCTATATTTTAGTAAATTATTTGAAATTTGAAGTAATGAATTGTAAAGAATCTAAATTTGAGTTATTAATATATTCTTTTATTATATAATATTTTTGAGAGAATAATGTCTAATTTTACATATTTTAGACATTATTTTTTGGTGTAATAAAAAGAGGTAACTATGATTTCCCTCAATATAAATGGCTAAATAAATCAACATATCTATTACATGTGGGATATACACCCATGATAATCCCAAGGGAGGGCCTTCCAAGAAGAAAAATAGTGAGAGTTTCATGGGGGACCAAGCCTTCAAGCATATGGCACATAATGAGCACATTATTGTGGACCTTGCCCAAAGATCGCTCAGGCCCCTCTGGTAAGGCATGGACCATGTATGTGTTCATGTGTATCCATGATCTCCACCCTATAGTGGAATATAAAATGTTATTCACAAGACATTTATGATATGTGAGCACACAACTGATTCTCTTTACTGATGTGGGACTGTGCTATTTCAGTTCATGTCAAAACATTATAGAAAATACAATGATTATGCCTCTATCACTCAACTTGGAATATTAAACATCACAACACCAACCACCATGGCACTACCATTACTCAAAGTCACCACCACTGCCAGTTATCTTAAAAAAATTTCACTGCTAATTCCTAGTAAAGCTTAATCTCCATCCATCTGCCACTGTCGACTCCCCTGACCACCACAGATCATATGTCAACCTTGGATGAGTTCCATGGAGACTATATGAGGCATATTCTAGTCACTCTTAATGATAGATGAAGGAAGATTCATGAACCACTTCCCCATATCCAATTAAAATTTCATGCCCCTTATTTCCCTATTCGAGCACCAGTGTGATTCCAGGTGCTTGTACCATGTTGCACCAACCAATACGACAACCCCATGCAGTGTTATCTTGATGGATACCCTAAACTGACATATTCCACTATAAAAAATGGATCCACCAGTCTCTAAATGATAATTTTAAAATATAAAAAACATTAAATTATAAAAATTATATATTTAAAATATTGGATATTGGATAATTATGAGGATCCATTTTGGCATATAAGTGAAGGAGGAATCAACATTTTGAGAATATTGGATATGAGGGGAGGAGAACCACTGAACTCCATCGATTATTGAACTATTTTATTCTCTCCATATTTTAGTTTAATTTTTTTAATTTTTTTTTTCTTTTACTCTATTAATTCATCTGTAAATTGTTCTTTCACGTGTTATAACCCATCCATGTTCTTCTTAATACTCATCTTATTCTTATCATTATTATTCTTATAATTATTATTCATATACTTATTATTCATCTTCTTTTTTGTTTTTAATTTCATTCTCTCTTATTTTATTATATTTTATTATTCTCCCTCTCTTTATTCTTCAAATATTTTTAATTTACTATTTCATGTTATTTTATATTTCCTTTTAGAATTTTCATTCTATAAATATATTTTTATTTTATTTTATTATATTATCTCATTCTACTAAGTGATCTCTTAACATTGATAATGAGGGATTGACTTGAGGTTTGGGTTGTGGATTATTAGGTGTAATCAAATTATTTCTTACCATTTTCATATGTTTTTGGTAAATGTGAGTGACATGAATGAGAATTGTGGTTGTCCAGAAGGAATTGAAACTAAATTCTATTTATAATATTTTTTTTTATATTTTCCCTCCCTTTCATTGATCAAAATATCTTATAATGTTTGATTTGAGATAACCAAAGGATAAAATGTCATACGTTGGATCAATGAACTAAAATAAGTCAAAATCTCAATTGAGGTATTCCATGTACCTTGATTACATGATAAAACTAAATTTAGATTACTTAGGAATTTAATATTTCAAAAAATAAATTAAAATAATGGTAATACTTTCAAGATATTTCAAATTTGATATCAAACATAATTAAAAAGATAAAGGATAATAATGATAGAACTCAAAAGAGAATACAGGAAAGCATTATTTCTTTATTATTTCATTATTTTTAGGATTTCATGATAATTTAGTAATTTATTTTATTATTTATAATAAAATCAATACTCAAATTTATCATACCATTCATATAAAAAATTGAAATAAAATAGTTTAGGTGATTTAGATTATGTAGGTAAACAAACTGTGAAGGTCCTCAAGTGGGACCAATATAGTCAGCCACCATGCTGTACTAGTAAATATTCAATAATTTTCTTTTTACTCACCTAAATGTAGGTGTGTGTCAGTACATCTATAATAAAAGTAAAATAACAGATTTATTTGGTTGATTACATCAACGTGCAGTGCAACTATGTTGTCCAGTACGAAACAAGAATAATCTTTGGATTTTCATTGATTATTGAAATTTTAAGTAGGTGATGGTGAAGAATTAATATTACTGTCCCATGATTTATTATCCTTTATATCATATATTGTGGTCATGGTGGTTATATAATATTTATCATTGATATAGATATAATCTTTTGTGAGTTAGATATGTGTAAATTCACCAGACAAGGTGTTAGAGAAGGTATGGACCATGTGATTACGTAGTGATGTCATTCGTGAGAATAGATGTGATGAAATATTTCATGGCCCTTATGAACATGATCTTCCATATATATATGTATGAATTCCTTATGGTTTTTGTTTACCGACATCCTCATCCACACATCATCACCAGATCATCATACTGGGCACCTAGAGAGAGCCCTGAGTTTTCATTGAGCACAAAAACATTATTCAAAGTATTCAATGTGTGAAAATTTGACTCAAGTATCAGACTTTATTGGGAATTTGGTATTTAAAATTGTTATATATATTGATAAAAACATTTTTGAGATTGTAATATCCTAGAAATTTCATTGGGATGTGATTGAGATCAAGAGCTTTCTAGATTTCACAGGATATTAGTGACAATTGTTTTAGGATATCTCCCAACATTCAACACCAATGATAGAGTGGATTAAGGAAAGAATGATTTTCATGTTGTGTGAAATGTGTGAAGATATTTTTCTTTTATATAAAGAGATGTATGAAGATTGATCGATTACATACAATTCTCGAACATGGGATTGGTAAAGCAGTCCACTGTGACACAATCTGTGTTCGCATGTGGGATATAATGATTCCAAGAGAGATGTTATTATCCTATGGTTATCTATAGTTAAAAACCCATAATGGGAGATACCCTACACATAACTTAGATCTTGAAGTAATGGTTCTCTCATTGATTTTCTATCAACTCAATCTCATCAATTAGAGATTTTTATTTACATGGATAATAATATCATTCACTATATTTTCACATAGATTGACCTAAACTATAGATAGAGGTGTTCGTATGATTATATAAAAAAATGGTGACATTTTTATTATATATTCACCAAGAAAAAGAAGATTCATTTTGTATACTCTTAGATATAGGAAACTGTTAATGTAATATCTTGTTGAGCGACCTTCCAAGGAATAATCTTTCTTGATGACGATAATGGGTGATTGGATAATAGATTCCAAAGGGACCAAGGCTCCATAACTTATCCCCCTAGTATTTATATTTTCCATTACAGACTAGGTGGGGAATATACAAGAGTAATACCAAGAGTGTGCTGTGATGAGGGGATAACTAGTTGGAGGTAAGCCACACCCAGGTGGGCCTTGTGCAATGATAATGTGGTCATGGGACATGGGAGAGTAGAATCCCATTTTTCCTTTAGAGATAATATGATGAGGTATTCCATACCTCTAGATGGGTAGTGCATCATGGATCATTAATGACTTACCATGACTTTAGGTGTAATTTCTACTATCCATGGATGAAGAGAGACATATCGATATTTGAATCTTTATGTCATACCTCTCAGAGGGCGGTGGTTGATAACCAACATCATGGATGTTATCTCAATCCATATAGTATAATAATGCAGTTAAGGGAATATGAAACTAGAGAATTATGGATGGGTTTACCTAAGAAACTTAAGATACATGACACATTTTCATTGGATTTCAATCAGTTGATGAATGTTTCCCAATCTTTCCGATTAGAGAGACATAATCAATGGAGGAGATGGGAAAACTCTATTTTTATGAGATTGTGCATGTCCAAATCTATCCCATGAGGATTGTTTCAGACATAGGAATGTGTTTTATATAGACACCCTATCTTATTACATATATCATTAAATGATTTTAATCATAAATAAACATTAAATTACAACCGATGGATCGTAAAGTCTAGTGTTTTGGAACACTAGGTACATAATGAATCATTTTAAAAAACTTTTATATAATCTACATATTGAGCTCCTATCTTCCATTGTTATTATGCATCTGTATTGGATAACCTGGGGATAAATTAAGAAATGATGAGGTAGAAGCATTGTAAGGGAATAAAGATATTAATAAAGATTATCACATGGGTTAGAAGGCATAACATATTGATATAAAGAGAAATGGTACATGATTAAACATTAGGAATCATAACATTTAGAACATGGGATCATATAATTATTTAATCATAGTAATGTGGAAATAATATAAAAAATAACAATATCATGAGTTAATGATCTTTGTACATAGAGGATCATGAGTCAAGGCTAACTTCCAATACCATTTTAAAGGGAGCATAAGTCAAGTCTAACTTCCAAGACCATTGCACATAACGTCTCATGAGACTAAAATTTACACAATTAAATGGAGGACTATCTATTAAAACTCATCCTAACATGTTCATGAATAATCCTTCAACATAAAAAATCATACATATGAAATCAAATGCAACATAAAGGTTACCCATGGAATGAAAAGGGCACCATAATCATGTCATAATACATTACAAATTGTCATATTATAAAAGCTTCTAGGAAATAATAGATTTAGAAAATACATGGAAATTTATAATGTAATATATATATATATATATTGTGATATATGACGTCAATCTTAAGTGATAAAATGTAAAAAGTGTTTTTAAGAATCAATAGAATTAAAACATTTTAGTGTGGTCAAAGGAAAACAATAAAGGGATTTTAGAACATAATGTGGCATAATATTTTATATAAAACCAGAAGTGAAACAAAAATGATTTCATAATAAATATATCAATTTTAAAAATATATGGTGGCCCAAAACAGATTATAGAGTTCACTTAAAATTGGTAATAATTGGGGAAGTTCCCTTAAATTAGGAAATATTTTTTGGATGATTTGAGAAGGGACCCACTTGTAAATATATATATGACCAAAAAAATGATGAATGGATATTAAAAAATTCATTTAGAACCTATAAAAATAATTTAGGATATATAAATAAACAAAATATATTACTTCATTTGGTTAAAAATAACGACAGAGCGACCCAAATGAATAATGGAAATTTAGGTAGTATCCCACACCTTAAGTACAAAGGCGTTATTCACTTGATCATAATGTCATGGATAATAAAATTATATTTATTATTTAATATTTAAATAACCTCCATTACATGTAATTTATTTTTTATAACCTTATTAAGTTCATTCATGGCCTTTTTATGGGTTAATAGGTTCAATTTCATTGTTTGGGAGTGTTTGTTTCCTTGGTTTTCATTATTTATTTACTTATAAACATGTACAGATAATCATTTAATATGATTATGGTTGTAAAAAATTTAAGTAAAGTGTTATTATTGAACATACTAATGATTAAACGGTTAAAAAAATCATTTGGTTATTTGGAGTGAGGATGGATCATTATATAAAACATTAATGAAAACTATTGTGATTAATTGGTAGTTTTTCTATCATAATAAACTCATCATATTTTATAAATTAATACCATTCATAAAAATGAATCCAGATAATTAATTAGGATATATTACATAAATAATAATATTGTTAAATAATGAAAGGATTTCACGACAAGAATTGAATAAAATAAAATAAATTGTAAACTTTTCATCCTAGAATATGATAAACTAACACATCTAGGATGATGTTTTCATTTCTTGTATAAAAGGAAGAGAAAGAAGAGATAATAATGAATTATTCCATTAGAATAAATAACTTATAGTATGTGTGTGGTACTATAATTGCAATAAATTTTATATGGGGATATGTGAGGATGGAAGATAAAGTATTGGAACTCGAAAAGAAATTGAAGGAAAACAGAACAGGGTTTTACCTCTTGATTCCTTCTTATTGGGAGCCTCGTTAAGCGATTGGTTTTTGGAATTTTGTTAATGATAAAATCTATGGGACATGTTATTTAAAATTAGGGAGGGATTTGATTAGAATTGAATTATGAAATAAGGCTTCAGAGGTGTGATAAGAATAGGCGGTGGGGGTGGTTTTTATTGTGGATGAGAGTGGAGTTTTCTCAATATTTAATTAATTAGTTTATTATTTTTCTCAAGATAAGAAATAGTTCTAGTTATTTTGACCTAAAATAGTAACATGTTCATGTGAGTTCAACCCAATATCCATTTACATCATCCATGAAACAATCATGATTCAAAAATTCCTTTATTTAGCATATTTTGTAAATTATCAAATTTAACTATTCACCAAAAATACATGTATATCAAAAAAATACCAAACATTCATCCAAACTATTTTTCAACATGTATAATCAAAAATTGAACCCCATTTTATGAATATAATTTTAAAAATACGAGAAATTTAATTATTAATTAAAATCATTATTTTCCTGAAAAATACAAATTTAAAAAATAAAACTACTTTTTTAGAAACATTGAAATATTAATTGGGGTATAAAAAAATTATATTATAATCATAAGACATAAAAATATTATTTTATGAATACATTTTTTGAAAATAATGTTTTATTTAATCAATTAAATTAATAATAAAACGTTAATTTAATATTTATGACTTACAAAATATTCCAACACTATCATATTGGCACATATAAGATGGAAAAATATTATTTATACATTCATTGGTAAAGTTAATATTAACATAGCCGATTTAATATTAATAATGTTCATATTAATAGTTATACGGGTAACTTTACTATTCTTAAGGGTAAGTTACTATTCTACAAAATTTAAGTTTGTCCTATAGGACTCCAAACATCTTACTAATCCCAACCGTGTCTATCATATTTTTAAAATTGAAATCATTGAAGTGTAAAAATTATGCTTAAAGGTTACATAGAGGTTTAGTAGTTCATTTAAGTATGATGTGGCATTTTGTTGTGTTTTAATGTGATTATAATATATAACATAGTTATAATAAGGGAATATTCCTTGTCTAAACTTTGGGTCATTGAATTATTCCCCCTTTTGAAATTTCTCCCTCAATTTTATTACTTTATATGATAAAAATAGTTGTGGGTATTTTTCTTTCTTCAATTCCTCCAATTCCCATGTTTCCTCTTCATACTTGTGGTTCCACAATATTACTTTGACCAGGTGAGCAGTAATTTTATGTAGAACATTATCTCTATGATCTGAGTTCTTCACTAGATGTTCCTCTTAAGAATGATCATTTTCCAAATGTACCACCTATAAGCACAGTACATGTGAAGGATCTAGTATGTAATTCCTTAAGAGGGATACATGGAGGTCATCGTGTTCTTTAGACATGGTAGGTGTATGTGCTAGTTGGTAGGCCATAGCTCCGACATGATAAAGTATATAGAAGGGGACGATGTTCCTAGAACACATATTTACTTTATTCCCAAATCTCAAGACCTTCTTCCATGGAGATATATAGAGGAATACTATATCTACATCTTTAAACTCAATGACTCATTGATTATTTTCTATATAACTCTTTTATTGTCTTTTGGATTCCTTGATGTACTTCTGAATGGTTTTCACCTTCTCCACCAATTCATCAACCATTTTATGTCCTAGAAACATATGATAACCAACTTCATTCCTGAATGCTGGTGTTATGAACCATTACCCACAAAGGGATTCATTTGGATCATTTTGGTTGTTGGAGTGGAAACTGGTGTTGTAGTATAATTCAACTAGAATATGTTATTGGTCCCATATTCCATTGAATTCAACAAAACATGCTCTGAACATGTCTTCCAGTGTCTGAATAGTTCTCTCAGATTGGCCCTCCGTTTGAGGAAGATAGGCCATACAGAAATTCATTTCAGTTTATAGAGCCTGTTGGATACTTTTCCAGAACCTCGAGGTGAATCTCAAATCCCAATCAAATATAATAAATAGTTGTATTACATGAATCAATACCACCTATTTGATATATATCCATGAATGTTGATTTAATGAGAAGTCTTATAGAATTTTAATAATGTGAATTTTATTTGTAAGATGATCCCCAATGACCCATATTCCATGGTTTCCTCTCTATGTCCTTGGATGTCTAGTGACAAAGTCCATGGTGATGTTCCCCCACATACATGATGGTATGGGTAGTGGTTGCATCATCCACTTATAATTTTTTCCTTTAAGCCTTCACTTGTTGACATAATAGGCACATTAATGAGTACTCAACAATATTGATAATAATATTGGCCCACCAATAACTCTCCATTAGATTTTGATACATAGTTGTGCTCTTTTGGTTAATTGAGAAGCCTGAGATATGTGTGTCATTTTGAAGCTCATTCTTTATCCATGGATAAATTGGTACACATAATAATGAACCAAATATTATGACTCCAACCTTGTTGATATTAAACTAATAGGATTTCCAATTTCTGAAATCTTCCACCCAATTTTGAATTTTCACATCATTTCTTTGAGTATCCATTATTTTCCCCATGAGGTTTGGTTGAGAAATCAATTGAGAAATGATTTATTACGTTCCTCCCCAGATGATTCCCATGTATATCATTTTCAAAATCTAAGAAGATTTTATCCGTTTTAATTCTCACCATTGATAAATATGTTGGATCCTTTCTTCTTAGAACATCTAACAACTTATTTTCCTTACCAGGATGGTAGTGGATTGAGTAGTCTTCATCGTTGATAAGCTCTAACCATCATCACAGGTGTATGTTAAGATTTTTCTATGTCAATATGTATTTGAGACTCTTGTGATTAGTATATATCATACACTTATCATCATAGATATAACGCTGCCGAATTTTCAATTCAATGATTGCATACTCCAACTCTAGATCCTGTGTGGGACTATTTTGCACATGGAATTTCAGATTCCTTGAGGTATAGACTATCACCTTATAATTTTTCATCATCATAGAGCCTATGTACTTCTTTTAGGAATCACTGTATACCATTGAAATCTCCACTTATCAGGCATGTGAGTAATGGTAGAAGTATAAGCCTCTTTTTGAGATCCTTAAATATTTCCACACATTCTTGAGTCCAGATGAACTTCACTCCTTTCCATTTCAGCAGGGTAATTAGGTTTGAAAGTCACGATAATTTAATCACAAATTGTTGTTAATACCCAGATAGAACAAGAAAGATTCCGATATCCATTATAGATGTTGCACAGGGAGACTCTTCGATTGCCTTTGTCTTAGAAGGGTAAACAAATATTCCATTTCTAGTGATAACATGCCCCAATAAGGATACTTCCATCATCCAGAAATAAAATTTACTATACATTTATTATTTTTTATCCCATGAAAATTTATTAGCAAAGTATTCAAATGCTCATCATGTTCCTCCTTGCTATTAGAGTATATCAGAATATCATTGATAAAGAATACCAAAAACTTGTTGAGGTAATCTATAAATACTCAATTAATTAAATACATGAATATTAATAGAGAATTATTGTGTCCTAAGGGAAAAAATAAGAACTCAAATTGTCCATATCTCATTTGAAAGGTTGTCTTGGGAATATCTTCCTTACTTAACATTAATTAGTGATATCCCATCTGATGTTCGACCTTATGTAAATAACTGGCCCCTCAAATCTAGTCGAACAAGTCATATATTCAGGGTTAAGGGTACTTGTTATTTATCCTGATTTTATTGAGCTCACAGTAATCAATGAAGAGGTTCATTGATCCCTTCTCCTTCTTAAAAAATACGATTGGTGAACCCCATGGTGAAGCACTCGGGCGTATAAAATCATTCTATAGATTCTCATGTAACTGATTCTTTAACTCTTCCATCTCAACGGTGTCCCTTCTATATAGATTCTTTGATATAGGAAGAGTTCTATAAATAAGTACAATTGAGAACTAAAACTATTAATTAAGAGGAATACCATGGAATATTTCTGATTATACATTAGTGTAATCTCTCAAGATTGTAATATCTTCGACAATTATCATATCCGTTTACTTAATCGGATCATCAAGATAAGCTTTCTCAAAATTCAAAATTATCCACACTTGAGATAATTATTCAACAGGATATTCGCCTTCCTCCTTACAGTTATACCACATTGGAGGATACTATAGGATGTGAAGAGTGATCTCCCTTTCCTGACAGTTAATGTTGTATTTTACAAGGATATCCAATCCATGGCCAAAATAGCATTGAATTATCCCAGAGGAAGTATGATAATATTTTTTGGGAGGTTAAGTCCACCAACATTTACTGGGGTGGAGTTATAAACCTTGGATAAAATAATTTCCCCAGTTTATATTGTCATAGATAACTCAACCTTTAAATTTTGGGGTGGTGATTGAATAGTTCTACTAAATAGGAATGATATGAAAGAATACATAGAACAAGAGTCCAATAGTATGTTCTCTATTCTTCAATGAATAACTAGTTTACCTTTCACCACATAATTTTTGGATCCACCTCAATAGTAGTGAAATAATAATCACTTCCATGTTTCTTTGGTGGTTTTTATTGATTTCCTTCGAAAACCATTGGCTTAGGGAAATAGTTCACATAATTCCCATAGTTCATGAAGTTGTAACACTTCACTACAGGTTGAGTGTTGACCTGATCCTTTCTTTGTTCATCAATGTTACCAGAATTATTCATATCCCTCCAATATTTCTTAGCCATATGTACCATTCTTTCACATTTGAAGTAATTCATGGTTCTTGTTAACATGTTCCCAATATTATTCATTCCACAATTTTTATATGTGGGATGTTCAGTATACATTCCATAATAGTATTTTTTTTTTCAAAAAAACCATATTAGACTCAATTTTCCTCAAATTTTCACTGGTCCCACGAGACCATTGGGATTCTTCGATCACCATTTCAACCTTGATGGAACAATGGAGAATATTCTAATAAATATCGATGTCATGAATCACCATTGATTTTTATAGTCTCAGAATTAGATTACTAAAGAAGTGATCAACCTTGTTTTTGGGGGTTTTGAGAAATCTGGAATCGTATCATTCAAACATTGTAATGTTTTCCTCATACACCATGATGGACTTGTCTTCCTCCATATTATGTCTATGGAACTATCTTTACATATTGAGATGGGGGGATCAGGGAAAATATTTATTCAAAAAAAAATTCTTTAATAAATCCCATTCCATAGAATAATATTTCTCCTAGTACATTCAATTATTGATTGGTTTCCACCACTAATCAGATTCCCCATCAAAATGATTGACTTTCAGCACGACTTTATCTTATTTTGAGTACTAGATTAAAGAGAATAAATTTTCAATGGAGTTTATCCACTATTCTGCGATGAGGTGATCAGAAGATCCAATGAACATGGGAGGCCTTTTCAGCATGAAGGATTTGGCAGTAAATTGATCTCCCATAGTAGGAGGAGGGAATTCCACATGATTTAATTTATTATTTATAACATTATCCAATTGAGAAATTATTTTCATAACGTTTTGAGAACCTGTTCCCATCATATTAGGCATTTAATTTGGAGGATCATCACATCCCCTATCATAATGATTGTTGGAACGTTTTCTTCTATTTCCCACCATTATCTAAGAACATAAAGTGCAATTAGGGGTCCTGAATACTTATCTAATAATAATAAAAATAATCGTTGAATATAAAAGGATAAACATGTAAATGGGAAGTATATCCTTACTTATGATTCCCTAATTTTAAATCTAGGTTTTACTTGATCTGTTTCATAACATATATTCTTATAGGCTCTATTTTTTGTTCCCTTATTAATTTTTTTTAATGAGCTTATGAATTTACCTAAGCATATCTCACCAAGAGTGGAAAACCAAGTGCATAATAAGACTAATTTTCGTGTAGCAGGTTACCCTGAGTTCGACATGGAATCCCTTGTCAGAGTTGTTACTACTAGGTATATCTGTGCTAGAACCAAATCGACTTTAGTATCTAGATAGGGATTTATTTTCTTGATAAACCACTTAGTCTGTACTAACCATAATTTTGGTATGTTTCTTAAATGTACTCTTATCCATAAGGTTCTTACAAAATTTATATATTCATAATCTTAAAAAATAACTAAACAACACTATTATACCAACTACAGTGACCCCATCATTTTATAGATATCATCACATGATTTTAACCATAAATAAACATCAAATTACAAGCCAAGGATCATAAAGGATAGTATATTGGAAGAATATGTTCATAGTTAAACTTTATAAAATAAAATTCTATTTAATCTCCATATCAAGCTCATAATTCCATTTTGATTATACATCTACCTAGGATGACCTGGGGATAACATTAATATATGGATTTTCTATAATCCTAGTAATGGAATATATATAAGAATAAAGCTTAGAACAAGGGTTAAAAGGCATAAAATATGGATATAAATAGGCATGGAACATGATTAAACCTAAGGAATCATAACATTTATAATATGCTATCCTATAATCCTAGAATCAGAGTAATTTGGATGTAACATAAAACATAAATTTAGCATGATTCATGTCTTTTTGTACATATAGGATCCTGAGTCATGGCTAACTACCAAGACCGTTCTACATGGAGCATGAGTTAAGGATAACCGCCCAAACCGTTGCACATAACATCTCATTGGAATAAAATTTTCCCAATCCATTGGAGAACTGTATTGAAGAAACCATCCTAACATTTTCATAAATATTCATTCCACCTAAATAATCATATATAGGTAGTCAAACATAACATAAAGGATACCCATAAATGAAATGGGTACCATAATCATGTCATAAGGGATTACAAATTTGCATATATAAAAGTGTCCATGAAAGAATGGATTTAGAATATACAAGGTCATTAATAAATAAAATATACATTTTTCATGATAAGTGAAGAAAAACTAAAGTTATAACATGTAAAAAGCTTTTTTAAGAATCTTTGGAATTAAAACATTTTAGTGTGGTTTAAGGAAAATATTAAAGAGGATTTAAAATAGAAAGTGGCATAATCTATTTTATAATCCAGACATGAACCAAGAAGGTTTTCCTAAAAAATAGTTATATTATAAAATAAATTGTGTCTCAAATCATATTATACTATTCACATAATAATGGGAAAGAATTTGGGAAGTTCCCTTAAATTGGGCATTCTTATCGGGAAGAATTGAGATGGAACCACTTGAAAATATGTATATAATTGAAATATAATGATGAATGGATCTTGAAAAATTATTTTGGATCATATAAACTTATTTTATAATATTTTCATAAAGAAATATGACTTCATTTTAGTATAATTAAACATAGAGAAACTCTACATAATAATGGAGGTTCGGGTAGAATCTCATACCTTAAGTCCAAAGATGTTCTTTAGTTGACCATAATATTCTGGATCATAAAATTAGATTCATTAGTTAATAATTCAATAATGTATTATACATTTAATGGATTTATTTTAAACTTATTAAGTTCATTAATGGCCTTTTTGATGGGTTAAGAGGATCAATTTCATTCTTTGGGAGAGTTTGTTTCTTTGGTATTCATGGTCAGCTTACTTATATACATGTATGTATAATCATGTAAAATGCAGATGGTTTTCCAGAATAGAAGTTATATGTTATTATTGAACATCCATAATATTAAATTGTAAAAAAATTCATTTGTTTATTTGTATTGAGGATGAATCTTTATATAAAACATTAATGATAATTGGTTGAGTTAATTGGTAGGTTTTCGATCACAAAAAACTAATTTGGTTTTTAAAATTAATAATATTTGTAAAAAATGATCCCAAATAATTACATAGTATATATTAAATAAATAATAATATTATTAAACCATAAAAATGGTTTAATGATATGAATTTAATATGTTAATAAAAATTGAAAACTCGTCGTCTGTGAATGAGATAAATTAACACATCTCAGATGATGTTTCCATATCTATTGTAAAAGGAGAAGAAATGAGGGATGTTGAAGAATTAGGCCATTAGAATAACAAAATTATATTATCTGAGTGGTATGGTAATTAAATTACTTTTATATGTGGTGATTTGAGGTTAGAAAATAATGTAAAGGAACTTGAAAATAAAGTGAAAGAAAATGGAAGAGGGTTTTACATCTTGATTCCTTCCTCTCGAGAGCCTCCTTCAGAGATTGTTTTTTTTCTGATTTCGGTTAAGAACCAAATATCCTAGACATGTTTGATAGGAACATGGAGGTATTTAGAATTTTTACAAGGAGTAAGTCTTGAGAGGTTTGGGGACAAGAGGTGGTGAGGGGGGTTTTATAGTGGAGGATAGGGGAGTTTTCTCAATATTTAATTCATTAGTTTATTATTTTTATCAAGAAAATAAATAGTGATTATTATTGTGACAAAAAATAGTAATATATGAATGTGGTTTAAAAAAAGTCTATTTACATCATCCATGACTCAATCATGAAGTATAAAATAATTTTTAGCATATTTATTAAATTATCAAATTTCACTATTCACTAAAAATTAATGTTTGTCAGAACAATAAAAAAAATTACCCTAAACATTCTTCAACATTTAGAATCCTAAAATGAACTCCATTTTATAGAAATAGTGTTCTAAATTTGTCATATTAAATTTCTAATTTAAATCATAATTTACTTGAAAATTCAAAAGTTAAAATAAAAATTTATTTTTTAAACTCAATCAAAAATTAATTACAGTCTCATAAATTTTTATTATAATCATAACACATCAAAATATTATTTTATGAATACATTATATAAAAATAAATTTTCATTTAAATTAATAAATTAATAATAATATTTTAATTAAATTTTTATGAAACACCTAAAATACCAACTCTATTATATGGTCAGTTATAAGATGGATAATGTTTATTTATATATTCATTGGTAAGGTAACTATTCACTTGGGTGTTTTACTATTAATAAGGGTAATGTTACTATTCATAAGGTAAATATTAAAATTCATAATGGTATGTTACTATTCACAAAAAATTAATTTTGTCTTATCGGACTAGAAATATCTTACTAATCCCAACTGTTTATGCCATATTTTCAATATTTAAATCTCAAAAGTGAAAAAATTATGTTTAAAGGTCACCTAGTATTTTAATAGTTCATTTAATCCTCATGTGACATTTTTAGTAATATTTTGTGATTATACTACATGAAAAAATTATTTGAAGGAAATTTCCATTGTTTAAATGTTTGATCATTAAATTTTACATCAATTTTTTTGAATGTTCTTAAATAAATCCATAGGTAGTAATTTTAGGATTAAAACAACATACCAACTAAATATAGATAGATAATCTAAGAAAACTTTATTCATATTGGTGGATATGATTTGGGATTATCTATTAGACTTTAGAGGATCACAGGATGATCCCATACCGATGGATGAGTTCATGTAAAACTATAGTTACTCAGATTTGATTAAGAATCGACATTATGAGGCTCTTTATGGGAGGCTATTTCGTTTACCACTCTGATTGAATTATGCATGTGAGGAATTAGTTTTTGGCCCCATCATGGTTTAATAAAACTTTGAGAGAGTAAGGTTGATTCAAAAGATATTGATCACTACTCAAGTAATATATAAATCTTATGATCAGTGGAGGAGGAGTAGGTTGTTGGTGTACATTGTGGGAAATTGAGTTTTCTTACGAGTGACTCCCCTATTAGGGAAACAATGTATGAATAATCAGTGAATTCAAGAACCTTTAATTTTTGTACACTTTGAGAAAAAATAGTGAATATGGGGGTGGCAGACCACCAATATCATCCATCTCATTATTGAGGAATGTATTACATATTCCACAAGTAACTTATTTTGAGCTACATACCTGCCCATGTGTATGTTATTGGTTTCAAGGGCATTGAGCAAGATACTGATGAATGTTATGAGGAGTGTCGGGGGAAGATATTATATCGGAGTAAGAATGTCTTTCAAATGAGCACAAAACAACTTTTTTTTGGGATCGATGACATCATTGAAGGTTTCGGGTGGAGTCATTATAGAAATGGTAGCCTTTCAAGATTAGTTGCTTGATTTTTTCATATAGGACCCCTATAGAAACTTCTGGATGATGATAAGTATTTAGTGGGAGAGAATTGTAAATCACTGAAAATCACATTTTAAATAAAGTACATGTTTTTATTCCTTATATTCAGTAGAACCATGATACATAAAGAACACATGTGATTACAGAAGATAAAATATTTTATAATTGGTCTTTTTGAAATCTCGATTCTACAAAGGGAAACAACACTACATCAGACATGAATACACTACAAGGGAGTGGTTACACCATGTTGTGGTGATATCACCATACTGTATTCCATGGATATAAGGCCAAATATCATGGAAATTTACTACAATGTGGTGGTACAATACTTCCAATACCATGATGTATTCTTATACATTGTGGTAGGGGATGTTAGAGGTCTCACTATAGTTCCCCAAACCATGCCATAGGGATGATTTTACCTTAGTTACAGAAGTTTGTCAAGTAGTTTTGTCATTGGTGTTTAATACCATTGAATATGCTATTATGATTATATATATATATATATCTTAAATTATGAGGATACTCTGTTGGAATTAAAATAAATCTTAAACCAAGGCGTATTGAACCCTCGATGATCCACCACATATACCTAACTAATCCACATAATTCAAATGTTCATATAATTTTGAAGTGATAGTGTAATGAACCCAAACATTCATACCGTTCCTTATAACATATAATGGCTTTCAAAATAATATATCACTTCATATTTCATCCCACATCAACATGGAATATGTCCTCTAATGCACTCATATACTGTATCATTGTCTGATATGTCTTGGTGTGCTTCCCTAACACACCCTCTATGCTATAGCTACCACCTTACACCATTGAGACACTATGTTTTCTAGTTTGATTATTCCTCCTATATTAAATCTTGTAGATGTTCTTATTTTGAAAACAACCAACCCTGGGTAATTTCAGTACAATAATTTATTTTATTTTCGTTACAATTATTTACTACAGAACACATAATAAGTTCCATTACGATGGTTCAAGGATATTTTGAGGGTTATCATGATCTAGTTGGTTTATGAATGTGGTATAAATATATAACCCTTAATTAACATTCATATGGAAATCAATGAATTGTTCTAGGAAGATATATACCATATGGGGAACATGTTTACACATTTTAAAATTATTATTACTGATGTGTTGGATATTTTGACACCATTATTGATTGTGATTTCATATGGGGGTGTGTATAGACTTTGTTTTCTACTATGATATATATTTTCCAAGATTGGTATTTTTGAATATTATGACATTGTTTGACTATGATATCTTGAATTTATGTGTGAATATATAAACTAATGACGATAAAATTTTCATTTTTGAGTGCACAATACGGATGTGTGTTACTATGACATGGTGGTTTTCAGTGGTACTTAAGACTGGTAGACTGTTATGAAATATTTATCCCACAGAGGGGGTGTTATATGTTTTCTGATAACTGAGACAAGTGACCAACGTACAATAGGTGGTATGATGTTTCCATGTTTCCATGTTTTTCATGGAAATTAGGTACCATTGGTCTTCCAATTTCCACTAACATTGAGGAATCCTGGTCACTAGTGTAATTGATATTATCAATTTAGAGGATGATAGGTGATATGGTCTTCTTAATTAATAGAGGGAGTCATGTTTATATTACACAAAAAACCACAAGGAATCAGTACATTATATTTTTTAGTTACTAATAAATTATTACATTATCTTCAACCAAATAACTAAATTTTGTATAGTTGGTGGGGGGGTGACAACTTCTCTAGTGCACGATAATGCATTTTTTATTTTATTTTAATTACTTTTTGAAATATATTATTATTATTTCAAAATCATGTTATACATGAGAATAGTAGGGTAAGGATGCATCAGTGGTGTCATACAGAGTATTATAGCAACAACCTTCCCAAGAATTTTGATACACTTGTAGGCTTAATGACTGATCTAGAAAATGGTAAGGGCCAAGGGGTGGATATGTGACCATGTTTACCCGGACATACCTCTATGGACTATGCATTCCTTTGTTTTCATTTTCCTACATTTATTACTCTGGTGGGATTTCAACATTGGGGGTGTTTTATTATAATCATAGTATTAAATTTATTTACATCCAAAGGATTGAAATGATAATTTTTTATTTTCATTGTTATTATTATTGAACCTATGATACGATATAGAGGGTGTAGCCTAAATATTGATGGACTTAGGCTCTCACAACTATTCCAAAGACTCTTGTATTTGTGGAGGCATGTATGAGGTTAAGTCACGTTCAAAATTGAACCTAGGGGTTTGTGTTAAGTTGTTATATTCCATAACATAAAATTGAAAGATAACGTTAGTGATAGAAATAATTCTCATAACCTAATTAAAATGGTAGTTTGAAGATATCCCATGACTTATATTCGATAATCATTCAGAACATGTGGTTAATATACTATATAATAAAATTAAATTGATAAAATTATTAATTAATTACATTTTAAATCTATATTTTAGTAATTATAATTTTTATTATGTTCATTTATAACTACTTCATTGAGATATAAATATTAATGTTGTAACGCCCCGACCCCAGTTACCCAGAGTCGGTGCGTTATTGCGTAACATTGGCATGCTCACAAAGATCATGTCTCTAAAGACCGATTAGTTTAGTAGCCTTGAAACACTAGATACATTCATAAGTTTTACATTACATCATAAAGTAAAACAAAACTACAACAACATCTTGTCTTCATATCCCCTCATACTATCCCTGTAGGTAATTCATAATATACTTCTTCACATCCTGGAAAAATTAAAACATTGAAAGAGGTGAGCTCAGATGCTCAGTAAGGATAACAATATAGCAGAAGCTTTCATAAATAAACATAAACATTTAAGATAATGTATAACTAAAATAAAAGCCTTTTAAACTTGAACTTCAACATAATATGGAAAATGTAAAATGAGATAATTTCATTTACTTATTCACATGGATATTTTACTGGTCAAATAACCACATGAAATATCAATAACCACTTTCATAATGATGGAATGCATAATGCCAGACTATCATAACCACGTAGCCAAGGCCTCGTGCCAAGACTACAATTAAAATTTTGTCAAGGCCTCATTCCAAGATAGTAGTTTGTCTCATGAGACCTACCGATGCATCGAGGAGCTATAGAAGGCTCCACCTGTCACTTATTATGTCCAATTCATTCCTCATATGATCATGTTTAAACATATCATAAACCATAATATAATTGTATCACATAAAACATGCATAAAGGAAACATAACATATCCACATTTCAATCACAAGATATCAATACAACACATTGACATAATAAAAACACTTTCAAAACCATTTTCAATACCAAAATAAAATAAAATTAAAACTTGATATGTATTTTTCATTTAGAAAAAAAGTTATGGCTTGTATAGGAAGCCGAAACTCAAATAATGGTCACGGCGGTGGGGAAGTCATTGTCGCCGCATACGTAAGAAAAAAAACATTCCTTTTTTCATTTAGTAAAATCACTTCGTATAAAAAGATTTCTTTTGAATAAAAGTAAAAGTCAAAGGGTTTTATACACCGTATAAAGGAAAGTTTTGTATAAAACAAAATATGCTTCAATGAAAGGAGATTGAGACGAAGTCCCTTATAAAGATAATTTTTTTAAATAAAATTAATCTATTATGTGTATTCACTATAAGTAAACATAAATAAAGTACAAATACAAGATAGGACATAATAATATCATGACATAATTTGAAAGTAGGAGATTAACCCAAAGAATAGAAATTGGGTTAAGAAGTTCCCTTACCTTGTGTCCGACTTGACTCGACCGTTCTTTAACCTCCTGAATAATAAACTAGAGTTAATATATACTTTCTTAAGAACCTTTTTCAAGTTCATTATCCCTTTTATATCACTTATTACAATGTTATGAAAATTATGTAGTCATTTAAGTTTATAACGGTCGTTTTGTCGATCTTTGGTACTTGAGTCAACAATAAAATTCTTATAATTACAAGTTGTTTATGTGGTAGAATATCCATTATCTACAGAATTATATTCATTATTTAGAAATCATATATATCATATATATCTAGTATATACATTCATTCATAATATTACGTAACATTTAGAGGTAAGAAATGAAATGCACCGTTCATGGAGACGGTAAGTCATACATACGCATGAACGCTACTTTCATTTATATTTAGTATTTAATGGAATGAAATCATAATGATATAAAGGTATATTATAATTCCAGTATAATATCATATATAATATCATTTACTCCATCCTTTATACATCCCTCATATGGAATTAACGATTCAAATCACTTTGAGGGGGAGGTAGTCTGCACTTCCTAAAATGAAATTATCGCGTTTACCCATAATGGAAATCATAAAGGTATTCCATAAATGAGAAATAAAGAAGCATAAATAAAAGATAAACATAATATATATATCATATATAGAAATAGTGTCATCATAATGGCCACCATGAGAGGTGTTAAAAGAATATTGTATAATCATCATTTCGTGAGGCAGAAATTTGCCAACCACAGAAACAATATGTTCTTTAACCATTAGACGAAGGTGTGTGTAAGTGTAAATAAAATAATTCTCATAAAAACATCCTAGTATATTGAAGATACTGCTGTTATTACAAAGGAAAGAAATAATAATAGTTTAAGGGGTTGGAGAAGCAAAATAAAACAAAATGACATAAGAGAAGACATTACCTTAAAATCGGGTAACACTTTTTTGAATTGAGCCAAAGGCTTCCTTGGGAAGAATTCTGCCCAATGTGAGGCTTCTAGGAGTAAGAGAGGGAGGTTGAGAGATTATTTGGGCAGAGGTTGGCCAATCCAAAAGGATTTGAAGGTGTGAGTAAGGTGGTAGTGGTGGGGGCCTTTTATAAGAGGAGATGAGGGGCACTCTTGGAAAGTCATGAAATGTTACTTTATTATATAATGAGTTTC
The DNA here is from genome assembly GCA_963277665.1 of Viscum album. NCBI lineage: Eukaryota > Viridiplantae > Streptophyta > Magnoliopsida > Santalales > Viscaceae > Viscum > Viscum album. The sequence continues at coordinate 1,405,457,884 of OY728166.1, read as the reverse complement.
GGATTTTAAAGAACCCAAACTTATATATTTCTAGGATAAGGTTATAAGGGTTATAAATCTACTCATACAATAGGTTTTTTATAAGTGTACGTCTTATATTGTACATTATCTTTTCATTTTATTTAAATAGTTAAATAATGAGGTAATCACTGCATCATCATGGTGTCATATATAATGTAATTTATTTAATGTCTAAAAATTATAAAAAAACTATCACGATGTAGGAAATCTTTTTGGATTTCTAATGAATATTTATAGTTAAATATATGACTTGTATAACCCCATTTAAAAATTGTTTTAGTAAAACAACTCATGTTTTTGACATTTTTATTTTAACATTAAATAAAAAGTTTTTATTGTCATTTTCCTACCAAAGTGGCTCCATGGGGTCTCCAAGTTGACCCATGGATTTTATTGGTCGGCCATGACTCATCCAATAGGGTTAGGACATGTGAAAAGGCTATTTCATATTATTATAACATTATCTTTACCTTAAATTTCACTAATTACCTTTAATCGCGATTAATTAAACTTAAAAGTTACTATTCACCAAAAATTATTTTAATCCCATTGAACTACATTTTACTTCATAATGAAAACCATTTATGTTGGATTTTTGAAAATCAAATCACAGAAGTGGTAATGTTTCATTTAAACGAACAATCAGTTTTTTAACTACCTCTTAGTGGTTTCACTATTCATAAAAAATTGATGTTTTCAGAACAATGCCAAAATTTCACCCTAAGCTATAATTGATATTATGAATTCAAAAATGATTTCTATTTTAAAAAATTCCAATCATATAAGTTTCATTAATTAATTTTATAATTAATTCCCGCTGTCACAACAAATAGCGTGTTTTTAAGAAACAATCTATATCAAAAGATTGACAATTGTTTATGTCCAATTTCAATGTTAAATTAATTCTAATGACAAACATTGGATAAAATGGTAAAAATATATTCTAATTATACTTTAAAACCACAAATAGTATAATTTATCACTATAAATTATTTTAATTAAAAAAGTTGTTTTAAGTATTTTTCACTATTCATAAAAAATTGGAAGTTCTCAGAAAATTACAAAAAATTCAATGTAGGATAATTTTGATATTACGAATACAAAAATGAAGTCCATTTTGAAATATAAAATTTCTATAATTTTAAAAAGTGGGTATTACTATTCATAACGGCTACTTTTATTAGTCTCGGTGTGTTAGAACTCAAGCTTTCGTACAATGCAAGCTATTGCATTATTGAAAGAGAGGTGTATCATGGAAGCTTGGGGTGTTACATTCTCCCCTCCTTCAATAAATTGCATCCTTGCAATTTGAAATTTTTCTTTTAAAATAAAAGGTTGAAAATATAAATTACTTTTGTGCAAAACCCACATCGTAAATAGGGTTAATAAAAATATAACTTTAAAAGAAATAAAGAGAAGTACAAAGGTCACCCGAGATAGCCCATACTAGGATTCTATGAAAATATGGATATGGAGGAAAAAAAACCATCATGGTCTGATGGAGAGTCATATAAAACAGGATTAGAAGAAAGTTAACTACAAGAAAATCACAAAATTGTGATTGGTTAAACGGTCATTGATTCCCCAATTGGAAAAGTTAACCGACAAAATTTTTGTTTTAAGTTACCTTTCATAAAGTTGAGAAATTTATTTAGGAGATTTACTAAGAACGTAAGGAAATATACCTACTTGTCATGTAGACTTTCATTCTTTAATAAATTTTTACCAAAAACCCATCTTTCACTCCAAAAGGTAATAGAACTCAAAAGTATTCTATTTATCATAATTGTATAAGGTTCCAAATATCATAACATACCATTTAGATTAGGAAAAAGTTTTTGTAATAACCAAGGACTTCCTGTAGGCTAGTGGTAGGTAATAAAGGCCTGTCGCACGACGGTTGTGGGTTTGATTCCTACAGCTTTGTCCGACGCGACATGTTATCCCCCAACATGCAGGTTGTGCTTTTCCTAAAAGTATAGTATTATAATATTCCAAAAATATTCTTTAGTAATGTTTTAACCTTAAAAAATAATTTCCAAAGTTCAACTCAATTCATTCCAACCTTTATAGTTATCCAAAATACCTCTATCCAGACTTTCTCTAAAAGGTCTCTAAATTAAAAAATCAATTGTAACATCAGATTCCCCAAAGTAAAGTTTCTCTTATTGTCACATACTAGAAATATGATTACCTTCATCATATTAAATCCTTAATGAAAACAACAAGTACTGCAGAACAATCCTTATATATATATATATCACATTGTCCTATAACCAGAATATAATCCTTGAGTCCAAAAGCACTAATAAATTAATTATTCCACTTCAACGGTAGTAACAACATAAGATTGTCCTTGATCCCTTGGACTTTTCTGAGGAAAGTTTCCCTGATGCTTAGGACATTCATTTGCATAATTCCCCATTTACCTACAATTGTAGCATTCAACATTGATAGCCTCTTTCTTTCCCTTGCAATCACGATCCTGGTGACCTTTTTCTCCATATTTATAACAAACTTCCATTCCTTTTAGGCAAGTACCGGGGTGATTATTCCCACAATTATTGCATAATGGAAAAATCCTTCTTTCCCATTTTCTCTTTATCTATCTCTTGTTCCACCGTTCTCTTCTTCTCTTGCTTTACTTTATTGTCATTATATTTAGAGAATTCCTTTTCTGTCTTGATAGAACATGAGACTATATCTTCATACGATGAGAAAGATTGTGAGACTAAGGCTTGACGGAGAAATGGTTTTAACCCATCAAAGAAATGATCAATCTTACTTCTTGGGTTATGTATATAATCTTCTGCATGCCTTGCTAACCTTGTAATGTTAGCCTCATACTTTGTGACATTCTCATCCTCCTTTTGTCTCAGACTCAGAAAGTTCCTTTCCATATCTGCTCGATGGTCACGAGGGAATTATTTTTCTAAGAAAAGATCTTTGAACTCCCTCTATTCCATATTTTATACTTCATCATCTTCCTTTGTGTTTTGAATCAGCAACCACCATTGAACGACATCTCCAGTGAGGCGGTAAACTTCCATGATGACCTTCTCCCTTTCGCTACTCCACAAGGCGTGGAATATTTTCTCTAAGGAGTTTATCCATTGCTCAGATACTAATGGATTTGTAACCCCATTAAATGTTAGTGTTTGTTGCATCATGAATCTATCTAAAATTGATCCTCCACGTTGCGGATCAGGGTGCTTCATACGAGTAAGGTTATTATTCATAACCTGAGTGAGTTGTCCCAGTATGGTGATAAGGTGATCAACACCAATTGTATCACCATCTCCACTATAATTATCTTGAGTAAGAGGGAAATCCCTACATGGAGTGTGTGCGTTGATACGGTTTCCATTCCTCCCACTAGGCGCCATTTCTAAACAATAACATAAACTAGATTAGTTTAGGAATCAAAATACATAATTACAAACTTGCAAAACACTTAACATAAATTGAACAATTTATGTATATAATCCATAATCATAATAAATGTTTTCTTTGTGGATGTATATACTAATAACCCTTCATAGTGGTTTGTAGAGAAAATGAGAATTATCCTAAGCATATCCCTCGGGAGTGTCGTAACCAAGAGTGCAGCAAGGCTTGTTGTCATGCACCGGTTACCGTTCGAGTCTTGCTCAAAGCGGCGTTTTCAGGTTTTACCCCAAGGTACATCTATTCCAGAGCTGCCTCTACGTGCTCGTATCCAGACAGGGATGTATTTCTCGGAAAACTCACACAATATCTATAATACCAAAATTCTAGAAAGTTCTTCTATACTAATCCTCAAATTTTATCTTAGGTTTATGTGCTATAATCAGATTTTATATAAATATAGCTTCCAAGGCTAGTACTAAACTGCCTCTAATACCAACTGTAACGCCCCGACCCCAGTTACCCAGAGTCGGTAGATTATTGTGTAACATTTTCATGATCACAATGATCAAGTCTCGAAATACCAATTAGTTTAGTAGCCTTGAAACACTAGATAGATTCATAGGTTTTACATTACATCATAAAGTAAAACAAAACTACAACAACATCTTGTATTCATATCCCCTCATACTATCCCTGCATGTCATTCATAATAAACTTCTTCACATCCAGGAAAAATTAAAACATTGAAAGGGGTGAGATCAGATGCTCAGTAAGGATAACAAAATAGCGGAATCTTTCATAAATAAACATAAACATTTAAGATAATGTATAACTAAAACAAAATCCTTTTAAACTTAAACTTCAACATAATATGGTAAATTTAAAATGAGATAATTCCATTTACTTATTCACATGGATATTCTACTGGTCTAATAACCACATGAAATATCAATAACCACTTTCATAATGATGGAATGCATAATTCCAAACTATCATAACCACACAGCCAAGACCTCGTGCTAAGACTACAAATAAGATTTTTTCAAGGCCTCATGCCAAGACACTAGTTTGTCTCATGACACCTGCCGATGCATCGAGGAGCTATAGCAGGCACCACCCGTCACTTATTAAGTCCAATGCATTCCTCATATGAACAGGTTTAAACATATCATATACCATAACATAATCGTATCACATAAAACATGCATAAAGGAAACATAACATTTACACATTTCAAGAACAAGATATCAATACAACACATTGACATAATAAAAACACTTTCAAAACCACTTTCAATACCAAAATAAAAAAAAATTAAAACTTGAAATTTATTTTTTATTTTAAAAAAAGTTATGGCTTGTAGAGGAAGCTGAAACTCAAATAATGGTCACGGCGGCGGGGAAGTCGTTGTCGCCGCATACGTAAGAAAAAAAACATTCCTTTTGTCATTTATTAAAAGCGCTTCATATAAAATGACTCCTTTGGAATAAAAGTAAATGTCAAAGGGTTTTATACACCGTATAAAGGAAAGTTGTGTATAAAACAAAATATGATTCAATGAAAGGAGATAGAGATGAAGTCCCTTTCAAAGATCATTTTTTTAAATAAAATAAATCTATTTTGTGTATTCACTATAAGTAAACATAAAGAAAGTACAAATACAAGATAGTACATAATAATATCATGACATAATTTGAAAGTAGAAGATTAACCCAAAGAATAGAAATTGGGTTAAGAAGTTTCCTTACCTTGTGTCCGACTTGACTAGACCATTCTTTAACCTCCTAAATAATAAACTAGAGTTAATCTCGACTTGCTTAAGAAACTTTTTTAAGTTCATTATCCCTTTTATATCACTAATTTTAATGTTACAAAAATTATGTAGTCATTTAAGTTAATATTGGCCGTTTTGTCGATCTTTGGAACTTGAGTCAACAATAAAATTCTTATAATTACAAGTTGTTTATGTGGTAGAATATACATTATCTAAAGAATTATATTCATGATTTAGATATCATATATATCATATATATCCAATATATACATTCCTTCATAATATTACTTAAAATTTATAGGTATGAAATGAAATGCACCGTTCATGGAGACGGTAAGTCGTACGTACGCATGAACGCTACTTTCATTTCTATTTCGTATTTAGTTTAATGAAATCATAATGATATAAAGGTATATTATAATTCCAGTATAATATCATATATAATATCATTTACTCCATACTTTATACATCCCACATATGGCATTAACGATCCAAATCACTTTAAGGGGACGATAGTCCGCACTTCCTAAAATGAAATTATCGCGTTTACCCATAATGGAAATCATAAAGGTATGCCATAAATGAGAAATAAAGAAGCATAAATAAAACATAAAAATAATATATATATCATATATAGAAATATTGTCATCATAATGGCCACCATGAGAGGTGTTAAAAGAATATTGTACAATCATCGTTTCGTGAGGCGGAAATTCACCAACCACAAAAACAGTATGTTCTTTAACCATTAGACGAAGGTGTGTGTAAGTTTAAATCAAATACTTCTCATAAAAACATCCTAGTATATTGAAGATACTGTTTTTGTTAGAAAAGAAATAAATAAAAATAGTTTAAGGGGTTGGAGAAGAAAAACAAAACAAAATAACATAAGAGAAGAAATTGCCTTAAAATCGGGTAACTCTTTTTTGATTTGAGCCAAAAGATTCCTTGGGAAGGATTCTGACCAAAGTGAGGCTTCTAGGAGTAAGAGAGGGAAGTTGAGAGAGTATTTGGGAAGAGTTTGGCCGTGACAAAAGGCTTTGAAGGTGTGAGTAAGGTGGTAGTGGTGGGGGCCTTTTATAAGAGGAGAGGAGGGGCACTCTTGGAAAGTCATGAAATGTTACTTTATTATTTAATGAGTTTCGGATTTTAAAGGTCCCACACTTATATATGTCGAGGATAAGGTGATAAGGGTTCTAAATCTACTCATCCAATAGGTTTATGACAAATTTAAGTCTTATATTTTACTTTATCTTTTCATTTTATTTAAATCATTAAATAATGAGGGAATCGCTGCATCATCATGGTGTCATAAAAAATTTAATTTATTTAATGTCTAAAAATTATAAAAAAAATATCACGATGTAGGAAATAGTTTTAGATTTATAATGAATATTTATAGTAAAAAATATGACTTGTATAACCCCATTAAATGTTTTTTAGTAAAACCTCTCATGTTTGTGACATTTTTATTTTAACATTAAATAAAACGTTTTTAATGTCATTCTCCTACCAAAGTGCATCCATGGGGTCCGAATGTTGACCAATTTATTTTCTTGGTCGGACATGACTCATCCAATAAGGGTAGGACATGTGTAAAGGTAATTTCATATTATTATAACATTATCTTTACCTTAAATTTCACTAATTACCTTTAATCGCGATTAATTAAACTTAAAAGTTACTATTCACCAAAAATTATTTTAATCCCATTGAACCACATTTTACTTCCTACTGAAAACCATGTATTTTTTATTTTTTAAAATCAAATCACAGAAGTGGTAATGTTTCATTTAAACAAACAAACACTTTTTTAACTACCACTTAGTGGTTTCACTATTCATCAAAAATTGAAGTTTTTCAGAACAATGCCAAAATTTCACTCGAAGCAATAATTGATATTCCGAATTAAAATATGATGTCTATTTTAAAAAATTACAATCATATATGTTTTATTAATTAATTTTATAATTAATTCCCGTTGTCACAACAAATAGCGTGTTTTTAAGAAACTATATATACCAAAAGACTGACAATTGTTTATGTCCAATTTCAATGTTAAATTAATTCTAATGACCACCATTGGATAAAATTGTAAAAATATATTATAATTATAGTTTAAAACCACTAAATAGTATAATTTATCACTATAAATTATTTTAATTAAAAAATTTGTTTTCAGTATTTTTCACTATTCATGAAAAATTGGAAGTTCTCAGAAAATTACAAAAAATTCAACTTAGGATAATTTTGATATTACGAATACAAAAAAGAAGCCCATTTTGAAATATAAAATTTATATAATTTTAAAAAGCGGGTATTACTATTCATAATGGATTTTTTGATTAGTCGCAGTGTGTTAGAACTCAAACTTGCGTACAATACAAGCTATTGCATTATTGAAAGAGAGGCGTATCGTGGAAGCTCGATGTGTTACAAATGTGATTGTCCTGAGATAATTAATCTCATGTTTCCAAGGTTGGATCACATATAGATAATTAATTTAGTAATTTTTAAAATTGACTAAAAATATATAAATAAAACTAAATGGTATTGAAAAAATTTATAAATTGAAATGGGTTTATGTATCAATATATCTTCTATCATAGGGACAAATAATTAATTAAAGATGTTAATATTATACTATTTTCTCATTTAGGTAGTTTTAATGACTTTTAAAAGTAGATTTTTTAAATTAATATTATGAACATATATTCATTATATAATATAATATAAATTATAGTATACTAATTATAATATTATTTTACCATAATCAAAATTTTATAACCAACCTTGAATACGGCGGAGGAAAACAACGTCCATTGTTCTTAGAGGTGGTGAATCAACCATTTTGTAAACAACACATCCATTTTAGAAATCAAATAAGGGATGAAAAATGACTTATATTCTACATTAATAATAAAAAATAATTATATTTATGATAATTATGTTACTATTTTTAGTGGATGGGGATCAAATGGGTTTATTAGAATAATAAAAAAATTAAAAAAGAATAGTTTAGAATATCACCTCTTCCTTTAGTTACTCTTTCTTATGAAATCCATTTATGCACCTTGAAATAGTATTTGGATAAGGGAGAAGATTAACTGGAACATGTGTTAAAGGTTTATGAAGTGATTTGGGTATAAATTTGGAATTCTCCAAGTATTAGTAGTTGTGAGGAGATGGAGTGGTGAGGGGTCATATTTATAAGTGGAGGAGTGGGGTGTTCTTGAATATTGTATTCATTAGTTTATTATTACATCTAAAAAAACCAATTTTGTTAACACTTATTTCTATATTAAATAAATGGTTAATCTACCTTAGAACTAATGGAGGATTACATCATCCATGGTTCAACTATTCAACTATTTAACTTATAAAGTTAAATATATTATTTTACTTCATCTCACAATTCCTAAAAAAATCATTATTTTAGATAACTTAAAAAAATTATCCATAATTATTTTTAAATGTATAGATATAATTTTTTTTAAAAAAAATAATTTATCAAATACGACTAATTTATTTTTTTAATAAAATCAAAATTTATTTACAAAATATACATTTTAATATAAAGATTGAATTTATGACCCTATGAAAAATTACATATAGTATAATAAAATTATATATGGTATAATAAATAACTATATTAATTTATAAACCCCTTTCATGAAAATAAAATATCATTTAAATCATTATATTTATTACATAAGTTAAATTAAAATTTAATATTTTTCAAAAAATATTAACATATAAATTATCATTTTTAAAAAGTTTATTTACATTTAACATGGTTAAAATATATAATATTCCCACTATATATGATTCATAAATTATATTTTACACATACATAGGTGATTATAACATTCTTAAAATTAGGTTACTATTCAGAATATCAAATGACAATTATAAAAGTCATATTACTATTTTAGTGATTACATTTAATTTTTAATAATAAAATTTGTAATGATCATATGGGTTAAATAGTTTCTATATGTGCATTATATTTGACTGATTTTCCATTAAATTATATTTCTAAGATTTATTTATATATTTTTATTTAGAAAGATGAATATTTTATTACTATTATTTTTTAAATTTCTACTACCTTTAATGAGTGTTGTTATTCTAGTGGATTGAGAATTTCCAAATTTTCCTATTATAGTTATATTATTTTATATTATTAATCCCACTAAAATATTTTCATTTAATATTGAATATTTTACTATATAAATTTAATGTTACAAGTATAAATACAGTCGGTTTAATATTTTGGTGGACGCAGATTATGATACATTACTAAATATGACACAATTATAAGAAGGGAGATGCCTCTGATAAAATTCTATGTCATTGAATTTTTAACCCTTAAAAATATTTTCCCATTAAATTTAATTTATGTAATTTGTAGAAAAAAAGTTAGGGTAATTTTACCTCTTGGAATTATTTTATCCCCAATTCTCCTATTCATTCTTATGGTTTCACCATAGTACTTTGATTGGGTCAGTTGTCTTATTTCATAACAATTTATCTATACGGTATAAGTTATTCATTGGTTTCTCCTCATAAAAGAGATCATTTTTCAATTGTAACACCTATCAATTAAATAATTATAAAAGACCCGTAATGTACGTCACTAATATGGATACATGTAATAAGATGTGTACTTGAAAAATTCCTTATAGGAGTAATAACTAACAAGCTACTACACTGATGAAATCAATAATCTCAAAGTGGACAACGTACCTGAGATATAAATTTCATTTCTACAAAAATATCAAGATTCCATTCTAATTAGATATGTGGAGGAACACTTTATCACAAAACACAAACTCCATGTATCAGCAATGCTGAAAATCATAAAACTTATATTGATATTAGGAACCTCGATTTGCTATTGAATGGTCTTGATACCTTTTACCATTTCCACTATGACATAAATTCCAAGTATATTTTTTTCTCACTTCATCATAGCACACATGTTTTCTACCTCTCTTCCCATAAAGGGATCAATATATAACCATTTGGATTCTTGAGTACAAATATTATTGTATGATGAATCGATCAGAGGAATATGTTTTTCCCATCATCCTTTGAAGTTCATAAATCATGATATCAACATGACCTAATGTTTATTGATAGTCAACACACATTGGAAAAACATTCAGGGCTAATATGTCGTTCTAAATTTCAACTCAGTGTTTAGATCATGTTGGGTACTTTTCGATAACATAGAGGTAAATCTTGGATAGTAGTCTAGTATAATCGATATCAGGGTCCCATAAAACCCCAACACTTATATGTTGTATATCAATGAATGTTTATTTAGTGATAATTCATCTTTAATTTCAAGGAAGAGAGAATGTATTGTGAGATGTCCCACCAAAACACATATATAATTATTTCCCCACGATGTATTAGGATTAATAGTGACAAAGTTGACAGTAATGTTTTCCCATTTCTATGTAAGTATCGGTAATGGATGCATCATCCGCATGGATTTTTATACTTTTTTCCTTCGCCATCAAACATACTTGTAAATTATATATATATTATGTATTATCTTTCTTAAAAGTTTCCCACTAATATTTCTCTTGTAGATATCAATAAATATTTTTTCTACCATGGTAGATAGATAAGGGCATGCTATATGGATCATTAAAAAACATAGAATTTATCTCAAGATTTGGTGTTACTCATAGTCATGCCCCAAATCCTAATTCTCTTACTCCATTAATATTGGACTCTATGTATTTTTTTCTTATCTATTTCACTTTATTCTATATTTATGCATCATATCATTGAGAATATTTTATCTTCACCAGAAGTGATGGTTGAGATATCATTTATGAAAGAAATGATGATGCTCCTTCCTTTATAACCCCCATGTCTTCCATTACAAGTAAAATATTATTAAACATTTTCCAATTATCATTATTGATAATATTTTTAAATCCTTTATACATAGAGAATCCTGTAATTTATTTTCTTTTCTATGATAGCAGTCATTGATCAATGATAGTATTTGATCATAGCCAACCTTATTTACCAGCCCATATTAAGATCCTTCTATGTGAATATATATATATTTTACTTTATGATATGTATATATCTCACACATCTCCTCATATAGATAATTTTTTTCACATTTTAATATGATGATTACTACAAATAATTCCCAAACATGGGTTGGATATATATTCTCCTAAACATTTTACTCCCTTGAGGTGTTGTCCATTATCTTTTTTATTTTTCATTAGTACAAAACCAAAGACATTATTTGAAGCATCACAGTATACCATGAAAATTACACTCACTCGTGGGCCACATGAGTATTGGTTGGTGATAATACTATTTTCAAATCTTAATTCATTCGTTCCATTCATAATTAATGAAAATAATTACTACCTTATGAGTCAGTTTTTAGTTGGTTTATAATTATTAGAAGTTTCTACCAAAATTTACAATAATACCCAACAATTATTTAGAATCTATAAATCTAAAATATATATTTTTGTTGAGTCCACCCCTCAATAGCGACTATATAATAAGGGTCCATAGGTATCCCATTTTCTATTTTATCATAAACTACAAATGATAATTTCTCTCTCCAGAAATAAAATTTACAATACATTGCATATAGCTTCTCCATTCATAATGTATTTATCTTAGTTTTCAAATGATCATCAAAATCCTCCATGATTTTTGATACCATTATAATATAAAAAATAATGACTAAAACTATATATAATTATAAACTTTAAAGATTATATTAATTAATTCCATCCATATTTGATAGAGAAATAGCGAGTCCAACGGGCATCACAATGAAATAATAGTGTCCATATTGTTATTAAATGTTATTCTTCAGAGTATATTATTTATTTTTATTTAATTTTTGATATCCCTATATAAGATATTCCATAGAGAAATATAGGGAACCACATAGTTGATCAAATAAGACATCTATCTATGGACTAGGGTACTTTTTCATTATTATTATTATTTTGGGTACATGGTATTCAACTAATTGGGGCATTGAACAATCCTTCTTCCTAATGAGGAGGACCAGAACACCCCATGATATAACAATAAGAAATATAAACCCTTTTTCCATATTCTTTTTCAGATTATTTTTTTCTCTTTCGATGGCATGGTGTCTATTATATAGGTAGTCTTGGATATAGGTAGTGATCCATGTATAATTTTGATTGAGAAATCCAACTCTTAATAAAGGGGTAGAACATGAAACTACTAATGGAATACAATAGTATAATACCTCATAATGGTAATGTATTCTAGAATTATTCTCTTGATTACTTCAATAATTTTATAAAGCACTAATTTCTCATTAGTAAATAATATCCATAGTTGAGATGACGATTCCAATAAAGATTCATCCGATTCATTATGCTTTTATAGAATCAAAGGATGACAGGGGATATTAAGAGTGATCTTATTCTATCAAAAAATTACATTGGATATATATACAGAAATTAAATTTTGGTCAAATATAGATTGAGACACCACTCAATGAAGTAATAAATATTCTCTTGATTATTCAGTTGAGAAACACTAATCAGAGAGGAGTTATATACTTTTAATGAAATAATTTCTTTATTTTCTAATTCAAAAAATACATCTCAAGCCCTTATTTTTAGATGGATTATGAATAGTTCAACTAAACATGAATGATATGAAAGACTGTATATAACTAGAAAAAAATTTGATTGATATTATTTAATGAATGAAAGATGTTACTATCACCACAACTTTTATGAAATCCTCCTCCAGATTAGTGATAACATATCTCTTACATTATCTCTAGGCCCTAAAGGTAGGTGTGGTCGATTGTCTCTGATAACACTCATCATATTGAATTTTTTCTCATAATGATCACATTTCCTATGATTTAAATATTATTCCAAAGGATTAGAATTTACTATGACCATATTTTCATTAATTTCAATTTTTTGAATCTTTATATGTGTTTTTCATTCTTTATCCTTGTGCCTCTCTTTTCAATATATGAAACATCACCTGGTTACCTTGATATATTTTATGTGATTTTTCTTCCCACATATTTGACATGTTGGTAGTTGTGTTTTCTTCCACCATGATATTTATTCATTGATCATCCCAAAGAAAACCCAATTTTATTAATTTTGTCTCTAGGTCCATGTTACCACTTAGAGTCATAAATATCCTTCTTATCCATAATGTTACAATAGAAAATCACTTCATAGATATAAAATACTTGATGTGATAAATATTCTCATTAAATCTTCCTTAACCGACTAATGTATTGGTCCAACATACATTCATTGTAGATGAAAAATCTAGAGGGTACCATGAAATCATTGTGATGTTTCCCTCAAACACCATGATTGACTCATATTCCATTTTCATTAGTACGTGAAAATATCTCTCCATTTTATGATTGGTTTTTTGGGAAAAAAAATTATTGAGGAACATTTTCATTAAATAACACCATTCTATTGAATCAATTTATCCTTCGCGTATCATGTTCATTATCATATTTAACCACTAGTCAACTTCCCATTCTATGAAATAGACATCCATCACAACTTTTTCTTTTTTAAATAATTATAGTATTTAAAATATATTTTCAAATGAGTTAATCCATTATTCTTTGATGCGGGGATGAAAAGATCCAATAAATCTATAATCTATTTTTTATATAAATAAGTCGACAACAAAATTATCTTTCTTTAGATAATTAGGGTGTTGAACATGATTCAAATTTTTATTCATAGAATTATTCATCTGTGAATGTACATCAATGCTGATCTTAGCTCCCGGACCCATATGTTTAGATATATCGTTAGTGCATGAATCACATTTCCTACCTCATTGGTTATTTTGATGTTTCCTATAATATCCCTCAAATAACTATAATAAATGAAAAGAGGGAGGGGAAAACACTAACTAATAAATATAGTTAAAGGTAAACTATAAAAATAAAATGAAGAACATATAAATGACATATAATCAAATTGTATTACTCTCCAAATGTATAACCTTAGTTATCCATGGTAATTTCATTATTTGGTTTTCTAATCTATAATTTGTTCAAGACCTTGATAATAGTTTACAAAGAGTCAATAAATTTTAAAAATAATTCCCCCCAAGAGTCTCAAAATATAAATACATCTAGGCCTCATTGTTTTTCTCTAGGTGATGACGGGTTTAATTCCCCGTACTCCTGTTTCAGTGTACTTACCACTTAGTAAAACTCTTCTAGAGCCAAATCAGCTTATAATAACTATACATGGGTCTAATTTCATTGAAAATACACCATCTATACATAAGAAAATATATATTATATTTTATTATACATATAATTATCATAAGGGTCCTTAATAATGTATTATAGTAATAATACCCCAAAACAATAGTCCTTCCTCTGATACCAGCTATAATGGACCACAATGTTTACATATATTTCTACATGATTTTTATCATAAATAGACATTATATACTACTAATGGATGAGAAATCCTATTTTCCTTGGATGCTTATGTTCATAATAAATTTAAAACAAAATAAAAAAATGAAATTATTTTATTCAAAACAACATGCTCCCAAATTCATTTAATATCTTAAAATTTCATATTATATCATTGGGAAACACATGAGAAAAGAGGTTAAATAAAAAGCCCTGTATTGGAATAAACATGACAATGAACCATAACATAAAAGTCAAAAAATATAAAAAATATAATAAAAAATAATTCTTAGTAATAATCACATGGGATAAAACAACAATAATAATTTTACCATAGATAACGGAAGCATATAAAAATTGTAGCAAAACAAATTACATAATCATATGTTAAGGCTAACCACAAAAAAACCATAACATGGTGGACAATATCCAATTGTAGATGATGTTTACTACATGGCACAATTCATAACATCTCAAGAGAAACAATCATTACCCAATTAACTGAAGCACTATCTAGGTTCACCCATAATGACATTTTCATTCTTACGTATGACACATAAATAAGCCAATCATATGGTATAATCATAAAAATTACACATGGAAAGAAATGGGTTGTTGAATCTTGTATCATATCATAATCAAAAAAAATTTCCTAATGATGGAAATTTGGAAATGAACACAAGGCATATATTAACCCATTGAAAATGAGCATAAGTGGTGTATGAAATTTCAAAAACTATAATTGCCCAAGTTATCCTTAAATTATCCATCAATGATACAAATTATTGTGTTAAAATGTTATGGTTATGTGGTTAGCTCATTTTCATTGTTTCACTGAACACTAAGATTCATTTTAATTAATTTTATTAAAATATATTCATTCCAAAACATGAAATCGATAATGATATTATTATTATAATATTATTTAACCATAACAATATTTTTTTTGTCACTAATTTAATTAGGTGAAGGAAAACTAATTTCATTTTTCATGGAGGTGATGAACCAATAATTTTGTAAACAATGAATTCATTTTAGAAACAAATGATGTGAGGGTATACGATACATTTAAAAATTTAAAAATAATAAATAATTATATTTAAGACACTAATGATAACAATATTATTTTTTTGGGTAACATATTTGGGTAGTAGAAGAAAAATAAAACTGAAAGATATTATCTGAGAAACTTACTTCTTCCTTTGGTTTCATTATTTAAAGATACCCCTTCAGTTTCCCTGAAATTAAAATTTGAAGATTCCATTACCACTAGTATGTAGGGAGATGTGTCAAATACTTGATTTATTTTAATGGTATTTTTATTTAATTTCAATTATTTCTTTGTTTTGGGTTTTTTCCATGCATTTTGGTGGAAATGGTTGGCTTTCAAAATTTTGGCCAAACCCTGATCCCAATTCAGGGTTTAAAAATAATTTTTGTTTCTTTTATAACACCTTCAATTTTCAACATTTTTCATCCATTAAAATTCTTATTTGGCCTCTACTAACCAATTAACACCACTATTTCAATTTGGACCCTTTAGGAATCCACAATCATGGTGTATTTGGGTTTTTATTTAATGAATTAGGCCACCCTGGAATCCCATTTCAACATTAAACAAAAATTATTTAATATATTATTCAATTTTAGCGATTCTTCAGTGATTCCATCTCTTTATCCCGAGCCCACTAAATCTAGGAGCACCCCATTACCTCATCTCCCTCTTTGGAGCTCATTTTCTTTGTGAATTTGGTCGAAACATCTAACACTTTCATAATTATTTCATTTTTAAAAGGTAATTTGATTCGTTCATAACTCCTTAATTATTCAGTATTTTTACCCCAATTTAGTTCACAATTAACCTTATCTTCCTTATTATAACCTCAATTTTTTTTTTCAATTTTAAAATTCAGCTACTGGTTTATTTGGAGTGATTAATTCCAGATCCCTCAAGTAAGTGGGTATACTCTATTCCTCTTTAAACATTCTTAGGGTTTCATTCAATTTTCTTATGGTTTATTCCCTTATCCTTGAAGACTCAAATAAAAAAAGGGTAGGACTTCAAATGTAGGATTTAACCTTGGATTTATTTGTCCAATATTTTTTTAGGCTTGATCTGTCGTCATTATGGTTTGGTAGTGGTGCGTTTTAGTTTTCGAAAAAAAAGGATTCAAGTGTTTTCATCACCTTCGTAGGTGATTCAATTGTATATTCAATCATTTTGGCCTAGATGTTGTGTTTATGATATTTTCATGTTTATTTCAATTGATTATTGCAACAAAAATTAGTTTTAGTGGTGTTTGTGATGCATGTGAATTTTAAGTGCCAACTTTATGTGAAATTGAGGGTTTTTCATATAAATCTTTTATTGGTTCATTTGGGGCATCCCTATAATTACGTAGTTGATTTTACTGAAATATATTAGGGTTGAGAATAATTTTTTTAATGTTTATTCTCTTTGGTTGGTGTAGTTAAGGTTTGTTTAAATGTTTTTTGTGAAGCAAATGGACTTTAAGTACCATGTTTGTGTGGGAATGGGTTTTTTTAATGATATAACTACATGGTTCATATGGGGATGCCGCATAACATAATTGTTTGTTTAATTTATGGGAATTGAGCTGCCATTTTTTTGGTGACTTATAGGTGTGCACATAGTGTGAAATGTGGATATTTCAATGAGTTTTGGGTGTAGAATAATGCGAGATTTTGAGAAGTTGTTTTATTGAAAATAAAAATGTTTTGTTTTATTTTTTTGTTCTATAAATTATTTATTGCTACTGAATTTTTTTTATGTGACCAGTAGTTGTGTTTTTATAGAAAAAGGGATGTGTTTTGCTTGCTAAAAATGTTTGAGCACAAAGAGGGAATCCGGGGTACCTAGGTGGGTGGATATGTACTAGTACGACTAGTGAACCAGTTGAGTTTTTTCCCTTTATCACTGATAAAATGGATAAATACAACTCTAACTAAACTATATTATTGATTATGGGGACCAATAGGTTATGGGTATGTACTCTACAATGGGCTCGTACATAAGAACATATTTTGTTATGGTTAATCTACATTGAGGTGTGAGGTACATAGATCTCGATACTATCTAGTGCCTAGGGGTGTTCTCAGTTTTGGTGCCCATTGTATTTGTGTAATTAACCCTTTTATTAGGGTGTGTGTGGAGGAAAATTACATTATATAACATTTCTTATATAAATGTGTTTATATCTGAAAATTTTAGTTTTGAAAACGGGTTTCAATTGAATGTTTCATTTCATGGAATTTGTCACCGATTTTCTTTACATATTAAAATTTCTTGCTTTTACCCCCTGTGTTGCATACTCATTGGAATAATTTGGTGGTATCATATTGGGTTTAGTCTCACACCCTACTTAGACCCCTTATGTGTAAATAGAATTGATTATGTTTGAAACACGTAAATGAAAAGCCTCACGTGAAGGCATTTCGGGTTGTTGGTCTCTTCATATGGTGCATTGTTGTGGAGACGGCTCATTTGTGATAAACCCTTTCCAGGTGGAGTCTTTGGGGATGTTTATATGCTATTGTTTTTATATTTGTACAAATTTTATTGTCTTTAAACCAATTTATTCAATTCTGGATTTTTCTTAAGTCTTGTTTGGCATGAAAATTTTATATTCTTATTATTGATTGTTTATAATGTTTTATTCTTTCATACTCATGTAAATCATTCTAAAACCAAACTTATTGATACTCAGGCACTTGTTCAAGTCCGTGGGGATACGGAACACCCTTTAGGAATTTCCATGGGATGGATTTGGTGCTAGTATTAGTGGTGACCATATTTGGTTCGTGAAAAAATGGTATCAGAGGAGGATAATGTTTTTCGGTTATATTATTATTTTGGGATGAGTCATTCTAGATAAAAGCTAGGACTATAGAGACTCCAAGTTTTGGTCATGAATAAGGTGGATGGACCACACCTCTCTAGGAATACCTCGATTCACCAAGGGAAAATGGAATAGTTTGTTTTAATTCACTTCTAGGTGAGACATATACTATGCAGACTACATGTGGACATCAGGCGAGAGTGAAATAGAGGTTTATCTTATTGTTGTAATGTTTTTGGATTCATTATATATGATGATATTGATAGAAGTTTTCAGAACATTTGTACTTATTTTTTTCTCTTGTGACTATTGTCATTTTCTTGCAACATGACTCCCTTTTAAGCTCCCATGTACCCACAGGAGGGAACCAGAGAGATGTATCCCTCACCTCTTGATCAGAGGCCAGTATAGGCTATGGTTGAGGCAGTCAACGCACTAGAAAATGGGTTGGCTCCAATTAAAACTACTATTTAGGATGATGAGGCTGGTCCTAGGAAGGACAAGGCCTATGAGTTACTAAAATATTAGTCTCCTACTTTCTGAGGTAGCGTGAACACACTAAGATTTCTAATCGAGTTTTTGTCTTTTGTGATGGAGTGGGACACACCGCTGGGATTGAAGAAGGAGCAGGGTCTCAGGTTCCTATCCTATGTGCATTCAATGTTAGGGTTTGAGATGGAGTGGGACCTCATGGTGTTATATTTGGATCTGTTAGACATAATAGATGACCTGGATTCGCTACTACACTTCTAGGCATACATCAATTTCTATTGGCGGTGGGTCAGTTTCACAACACCTGATGTGAGTCATCAGGTTTTTCTTGGGGAATGGG
Organism: Viscum album; assembly: GCA_963277665.1. Classification (NCBI taxonomy): domain Eukaryota; kingdom Viridiplantae; phylum Streptophyta; class Magnoliopsida; order Santalales; family Viscaceae; genus Viscum; species Viscum album. The sequence continues at coordinate 1,405,438,535 of OY728166.1, read as the reverse complement.
ATCCTCGATCGAGTCGAATGGGACCTCATCTACGAAATACGGGATATGTTGTTTTTTAGTTATTGTTATTCATGATAGAGTATGATGGTCATGTTCCTGATAGTGGATTACCGCATTTAGAGGAAGAGTTTTGAATAAATTTCAGGATGATTTTCATGTTTTCCTCAGAGATAGATCTGGAGTTCTAGATTGATCTGGTTCGGGGAACACATCCAATATCCCTCTTATCATATCACATAGCCCCCACCGAGATGAGGGAATTAAAGATACAACTGCACAACTTAAAATCCGAAAGAAGTATTTTCCCTGATCCTCAATCCATGGGAAACTTCTGTGTTGTTTCTGAAAAATACTGACAGATCCCTCCAGTTATTCATTTAATACTGTAAGATTAATAAGTTGACAATCAAGAACAAATATACTTTTCCCCAAATAGATTAATTATTAAATATGTTTAAGGAGGAAATGTGGTTTTCTAAAATGGACATACATTCGAGATACAATCAACTCATGGTGAAAGAGAAATATATTCCAAAGATAGCCTTCCGAAGATGGTACAACCACTTTGAGTATTTGGTCATGACCTTTTTAATGAACAATTATCTTGCATATTTATGGAACTGTTGAACTGGGTGTTCCACTAGTATCTCATTTATTCATTGTGGTGTTCGAGGATGACATTCTGTTATAATCTGGCTATGAGGAGGAACACAAACATCACTTCCGGATCGTTTTGGGCACATTGACAAAGCATCACCTTTTTTAAAATTTGTCTAAATTCACATTATGGATCAGGGAAGTGAAATTTCTGGGGAATGTGATCTCAAAGCAGGGTGTTTCAGTGGAATATGAGAAGATCAATATGGTCATGTCATGGGATCAACCGAAGAATGTGTTTGAGATCAAGAGTTTCCTTGTCCTGTTTGGTTGTTACATGTAGTTTTTTCGTGACTTCTCCCAACTTTCTTCATCAATGATCATTCTCACCCGGAATGGTGTGAAGTTATTATGGTGCCCAAAATATCAGCCATTGTTTTAGAAGATGATGTGTAGGTTGAAAACCACCCCCATTTAAATTTTACTGGTGGTAGGGGAAGGGGTACGTGGTCTGTAACAATGCTTCAGCTATGGGTCTTGGGCGCGTGCTAATTCTGGACTATCACATGGTGGCATATGGCTCCCGCCAACTACGACCACATGAAAATAATTACCCAACCCATGACATGGAATTAGCAGTTGTGATGAATGATTTGAATACTTGGCATCCCTACCTCGTTGGGGAGATGTTTTTGGTCTACTATGATCCCAAAATCTTGGCCTATATCTTCTTATAGAAGGACCTCAACATGAGGTAGTATCACTGGATCAAGTACATATAGGGGTTCAATATTGTCATTGTTTATACCCCAGGAAAAGGTGAAATGGTGGTCGATGCCTTAAGAGGAATACTTCTAGTGTAGGCTTTGTGTAAGTCTAGTGATGAGTTGTAACACCCCAAGATTTCATAGTACATTATTTCCTCAAAGTAATTCAATAACTTTCATTACACGCAACACTGAGTTCTAGCACACCATGGCTTACCAAACAAGCCATTAAAAAGTGGTAATGAATAGTATTAACTGAATTTTTAACTTTATATAATACTTATAATTTTAGAATCCATATTATGTGTTTCTTAGACATAATGTAATAACAAATCTATTTTTTTCAGATAAAAGAAGTCTTTTTCAAAAAATGAAATTTTACCACCTTTTAATGGAGAAGCCTTTTTGAATATAATATTAAAACTTTAATATATTCAATTTTACAAAATAAACTTCTTATTTAGAATCGAGACATAAGAATTTAGTTTCAATAAAGTTTTCATGTTTTTCTGATAACTTTCATATTTGGGTGAATAGAGAAAAATACTATATTTTAACTGAAAACAGCTTTTTAAATCAAAATAATTTATATTGTTAAATTATAAATTTTAATGGTTTGGAAGTATAAATATATTATATTTTTACCATTTAATCCAATTATGTTCATTTTAAGTAATTTCACTTTGAAATTGGACATAAACAAGTGTCAAACTTTTGATAGTTATTATTTCTTAAAAATACGCCTTTCAGTTTTGACAACAGGAATTAATTTTAAATTAATAAATGAAACTTTTATGTTTTTAATTTGGTAAAATAGAATTAATTTTTTGATTCAAAATATATAAATTATCTTAGGGTGAAATTTTGGTACTTTTATGATAACTTTCATATTTTGATGAATAGTGAAAATTACTAAATTTTAATTAAAAAACATTTTTAATCGAAATAATTAATAATGATAAATTATGAATTTGAGTTATTATAAAGTATAATTAGATAATAATTTTACCATTTAATCCAATTTTGGTAATTGTACATAATTTTATATTTAAACTGGACATAAAAAAGTGTCAATATTTTGATAGTTATTATTTGTTTAAAACATGTTTTTTATTTCAAAAACGGGAATTAATTTTAAATTAATTTCTGCCACTTCTGTGTTTTGAATTTAGAAAAATGGATTCCATATTTAGAATAAGGAGTTCCCAATTGTGTAAATAAGTATCTTTTATTTTTATACATTTTGAATAATTATTTCGGTAAATATTTTATTTACCATGGTTAAAGGGTAAATCCGGTAAATAAGGGTAAAAAATTATATTATAATAAAACTAAATTACCCTAAAACATGTCCTAACCCTATCGGTTGATACCGTTCCAACCATGGGTATCTTTGTGTCGATTTTGGTACCCCATGGATCCACTTGTAAGTGATAATGACACTTTATATTAATTAAGTTAAAGTAAATGAAAAAATGACATAAGCATATATCTTTTAGAAAAACAATTTTTACATAGTGTTATATATGTTATATTTTCACCTATAAATTTTTATTATAAATATAAGAATATTTACTACATAATTGTATTTTATTTATAATTTATAGACATTGAATAATTAAATTTATTTATGACACAATAATGATGAATTATTTTCCTTATTAAGGATTGAATCAAATAATTAGTATTATAATTGATAAAATCAATATAATTTTAAAATTTTGATGCCATACACAGATTTTACTGGTTAATATTATATTTTATGATTGATTAAATTAATTTTGTTCGAAATAATAAATTTTTTAATACTTTAACAAAAATCAATTATTTGATATTGTCAAAATTGACATAAATGGGTTTTTAAAACAAATATTATATTATTAATTGATATTCTATTCCTAAAAATCTAACATATGGCCAAATAACATATATAATTATAGGTGTATATTAATGGACCACTTGGGGGTATCATAGAAGTTTATAGTAAGTTTATTGACTATATAATATAAAAATACAAAGTGACATGGTAAGTGTCAAACTAATTAACTAAGAGTTAAAACTAAACGATAAGGTTAATATAGTAACCCAAACCTATCTAAAATCTATTGGATGAAAGGATTTCGACCCATACCTACATTATAAATTTATTAATCCACTTTGGATCCATTAAAACCCGAATATTAATTTATTATAAATTAATACTTTATGTTTTTTTCTAAAGAGCCACTCCTCCCCCTTATAAAAGGACACCACTTATAACCAATTCTTAATACCTTAAAATCCTTTTGGTTCAGCTAAACCTTGCCCAATTATCCTCTAAAATTCCCTCAATTCAACCTATAGGCCTTCCTTTAGTCAAGAATCCAACTTATAGAGCCCTATTGATCAAATCAAAAGGAAGAACCCGATGAAGATGTAATGTTTTCACCACCCTCTTCCAAGTTCCTTTCATCTTACACTTATTCTTTATTTGTTATTTCCATTCTAAAATAATAATTAAATTATGTTATATATACTGTGATGTTATTATAAATATGGCACAACCATATTCTATATTCTATCCATCCTTTGAATGACATATCAACATACGTGCGTACGTACAACTTATCGTCTCCACGTCGTGGTGTAATTGTTATTCAAAACATTATTATTTGGATGGGTATGATAATGATGTGTAACTGATGTAAATAATAAAAATATAATGATAATGATTCTGTATAAATTATATAACATCCAATTATATTTTATTTTAATATCAAAAGAATGATATTTTCACTCGTTCGTACATACGGACTACCGTCTCCACGAACGCGATGAGATTCATTCCCCATCATATCCATTCAAGTATAATTCTCATTTGATGATTAAAAATAATTTTTAATGACTTGATTTCATTCTGGATATGGATAACAAACAAACTATGGATAAAAAACACGACTTATGTAACAAAACATATAAAATAAAACGAATCAGTTAACACCCAAAACAACGATAATACTAAGATATTATTTACAAAACAATGTTAAAAGATCATATATGATATCATATTAATGGATATGATTCTTGTATAATTTAATAAAAATTATTTAACTATTATACAGGAGGTTAACCTACCCTCTACCAAGGAAAAGTACAAGGTAAGGGTTAATTTCACAATCTATTTATTATTTGAGGTTGTTTATATGTAATTATCTACTGGGACCTCTTTATCATCCACATCCATGTTTCTTAAAAATGTATTTCAAATAATTATTAAAATTTTATGGACTATGGGTTAAAGTCATTTATACCCTTTTTGACTTTTTATAAGATGTTTATAAATGAATCTTTCCGTCGTTTTCCAAACAAGGTCCTTTTTAACCTTTTCAACAAAATTAAGGTAAGAATGTCTTTTTTAACTTATTCGGCTGGTGCGGCTATTTTACAACGTTAAAAAATCTCCAAAGCTTCCCTTACATGGTTATAAGGACATTTTCAAAGAAAATGTCTCATTTTATAAATATGTGACTTTTAAATGATTTAAAAAATATATAAATTTCTCTCAAATAGTTTTGATTTCATCTATGTCAACATCCCTTGATGGATTTTGAGTTTATTTGAAGTTGATTTATTATGATAAAAAACTTCCATTTTGTATTAAAGGTTTTGTGATATGTTTGACTGTGGATGTGTTATTTTTATACCATTCACGATTTATAGAGAAAGTATTTACATTTCATATGGTAGTTTTAATACGAATGTTTATGTTATATTTAAACCTATTCATTTGAGGAATGCATTGGACTTAATACGTGATGGGTGGAGCCCGCTATAGCTCCTCGATGCATCGGTAGGTCTCATGAGACAAACTAGTGTCTTGTCACAAGGCCTTGACAAAATATTCTTTGTAGTCTTGGCACAAGGCCTTGACTATGTGGTTATGATAGTCTGGAATTATGCATTTCATCATTATGAAAGTGGTTATTGATATTGCATGTGATTATTCAACTAGTAGAATATCCATGTGAATAAGTAAATGGAATTATTTCATTTTATCTTTTCCATATTAGGCTAAATTTCAAGTTTAAAAGGCTTTTGTTTTATTTATACATTGCCTTAAATGATTATGCTTATTTATGAAAGTTTCCTCTATATTGTTATCCTTACTGATCATCTGATATCACCCCTTTCAATGTATTCTTTTTCCTAGGATGTGAAGAATTATTTTCTGAATGACATGAAGGGATAGTATGAGGGTAGATAAAGGCAAGATGTTGTTGTAGTTTTCACTATAGGATGTAATGTAAACATTATGAATGTATCTAGTGATTTCAAGGATTCTAAACTAATCGGTCTTTCGAGACTTGATCTTTTGTGATCATGCCAATTTTATTTAATAATTCACCGACTCGGGGTAATTGGGGTTGGGGCGTTACATGAGTGGACTTTGATGGGGCTCTTTTCTTAGATTCATGTGGAGACCAAAGAGAAAAATGGGGGTTCTTTCTTAGCGAGCGTTCAATTGACTCCTTATTTTTGGAGCCAATTTAGAGGGAAAATCCTAGTGATGTGATTTGTTAGTGTTTGGGGATGTTTATTCATGGTGGGGAGACATCCTTTGATTTTTTGTTGTTTTCTGAGGGAATCATGAGCTTTAGGGGACATTCAGTAGAGCCATTATCTCTGCGGAAGGTGGTGACTGATAATTTCCACTAGTCCTAGTGAGCTATCCATTCGGGTGCAACCAAAATATATTATGATGTCCATCAATAGTTTTGGTGGCCTGGTATGAGACAATACATCACATTCATCATGTCGAGATGCTACACATGCCATCAGGTGAATGCAGAGCATCAATGGCCCTTCGGTTTGCACCGGCCATTACCCATTCTTACCTTTAATTGGGATGATGTTTCCATGGACATAATTTTTGTATTTCCTCATACACATCCAGGTAAGAATGCCATTTGGGTGGTGATTGATCATCTAAGAAAATCATCCAACTTCATTCTGATCAGAGATGCTGCTAAAGTTGATGATTTGAATCGTTTGTATCTTCAGGAGGTGTTAAGGCTCCATGGTGTACTGTCAAAAGTTTTCTCATATAAAACCCCCATTTTACTTCTTGATTTTTGGAGGGCCTTAATAATTCCATGGGGTCTTAGATTAATATGATCTCGGCATACCATCCTCAAATGGATGGTCATGCAGAGCAGGAGAATCAGATTCAGGAGGACAGGCACCACACATGTGTTTTCTATATAGGAGGTTCTTGGGATAGCAATATGGGATTGGATGAGTTTTTATTATAATAATAGTTATCAATCCTCAATTCTAATGGCTCCCTTTGAGTGTATGTATGGTCATCCTTGTTGGTTCCACCTATGATGGTCATAGAGAGGTGAGGCCACACTATTGGGGCCGAGTTTGGTGTAGGAGTCATCTGAGAAGGTCAAGTTGATCAGGATGCATTTATTGAAAGATCAGAGTCACCATAAATCATATACTGACCACAGGTGTCAGGAGATATTATTTTCTATTGGTGACATGGTATTATTGAATGTGGCCTCTCGTTTGGGCCATCGTCGATTAATAAATCAAGGAAATATGATGTTGTGGTATGTCAGACCTTCCGAGGTCACTGAGTGTATTGGATTGGTGGATTACAGGTTAAACTTACCTTCTCTGTTGACATCTATCCATGACGTCTTTTATGTCTTCCATTTGAAAAACTACAATCCGAATCCATCCCATGTACTGAATTGGGAGGAGTTGGATATAGAGACTAATTTATCAGTTTTTGAGTGGCCAATTCGAAGAGTGGACATCCAAGAAAAGCTGCTATGGGGAAATCATATTCCACTGGTCCAGATTCTTTGGCAGCATGTAAATGACACACATGATACATGGGAGCAGAAGTCATTGGTTGAGGAACAATATCTGTTCTTGTATTCTAATCATGCTTTATGTAGACTTTCCAGGACAAAAAGATTTCATTGTGGGGAGAATTGTCATATAAATGACTTATTTTAAAGGTATTCTTTTATTTAATTTCCATTATTGATTTGTTTTGGGTGTTTCCCATGCATTTTTAGGGAAATGGTCCGTATTCAAAATTTGAGCCAAAACATGAGCCCAATTCCAGATTTAAAAATAATTTTTTTTCTTCTATAACATTTTCATTTTTCAACATTTCCACCCTTTAAATTATCTACTTGGCCTCCCCTTACCAATTAATAACACCATGTCAATTTGGACCCTTATGATCTATAGTCATGGTGTATTGGGGTTTTTTATTTAAGGAACTGGGCAGACCGGATGTCCATTTTCAGTTTGAATTTTTTTTTTGTTTATTTAATATCATATTCAATTTTAATGACTTTTTGATGATTTCAACTCTCAATCAAGCCCACTAAACCTAGGCACGCCCCCATTCCCTTATCCCACTCTTTGGATATTATTTTCTTATCAAATTAGGTTGCAAAATATTATGTTTTTACAATTCATCCATATTTAAAAAAGGTAAATTGATTCCTTTATAAATCCTGTATTATTCAGTCCCCCCCCATTTTAGTTCTCAATTAACCTTATATTAAAAATTACTACATTATTTGCATTTTTGGATATTTTAAAATGCATATAATGTTGTATTTGGGGCAATTTATTCAACATCCCTCATGTAATTAGGTCTCTATCATTCCACATTCAATTGTTTTTTTGGTTTCATTCAATTTTCACAGGGTTTATTCCCTTAACCATGAAGTAAAAAATAAAAAAAGGTATGATTTTGATCCTAGGGTTTAACATTTGGTTTTCTTGGTCTAATATTCTGTTTTTAGGCTTGATCATCCCTCCTTGAGGTGCGGTTGTGGTCCATTTGAGTTTTCACCCAATGGATTCAAGGGATTTCATTACATTGGAAGGTGATTCCATTCTGTATGAAATCCTTGTGACCTAGATTCCATGTTTATGATAGTCTCATGTATATTTCATTTGTTTATTTCTGAAAAAATTGGTTTTAGTGTTTTTTGTGGTACAAGTGAATTTTAATTGATAATTGTATTTGAAATTGGGGGTTTTTCATATAAATCTTTTATTGGTTCACTTGGGGATGCCCTATAATTACATAGTTGATTTTATTGAATGGTATTAGGGCTGAAAATAATGTTTCTAATATTTATTCTCTTTGTTTGTTTATGTGAAATATTTTTTAAATGTTTTTTGTGAAGGAAATGGATTTTAAGTTCCATGTTTGTGTGAAAATATTTTTTTTAAACGATATAACATCTTGGTTCATATGGGGCTTCCTGATAACTGAATTGTTGTTTCCATTTAAAGGTATTGAACTTAGATTTTGTTTTCGTGACTCACAAGTCTGCAAATATTGTGAAAAGTGGGTATTTCAAAGAGTTTTTGGTGAAAAACAATGTGAGATTTGAGAAGTTGTTTTATAGAAAATCAAAATGATTTGTTCTATGTTTTAAGTGGTATAATGTGTGTATAAATTTTGTATTATTTTTATGTGACCATTAGTATTGTTTTTATATGAAAAGGGATATGCGTTTCTTGCTTAAATGGTTTGAACAAAAAGGGGGAATCCCAGGTAACTAGGTGGGTGGACATGTACTAGTATGGCTAGTGAACCATATGGATTTTGTCCCTATTTCACTAAAAAAATTGATAATAAAACCTATATATATACTATATTTATGATTATGGAGGACCACTAGGTTATGGGTATGTTATCTACTAGAGTCTTGTGCATGAGAATGTATTTTTCTATGGTTACTCTACACCGAGGTCCAAGGAACATAGGGCCCGAGACTATCTAGTTCCTAGGCGTGTTCCTGTTTTTTATTATCATTGGATTTGAGAAATTTACCCTTGTATTAGGGTTTTTTTATGTAAATTATAGTATCTACCATGTCTTATTTATATTTTTTAACAATTAAGAAAATTTTATTTATGAAACCTATTTCCGATTGAATGTTTCATTTCTTGGAATTTATCATCGCTTTTATTTAAATATTAAAACTACTTGTTTTTTCATCTTGTGTTTCATACTGTGAAAAATAATTTCGTGGTATCCTATTGGACATAGGATCGAACCCTACATACACCCCTTGGGTATAATTATAATTGATTATGTTTGACCCAGGTATAGGAAAAGCCTTAGGTGAAGGTAGTTTGGGTTGTTATTCCCCTCCTATGGTGCAGGCTTGTGGAGATGGCTTGGGTGTTGATGACCCCTTTTCATGTGGAGTCTTTGTGGATGTTCAAATACTATTTTTATTTATGTTTGGACCATATTTATTGTCTTTAATCAAATGTATTCAGTTCTGTATTTTTCCTAAGTCGTGTTCAGCATGGAAATTTCAGATTCTTATTATTGATTGTTTTTAATGTTTTATGCTTTAATACTCAAGTAAATCATTCCAAATCCAAACTTATTGATACATAATCACTTCTTCCAGCACGTGGGGATAGGTAATTCCTTTCAGGCCTTGTCACGGGATGGATTTGGTTCCAGTATTATTGGTGACCAGATTTGGTTCGTGAAAAAATGGTATGAGAGGATGTTAATGTTTTGGGTTATATTATTATTTTGGGATGAATCATGCTAGAAAAGAGATAGGAATATCAGTACTTAGAGTTTTGGTCATGAATAAGGTTCCTGGCCGGAAACAATCTTGGTAGACCTTGATCCTCCATTGGAAAATAGGATTTTCTATTTTTCTTCACTTCTAGGTGAGATGTGTAGGCTACAGACTACCCATGGACTTCAGGCGGGGGTGAAGTAGTGGTTTTTAATATTGCTGTATTGTTTTTGGATTCATTAGTTTGATGATATTGGTGTAATTTTTCAGAACTTTTGTACATATTTTTTTTATTGTGAATCTTGAATTTTTGAGGAAACATGCCTCCCAAGAAATCTCTCATGTACCCACTGGAGGAAGCTGGAGAGAGCTCTCCCTCACCGCTTGATCCGAGGCTAGTAGAGGTTGTGGTTCGGGATGTCATAGCACTAGCACATGTGGTGGATCCAGTTATAACTCTTATTAGAGATGTTGATACTGGTCCTAGGAAGTACAAGTCCTAATAGTTCCTAAAAAATATGCCTACAACATTTTGAGGTAGCATGAACACATTGAATTTTCTAATCGAGTTTTTGTCTTTTGTGATGGAGTTAGAGGCGACGCTATGAAAGATTATGGAGTAAGGTTTTAGGTGCCTGTGGTTTGTGAATTCCTTGTAAGGGGTTGAGATGGAGTGAGAGCTATTGGTATTAGATATAGATATTTTTGACATAATAACTGGTGTTGATTGGCTAGTACACTTCCAATAACGCATCGACTCTTATAGGCAGCGAGTGAGTTTCAAGACACTTGAAGGCAGTCATGATGTTTTTCTTGGGGAATGAGATACTCGGTCGAGTCATATGGGACCCAAACTTCGAGAGTTTGGATATTTTGTTCTTATTTATCATCACTCGTGATGGTGGATGATGGTCATGTTCCTGAAGGTGGAATAACTCATGTAGTTGACATGTTTCCGAAGGCATTTTCAGATGATTTTTCATGTTTCCCCCCGGAGTAGGATGTGGAGTTCTCGATTGGTCTGGCACTGGGAACACATCCGATTTCTCTTCCCTCATATCTCCTAGACCCCACCAAGATGAGTGAATTATAGATACTAACTTTTCCACTTATAATTCAAAGGATTCATTTTCCCGAGCTTATCTCCTTAGGCCTCTCTTATGTTGTTTGCGAAAATGAATGAAGGATCCCTCCGATTGTGCATTGACTACCAGAAGCTGAATACGGTAACAATGAAGTAAAATATCATTTTCCCTAAATAGATGACTTGTTCGATCAGTAGAAGGGGGTGTAGTGTTTTTCTAAAATGGACTTGTGTTTGAGATATCATCAAATCAGGGTGAAAGAGGTAGATATCCCAAAGATAGACTTCCAAAGCAGGTACGACCCCTTTGAGTATTTAGTCAGGCCCTTCAGATTAACCAATGCTTTAGAAGTACTTATGGGACTCATGAACCGGGTTTTCCATTGGTACCTCGATTTATTTTTTGTGGTGTTCTTGGAAGACATTTGGGTATACTTTGGTTCTGAGGAGGAACAAGAACGTCACTTGCGGATCGTTCTGGCACTTTGTAAGAGAATATCCTTTATGAATTTTTTTTCCAAATACACAATACGGATCAGGGAGGTGAAATTTCTGGGGCATGTGATCTCAATGTAGGGGGTTTCAGTAGACCCCAAGAAGATCAATGCATCCATATCATGAGAGAAAAATAATAATGTGTTTGAGTTCAAAAATTTCCTTGGACATGACTTCTATTATAGGATGTTTGTTCGTGACATCTATTGGCTTTCTTCACCGATGACCGTGCTCTCATGGAATGGTGTGAATTTTGTATGGGCCCCAGAATGTTTGGAATCATTTGAGGAGATAAAGTGGCCGTTGACTACCTCTCCCCATGCTGATTTTACCTGAGGCCAGGAAGGGGTGTGTTGTCTGCTGCGATGCATTTAGTATGGGTCTTGGGTGTGTGCTTATGCAAGATGATCATGTGGTGGCATATGGCTCCGGAAAACTCTGACCACATGAAAATAATTACCTCACACAAGACTTGGAGTTAGTAGATCTGATTCATGCTTAGAAGACTTGGCGTCACTACCTCTAGGGGGAGAAGTTTTTGGTCCACTCAAATCACAAAAGCTTGGCCTATATATTTTTGCAGGAGGACCTCAACTTGAGGCCGCGCCGCTGGATCGAGTACATGTAGGGGTTTGACTTTGACATTGTTTATTCCCCAGTAAAAGGTAACATGGTGGCCGAGGCCTTGAGTATTAGAGTTCCAGTGTAGGCTGGAAGATTTCTAGTAATGAGTGGACATTTTATGGGGATCTTTCTCGAGATGCATGTGGAGACCAAGTAGAAAAATAGGGGTGCGTTCTTGGAGAGATTTCACTTGACTCCATATCATTTGGAATATATTTAGTATGAATAACCTAGTGATGAAATTTTTTAGTGATTGAGGCAGTTTCTTTATGGTGGGGATACATCCTCTGATTGGACGTCGTCTTCTGAGGGAATCCTGTGCTTCATGGGCCATTCTATAGTGCCATTATCACTACGAAAGGTGGTGATAGATGATGACCCCTAGTCTAAGTGGGTTGTCTATCCAGGTTCCACAAAAATTTATTATGATGTCCATCAGCAGTTTTGGTGGCCTAGTATGAGATGATACATCATGGACTTCGTTTCAAGATGCTACACATGCAAATAAGTGAATCTAGAGCATCAATGGCCCTTTGGTTTGCACCATCCATTATCCATTTCAACCTAGAAGTGGAAAGGGGTTTTCATGGACTTCATGGTTGTCTTGCCTCATACACCTTGGGGTAAGAATTCCATTTAAGTGGTGATTGATTGTCTGAAAAAATCATCCCAGTTCATTATGATCAGGGATACTAATAAAGTGGATGAGTTGATCCATTTGTATCATTAAGAGGGGGTAAGGATCCTTGGTGTTCCATTAACAATTGTCTCAGAAAGATACCCCTGATTCATTTATCGATTTTTTGAAGGCCTTCAGAAGGCCATGGGGTGACAGATTAATATGGTCACGATGTACAATCCTCAAATGGATAGTCAGAATGAGCGGGCAAATCAGATTTTGGAGGACATGCTCCGTGCATGTGTTTTGGACTTTGGTGGTTTAGGGATAGCCATTTTGGATTGGTTGAGTTTTCATATAATATCAATTACCAATCCTAAATCGGAATGACTCCTTTTACGGCGCTCTATGGCTGACCTTGTCGATCCCCCTAGTGTTGGGTTGAGAGAGGTGAGCCCTCACTACATGGGCCGATTTTGTTGCATGAGACGTTTGAGAAGGTCAAGTTGATCAGGCAGTTCTTATTGACAGCTCAAAGTCTCCATAAATAACATGGTGACTAGATCATTCAAGACTTAGAGGGTCACATGGTATTGTTAAAAAAGGCCCCTCTTCTAGGCCATCGTCAATTGGAAAATCAAGGGAAGCTGACTCCACAATTTGTTGAACCTTTTGAGATCACTGAGAGTATTGGAAAGGGGGAATATATATTGGCCTTACCTTTTCAATTTACATCTGTCCATGAAGTCTTCCATGTATCCCAGTTATAGAAATACAGCCCAGATCCATCCTATGTATTGAATTGGGAGGAGTTTGATATAGAGCCTTATTTATCTGTTTTTGAGCAGCCAGTTCATATAGTGGACTTCCAAGAAAAGGAGTTTCACAAAAAATTCTATTCCACTGGTCTAGGTTCTTTGGAATCATGGAAATGATACACATGATACATGGGAGCATATGTCATTGGTTGAGGAAGAGTACCTATTCCTATTTTCTGATCAGGCTTCAGGTAGACATTATCGGAGGGAAATTTTTATTGGTGAGGATAATTGTCACATACATGAGTTATTTTAAAGGTATTGTTTTTAATTTCCATTCATGCGTTGTTTTGGGTGTTTTTCATGCATTTTGGTTGAAATGGTGAGTTTTTAAAATTTGGTCCAAACCGTGAGTCCAATTCCAGATCTAAAATAAATTTTGTTTCTTTTATAAATCCTTCATTTTTCAACATTTTTCATCCCTTCCAATTCCTACTTGGACTCCCATGACCTATTAAAACCCAAAATGTCAATTTTTACCCTCAATAAATCCATAATCCTGGTGTAGTTTTTATTTTATTTAAAAAATAGGGCCAGCTCTGAAGCCCATTTACAATTTTGTTTTTAAAAATTGTTTATTTAACATCTTATTCAATTTTAATGATTTTTTAGTTATTATACATTTCAAGCGAGCCCACGAATATTAGGTGTACCCCCATTCCCTTATACCACCCTTTGGAGCTCGTTTGCTTCGTGGATTAGGTCGAAATATCCGAGGATTTCAAAATTCGTCCAGATTTAAAAAGGTAATTTTATTCCTTCATAAATTCTTCATTATTCAATACTTTCAAGCCATTTATGTTCTAAATTAACCTTATTTTCCTTATTCCAACCTCAATTGAATTTTTGGATATTTTAAATTTCAGCTACTAGTGTATTTGGAGCGATTTCATCAAGATATCTCATGTAAGTGGGACTCCATTCCTCTTTTAAGCTTCTTTGGGTTTCATTCAATTTGCTTAGGGTTTACTACATTATCCTTGAATTCCAAAATAACCATAGGGTAGGGTTTCAAACATCATTTTTAACCTTGGATTTTTTTGGTCCAATCTTCAATTTTTATGCTTGATCTACCATCCTTGAGGTGCATCAGTGGTGCGTTTGAGTTTTCCCACAAATGATTCAAGGGTTTTTATTACTTTGGTAGGTGATTCCATTGGGTATGAAATCCTTGTAACCTAGGTATTGTGTTTATGATATCTTCCTGTTTATTTAACTTTATTATTTATGGAAAAATTGGTTTTAGTGTTGTTTTTTATGCAAGTGAATTTTAAGTGCTAATATTATATGAAATTGAAATTTTTTAATATAAATCTTTTATTGGTTCATTTGGGGATGCCCTATAATTACATAGTCAATTTTATTGAACTGTATTAGGGCTGAAAATAATGTTTTTAATTTTTATTCTCTTTTTCGTTGTTGTTGAGAATGTGTGTTTAAATTTTGTTGGTGAAACAAATGGACTTTAAGTTCTATGTTTGTGTGAAAATAGATTTTTTTAAAATATATTACTTCTTGGTTCATAAGGGATTCCCCATAACTGATTTTTTGGTTTCATTGAAGGGTATTGAACATATATTTTGTTTTGGTGACATAAAAGTGTGCACATAGTGTGGAAAGTGGATATTTCAAAGTGTTTTGGGTTCATAACAATGTGATATTTTGAGAAGTTGTTTTATTGAAAATCAAAATGTTTTTGTGTGTGTTTTAAGTGGTATAATGTTTTTATAGATACTGTATTATTTTTATGTGGCCATTAGGGGTGTTTTTCAATGAAAAGGGATGTGTTTCTCTTGTTGAAAATGTTTATGCACCATGGGCTAATCCCTGGTATCTAGGTGGGAGGATATGTACTTGTACGACTAGTGAACTTAATGGCTTTTGTCCCTGTTTCATTGAGAAAAAGGATAAAGAGAACTCTAACTAAAATATATTGATGATGATGGGGGAAATGGGTTATGGATATGTTACCTACTCGGGTTTTATTCATGAGGATTGATTTTTATATGGTTACTCTAGATCGAGGTACATGGTACATAGTGTCTGAGACTATCTAGTGCCTAGAGGGGTTATCGGTTTTGGTGCTCATTGGATTTGTGGTATTTACCCTTGTATTAGGACGTGTTTGTATGTAAATTATTGTAGATAAAGTGTCTTATTTAAATGTTTTAAAATTCTGGAATTTTAGTTTTGAAAACTATTTCAAATTGAATGTTTTATTTCTTGAAATTTATCACCGCTATTCATTACATATTAAAACTGCTTGCATTTTCACCATGTGTTGCATACTATTTGGAATATTTTGGTGGTATACTAATGGTATTTGGATAAAACCCTACTAAAATACTTTGGGTTTAAATATAATTGATTATTTTTTACACAGGTAAAGGAAAAGCCCTAGGTAATGGAGGTTCGGGCTGTTAGTCACCTCCTATGGTGCTGTGCTGTGGAGACACCTCAGGAGTGATGACCCCATGTAGTGTAGAGTCTATGTGGATGTTTTTATGCTATTTGTATTAATTTCTGGACCACTTGTATTGTCTATAAACCAATGAATTCTGTTCTTTATTTTTCTTTTGTCTTGTTTGGCATGGAAATTTCAGATTCATATTATTGTTTGTTTTTAATGATTCATGCTTTCACACTCGTGTAAATCATTACCAAACCAAACTTATTGACACCCATGCACTTTTTCCAGCCCAAGGGTATAGGAAAACACTTTGGGAATTGTCATGGTCTAGATTTGGTACTAGTATTTGTGGTGATCAGATTCAGTTCTTGATAAGATGTTTGGGAAGTAATTTGGCTATAAAAGTTTCATGATATATGGATTAGAATTTAGGATGAGAAGGGGTTGTGAGGGTTGATATTTATGTATGGAAGAGAGGGTTGTTTTTAAATATCATATTAATCACCTTATTATTTTCACTTAATAATAACATTAGTATTAATTAATGTGACTATATATTGTAAAAGGTGAAATTTAGTTCTACATAATGGGTATCTAAATAATCCATGACGCAAAAATTCATGTGTTATGAATATATTGTGAAAACCCTATTTTATCATATTTCAATGTTAATAGAAATAAAAACATCCTAGAAATTTAAAAAAAATCACCCAAAACGTTTTTTAAAGTGTAGATTTATAAAATTTAATCCATTTTCAAATTTTTTTAAATAATTGAGATTTAATTTTAATATAAAATCTTCATTTATACTGAAAAATACATATTTTAATATCATGATCGATTATTGGAAACATAAAGAATTAAATATTTTTTAGTAAAGTTATATTACAATTATAATAAAAAATAATATTAATTTATAAACTCACATGATGATAAAAATTTATATTATATAGTTGTTTTTATTATAAAATATATTTTAAATCATTTATGTTTAAAAAATAAAAAACATAATTTACCATTTTTAAAACATTCATTTACTTAATCTGCAGTATAAATATATCATAGATTCTATTTATATGATAAAAAAAATATTATTTTACAATTACTTTTGTGAGGATACTGTTCAAAGGATCAGGTTACGATTCCTAAAGGTCAGATTTCTATTCCAACAGTCGGGTTACTATTCAAATAATCATCTTTATATCATAATGGCTAGGTTTATAATAGTAATATGGGTTCCCAAATATCTATAAATACATTTTTTCATTAATTTTTTATTAAATTTTATTTATCTAAATTTTATTTATATTAATTTTCAAGTGGAATATTTTATTTAAAAAATTGATTCTCATTTCTATAGTGTTGTTTATGAGTGTACAAATTATAGTGGATCTGGAAATTCAATATTCTCATATTTTAGTTGTCTAATTGTGTATTTATTATCCTCTTGAAATATTTTCAATTTATATGACCATATTTATAATGTAAATTTAATTTTAATATAGATATTATAAATTATAGTTGTTTTCATCATGTGGTGATTATGAATTGTCTATATTTCTAAAATTGACATAATTATAAGAAGGGATATTCCTTTGATAAAATTATTGGTTATAAAAATTTGACTCCTGTATTATTTTGGGAAGAGTAATCATCACTAAACATATTCAATGCATTCGATTTATATGAAATATTCATATCGATATTTCATTACACTGGAGAAGGAGTCCTATTGACTAAAGTGTCAACAAAAAAATGACGTTTTACCATATAGGTTCTTGGTTTCATTATAATTAGTTAACTACCAGTTTCTCTTATCTAATTATAGTTCATTTGGGTCTGTGATGTGATGCACCCTAATGATGGTGAAATTTTCACTCTATTCCAGGGATAGGTAGTGACAATATTAGGTTAATACAGGAACTTGAGGCATTTATATTGGTCCCATTAATGGTGAATTAGATTTTAATATAGGTTAATAAATTTAATTATCATTGATATATTTAAAAATAATTTATAATGACCCCATATTTTCAAGCATGGATATTACAAGTTTTCTTAATGAATATTCATTATATTACACAGACATATTATTGAGGACCATGACAATTTAGTTCCATTGGAAACATGGAATACATTATTATATTTTGGTGAAATATATTCAAAATATCCCATAAATATTATCCCATTTAGTGCTTATACTTAAAACCTTTCTTTATAACCTATGGAAAGGAAACATAAGAAATGGAGAGCTCAAATTCTCAATAAGTGTAAAAATTAAATATATTTTTGGAATAACATGAGCATAAGGATATGAAAACTGGAGTGTAACATTTGATAATCATACCTTGAATATCAATTATCATAATATTAAATAATTTAATTTAATATTGGATGTTAATAATAGATGAATCATTGGATAATCAATGAAAATGACCCATGAGTGTATAATAATGGTATAAAACATGGAATTTATGTCATACAGATAATAATTGAATATATTATATCAATGATAAATACCGAGAAAATCACAGTATGTTAGTATCGGGATAATCACCAATGTACCTAATTTGTTCTTGGGATGTACTCCAATATAGCTTCTATTTTTGGTATTAGGATGACTTCTATTGTATATTCTTATTGACGGCTTAGGATGACCTCTTATATACCCTCTTATATGGGATTTTGGATGGCCTCCCCCATTTGAGCTCAAAGAATATTTATCAATACCGAATGACTTAGAAGGTTTTATACTTCCCACCATTCACATAATTAAAATCATAAATATATGTTCCACATGATCATAAATCATTCAACACATCAAAAATTATGAATATATGTTGTTTTCATGAACATAAAGTCATAAAATATCCCAGGGACAAGTAATGAGATTCAAAAAAAATAATTCCTTTACAGGATAAACTAGTTAGAGAAATAATCTGACTGGTACCCTTAGATCATATCCTTTTTAAGACAAGAGTAACAACAACATATTTCATCTCAACTGGAAAATAATTTTGAATAATCTTTTTACATCATATGTTGAGGAAAATATCATTTGTTTATTGGAAAACTGATTTTTAAATCAAAAAACATTTGAAAAAAATTCCATTTAAAATAAAAATGAGAATTTATAAATAAATCTTTCAAAAATATTTTAAACATATTTTAAATATTTTCCATGAAAAGGCTTAAAATATCATTTAAAATAAATTTTAATTTTTTTAAAGCATTGTTTTTTAATTCACCAAATTTATGAACCAAGAGAGAATATAATTTGGTAAAACTTATAATATAATAAGAATAATTATATTCATGGTAAAAATTTCAAATGGTAGTATATATAGCTCGTAAAATAATATATGTGCATAACATAACATGTGTCTCAATGAAGAATAATTGTGACCAAATTACCTTACCAATTTGGTTGAATTTGAACCATATTCATCATGGAAGAGAGATTATAAAATGGATATGTAAATGATGATAAATTAATTAATATGTATCATATATTAAATATATGTGTTGAAAATACACCACAAAAATTAAACATGTAGTGTATGTGACATGTGTCTCACAAAAATAAATGTGAGACAAAAATCTATTACCTTACGTTTTTAATTCCAACGTATTTGTTAAAAACCATTTTATAATGAACATAATTTTATTATAAATCAAAAAAAGACCTTATTCATATATATAATACCATATATGATTTAATTATGACATTATATTACTTTTTCTTAACAAATTCATGTTAAAGTTAGCACTTTGTTTTTTGTATATGTTTTAACACATTATTCTTGGTATGCTTGCATAGATCACAATTTAAACATCTAAAAATGAAGAAATGATATATGTTATATATATATATATTCAGTACATATATATTTATTAGGATTCATAAATTCTAGTGGTAGAAAATTAAGTACACCGTTTATGTAAATGGTAGGCCATACATACACATGAAAACTGTTTTCATTTTCTTTTCCTCTTAAAAATATGAAAATTATATGATATATAATTATTAAATAATAACTTTTTTGTCATATATAGAACATATGGTTATTAAAACCATGCTTTATACATTCAATGTGAATAATGAACAAATCACATCGCTTTGCAAGGTAGGAGTATGTCGTACACATCAACGATGTCATATTATTCCCAAAAAATGGAAAGCATGAAGTTATGTGTGATATATAAATTATATAATAATAATAAAATAATAAAAATAATTTATAAAATTTAAAAACCTGTAATCCATCATTATTTCAACTAGTAAATGTTGTAATGGAAGAACAAATACATTGGTTCACGAGGTGATAGTCAGTCATAAACATAGACTATGATTATGTATGCCATTTTATGGATGTGTGTGTGAGTTTCAGTCATAAACATATAATAAGAAGATATAAATTTATTTTGGATACTGATGATATTATATAATCAAGTAATTATTAGTGTTGATTGGGTAGATAAATAAATTAAACAAAAGTGCTTGTTGAATGGTGTAACCTCTTCTTTGGGTAACTACTTTTTGTTTTCACCAAAGAGATTCAATGGTTAGATTTATTCCCAAAGGGATAATTCTAGGATTATGTGTTGGAATTTGGTATGTAGTTTGGATAGTTTTTTACCAAAAAAATAGCTTTTAATATCTTAATAAAAAAATAAGTTGTGCCCTTTTATAATAGAGGGGTGGGGGACTCTTGGAATATAGGAAAAATTAATTTTTAATATATATAATTTCAAATAAATAAATAAATAAATAAATTTATTAAAATATAAGTTATTTTAAGGTTTTAATATCTTCATAAAAGTGTTTTTAGACAAGTTTTAGTGTTATTTTAATCCTTGTAATTTTGATTAACCATTAGTTATCCTAATTTAATTTCAACTATGTAAACAACATTTTCAATATTAAAAGGTAGTAATTATTTTTATATAAAGTTCCAATTGGATAATAAATATACCAGTTAAGATTTTTTAGACCATATCTTACCCCACTTTTCTTTATTGAACATTTTTTTATTTTTAATTAATATAAAAATATATTTTTTAATATATAATTAGTGTAAATTTTTGTAATATCATTAAATTAACTTTATGAAAATAAATAAATCATGCTAACATCCAAAAAAATTAACACACCCCTAAAATTTCATAGTGATATAGAAAATTCTTCTATCTCCTTAATTAATTCCAATTTTATTTATTTTAATATTTCTCATATCATTTAATTGATTTGTTCATTAATTTAATAATTATTGTATCTTCATTATGTAAATAATTATGATATGTATTTTTTCAGTGAAAATTTTAATTAAATATTCATTATATATATAAATAATTTATATTTTTATAACAATATCTATAGTTATTAATATATTTTATTTAACCACATATTATAAATATTTAACATATTAAAAGTAAGAGTGTGACATTTTTTCACTATCTTTTATCTTAATAGTTTCAAATTGATTGTCATAGAAAATTGTACATAGAATAATTGTTTTTATAAATTTAGGTGTTTATAGTCTAATTAGATTCAAACAATAGTATTTAGACTAGTTTTAAGGTAATTTTCTAATATTTACAATATTATTTTTATCCTTAATTACTTGATTTACCAATAACTTTGGTAAAACAATTACTAAGATTGAAATTTAGATTGCACAAAAATAAAATTTACATAATAACTAACTTTTTCTAATAGTACTGAAAATATGGAATTCATTTTTCATAATTCAAATCACAAATGTTTTATGAATTAATTTATAATTGATTCCACAGACAGGATGGGACAACTTTTTTTTAAAGTAAAAATGTTCAAAAGTTTGATTTTTTTATCCAATATCAATGTCAAATTGTTTACGATTAACAAAATTGAATTAATTGTTGTATAATTTATATAATTATACATTAAATTTAATTAATATATATTTAACTCTTTAAATAAAGTAGATAAAAAGAAGTTTTAAATGAAAATATACTATTTTACACTGTTCATAAAAAACAAACTTCTCAGAAATATACCAATAATTCACCCATAGTAAATTTTGATATTACACTTTAAAAAATGCAGTATATTTTAATAATATAATTTATTTATTTTTAAAAAATTCTACATAATATAACCGTGATATTAAAAGTTGGTGGTATTACCTTTCATAAAAATATATATATCTTTAAGAGTAAAATTGGTTTTATTCTTTTCTCCTATCCAAAAAACCTAAAATATGGATTTTAATTAGTTTACTTAATGTAATATAGAAATCATTAAAATCATTTATCAAAGGTAATTTCATTAATTTATTAATGTAAAAAAAGATTAATTTTATAATTAGTTTTTCCCATCAAATGAGTTTTTAAATTTTCAAAAGGGTTTTATTTTATTTTTATTAATTAGTCACCAAATAATAATTCGTATATATATATTTGAAGCATAATTTCATAATTCAATTAATATTATTAACATACTCCATTCAAACGGTTAGGTGAATAATACTATAATATTTTAATAGTATTATTAATAGTACATAATAGTTTTGTAAAAACAAGGTGTTATGTGTAACACAATCTATCTAAATAATTTGAAATTGTTTGTAACAGAAGAAAGACATTGTGTTTATTGTTCTAAAAGCTTGTATATGTGTTGTATGTAGTGCCATATCGACTTGGTGTATCATATAATTAAAAAATAACATGGTTCTTTCTAATAACACAATTTATGTCCATGGTTTCTTGAAAATAAAAATATAAAAAACATTAAATTATTTTGAAAAACAATATTTCACAAAATCATAGGGTGTTACATTCTAACACCCTTAAAATGAATTTTTCCCACAAAATTCATCTAGGTTATCGATAGAAATATATTTGAAAGTACCATTAGTCATAACCCAGACAGTAAAAATGAATAATTAAAATACCTTTAAAACATTAAAGTTGGAAACATAACAGTAACCCAAATTCACTCATAACGATGTTTCCATAAAGGATAAAATAGGTGGAATGTGAAATAAAGGAAATGGAAGATAAATCTAAATAACTAGTTTTGATAGAGAGTGATATAAAACCTGATTATGTCAAAGTTAATGATAAAAAATCCATAACCCAAATAGGATTGAAAAATATCATTGATATCATTAAAATGATTATAACAATACAAAATTTTAATTCATGACTCATTTAATTATGTTGAAGTGTTTTCATGAGAAGATATACATATATGGTTTCAGTAGAATATCACCAATTATTTTTCTTTGATCAATTTCCACTGCATCTCTTATTCCATGAAATGAGGGTTAAATTTTCATTATGAAATAACTATCATGTCATGAGATCAATAAATAGAACAATACATCATTATTTCTATCTTTATCATAATAAAATGGTTAACAATAGTTATCCAATATACATAAATACTCATATGGATAGATAATATGTTTATATCTCAAAATTCATTAAAATTTTAACATAAACCATTTCATAAATGGTCAACCTTGTATCCTATATAAAATATTATACACCAAAACATTAGATATAAGGTTACTAAATTTCCTAAAATAATATTAACATTATTATAGAAAATATAATATAGTAGTTACTCTTTATCAAATTTAAAACATGTGGATACCACAATCATTTTCTCTCATGAAACATGTTAGTAACCTAAATTAACATAATTCATTATTGAAAAAATGCATGCTTCCTTATTTGATATATTATTTGATATATACTAAAATCAAAGATATTTGTAAACTTTATCCGGGAATGAATAATAAACTTCTTCAAAAACTCATTATTCTATTTCAAGGTAACCAGTACTGTCCTATTTACATTATCCAATCATCATTATCATATCATCATGAAAACATTAATGTTTATCTCTCTGTTAATTGTCACAACCTACCCCTCGGGGCCCGTGTCATGACTACCCCAAGCCCACCTTCCTTAGGCCAGGGGCTGGCGACTAGCACTGAAAGGTGTATTCTCTAAAACCGGGAAGTCATTGCTATTATATATTGTAAACAAAATCAACCAAGAAAACAAAAAAGATACAAACAAAAGTAAAAAATATAGTAAAATGAGGGTGTACAGTAAGTTAAAGGGGAAAGAATACAAGCCCAACTAGAAACTACAAGAAAACTAGAAAGTACAATTAAACTGAACAGCTCCTATGAACACCCACCAAGGATCCTACCTGAAAGGTAGGTACATCTCTCGAACGGTCGTCTTGGTGGTATGCCTCATCGAAGGTCCACCTCTAAGCTACCTCAAGTCCTGGTACACTCATCCTCAGTCATCATTGTCCATCATCTACACCAAACACAATAAGGTGCGGGCGTAACCCATGTAGGGGTGAGTATAATGATACTCAATAGGGACCCAAATACCCTCAAAGGTCTCACAAAATCCACAAATTATAAACCAAAAGCATGAAAACAACTGACAACCCTACTTAGGTATATTCCAATACATATACCTAAGTTATCACGTATACCCATCTCATTCAGGATGAAACTCAAGGCCCAAATCCTGAGCCAAAGTACAACTATTCCATGAAGGAAAGAATACAATGAATATAAAACCACAAAGGTATGTACCAAAAAGGTAACACCACATAGAATAATACCACAAAGGTATCAACACAAAGGTAAGTAACACGAAGGCAACACCACAAAGTTAAGTATCAAATAGGTAATGATGCACATAAGAATACAACAATGGTATCAACACGAAGGTATGTACTGCAAAGGTATGCCACATTGAAGATTACCACAAAGGTAATGACTCAGCTTACACCTGGTATAAATTATGTATGACATCAAAGATGATTAGATATAACTTTTGAATCATCATACTCTGTTAATAGGCAAACACACGAATGATCCTAAATCATCAGACCCACGTAGGATCCTAGATCATCAGACCCACATAGGATCCTAATATAGCAGACCCATGTAGGATCCTAGAGTAGTCCCACAAGGATTTACTAGAGCGTTCCAACTGGGACTCTCAAACATAGACCCACATTGGATCCCAATGCAAAGACCCACATAGGATCCCTTTTATCATGTTACAGCCAGCTACAGGGTTCCCACACTATGATCGCTTGATTCAGGTGGTTCTGCTCCTCAAGCCACGAGTTGATACTCAAGCTTCCACAATGTCTCATGAATAAGTTCCCCAAAGGACCACCACATGACAGGGGTCCCAACGCAATAAATGGTGCGTCAATCGGACACCCAGTCTGTCAGTTATTGGACTTTTAGTTCAGAGGGACTTGATGGATTCATGTTCTATCCAACACGGACATACCCCAACATGACCCCAAAATCAAGTGGTGTATACCAAAAGGACCTTCTCGATCCATGGTTACTGGTGCCATAGACGGTTTTTCAAATGGACACCCAGTAGCTCATGATATGCCCGAAAGAGTTGAAGTGTTTGAAACTGGTCCAGGTCCGGTCTGACTCAGTCGGAAAAACCCGGACCGACCCAGTTCGGGTTGGACCGACCTACTTGGTCAACCTCAGCTGATCTCTATGGTCGGGCCCAGAGATGCGGCCCAGCACGCTAGGTGGCCCGCGCTGGTCAGCCCGCTAGCCCACACTGGCCTACGGTTGGGTGGCCCCACATTGGGCCCCCCATATCCACCACCAAAAGAGGGAGGCGCGCCTTGGTTTCCCCAAACGGTCAGGCCATTAAGGTTGGGAGGCCGACTGATAGGCGTCACGTGGTGCCGACAGCTCGCACGTCGTACCCCATGTCTCGCTCTGCTCCCCGGATGGCCAGATGGCCAACCCTCCAACACGATGCAGTCACGTGTCGTGCCATCATGGGTGGATGGAAGCAAGCCAGCTGCACCTCCACCGTCATTGCAGCCTTGAACCGTGACACCTACATGTAGGGCGGTGCGGGCGCGTGCATCCACCACCGTTATGCGGATGACTGTGCATCGGCCGCTGCCCTCACTCTACCGCGACCTATGGGACGCAACCCTTTTCCAGTGGTGCGGTTGCACCACCGTCGTCCTCACAACTGTCCGAAGTATTGTCCACTGCTCTCAAGTCCCACCAGTTCCAGTCGTCGGCACCAGTTACTGTCCTCCTCCATTGTGAAGAATGTATCAAAAACCACAAAGGTTGTAGAGTAGTTGGGCCATGTTCTTTTGGCCTTCACCCTCCGTGTTAGAGTAGTAGCAAGCAGCTCATGGGGAGTGATTAAATGTAAAATAAAATATTGAATATTAATATAAAAACACACCCCTACCTTGAAGGTTATGAAGGATGAGGAACAAGGAAGATGATGATGTAGTCGAAGAACATCGACGTTTGTTGATTCCACAAGGCGATTCTGATATGGGATCGGAGTCGGTTCCTCGTTCTTCGTTGGAGCAAGTTATTCTTTAGAGAATGTTCTCCCAAAGTTCTCCTCTGTTGTTCCCATATATTAAACCAATGACATGGAAAAATCCATATCTTTACATTCTCCCCACCTCAAGGATTTATGTCCCCCAAAGACACATCATAAAAACTCAGAAATCATGTGGGGGTACTAAGCACGAGTCTAAGCATCCCGCTCCCATGTGCTATCTTAGAGGTTTCCGTGCTGCTAATGTACACACACAAAAGGTATCAACCGGACAAGAAGGACCTGCTCCTGTCGATACTCAATCTATTCTGGAACCTCTGTAAACGTCACTCCATCGTCGATGTCCAGCAGGCCATGGTCGATAACGTGTGATGAGTCATTCACATATCTCCTCAGCTGGTATACGTGGAAAACTTCGTGCACCCGGTGAAACTGTGGAGGAGGTTTTAGGTGGTAAAGAACCTCTCGGACTCTAATGAGGACCTAAATAGGTCCAATGAACCTGAGAGATAACTAGCTACCCCGACCAAATCTTTGCAAACCTCATCGAGGTGAGACCTGTAGAATGGCATGGTCACCATCCTCAAACTCCCGGGGTCTCCGTCTACTATCCGCATAAGATTTCTTCCTTCTCTGTGTAGTCTTCATCCTCTGCTGGATGATCTGCACCTTCTCTGTAGTATCTCGTACCATATCTGGTTCCATTTGAGTGGTGACTCCCCTGGGTCAGTCCAGAACAATGTAGATCTGCAAGGTCAGCCATAAAATGCATTGAAAGAGTCCATACCAATGGCGGAGTGGTATCTGTTGTTGTAAGAAAACTCCACCAAGGGAAAGTGATCCTCCCAACTTCCACTGATGTCAAGGACGCAAGCATTTAGCATGTCCCCAAGGGTCTGAATGGTTCACTCAGTCTGGCCATCCATCTGAGGATGGACGGTGGTGCTCAAACGAATCTGTTTCTTGAAAGACTCCTACAACCCCTTCCTTAGCCAGGATGTGAAACATGAATCACGATTAGAGACTATCATCGAGCGTAATCCATGTAACTGCACAATCTCCTGCACATAGAGGCATCCCAATATCTTTAATAAACCCTACTCTCTGATCGGTAAAAAGTGGGCTGACTTGGTGAGTTGGTCGACGATCACCCAGATAGAATCATGACCCCTAGATGTGTGTGGAAGTCCTATCACAATGTCCATGGATATCCCATACCACTTCCAATCCGATACCCTTAAAGGCTGAACTAATCTTGCTGGTTCCTTATTCTTCACCTTCACTTGCTGAAAAGTGAAGCATCGAGAGAGAAAATCTACTACTACTTTCTTCATTCCCAGTCATCAGTGCTATCGTCGGAGATCCTGGTACATCTTCGCCACTACTGGATGTTCCACTAGAGGGGATGTGGGGAGCTCCCTCAAAAATTATTCACAAAGTGACACTGGTACCATGGGACATCCTCTGTAAGGGATGATGTGCTCCGTACCTTCAAAAAATCCATCAGGTTCCTGTCATGTGGATATTTGAGTATATCGAGCCTCACAGTCAGTGTCCCCAAGCAGCACCTCCCTAACTCACTGAAGAAGTGGGGGTGTGACTGTAAGATACTAAAGAAAAGCTGCTCCATCTCATTCCACAAAGAATATTTGTAAGGAAGACAACTTCTCCATCATCTCACCAAGCAGCTGTATACCAAATCTCTTGCGGAGTGCATATACTACAATGTTCCCCTTCCTTGGAGTATATAATATCGCTAAGTCATAGTCCTGGAGGAACTCATGCCAGTATCACTTTCTCAGGTTTAGGTCCATCGGAGTGATGATATACCTAATAATTTTGTCATCATAGTAGACAGTAAAATGTTTACCCATCAAGTAATGTCACCACATATTCAATGAGAATACAACTACTACTATCTCTAGGTCATTGGTAGTGTAGTTCTTGTCATTTTGTATCTACTATCAAGAAACATATGTGATAACTGCTCGCTCCTATATCAGGACACATCTGATCCCGGTCCCTGATGCGTCGTAGTAGACTACATACCAAACTCCCTCCTTCGAAATACACAAGATGGAGGAACTAGTCAGCCTCTGCCTTAGCTCCTAAAAATTCCACTAGCATCCCTCCGAACACCCAAAGGGTTTCCCCTTCTTCATCAACACTAATAAAGGTGATTTAGCTCTAGAGAAATCTGGAACAAACCTCTAGTAGTATCCGACCAAACCCAGGAAACTCCATACCTCCATCACAGTCCTGGGTGGCTCCCAAGTAAGTACCGCTTCAATATTCTCTCGATCCACCACAACTCAAACCTCTGAGATGACATGTCCTAGAAAGTGAACCTCTCAGATCTAGAACTGGAACTTTGGGAGCTTACCATAAAGATGGTGTTCTAGGAGTGTGTCCAGAACTATCTGTAAATGATAGGCATGATCCTCCTTGGTATCCAAGTAGATCAAAATTTCGTCGATGAAGAATACTACAAAGCAATAAATGTATGTATGGAAGATCATGTTCAAGATCCCATGAACCCTTCTGGAGCATTGGTCATGCCGAATGGTATGACCAAGAAATCATAGTGTCCATACCAACATCTGAAAGATGTATTCTACACATCCACATCTTGTACTCCGAGATGGTCACATCCTGATCTGAGGTCTATCATCGAGAAACACCATCCTCCCTTCAGCAGATCAAAGAGGCCGTCAATCCTCGAGAGTGGGTACTTGTTCCTCCCGGTCTCCTAGTTCATGTGCATATAGTAAACACAAAGTCTCAAGCTCCCATCTGCCTTCTTGGCGAACAAAACCAGGGCAGCCCAAGGAGAAACACTAGGCTGGATGAACCCCTTCTCTTGTAAGTCCTCAAGCTATACCCGCAACTCACAAAGCTCCACGAGAACCATCCGAAAAGCTGGTGTTGATATCAGTGTCGTTCAAGGGTATAAGTCAATATAAAAGTCCACATCTCTGCGAGTATGTAAACCCAAAACATCATTAGGGAATACATCTTTGTACTGGTCCATCACTATAGGGTAAATCAGACTCTCTACATCAACTGCTCTGAGGGTATGGATAACCAACTATTTAGTGATCAACTACACTCTCATTTGGGTAAGTCCATCCTGTGCTACAAAGGATCCCTTCTCGTCGATGAAGGTAAACCTAGTCCCATCCTCACAGATAAACCACACTTTTTTCCTAATACAGTCAATCTGAGCATGGACTATAAATAACCAGTCCATAACTAAGATGACGTCGTAAGGCCTCGACACTGCTAATAGGAGATCCCATCTAAAGATCTCACCTCCTAGAGTAAGCTCACTTTTCCGAAACCAGTGTCTAATCGTCTACTTCTCTTTTGTAGGAGTCTCTATCCATAAGAATCGAGCCAACGACTCCATCAGAATCTCAGAGTTTCGAACAAGAGTTGTGGAAATAAAATAATGATTGGAACCTGTGTTTATAAGTACGAGAAATATGGTGGAGTAGACACAGATCATACCTCATATAATCTCTGGAGTGACATGGTTATAGGCCTCAGCTGCCTGGAGCTGAGTTCTTCCCTGTCAACCTGCTACTTGTGGTCCGGGTGGACCACCTAGTGGTGATGGAAAAAACATCTCAAATCGTCTCCCACCACAAGCTACATGACCCTATCCTCTGCCACGTCTGCCTGCTCCCTACAGACCTGCTCGGTCGAACCTCTATCTCTACCTAGGAAGTGCTACAACCGTCTGTGGATCATCCGTACTACGGGTCAGGTAGTCAGGAGCCACGTGACCCTACCCCCTGCATGCATAACACTGCCTAATCCTCACATGACTGGCTCTATCTCCACTGCCCCGCACAACCGACCCTGAGTCCTGCGGTCATCCAATAGTAGGTCTGGTCTTCTTGGACCTTTGTGCCATCTGTCTGCTACCAGCTGTAGAAGACTCTACTACATGATGCCCGGTGGTGGGTCTCACTGCTGGTGACTGCTTAGCAATTAACCTATCAACTAAGAGGGCCCACACTAACACCCTCTCCTATGTCAGGATACTGATAAAAATCATCGAAGCCCTAATCTCCCACCTGAGTCCCTGCTCAAAGGTCCGGGCCATGAAGAATGGGTCCCGCACCATATCATTGGAGTAGCGTGAGTGGTCAGTGAACCTCGCTGAGTACTGAGCCATAGTCATGCTGCCCTTTGGAAGATGAAGAAGCTCTTATATGAGCACTGTGCAAAGTGTCACCAGGACAGACTCTTCATGAAATAGGCTCTCACTGTCTTCCTAGAGAATTATCTCTTCATCGTGAACTTGTAGCATCAAACTCCACCATATTCATGCTAATTATTGTATAATACTACTATCAAGGATAACAATGAGATCAGCTGGTGTCCCTACTAGTTGAAATACTCTCACAACGCCCTCCATCCAATCATCATCCATCTATGCGTCAGTATCACCCCTGATCCTGGGTGGCATCTTGTGCTGGAACTCATGAAACACACTCAATTGGCATGCACCATCTACTACTGGGGCTGGTGGGCCTATGGGTAATGGTACCGTTGGTGCATCTGCTAGTGCCTCTACTGATATTGGGCCTTGCACCTAGGCCTCATCGCTCGATGGCCTATTGTCACGTACTACACCCAGAACCCTAGTTGGATTTTTGAGTGGATGAATCCTAAAGAAAATAGGTGCGCCACAGTCAATAATTTATACTTGTGAACTGACTAAAAAAGATCAGAAAGAAAACATTTCGAAACACACATGAAATCAGTGTTTTCATGCACTAAGTTAGAAATTAGAAGTTACGGTCATGGTGTATGGATAAGTTGGTCGCCACACCGATAATAGATTCCCTAAACTGATAACCACACTCACTACACATAACACTGTTGCCGTTAAAAAGATCAGAGTCCAATGTTTTACGGTATAACTGACTCATTTGATACCAATTTGTTACTTCCGTCCCCTGAGGCCCTTGCTGTGACTACCCCAAGCTCGAATTCTATGGGACAGGGGTTGGCGACTGGCACCGAAAGGTGTAATACCTAAAATCGAGAAGGCATTTCCTTTATATATTGTAAACACACTCAAGAAAGCACACAAAAAGATCTGAAGGCAAGTAAACTGTATTGTAAAAAATGTGTGTACTGTAAGTAAAAGGGTCCATAATACAAGCCCAACTGGAAAGTACTAGAAAACTAGAATGTACATGTAAACTGAACAAATCCTGTGAACACCCACCAAGGATCCACACTACTAGAAAATTTCCCTATACCCATGGTTTCAAACTATGGGTGTTTCCCATGAAACCGTGGGTATAGGCTATACCCACGGTTTCATGAACTGTGGGCTCCCGAGGCGTCGGGATAGCCCTATACCCATGGTTCTGTAGAAACTGTGGGTATATACCAATGAAATATCATACTACCCACGGTTTAGGTAAACCGTAGGTGTACATGTATACCCACGATTTAGAGAACCATAGGAATAAATTTTAACATCCCAAATTATAAACCCACGGTTAAGTAAACCGTGTGTATAAATAGTTTTTTCATAGAAAACATACCCACAGTTCAACAAACTGTGGGTATAGATAGTTTTGAAGCAGCATATATACCCACAGGTTGTTGAACCGTGGGTATAGATGGTTTTTCCATAAAAAGAAGCTGCCCACATTAACAAATATGAAACAATAAACTTGCAGCCCCCCACTAGACATGTCACCCTTCCCTTCCCCCTGGATAGACCCCCCTAGGACCTATAGTGCCACCTTGTTCCCATGGGAATACCCCCTGCAGCCCCCACTAGAGATTCCACCCCTCCCCCCCCTTGGACAGACCCCCTGTAGCCCCCTGCAACCCCTCTCTTCCCCCATACAACCCCCCCCCCCACTAGACCTGCAACCCCTCCCTTCCCCACTGGACAAAACCCCCCCCCCCCCGGACCTGCAACCCCTCCCTTCCCCCGAGAAAGACCCCCTTGACCTGTAGCCCCTCCTGGACAGACCCCCGGCAGCCCCCACTGAACCTGCATGCCCCCTTGTACAGACCCCCCTTGCAGCCCCCCACTGGACATGTAGCCCCTCCCTCCCCCCTGGACAGACCCCCAGGACCTACAACCCCTCCCCCCTACAACCCCCCACTGGACTTGCATCCCCTCCCCCTGGACCTACATCCCCCTCCCCCCTGGACAGACCCCCTTATACCCCCCCAGACCTGTAGCACCCACCTGGACAGACCCCCTGCTGCAGCCCCCCACTAGACCTACAGCCCCCCATGGATAGAACCCCCCCACACACAGGACCTGCAGCCCCATCCCCACCCCCTAAACAGACACCCCAAACTGGTATCCCCCATTGGACCCTCCCTTGTACCCCTCAACCCCCACTAGACCCCCCATTGAACCCCCTAGACACCCCCCTCTTAGACACCCCCTCCTAGACGACCCCCTTCACCCCCATCCTGGATAGCCCCCCTTCCGCTGGACCCCCTCGTAGACATCCCCCCCCACTCCTGGACATCCCCTTCCCCCTTAAACCCATGAGACATCTTGTGAAACTATTGGAAGATGACATAGGGTGTTCTACCTCAACAATTGATTAGAGATTAGTGTATGTTCAGGTCTGGTCTATTCATGATTTTGGACAGGGAGTGGGTTTCGGTGCCTCTATGGTTGGGGAAGTGGAAACAGTTCCTATAAAGAATAAATCATTGGAGTTTCTCCAGAAAATAACTCACACCTTCGGAGGTAATGTTGAACCCTATGAAGAATAGGAGTGTCTTGAGAAGATAGTGATAATGTTTTATTTTGATGACAATCCTTAGGCTATTAAAGTAAAATGTGTTTCATTCTTGTAAGAGGGTCCTAATCGAAGATGTTGGGACACATTGGTTCAAACTAGGATGACTGTAGAGATATGTTGAAATATTTGAAGATCATTTTAAAAGAGAAGAAGTGTCATGAGGTCCTAGATTATTCCATATCCCGGGAGTATATTTATCTTTCCAGAGGTGGAATATCAGTGATGGAGGATACAAATCATTTTTCTAAACAATTGCAGTACACACCCTAGAATGTTTCCAATTAGTAGATGAAATCTCAAAAGTTTGAGATGGGACTATGGATAAAAATTTATTCTCAGGTATTTTTTTCATGTTGAGAGATTGCAATGAGGTAGTTGATGATTCTTTCAATGTTTAGATCAACTTGAAAGGATTGTCTAGTTACATTGGACACCCCTTGGACACCCCATGGACATCCCCCAAACACCCCCTTGGATAGCCCTCCCCACTCCCCCTACAACCCCTTAGTTACACACTAGAAAAACCCCTTGGACACCCCCTGGAAACCCCTCCCTGCTCTCCCTATATCACCTCCCTTCCCCCTGGACAAACCCCCTCTACCCTTGTCAGGAATAATGGCATGAAGATATATATCATGAAGATGTGTTGAAGATGGGTTGAATATGTTTTGAATATGTGTTGAAAACATATATATATATATATATATATAGTGCATTCGATGTGTTTACATAAAGAAGAAGTATTGGAAGAGGACTGAGGGTGAAAGTTTTCATGGAATAATTTCATAATGAAATGAAACTTTTGATTTGGAGATATTGATATGTGTATGGAGAATAGATGAAAGTTGATACAGGTTGGCAATTGGATGTGGATCATGTTCACTGGTTGAATTAAATCAGTGGCTGATATATTAAATCTATAATTTATCTTAATATCTTAAATCTAGAACAAATTTAAAAAACATGAATGATGGATCAATTTCTAACCGGTTTAATAAGATGAGGTTACACAACATTTCAATGTCCTGCATAAATATTGTTTCACAGGGATTCAGAAGCTTCCATGAAGCTATTATAAAATGGGAACTACGGCTGTACATGTGGACAAGTAGGATAATATATAGTGTTCATGAGAAAAAACATGCAGCATTTTAATGCAACTCTTCAATGGTTCAGATGGTTGCATGAATCAGGTTTTTGGGTCTCATGCAAGTGAAGTTTTTAATGAGGATTTTTGGAAATATAGATTCCATATTATTCTGAGTCTTAAATTAAGAATATTGTGCTGTGAAATTCTTTATGTTCTACTGGTACATAGTCTGTGATGAGCTCCTTAACACTATGAGGTAGTTCTTTAACCACGCCTAAATTCCCTTTGGAATCAACACTAATTTTTTTGTCTTGATCCTAAACAAGGAAAATTAAATGGATGTAATGGATTTCAGAACTATTGGTATTGGGAATACCTTTACAAAAATCATTATAAAAATTATTTCTATGAGGTTAGGTCCCAATTCTCGTGGGTTTATCTCATCAAATCATTTGGGATTTATCCGTGGTAGGAATATTCAGAACGTCCTATGAATGTGTTAACATCATGAAACGAAAGGTAAAATATGGGAACATTTCTTTAAAGCTTGATATCTAAGAGGAATTTGATACAATAATGTGTAGTTCTATTTTTGAAATGTAAAAAAGGTATGGACACCACCTACACCCCCATGCCTCTTGGACAACCCACTTGGACACCCCCATGCCCCCTGGACAACCCCCTTTCACCCCTAGACATCCCCCTTGCACCCCCTATGGACACCCCCTCCCCCCTAAACACGCCCCTAGACACCCCTTCCCGACAACCCCCCTGGACACCCCCCTCGATCGACCCTAGACACCCCCTCCTACACACCCCACCTGCTCCCTCCCTTGCCCGGTAAACCCCCCCGAACAACCCTTGGACACCCCCCTGTACAGCCCTCCTTAACACCCCACCTTCACCTTGCCCTCTTCCCTACAGACCCCCCAAACCTCCGAGACAACCCTTGGACACCCCCTGGACAGCCCCCTATAGAAAACCCACCTTCACCCTCCCCCGACTCCAGATAGTTTCATTCATAGTAATTCAATGTTTATTGATCCACCAAACCAACAAGTTACATTTAATTGGTATTTATTTACACCAGTACATATTTTCACCACAAGTGATACCATTTGGAATATGATGTATAGACCTATAAATCTTGTCCAGGAAAACCCTCTTTGGAGAATTTTTAAAGGCTAAGAATTCTATTTTATAATATATAATAATGTTATAAAAACATTCACTTTGATGGTGGTTAAGAACAACCTGCTTAAAATAGTTGTAACAACATGCCTTGGCAAAAAAAATGTTGGGAGTTGGATATTATGGAAAGCCAAGAGGGGAACCTGCCCAGTTGTCGAACCAGATGTTTAGGTTTCCTCATTCCACAATCCACTGAGATTAATTCTTGAGAACCAAAAAGTTCCCATACAACTCCTTCCACATCCAGGAGTCTTTCCCCCTATATCCTCAAGGTCAGATTAATACATTTACATATACGAAAAATCCCCATAGAGAGCGACCTTCAAGAACCTCCAATGAAAACATAGATTGTAGAATGTTCATTGATCCCTCAACACTGCGTATGTTGATACCACCATCTACCACAAGTCTGGCCATCCTCATCCAAATATCCCTAGGAAAATCTTCCCTCCCCATGAGTATACAATAAGAATTAAGTCATTATCTTTTCAATATTTCCCAACACCACATTCAAATCTACTAGGACGAATAACACATGATTCATAATGAAGATAAGGATGAAATTCACCAGCGTAATTCTTCCACCAAAGGATAAAAAGGTGTTCTGGTAGTTAGTAACATGACTTTTTATTTTATTATAAACCCATTCACAATGAATGATACATAATCTCCCTAGGGAAAAAGGGTAACCATGGTACTCTAGAAAAAAAAATCCTTCATCTGCATGCTTTGGATCTTTTTTCTTCCCTTTCTGGATTGAATATTAATCTTTCGATGTCCCTAATGTTTGTGGATAGTATCTCTCCTAATATTTATGATTCTATTGAGTCTATTATAGGGTTTAATAATGGGTATATTCCTCTTTATTATCTAGGAGTTCCGCTCATCTCTTCCAAGCTCAGAGCTTCTGGTTCTGTCGTCTTGGAAGAGAAAATTGTTCAAAGAGTTACTGTTTAGACTAATAACTCCCTCCTCTATGCTGGGTGGTTATATCTAGTTCAATAATTTCTTTTTTAGTATGCATTCTTGTTGGTGTTATCACTTCATTTCACCCAAGAGATTGGTGAAATCCATTGAAGCCAACCATTGGAATTTTCATTGGAAAGGTCCTTCCCTGTATTCCTCTGGGGGTGGCTTGCTATTTTTTTGTGTTGGAGGTGTGGTTTCGATGGGGATAAAGTACTGTTTTTGAAGGCTGGTTGTTTTGGATTTATATAGTAGTAGTGGTTTTCTGGTGAATTGGGTGATGGTTTGTTGTGGAGCTAGTTGTGGGATGGAGACGTGCAGGGGCTTGGGTTTTTGGCTGTTGTGGTTGGTGTTTCAGGTAAGTTTGGGTAGGAGTGGCTGGTGCGGGTTGGAATGTAGGTGGTAGGGGGCTGGAAGGGGCTGGTGTAGGTTGGAACAGGTGGTATGGTTCTATTTTGTAGGTGGACGGGGGTTGGTGTTAGATGGAATGTAGAAGGCTGGGGGCTGGTGCGGTGGCTGGTGTGGGCTGGACGGCAGGCGGAATGGGGATTGCAGGGGGCTGGTGTGGGATGGAACTGGTGGCTAGGGGCTAGAGGCTGGTGTGGTTTCTGGTGTGGGATAGATTGCAGGTGGTCGCGGTGTGACCACGGGGTGACTTCAGCGTGATCGCGACATGAACACGGTGTGACCATGGCGTGATCGTGGAGTGTTCACGGTCATGGCGTGACCGCGACGTGTTGGCCCGGTCCAGCGACACTTGCCGATAGAAATTGTGATTAGTAATTATTAACATTGATCACAAGACTCATTGAATACTATCACAGAGCTGATTATCACTTATATTCTCCATTGTTGTAGAAAGATCCAACTACACTATATGAGGTGTGTGTTTTTTACTGTTCTCACACAGAAAAAAAGATAGTGAAGAAGTATTTTTTCTACAAGGGTCAAAACACTCTTCCAATCATCAAGAACACAAAAACATTAAACTATGAAGGACACTTTTCCAAATACAAATATACTTATAAAAGTATTATAAAGTTTTCTAATTGTCCAACATTTACTATGATGTCCCTCGAGCACTTAGATGGTCTTTATAGAATACAAGTAGCAAGTTTCACCCACATCTCCAATGTTGTCCTAAGGTGACTAAATATTTTAATGAGAGACTCAATCAAGAGATTTTCTACCTGACGGACTCTCTCCCCATTAACAATGGGTAGGTAATGTATCTAAAACTCTATCTAGGTATCATACATCGAATTGCGACAGGACTACGAACCACATAGGGGTTTCATCGTGGAGTAGGGCCAAATCACAACATTACCACGGTGTGATCATGGAGTGACCACAACATGAACACGACGTGACTATGGCGTGACTGTGGCATGACCGCGGCAGGACCTTGGCTTTACCGTGGCATGTTGGACCTATCCAGCGACATCCACAGGGCAGCATATGAGGTATGAATAGGGCCACTAACCTCTCTACCAGAGGAAACTAAATCAAAACAGGATCATCCAAATGGGGGGATTATTGCAACCATGGATCGATTGGTTGGATATGTGGAAAATATATGAGGTATGAATGAGGTATTTTTTATTAAAGAGGAATGGTCTTTTTCAAGAATAATGGCATGAAGATCTATTGCATGAATATGTGTTAAATATTTATATATGAAGAGTGCATTCGATGTGTTAACATGAAGAAGAAGTCTTGGAAGAGAACTGAGGGTGAAAGTATGCATGGAATAAATTCATAATGAAATGAAATTCATGATTTGGATATATAGATATGTGTTTGTTGTCTCGAACAAGGGATTAATCACCCCCACAAACAATTAATTAAAACAACAGCTGAAAATAAATAAAATTTCATCATGACCCATCTGTATGTTGGACATCCATGTCAAAGGAAAAGAAAATAGACAGAAGAAATACAGTAAAAGAAGACAAAAATGAAACACACTATGAATCCCTCAAGTACCCCGATCTACCTCCCCTACAAAGAAAATCATGTAGCCACCTCCAGTTCCCTTCTATTCCCCTTCACAGAATATAAGTACCCTCCATCCGTAGATAGTTGTATAAGGCCTAAGTGGTCAATGAGAGAAATAAAATAAAATAAAAACTCAACTACAACATACCTCTCTCCTCTTCCCCAGCACCAATGAGTGGGCTACTCGTGTCACTGCAGGCAGAGTTTCAGTAGGATTTTTCCCACTTTTCCCAGATTTGTTACCATTAAATTTCCCAGACATATTCTTTATGAATAAGTGTTTGTACAAGTAATGTTTCTACGAACAGTTCCAGGTTTATAATTTCTAGTCTAGGAACTAATAATATAAGCACTGCTACTGTAAAGATGTTAGTATAAACATTGTTAGTGTGAATACTAGTCCTATAATAAATGATATTGTAATGTTGCTACTAATGAATCCAAATGTGTAAATATGTAAACTTTTCTGGTGTAAAAATTGTTGTTAGCATGGGATGATAGTGTAAGAAGTACTAATATAAAGGTTACAGGAGAAGTCGTGCTAATGTAAGCAATGATACATAACCCTTGCTAGTCTTATTCCAGTCAAAATAATGTAAATATGTATTCTAACCTATTTTTTAAGGTGTAAAATATTTGAATATTGGGATTGGTAATCAATTTCCTTGCGTTTAATGCTACTACTAAAAACAATAGAACCTGAATAATAGGATTGGGAAAATTATTAGATTTTTTATGTCATAGAAATTTAAATATTAAATAATAAAGGGGTAATAACAACCTAATGTTTATACTCTCATAAAAAACACACCTTAAACATCCATTTCATACAAGCACAGTAATTCTGAGAATGAATTAGTTAAATGAAATATTAGTAGAGATAAAGATGAGATCATCCGTACTCAATGGATTATAAGCTACTTTCAGTCATCATTCTGTAGAAATTAAACCCATGGTCTTATTTTCCTTCTCTAATAAAATCTTGCATGACATAGTCATATATATTGATATCAACACACCCTTGTCTTATTGTTGCCCTGCACATGTAGAAAATATAATTAATATGATTCTAATAAAAATTGAAAGGTTTTTAAATGGTAAGAATAATTTATTTCCATAGTTTAAACTTGTTTTAATGATCTTTATGCATACACATTCATTTGAATACAAATTGAATGGTGGTTTTTTATTGTGTTATGAGCAGTTTGAATGTAATAATCATTATATTTTAAACAATATACACACATAGTTTACTAAATACATAGACAAAAAAAACTATTATAATTCTTTGAAAACGCTTGTAAAAAACACACCTTAGTGAAACATACCATCAAGCAAGACAAGTTTCATAAAATCCCATACTAGCA
Organism: Viscum album; assembly: GCA_963277665.1. Classification (NCBI taxonomy): domain Eukaryota; kingdom Viridiplantae; phylum Streptophyta; class Magnoliopsida; order Santalales; family Viscaceae; genus Viscum; species Viscum album. The sequence continues at coordinate 1,405,398,744 of OY728166.1, read as the reverse complement.
ACCCAACATTAAATAACGTCATGAAACCATACCAGCCCCCCCTCCGTCCACTGCACCCAACGCACCTCCCCCCTCTACCTAAGCCCAGCACCACCCCCTCGCCCGGCACCCAACCCCTCCCTATACCCAGTCCCCCCAAGAACCCAGCCCCACCCCCGACACCAATCCCCTATCCCCCTGCACCAGGCGGACCTCCCCACTGTCCCCCTGCACCCATCCCCACCCCCTTCACCTAGGTCCCCTCCCACCTACACCTTTCTTAAAAAGATACCTATAAACCCAAAAAAATCTCTTGAATTTACCATATCATTCATGTACTTGTGATATCAATAAACCCAACCAGTTCAATTAATTGAACAACTATAGATTTTACAAAATGAAAATTTTAGAAATAACAACTAAGGAATATATTCCTTTTTTACATATATTAATTAAGACTTTTCAATTCAATAATTTATGAAAAATAAAGAGATAATAAATGAAATATATTACTTTTTTACCTACATCATGTTCAATGTGTACGGTCACTTTTAAAGTACCAGTTATATTTAAAAATATAACCCTGAATGAAGATTCTAGGTCACCATATAGTCTTTTTATGGGTATAGGATGTGTTCCCATGTTAAAAATCATATATCCCTTAGGAAATTGATAGCCCATGTAAAAAACCCTAAAAGGGGAAGTAGAAATATGACTATATTATGCATGGAGAGATGAATATGGTGTGTAGGATCCATAGGGATAGTTGGAAGGTTCTCCATCTTCATAGGTCATATTATATCAAGGAAAAATGAAATGTGGTATTAAACCTCATGGTTTGTGAGGATAATTGGGCTTCCTGGGTGTATATTCCTTACACACAAATGAATATCTAGATATGGGTAACATATTTTATGATTTAACCACACAATGTGTGGTATTTAACATATCATAGAATCCCTAGCAATTGTACCTACCAAAGTACATGATGTGTGTTCTTTCAAACTATATGCCATGTAATTGGATTTTAAGATTTAAACATTACTGTAGTCTTTGATACATTTCTAATTCCTCTTATTTTTCTTCATATATCACTTGAATTGCCTTCTTCCATACTAAACAAGATAATGCCACCTATGTAAAGTGGTTTCTATCCTTTGGTACCTGGATTGATGATTCGTATCACAATCTTGTCGATGTGCATATTGTTATTCATGAAGAAACCCCAAATCCATACTCCCCTATCCCATTTAATCTTATCCTATAATCCATCCTCACGCTATAATCCTATATGGAGAACACATAATGTAAATATATAGAACCTTTTTTAATTATGCAATAAAATCAATATGTGGTATTATTTGAATCATCAGCTAAAATCTAAAGTTAGTGATGAACATGTAAATAATGGTGGGAGAAATTTATGAAACCACAAGAATGGAAATGATGATCCTCTATGATTAGGAATGATCTAAGTTCACATACAATAAATAAACAAAGGAGTAATTTCTAGTCCCAATATCAGTTATCCCAAAATCATGATTTTAACGAAATATCATATGTTAAAAAGGCTATCTGCTACCTGAATATTGATTCAATTTAAAGATAATTATTCCATGTTAATATCAAGAAAAAATAGGGATAAATCCATATATATAAATTACCTACCATGATGGTGAAATTATGTTGATTTGATTATAATTTACAACCAAGTTACTTTTTATCACATCACTAAAAAACTGATATTTCTTCCCTGATTTGTCATCACCACCAAGCCCTCGCTCTATCTTCTTTTTCCACTCCCTCTAACGTTCATGTGGTTATAGAACAACTAACCCTAGGGATATTTCATAATATGGATTATATAAATAAATTCACGGGTTTCTCTATATAAGAGCAATTAATTAAATAATTAAATTATTTAATTAATCATCTCATGACCAAAAACACCCAAGAGTCTAAATTAAAATGAATCTTAAGACATGAATATGGTAAAATTCACATTTCAGATTCGATATCTATCTTGGTTTCTTAATATGAGACTCTATTTAAGATATATAAGAAAATTTAAAAAACATACAATGCATGGACTAAAAAAATATAGTATATTTTTATTATTATTTCTGAATATCCTTGACACTCTATTTTATATTAAAAAGAAGACTTGGGGTAAACATCACAATATGTAACCAAAGAAACCTTCAAAAAAATTGAAGAAGTTTCATACTAAAGTATAATTACATTTTTACCCCTAATAATGTATTAATACTTTTTTAAACATAAAATTTATCTAAGTATCATCCGATGAAAACATAGGTGAATACTCCTCCCATATTGTTTCCACTACTTGCATAACTACCCCTATCTAAATGTCGGTTAGAATTGATTCCTATAAAAGGATGGGTCACTCTGTAACAGTAATTCTAGAAACCTATGAAGAAATTAATACCCTATTTTGTGAATTACATGTAGACCCCCTCCCACTAAAAAGAGTGGTATCATTAATACTAGGAAAAACTCATTACAGAGGAGGCTAGTGAGATTCTATCTCCCCTCACCCCACTCCATTTGGGAGAAATACTAACAAAAGATCCTTCCCCTGAGTGAGGAAAAATATAACCTAGGATTTCCTAAAGGATCCTCCATTAATCCATGCTATCATGGGATTCACAACAAAAATCGAATTTCATTTCTATATTAACTCCTTCAATATATCTGAATGAGGATTAATAGAGCCCCAATCCCAAATGAGAATCCTATACTCACTACACCATAATTAGTAGGTGAGTTCACTACAGTGATAGTAAAAAGATTTGAGGGGGTTTATTTCCACCCCTTTCTCTCCTGCCAAATCCACCACCCATCTCGTGAAGTTGGGGAAGAGCCCCCATCCGTAGCTCCAGAACAACAACAGATAATTATAATTCAAGCTTCGAATTAGTCATAAATTCTAAAGGACCATCAACATTAATCGACAAATGGAAAGGAATTATATATCAAATCACTATATGAATTTTGAGACATCAATCCGTTTGATTCCCCAAAAGGTCAAAGTGGTGAAAATACATATTATTACCTACATAGACAATCTTAGGGATAAGACTAGTACCATAATCAAAACTAAACTATATTAAATCTAGGATAGTTTGATATAGTCTTGATTAAATACATAATATAGCCTGAATGGGTTGCTTCCTTGTCATTTCCAACTAATCAGCTTATAAGAACACCCGAAATGCATCACCAAATTCTTAAGAAATTCAAAATTCTTAGAATAGATCTCAATTCTATGGATCGAAAAAAAAAATTCAAAATGAATCTATTTCAATGCATGAATCACCAAATTCCAACACATCAGAAAATAATATAGAGGCTAAATATCATGAAAGATAAGAAAATAAACAACCCCCAATTCCCCTACATCAACTCCTCTAATAGAAAAAGAGTGGGTCCTAATGCTCCCTAGCATCACCTTTTTACTCCAAACTTAACTATAAGCTCACTTTTTGATCAAACACATATTTTGAAGTCTGTAATAAGAATTATATTGAATATAGGATGATTTTGAGAGATGATATCTCTAGAAACCAACTCAATGGAAGAGATCTCAACCACTGGAAAAATAAGGAGAAGAAATTTCATAAATAGATACTAGAGTGTGCAGGGGGGTGGAGGTCAGTACTGGACATTTCCAGAGTTGGGGGAAGTTGAGGCAGCGGCCAAGGCCGGGAGGAGAGGGAGCTGAGAGGGGGAACATCACAGGAGCTGGGGGCAGGGAGGTAGAGGCCATGATGTTGAGGCTAAGGAAAAGGTCGGGAGGACGGTTAGGAGTGGAGGAAGAGGCTGAGGAGGGGAGGATATGGCCGAGACTTGGTGGTCAAATGGCTGGGAGGTGGAGGTCAGTGAGGGGAGGAGAGGGCTGAGTGGTGGGAGTCAGATGGCCGGGAGGCGGTGGTCAGGGAGGGTAGGAGAGGGACGAGATTTGGGGAAGTGAGGAAGAAAATGAGGGTGATGGAAGTGAGGGTAAGGAGGAGTGTGATGGAAGAGAAGCACGATAAAAGGGGGAGGATGAGAACAATGGTATTTAGATAATTGGGTATGTTTTCCAAAAGTTTTAATAAAACAATGGGAATATATAATAAAAAAAGAGACATCCCCTTGGGTTTTCTAAACCGTGGGGATAGATGCGTGGGGAAAAATCCCCTTTCCAGTAGTGCCTACTTGAAGGGAAGGTACAACTCTCGAATGGTCATCTCTGTGGTATGCCTCATCTAAGTTCCACCTCCGAGATACCTCTAGTCCTGGTACCCTCGTCCTCAGTCAGCGTTGTCTGTCATCTGAACCAAACACAATAATGTGTGGGCATATCCCGTGTAGGGGTGAGTATAACAATACTCAGTAGGGATCCCGAGACCCTAAAAGGTCTCACAAAATCCACAAAGGATAAACCAAATGCATGAAAACAACTGACAACCCTACTTAGGTATATGCCCATACATATACCTATGTTATCAAGTATACCCATCTCATTCATGAGGAAAATCAAGGCCCAAATCCTTAGCCAATGTACAACTATTCCACGAATGAAATAATACCACGAAGGTAACCCCACAAAGTTAAGTACCACAAAGTTAATGCCACATAGAATAATACCACAAATGTATCACAAAAAGGTAAGTACCATGAATGTAACACCACAAAGGTCTGTACCACATAGGTAACACCACAATGAAGAAGACCAAAAAGGTATCACCACGATGGTAAGTACCACAAAGGTATGCCCCACAAAATATTACAAAAAAGGTAAAGACAAAGCTCACACCAAGTATAACTTTGGTATGGTAGAAAAGATGATTAGATGTAACTACTAAATCATCTTACTCTGTTAAGAGGCAGAACCAAGTGGGATCCAAAATCATCAGACCCACATAGGATCCTTGATCATCATACCCACACTGGATCCTATTATAGTAGAACTACATAGGACCATAGAGTCGTCCCATGTGGATTTTTGAGAGCGGTTAAAGTGGGACTCTCAATCATATCCCCACATAGGATCCCAAGCATAGACCCACATAGGATCCCTTTTCTCATATTACATCCTGCTACAGGGTTCCTGTACTATGCTTGCTTGATTATGAGATGATCCGCTCCTTAAGCCACAAGTCGATACTCCAACATCCACGAAGTCCCACAAAGAAGTACCCCAAAGGACCGCCACGTGATAGGTGTCTCAACGCAACAGACAGTGTGCCAATCAGATGCTCGGTCTGTACGTTATTGTCTTTTTTGTATTGAGGGCCAGGTTGGATTCGTGTACGATCCAAACCAGCCATACCACAACTTTATCCAAATCTCAAGTGGGGTATACAAATGACCATCTTGATCAAAGGTTTCTGGCACTGAAAAAGGTTCATCAAACATACATTCATAGCTTATGATATGGACGAAAGTGTCGTAGGGGTCGAAACTGGTCCGGGTCCGACCCGACCCACTCAGACCAACCCGGCCAGACATGCATCGATTCGGGTCGACCTGGCCCGATCCGAGTCGCGCCCTGGATCCGACCCAGCCCACAAAATCCGACCCGTCCCTCTGGGTCCGGCCTGACCAGTTGGGTCTTGCTCGGCCCCTCTGAGCATCCTGGCCCGCAGCTAGGTGACCCCGTGTTGGGGTCTTCCCTAGCCGCCACTCAAGGGGGGAGGTGCCCCTTGGGTTCCCCGGACGGATGGGATGTTTGGGTTGGGATGCTGACTGTCTAGTGCCACGTGGCACTGGATGCTCGCACGTGGGACCTTGGGTCCCACTCTGTACCCTGACTAGCGAGAGGGCCATCCCTCATACGCGGCGCGGTCAAGCACTGTCCCATCACCAGTAGCCGTCAGCAAGATGGCCGCCCCTCCCTTAGGGTCGCGGCCTTGTGCCCGATTCCTGAACGTTGGGCAACGCGGATGAGTGCTTCCACCACCGTCTCATGGAAAACCACCACCATCTCTCCTCCACGATTGACTAGCCACAACCCATCTCCGGTGGCACGATTGCGCTACTTCCGTCCTTGCGGCCGATTAGAGTGCCGAAAGCAGCTCCTGAGTCCCACCGGTGCCAGTCGCCGACATCGGTCGTCATCCACCTCTATCGCGAAGAACACATCAAAACCCACAAAGGTTACATAGTGGTCAGGCCATGTTCATTTTTCCTACACCCTCTGTGCACTACTACAAATATGGAATTTATCAGTGAAAAAATTGGCCATTAACATCCCTAGAAAAGCGCTATAAATGCATGCGAAGATAGGGGGTCCCTGTATCAGCACTAAAAAAAGTGATGATAAAAGTGGTCTTTTATCATCACTAAATCAAAGCACTGATAAAAGGGTCATTTATCAGTGCTTTCTTTTTAGCAATGATAAAAGACCCCTTTTATCAGTGCTTTTTTGAGCTCTGATAAAAGTTAAAAAAAATTAAAAAAGTAAAAAATTAAAAAAATCCTGCCAATCTGGGGGGGGGCTTTTATAATTCTTGAGCCCCCCCTTTTACAACGATTTTATGCCCCCTACAGTGGCCGCACACACCCCTCCACCCTTTATCCGCACTAGCCCCAGATTCACACATGCGCGAGCGTCCCTACCTCCACTCGGATTTGATCTTGTGACCTCCTCCCTGCGCGCCTATAGCCTTTTCCACTTTCCAATATTGATTTGTTCTTCTATTAGTGATATATCTATTTATTTATATATATATATTTATTTATATTTATTCTTATAGTAATATATATTTATATTAAAATATATATAGTTACATTAATATAAATATATAGTTATATTAATATAAATATATAGTTATATTAATATATATATATATATATATTTATATATAAATTTATAGTGATATTAATATATATATATTTATAGTCATATCAATATATATATGTAGTTATACTAATATATATATATAGATAGATTAATATATAGGAATATAAATATTCATATTTTTTTATTTTAAATAAAATTAATATTAGTTATTATTTAGATAAATCTAATATATTTTATATGTAAATATATTTTATTATTTATATTTATAATTAAATTTTTGGGTGTGAATATATAAAAAATATGTTCATATAGTTATATATTTGATTATAAATAGGAGTGAATTATAAAAAACGATAAAATTTCAAAGACATAATATCAATATGAATGTAATACCTTGGAATATATTCATTCCCCACTAAAAAAGTCCAATAATACCCCATTAACGTGGCTGAAAATCCACAAAATGTTAAAAAATCGGGGTGCCCTGTCTAAAAACACAGTTTTAGAGGCCTTCTGGGCCTTTTTTGTCCTCGAAAAAGACTTTATCGGGGTAATACCCAATGAAAACGATGTAGAGATTGTCGCAAGCTTCAATTTGATATGTGGTTGAGCTCAAACGGAAACCCAAATCAAAAGTTATTGTCGTTTGAAGTTTGGGTTACGTTTTCAACATATTTTGGATTTTTTTTATTTTTTTATTCTTCAAATTGTTATTAAATGACTATTACTCCATAATAATTAGAAAATTATTAAATAAAAATATATATTTTTTTATAATCCATTGTCACTAAAAATCTTATATATTAAGTGTAACTGTATATTTATATTTATCTAAATTATATTTAAAATTATATTTAAAAAATATATATTATATTTATATCAATATAACTATATCTATATATTTGAATATTAATATATATTTTTTAATTATTATTTTTTGATTTAGACCCTTTATCAGCGCTTTTAAAAAAAGTGCGGATAAAGACCCCCCTTTATCAGTGCTACTAAAAAAATCTCTCATAAAGGGGTACCCTTTAACAGCACTAAAAAAGCGATGTTAATGGGGGTACCTTTATCAGCGCTTCTTTTAGCGCTGATAATGGTACCCCCCCTTTATCCGGGATTTGTTCGTTAGCGCTGATAAAAGTGTGGCGCTGGCCTTGCCCAGTTTTGTGGTAGTGGCGTTAGAGTGGTGGAAAGAGGCTCACGGGGAGAGATTCAACATAAACGGAAATAATGATGATTAATAAAAAACACACCCCTACCTTGAAGGTTCTGAAGGATGAGGCACGAGGGAGAAGACAAAGTCGTTGAAGAATGTCAGTTTTTGTTGCTTCTGATACGGGCTTGCAGTCGATTCCTCATTCTTTGTTGGAGCAAGATCTCTATTGGAGAATGTTCTCCCAAATCTATCCTCTCTTTTTCCCATATAATGAAAAAAATTTACAGGAAAAAATCCGGGTCTTTACATTAATCCTATCATTCCCATGAATACCACTTTTCCAATAAATTAATTTTCTAGTCAATCAAAACCAATAAACATATTCTTGTAATTCCTTAGCAAAAAACATAAACTAAATAATCTTTATATTTTCATAATTTTTATAATATAATTCTGGAATCCAAATACATAAATAACTATATTACTTGACCTCATCTTTTTTCTATTTACAAGGCTACCTCATCATATTACATAATACCTATTTAATTTCACATTTCACTTGTATTATCATCATCATCATCATCAATTTAACCATTGGTTATACCACATTACTGATTATCGTCCTGATATTACAACATAAGACATCTATTTTCATATTTCTCATACCTTTCACAAATAATGCATTCATTAATTTAGGTTACCTTATAGCATACAATATTTAATTCCATTACATTAACTATCCTTTTTTATGTTCCCTGTTGTAGTTACTTTTTTTTTGTCCGTGTTTTCTATGATCTATATATCTTCACGTTTCTCTAAGACCTCAATTTAGGTGTTTCATCGCATATTCATGACACAAATAAATCTAAAACTTATTTCTTATGTGGTATTTATTACAAAAATTCTCAAAAAAATCTTTCTTATATTCTTGGATGAGTCTGATAGTTGGTAAAGGAACATGTTGTCAACCATGTTTTGTGAATGCTTGTCGGTCATGGTCCCAACATCCTTCGCTCTTGCGATCACCCCATTTGACACCTAATCATCAAATTTTCAATCACATTCAATGATAATCCCATTCCATTTGGTACCCACATTGACTAAAACCTGAAATCATAGCTTTATAAACATTTATCATAGTGAAATACCACATAATCATGAAAAATAACATATAGGATGTCTGAATTATTAATTTGTTTTAATATATGACAACTTATTCTTATCCTTAGAGACATACCTAGACATATAATTTAAAATATCACTTTCAAACTCATTAAATGTTTCTCATCCTAGTTTCCAAAGGATGACCAAACCTTTTCTCTAAAACAAACTATAATGGACCGTGATTTTCAAATAGGGATATTTCATATTTTTATATGAATATTCATTATGTTACACAAATATATTCTCAAGGACCTTAAAATTCTAGTTAATTTGGAATCATGGAACACATTATTCTAATTCTTTGAAAGGTCAAAAAAATCTCCTATAATCATATTCCCCTTCAGTACATTTAATTTAAAACATTCATTATATCATTGGTAAATGAAACATATTAAAAGGTGAGATAAAAATCTCAATAAGGGAAAACATGAATGGTATCTAAGAATATCATAAATATAAGGTTATGAAAACAATAGCCTAAAATTTTATAAGCTGAACTTTCATATCAATGACCATAATATTGAATCATAGAATTTATAATTAAAAGTTCATAAGATATTAATCAGAATATAATCAAGGAACATGATCCATGAGAGTATACCAATGCAATAAAATATGCTTTGAGGCATACACATTGGCTTATAATTTGTAATATCAATGATACCTATGAATATATTAATATTAAGTTTGGATTTGGATAGTTACCTATGTACGTACTTTAGGATTGGGATTACCTCCAATGTACCTTCTAGTATCAGTCATAGGATGACCTCCCAGATACCCTCTTGTTATGGCTTAGGATAAACTACAATGTACCCACATGTTTTTTTAGGGGGGCCTCCCTTATACCCATTTGATATCATAGAAAATTTATATTTTCCCAATAAATTAGATGAACATATAGGTCTCACCCATAACATAATTAATTCATATATATTTGTTCTATAAGATCATAAATCATTCCATACATAATATATTATGAAAAAAATAGTTTTCAAAAACATTTCACTATAACATATCTCATTCAAAAGTATTAGGATTATGAAGCATCATTCCATCATAATATAAAAAAATAATACAAATAAATTTAATTGTTACATTTGATCATATCCTTGGAAAGACATGAGTAACACCAATAGATGTAATCTTATATGGAAAATAAATATGAAATATTATTTTTTTCAAAATATTGTGGAAAATATCCTTTCTACATTGAAATGATTTTGTAAAGTCAAAATATATATATAAAACACTTTCATTTAAATATCCTTTAAATTTATAAAAAATATTTTATAACCATCTTAAAACTTTAGGAATTTTATTCTTTGAAAATTCTTAATGGGTCATTTAAAAACATTTTTGAAATCATTTTTAGAAAATGTGGTTTTTGAATATAAAACATTTCTAAAAAAAGAGTTAATAACATTATGAAAAATATTTAATAGCATGAAAATATTTATATTCATGATATAAAATGTGAAATGGTAGTATATAAACCTCATAAAATAATATAGGTGCATCACATAACAAGTGTCTCAATGAAGAAAAATTGATACAAAATTATATTACTAATTTGGAAACATTTGAATTGCATACCTCAATAAGGAGAGATCATAAAATGGATATGTAAATTACCATAAATTTAATGATAAGAATAACATATTACATTTTAGGTCTATAAAAAAACTACATAAAAGAAACATATAGTTTCTAAGGCATCTGTCCCACATAAATAAAAGTGAGACACAAATCCCTTACCTTAAGTATGGACATCCATCCTACAGATTGAAATCTCATGTATAATAAATATATTTTCATTATAAATATGAAAACAAACCATTTTACTATATATAATACCGTATATTATTTACATATGATTTATATTAATCATTTATGAATAATTCATTTTAATGTTATCTCTTTTTTTTGTATATACGTTGACTTGTTCTTCTTTGTCCTATTGTATTGATCATGATTTAGTCATCTATATAATAATAATCATGATATAAATATCATAAATATTTTTTGTTTATATGTATTTATGGTTATTCATAAATATTATAGGAATAATATAAAATACAACATTCATGGGGTTGGGTGTCTGTAGGTACACATGAACACTATTTTCATTTTATTCTCATATTAAAATAAATAACATAATATGATTTATTATAATTAATGAATACATTTTATGAAATGTATATAAAATATGTTTTCAAAAACAATCCTTAATACATTGCATGTAAATCAATCACATCGCTTTGTGAGGTGGTAGTCTTCAGTACACATGAATGACATTATCGTATTCCCACAAAATGAAAATCATGAAGGTATGTGTGATATATGAATTAAAGAATCGAAAAAAATTCATAAAAATAATATATATCATAATAAATTATAAATTAATAAATATCCCCAAACTTTAATTGTAGTAATTTAATAACTAACGACATCATTTTGTAAGGGGGGAGCCTATTGTACACATGACATAGGATTGAGTATCCAATTTAATGGAAGTGTTTGTGAGTTTTGGTCATACACATATAATAAAAACATCTCAGTATATTGAAGATACTGATTTTTTATATATTCATTTTATTGTTTTATTTTTTGTCATAAAAATACAATAAAAAATACTTATATATTGAGGATACCGATTTTATTATATATTCAATGAATATTATGATTATAGGGGGTGTATGAAGAAATTAAATAAATATTCTTATTGAAGGGAGTTACCTCTTATTTGGGAAGCTACTTTTGGTTTTCATCAAAGGGATTCTTTAGATGGATTTATTTTCAAAGGGAGGATCCTAGGAAGATGTTAGGGAATTGGATAGTGTATTTTTATATGTTTTTTCTAAACCAAATAGGTTTTGAGGTCTAATGATAAAATTATAAGATGTGTGCTTTTATAAAAGAGGGGAGTGGCAATTTTGGAAATTCTTAATAGATTAATTAATAATAAATTTATTCTCAATTCAAATAATACAGAAATTCCATTTATTAAAATATAAATATTTTTATCTTTAAATATCATAACTGACATATTTTATACATGTTTCAGTGTTATTTTAAACAATATCATTTTGATTGACCCTTATTTAAACATATTTTAATTGTAACTATAGTGACAAAATTTAAAACATTATAAGGTTTTATTCATAAAAAATAAAGATTAAGTAGGAAATATAATGTCAAATTACACATATTATAAATCATATCTCACCCCATTCTTCCATATTTAATATTTTTATGATTTCATAATAATTTAATAAAATATTATTTTCATAAAATATTATTAGTGCCGGTTTAGACCCTATTCATTACATTGACATTAAGAGAAGTTATACAGAAAGATAAACATGAAAAAAATAATTTAATATACCCATAATATTTCATATTCACCTAGGTGATTCATTAATCACCTTATGTTTTTCAAAATTATATTTATTTTTTTTATTTATAATATCATTTAAATGTTTTTATCAATAATTGAATAATCACTGCATCATCATTGGGTTATTATTTATGATAATTTTTCCATCATAATTAAAAATAAACATCCATGATAAATATATATATATATATATAAACCTTTTATCTTGAAGGAATATATTTATATAGGAGCATATCTTTTATTTATCCCCATCTTAAATATATTATACCTATTAAAAGGAATATTTTGACATTTTTTTCACTCTCCGTGATTTTAATAATATCTATGTTATTTTCTAGTAATATTATACATTTAAAAAATAAAGATCTAAAATTAGGTTTTATTCATAAAATTAACAGCATCCAATAACATTTGGGAATGTTTTAAGGTTATTTTATAATATTTTTTATATTATTTAACCCATAAATACTCAATTTACACATAACCATGGTAATAAAATTACTAAGTTAACTATTAATATTTCCTATAAATATTAGTGAAGAAAATAATTAATTTTTATGTTATTATTAAAATTATGGAATCAATTTTTTTAATATTAATTCATTTAGGTTCTATAAATAAATTTTAAATTAACCCCATTGATGGTACGAATCAACGAGTTATTTACAAAAGATGTCCAAATTATTAAAATGTTCTTATATCAAATATCAATGTGAAATTTGTTCCAATGACCTAAATTAGATTTAATGATATATACATGATGAAAATATAATTTAAAATAGAAAATAAAATATACATTTACAACATAAATAAATTTGATTAAAAATAAGTTTTTAATTAAAGTTCAGTATTTTTCAATATTCATCCAAAAAATGAAACATCTCATTAAAATACCAAAAATACACCCATTATAAATTTTTATATTCCAATTCCAAAAATGAAGTATATTTTTTAAAGTTTAATTTATTAATTTTTAAAATATTATATTTAAAATAGTTTAGCCATTAAAAGGTCATAAAATTTTCTTTGAAAAAAAATATATTTATGTATAAAACTGGTTTTATTATTATCCCTTGTATAGATAAAAGATAATATGAATTTATATAGTTTAATGAATATTATATTTTTATGTCATAAAAATACTTTATCAAAATTGGTTTATTTAATTTATCGAGGTAAAAAGTGTTTAATTGAATAAATATAGTTTACTAATAACAGATTTCTTCTATTTTCAAAAGGGTTTTATTTTCATTCATTATTATATGGACACCGAATAATTATTCATATATACATGTTCAATACATATTTTAATAATTTATTTAATATTATTCATAAATATCACTCCAATATCTAGGTGAAAAATATAATAATATTTTATTAATAATATTAATCGTACATTGTATTTTGGTAAAACATGGCCTTGCGTGTAAGACAAGCTACTTGAAGAATATGGAATTGTGTGTAACACAAGAAAAACATAGTTTTTCATGTAATGAAAGATAATTTGCATGACTTGTGTAGCGAAATCTCTACGTGGTGTTCATATAATGCAAGAATAACTTGGAGCTTTCATATGAGATGAGGTATATTCAATGTTGAGTAAAATGAATAATATCAAAATGATTAAATTTATTATAAAACAAATATTTCACAAAATATTAGCGTATTACATAAGTAAAAAAATATGATTTTTTTATATAATATATAAATATAAATAACTAAAAGATGTAACTATTTTTTTATTGGACAGAAATCATGGTAGGGAGATATTTTTTTTCTTATAAGGATGATATTGTGTTCCTCAGGGCTAAGAGGTAGTTGGATATAGCTGGATTCCTAGTGGGGTAATCTCATATGTGGATTAGAGTTAGTTAGATTTGGAACTATAATGTGATACTTGAGAAACAATATAACCCTTTAATGGGTGTTTGGAACATGAGTTGATGTGTGATATTGATTTTAAAATAGGTATATATTGATTGTAAGTTATTACATTAGTGATATATGTTTTATGTGTTTGGTGGATTAGCCAAGTGTTTTGAGATAGCGATCAAGGTGGTAGGGATGCATGTATTATGGATAACATAGTATTTATATATATAACATATGTTAAGGTTTAGTCTATCCCTAGAAGTTTCTTTAGAATATGTATATAACAGGTTGATTCATTGGGATATGAGATCGATACATGTGATGTGGTATGAAATATGGGGCACCATCATGGTGATTTGATAGATTTTATGAATGTGGAAGGAATTGGTAGGTGTATTTCTTTGAAATATTCCCACATGAGTGGTTCAAGTAGTTATGAACTGGTATAGTTATTCCTTGGATAATTTTTGGAGTAATGAACCTTGAGTTCTAGTGCCTCTAGTATGAATGTTTGGTTTTGGGGGAATGATTACTATAATTCATATCCCTATATGTTTTGGATGTGATTCAAGGTGGTGAATAGTATGATCATAGGGGGATTCCTATGGGTTTTAATGAGGTTCACCTGGAAGGTGGTCAAGTGTATACTTTGGCACCGATGAGATGACTTGTTTGTAAAAGGTGGTTCTAGGGATCCCATGAAACACAATATTATATCTGAATATGTGCATGGTAACACCACCATGAAATGTGAAACATATATAAATGAATTATTCTAACAATTTTAGTAAGGATAACCTACCTTTTTCATAAGAATTCAGAACTAGACAACCACAATTTATAAATCAAGGCATGAAGTAGTTTGATGATGGTGGACTCTTAGTCAATTTTCTACAGTGTTTATGAGTGATTATAAATAACACTAAAAAATATGTGGTGGAATTTGGGGAAATCCATTATTCTAATAAGGAACCATTGTCAGTAATAACATGTGGTGGTCTACAAAAGAAAACAATGTATTAAAAATAAACCATTTCTGTAGATTCATGGCCCGAGGTGTTTGAGTCATTATCATGTTTTCAATGGTGGTATCCATATAGAAGTGTAGTTGAATGAAATGAGTTGATATAAAAGTTTCAATATAAGGATGTTTTTCTTAAGTTGGGTGGGGGAGATAATATAACAACCCATAATTACAGTGGGTAAAAATTCAAAATGTTACAACCCATTCATTAATGAGAACCATTATCTTAAGGGATTTACCTGATTTGAAATCCATAGTTATCCAAGTATTTTTCTTCGAGTAGTTTATGTACGGGTGACCCTATAGAATGTTTCCCTGATGTGAGTGAGTGATTAAGAAGTATGATTAAAGAATATTTTTTTGATGAGTGGGAAAATAATTATCCAAATGACTTTTTCATAGATACTGATGGGCCTTAGGTGGGGAAAACATATTCTTTTGTGGAAACTGATAGTTATTGGTAGCCCCAAACTAGATGATAATGTTAATGTTTTGTTTCTTTTCCATCGAAATAGACAAATTTTCATAGTACTGATATTGAAACCACCATGGTTTTATAATATAATCATCTGGTCCTATCCAATATGGTAGAACTAGTTTCCCTGGATAAATGTGTTGTTCCCACCTACGACTGACAAAAGTTCCTGAATGGATAATATGATTAATGGTTATCCTTTCATGGAAAAATATATTCTTTTAGTTTACTTTTACCTCACTCACACATCTTGGAATAAATCGTAGGAGGATACAAATATTGACACTTCTAAAGAGAAAGAAACACATAATTATGGATTACTAATTAGGTGGGATACCAAAAAGTGATGTGAACCATGTTGACAGAGGTGTTAACCTTTAAAATATAACCATTTAACAATATAGGGTGTTACATGAAACTTATTGATCAAGACTTGGGTTCTATGAAATAGATTAATGGGAATATGAAACCAATGAATTTTAATGTGCTATAGATTGAAATAGTGTGTTAGGGATGGATTATGTTATAAAACATAATAATTGTTTGGTATTGGAGTCTACTTATATAATGTTTAAATTATAATGATTCCTTCCATGTTGGTTACAATTTTTGACATTGAATTTTAGATAATTTATTTTTCTTATGTGGGATAATAGGTGATGGTTTTAATGAGGAATCTATGAGAATGGTTTCTTGATAGGGTATAGAGATTTGGGAGGTTCCTCCCTTTGGAAATGGACATTCTTGTAATAGATCTGGTGTGGATATATAATTCATATAGAAGTGGATTAAAGAATGCTGATTTCTAGAAATATTGATCATATCTTGACAGGATAAGAAATGGAGTAATGTTAAAATCTATTTTTTTCACTCAGGTAGTGGTATAAGGAAATCAATGTGGTGGATATTCCCCTACAGTGTTTTAGAATATGTTACTCACTTATTATGTATAATTTATATAAAAGGCAAGGATGACATTTTCCTAATCTATGAATGGGTAGTGGATTACATTTCTTGATATGAAGTTGGCTATGAGTGGGGCATACATGGCCTATCATTGTGTTTTGTAACATATGGAGAACAAGATGATGTGATTTGGTATATTTTATTAAAATGGATGAGGATGAGGATAAATCCATGCCAGGGGTATCAAATCTGTATCATGTTATAAAACCCTAGTACATGTAGGTTCATTCCTACTATGAGACTAGTCAATGGATGTTAATGATGAATCTGATATGTTAACAAACTATTAATTCTTGATTTATCTTATTCTGAGTTGAAAATATGAATGAGTATTTAGGACAAATATTCAATTATTTTTGGGTGTTAATATCATGATCATGATAAATTTGAAGGGATTCCAGTATTAGTCCAAATAATGGTGTTTTAATTCTCATTGTATAACATAAATGTGGGTTAGTTTTCTTATATATATAACTATGTGTTTACCATATATTTTGGGTTAAGGAATCAATGTTTATACTTGGCAAATCATATGATCACATCAAGAGTAATGGAAACAAAATCATGTGATTTTATCTTGAATCAATGGGTAAATCCAAGAATCATTATGTACACAAGTCCAATAAAGGTCTGTCTAGATATTATGTTAGTAATTATATTTTTTGAGTCATAAACAACATTGATTATTATTTTTGGACATAAAATGACTAATTTGCAGTTATATCATTAAATTTTACAAAAATATTATAGTATTAATTTCCCTGTGAAAGCATTATTGAGACCCACCTGATTTAGTTCGTAGTTGAGGATATGGATGGAAATCAATGTCAGAATAAAATTCATTAATTAACATGGGTCTAGTGAGTTAGAAACTATATTAGGTAGGTCAGTGGACCCATAAAAATATGTTTTGATATACTCATCTACAGATGGAGAGCATCATGGGTCCAAATCATCCATAACTCATTAAGTTATATTATAGAGATCACCATGAACATATTTTTCAATCATTTAGTGTTTTTGTGACATCATGTGATGGATGGGTGAAATTAGGGACCATATTGGTAGCTTAATGTATGTGGAAAGAAGTATTTTGTATATTATTGGATAGAGTGACCTAAGAATTGAATTTAATTTTGGTTGTGTATTTAGATTTTTGGATATGGAACAATGGTAGTTGGTTGAGAATTAATAACTAGAATAGGTTGGTAGTGGTGTTTTGTGGACATTGAAACATATTTCAGATGATAAAGGATATTTATTTAATATTTTAATACCATACAACTATATTGGTTTTTAAATTTATAATAGATATGAAATTGTTTCTATGGAGAGTGGGTATCGTTGAGAACATGGAGTTGAAATGGGTGTCGGAAGGTTTCAACATCTCTAGGAGATATTTGTGAACATGGAATGAGGCACATATGAGAGCTTCAAAGAAATGGGGGGCATCAAATATGGATTATTTTGGTATAGATTTTGAATTAATATAGTATCCTTCAACAAAATAACAAGTGGGATCCCCCCCATCCAACTAGTCGTCCAACTCTAACAACCCAATTAGCATCTTCTTATCGATGAGACTAATCTTGTTTTATAATATGAGGGATTTTTTTATATTTATCAACACCACCCATTAAATTTTTAATAAAACATGGGGAGAGGAGGCCAATGTTTTCAATGAAACCTGACACATTACCCTCCCCCCACCAACATGAAGGGGATATTTGTGTTTTTTATTAGAGATATTATGTATGTTCATATATTATTTCTATATTCTCATATCTTATTTTTTTCACATCTAATATCAAATTTATTGGTTTATTATTTTTTTGAAAATTAAACCAGATCATTATAGAATTATATTGCTATGAAGGGAATGTTTCTCAGCTTGTGTTGAGGATGTCATGATAGGGTATCTTTATGTTTTTTCTACCATATTTAATGGAGTCACATCTACAAATGAATATTATTAATGGTTTTATTTTATGTTTATTTGAAACACCATTTAATATGGTTTTCATTGATACAAAACTCACATGGTTTAATGTTTGGGGTGTCTCATTGAAGATATTGATGTGGTTGGTTATAAATTTGAGAGGCACGATGATTCATAATTATTTTTAGTGGTCAATTTTTATAAATAATATTTTGAAACAATTAATATTTGAAATAATTGAATTCCATAATTAATTATTATATATTATAAATAATTAATGGACTTTGTAATATGACCTATATTCCCAGATTTAGGTGCAATGTATTTACAAGCCTCATCATATCTATTAAGTTGTGGATTTAATGAATATTTGAATTCACTAAAGGTAGGATCTCATGTATACATGCCATATGGTAATTATAATTATTTAAATGTATCACATGATGTTTTTACTATCATCACCTTTTCCAGGTGATCATAAATTTAACTAAGTGTTTTAAATAAATATTTTGTATTAAATTAAGGGTTAAGGTCCATGATTTTCCCTTGATTTCTATTGAACCCTCAACCACACATGGTGGAGTTCTCGATGTCAAATTGTTTCTTATGAGATATAAATTACCTAGAGTTGTGTGATTAAATAAAATTGACTAAATTACATATTGTGGTCCTAGGGATAGGTTTCTCAGTGGCTTCCACTTGTAATTTCATTGACTGGCTATAGATGTAAAACCTTAGCCATCTGCCTAGAACACAAGAGAGAAACTTAAAAAAAATGAAATAGATGTTGGGATATGATTTGGGATATATCTAGGGACATTATTACACTAATTTAATGTAATTGAACTAAATTTCTAAATGGAATATCAAAACCCATGTATGATGTCTCAAATAATTTTGACTTGGGCACCTTGGTGGGATCCTAGTGGACATAGGCCATAGAAAGGGGTATTGTAAGAAAGCAATAATGCCTGTTATATGGATGGGGGTTTGACCTTTTAGATGTAATGGAAAAATTAAATGGTAAATAGATTTGTGAAAAATTATGAAGATGTAGTAAATTTGTTGAAATGGAAAACTGGTAAATGAATAATAATAGAAATGGAAGCATGATGAATGTACTGAAGACCAATGATGGTGGATGCCCCCATTTTCTTTTTTGTTTACTTTATACAATCATGGGGTCAAATATTTCACTTAGTGACCCATTTGTGTGTATTTTTATAAATATTATATTATTTAGATTCAATAGATTATAGGACCATTGGGTGTTTTCTATCTGGTGCATATGATAATGAGTTTAGGAAACAGATACATGATTCTACCCTAAAGTAATCCTAGAATATTACCTTGTTCCAGATAGGGGATGTGGCCCCATTGTGTGTATATATATATATATATATATATATATAATGGTAATAGAGGATTCCATTTGGGTTACCTTGGATACGTGGTTAGGATATGTGGCCTCCAACAATCTTTCCAATCATTGTATAAATGAATCTATGGGTAGGGAATGCCACCCCCATAGATATGGATTCTATACACATAATTGATTGGGATAAAATCTTTGATCTTTTATACTAAGGGAGTCATACCTTAGAATTTTTATATAATGTATAGAAAGGTGGTCCAAGAAATGGATCTTCAACCCATGAATGAATGGTTAAGTCATACCTCAGGTACATATATATTGTATACTAAGCTAATTCGGACCTCTAGGTGGTTACATTGGTCATAAAGATTACACTATGCTCTCAGAGACACACCAAAACTTTCCAAATAATGTATGACTAGAATCGGTAGTAATTGAAAAAACCATGTTTTGTTATGGATTTATTCATTTATGTCAAGTGGCTATATATTTATCTAATAATGTCATAAGAAAATACATCTCATCTACTAATTATTTAAGGGAAATCATTGGGGGTTATCTACTACATTGTACCCACAACGTACTTAAAAAAACATGTATATTTTGTAGTCGAGCATACCACTAACTAGTTTTCTATAGTTGTTTTGTTGAGGCCCATGATTAATTGATCGATTAGATAAGTTATGCAGAATCAGGATAATTTGATGAGCTAAGGGTTAGAGTTACATTTTTAACATTATTTATGTTATTTTTTTGGGTGATCAATATTATTATGGTTTTATGTTGTATCCAATTTCAATAGTGTAAGATATATTGTTTATTATTATTATTATTATTATTATTATTATTATTATTATTATTATTATAGGATTCTATCAGTTATCTTCATTAATCTTTCATGTCGTATCTCAAAATATTGGCTCCCCACCCAGACCAATAGCATTATCAAAATAAAACAAAAATCGTACCTCAAATTGGTGAGGGACTAATGACAGTATGTTCTTATTCATAACAAACATATATAAGGAAATATCATAATAAAATTGTACAAAAACATATATACACACAAACATCTCTACTCATACTATAGTTATGAGGAATATAATCAAAAAATGAATAAATGGATGAAATTGTTTGGAATATTCCAATGATTATGACGTCAAATAATCAGTATAATGTCATAAAATACAACCTAAATAACCAAAAAGTTTCTCCAACCTAAAAAGTATTTTAGAAAATAGTTCAGCGTGCAACACCATTTAGAGATTGAGTTCTACAACTATAGCCACCAAGATCCAGTAAGTAATAAAAACACTATGTACTCTTATATCTTTATTGTATAGACCCTTGTTTTCATAAGACATGGAATGTATGGGTAGAGACCATGTTGGGGTGAGTATATTCATACCATGTTGGAAAACAAAAATCACAATTATTTAAATAATTAAAGTCAAATACATGAAAAAACATATCCAATAATGCAACATAATGGAGAAAACCTAGTTATTTTTATTCAAAGATATAATAATTTCAGTAAATATAGGAAACCCAAACTAGAAAAAAATACTTATAATATAATGATTTTGATCCATATTTCATATGAATTAATGCGAGCATTCATTCAAATGATTCTAGAAAATCTATGGGCCCCAACTATCTATGAAATGGTATCTCTATTTGATGATACATATCCATTTATCTCTCTCAATATAAGATAAATTCTACTCCTATGTAGGTTCCATATCTCTTATGATATATTTAGAGGCAGAAACTCAACTCCCTAGATTTAGGATCCATGTCCTGTAAATTGGGTGAAATACAAGACTCTATCTCATTCCATTGACGATTTATCCCATCCTTTTATGTATTTTAATTTAATACTAACTCAATAAGAGGATACCAGTCCCAATGGGTGGAATAATAACTCCACCATGGAATAATGAGTTGGAAATCCACAGATTAATAATGCATCTTAGGCAAAAGGAGGCATATAGTACATTCTTTGGATACACGGTATGTTTAATTAATCCAGCCATATGGTCATTATGTTTCATTCCATCTAGACTAAATAAAACTCATCACACTATTTTTTGATAGCTCACATGTCATGTAACACCCGAAAAGGAACTCAGTGATTTCTTTATCTTCATGAGATGTGTTACTTAATGGATACATGGGCATGTCATAATAGATGTGGTATGTGGGACACACTATTCCTTAGGAATGTATTCATTTGTGCATGCAATCAAAGTTCGGTAGTGGTACCATGGAATGTTTCTCATTCATATAATCATGTGATATTTAACTCCACTATAAAACCTAGCCACCACAAACATGAGTTACACAATGTGTATTCATATGAAAAAGACATTATATTGTCATGATTTCTCTTGAAAGAGACACATGTGTTATTTCTGACAAATTCAATACATAATTTTTCTATATTACTATGAATCATGCCCATTACACCCGAAATACATGTTGAACATCATCAATAACTAGTTAGGGTATTATTTTCACCCATTAATCTCTATGAAATTTTTTCATCATCACATATTATGTCATCCACACACTATGCCAGAAAAAATAACAGAATTTTATTGTCCACTATATTTCTATCACAATCATCACTTATCAATCACTCTACAATGCACTATAAAAAATGTAATCATTAAACCCCTGATTGATCATGTAATTTAATGGATATGTGGCATGGTAAAATATTTTCCAATTTTATACCAATGATGAATGCTAATTGAAAATATAAAGAAATCCCCAAAATATAAATATGATGATTGATCAGTGGATGTGTTCAATTTTTTAGTAGGAGAAATAAAATAATTTAATACAAATTTTTCATATAAAATAATGAATTAATTGTCTTGGATAATTTATATTATGTATTAATATGTGTAGGAGTAATCCACAATCACATCGTTACAAAAAACATTGATATATTCATACAACAAATTCCAAACAACAATAATAGGTTGATTGTTGTTAGAGAACATGATTTCTAGTTCTTCTTTAAGAGTCCAAATAACTCATCATTCTGTCTATAATTAGTCACAATTTATATGTAGAGAAGATAAACTCATTATCTATACTAGTAACTCCTCATCCCATAGTCATTGACCAGTGAAAACACCCAACGTAGCTCTATCATTCTCCCTCCCTCATGCTATCTATGATTAGGCTTATAACCTACTAAATATTACATTGATAGATATAAATATGTTTTTATTTTTTAGAATAAACAAAAAATAAATTAATAAATATATAAATAAATAAATATTTTTTAATCCACCCATTACTGTGTTGTACCCCAAAAATGTGAGTGAAAATCACATCTCCCCTAAGGTGAAGACAATGATATAGACCCAATGAATGTCTTTATATCCACATCCAAGGCACTGATCATTTAATTGGGAATAAAACATGAATTTATTTAATAAAAGTAAAACTTTATAAATTTAATCTATACCATGGTTTAAATGACCTTTGATAATTACACCATCCCAAGAATAAGAATCAATAGAATGAAAAAAAATCAAAGGAATCAAATATTATAAATTTTTTTATTATATTCTCCCACATTCATATATTTCATCCCCAAAAGTAAAACTAACTCAAAAGAGAAAGGGTATGGAGTATTGACCTATTTCTCTTTCTCCCATGAGCTATCCTAGATATTCTTGTGTGACCACATGACACGAAATAGTTGAATATATTACCCTCAATGGATCATTTCCTATCAATCCTATATTTCCACTGGGTATTCTATAGTGGTTCCTCCATATTAAATGATCAACTCACCCAAATCAGTTACACAAGACATCTTATGTATGTATGTCATCAGTTGGGAAACATGGAAGTCATCGTGGGGTTAGTCCAGCTGTATGGTTCCAAAGAGTTGATTTTCGGTATTTTCGACCTGGTGCAGAATCTTAAATAGTACAACTTACATCAGAGATAACATTCACCATTCACTAAATCTATATATGTTGTGATTGGGTGATACCTTCTTGAACACGTGATCACTATAAAAATCTATAAGGGACTTATTTAAGAATCTTCATGTTATAAGTAATGGTTTTTTGACCTCATTTTCTATGTAAAAAACTCTACCTTCTCAGTGATTATATGAACCCAAATTTTCACTATGAGGTTTGCCTCTCCCAACCCAATCATGCCCAAATGTTACAAAAAAATTCTTTTATATAGGAAAAATTGTGTCATTACAACTGTGGCATGGTAACAATTTCAATATGATAACTCCCCTAGTGGAAAAGGATCCTCCCCACTCAGGTAGAAATCCAAAACACATTACCTCAGTATATCCTACACTACCATGATGGTTTTATTGGTATGTCTATCAATATATGGGTGAAAATCCATGATTATTGAATAAAATGTCATCAAACCTTCATGAAACCCTCTACACAATTTGGAAATAAATTATGCTTCTTGCAAATATATAATCATTGAGGGAACTCCATGATGTCAATCGATTTCCTATAGGGTATATTCACTTATGATTTCCACTAAAATTTCCTCTTTTATGGTGAGAATGTGAGTTTACTGAGTCATAATGTTAAAAATAAGATAAATAGTTTCATGAACTCTATATGACAAAAGAATTACCATCACGAAATATATGGATATGTTTTCCCATTTCAACTAGAGAACCATGGGGGGATACTTCAAACCTTCCAGAATGTGATACTTATCCTTTACCTATTGACAGGTAAGGGATCAAGATGAAAATTCCACAACACTCATCTTCATATCATACCAAAGAAAATACTATAGGAGATATTTGTGCATATTTAACACCCCATGATGCACCATTAAGGGATATGTATGGTATTTTCTAAGAACACCCCCTAAATTGTGACTAGAAAAACTATTTGGGCTCATAAGGGAGTGAAATCTGACCCAACTTCTTAAAGTCCATTATGATAATGTTCTATGAATAATTGGTCACACAATACCTTAAAATCACCATCTCCAAGATGTTATTCAATAAAAATATGAAGAAACATTGGGGCTCATAACTATAATTTGGATGTAAATTTCCAAATCTCCATCCAATAAGGATATCTGTAGTAAGGATGAATGATTTGAAATTTCTCTATTTTTTTCAGGATTGAGATTTCATATTGAGTGTTTCAGACACCATATTTACCTTTCTTAGAGAATGTAATAACTTAAATTCATAATCCACTATAAACTCCATCCATATCTTCTATCATACATTAAAATATCTCTATGAGAAATATAAATGAGACTCTTGTGGTCCAAATAGACAAAACAATACCACTAAGAATCCAGTGCCACTAAGTCTATAGGTTTAACACTACAACTACCAAAACAAATTCATGGGTCGTTTAGTTATTCTCATTGGTCGAAATCTTCCTAGAATCTAACACTACAACTACCTCCCTCTACATCAACACACAACAAAACCCTACTATAGAATCATCTTAGAGCACTACATAATCTACACCCATATCAGGAAACCTCAAAATAAAAATTCTTATAATACACTGGTGCAAATAACTGATGGAATTTTATAAGTGCCTTGAAAAAATAATCGATCTCCCTATTTGAGTTGCAGCTATAAAAGATTGTGTAATATTAAAGTAGAATGGAATAAATATACTATAATTCATATGCCAACCAAAGAAACAAACACCCCAAATTCATGGTCCTGGGTTTCTCCAAATAAAAAATACCTTAATATTCGATGGGATTATAGCTATACCCTCCACTAGGATAATATTTCCATGAATATGGACCTTTATAATCTATAAATGACACTGCAGGAGTTATCTGTAAAATAAGTTAACCCAATGTAATTTATGGTCCATCCTACAATGATCTAAATACTAAACCCCCAACATTATATAAAAAAATTCCATAGGTAAAAAATTCCATAAACCATTTATTAAAATTATGGAAGATCCCATTTAGGAGTCCCATGACAACATTCAGGGAATTAGACCTATCAAAGGAAATCAATTCATATTCACAATGAGTATAAGGACGTAGGAATGTTATATTTTGTATATCATCATTTTGTACCTATAACTTGTGATATCCTAACCCCTGGTCAATATTTTAGAATAATTTGTACCCTTTCAGATGGTCGAATAGGTTATCAATCCTTTTTATTTGACATTTATTCATAATTTTCACGAGATTCGAGAAATAATAAGCCACACATAACATTAGGACCACATCTGGATTGTATATTAATTATAATGGAGCTTTTTGAGGGGAAACACTACATCAAATAATGAATCCCCTCTAATGTTATTCTAACTACACAATCATTCCCCGATATACTCTTTGATCCAACTGATGTAACATCAATGATATCAATGAATTTCTTTTATGAAAAGGAATACATACAATGACCTCACTTTATAGAGGTAAACCTACAACATACTCTATAATTATGCTTGTTCACTATACTAGAACATTGGTAAACTAAAAAATCTACTATTTCTACTACCAAAAGGTCTAGGATATCCAGTTTATTGGAGAATGATTGAAATCTCTTGTAGAAAATCCTAGATGGATCAAAATGGAATTATATATCTCCAGTGAAGGAATGTATTTTCCAATATTCCCTAGTTCACCACCTGTCTTATAGAAGAAACAATATTTGGGATAAACAATATATAATTAATACACACTAATAAAAACATCATAGGGCCTCATTGAAGTTATAAAAAGGCCCCCTAAGAAAAAATTTCCACCAAGATCCAAGTGACACTTTCCAAAGAAGAGTTTCATTGTTGAAAAATATCCTATAGGATTCACTTACTCTAAAGGTTATGTAACGGTATCTACTTGTATTTCTATTCCTCACACATGGGATAAATACATTAAGGAATGGTCAGAGAGAATTACTAAAATAATGATGCAATGCTAGTGAAGATAAGAAATGTACATCAGATCATGCCAGTAGATTTTGGGTAATATGAATCAACTGACTACATCAAATTGTTTCCTTGAATGCCAAATCCCGAAGCCTAATAGGGACCACATGGCGTTAGTGGTGGTGGTGTTGGATCATATAATTGAAAAACTCATGTAGCTATACCATCTATATTACCACAAATGTCTCTATATTAATTCTCATGCTCACACTTGTAACTTTACCGTTAAGGAACATCCTCATTTTTTTATTCAAAACCACACTGTGTGATGTATGATCTTAGGAAGTGTAAGAATTCTCGTGAAAATAATTTAATTGAATCTTACTCTTCAATAGGGTATCTCTTTGTTAACCTTAGGATACATAACCTTTTTTTATGAGATTATATATATCGATGAATTATGTTTCTCAACACCAAGTCATTGTGTTTTACAACATCTTATAAAGTCTCTTCTCTAGGGAGAAGATAATTACAACTGGATGGATACTTCTGATTTTCCAAAAATAAATTTATTATCATGGTTTACTTTATCACAAAAACATATATTTGGTTGAAAAGGTTCACATATTCAACTCAAATATATCATCATGGACCTCAATCAAAATAATTTTCTTAAAAATAAAAATCATAAAATATATACTATGATTATCTTATATGGTATAAAAAACAGTTTTCATATTTTGTCACTTAATTGTTTCCATGAAAAAAGATTCAAAAGATTCTAGATACACACTAATATCCGAGTCAATAATAAGTGATTCAACTAAAAGAGGCACTCAAACATTATCCAGTTGTGGGTCACCACACAATAGTCCAACATCATCCTCATTCACCTTAATCATAAAATTAAATGAAAAAGGGTCACCAAGGGGAGTATTATCTAATGCTCAATATTCTAAAGAGGATTGATGACTTGAACCTGTGTATATAACAAATCAAATCCCATTTGATGGTTAGGATCACCCTATATATTAAGGTTTATCCATCTTAAAAACTTATTAAGTGGGATCATTATATGAACATCATTATCCAAAGATACTTTTATATTATGTTTTCCTACATAAGGAAACACATTGACAATGATTGGTAAGGGTGTGACTTCTTGCTGCTCAATTAGTGTAAGTAATTATTATTATCCACTTAGGGGGAACCTCATGAAATGAGACTTTAACTAAGGAAAATTTTATAATATAAACCTCATTGATATATATTTATAGGATCTTTGTTGGTTGTATATATATAAGAATCCTATAATAGTAATGATTTTCCTAGTTCAAAGGAGAATATTTGAGTAGTAGACATAAGATGTACATATAAACCACATCCTACCCAATATGATTGGTGTAATATTCTTCCCAACAACTAGTGTCTCACTCTACTAATTAAACATGTGATAAATCAGAATCATAGTAAATAGATATGTTTTACACCACACTATAACTAGGGTCCCAATCCCAAAATATATACTAAAAATCATTAATATTGTTTCCATAAATTACAAACCAATCATTATTGGAGTATTAACTGAAATTACTATCCTTGGGAAGAACCCACTCTAATTACACTCTAGGATGTGAGAATATACCAGATCCCCACCTAGGATAATAGAATATTAGAAAAAACACCCCATGCCCACTAGAAATATTCTAGGGGCAAGTGACTTTCACTGAGTGGGTATAGCACATATGGGAGGCCATTATCAAATTCTACTATGCACACACACATCTCATTACATACTAGGGAAATTAAAAAAGTTTAAAAAATATAAGAGAAAATTAATTTACAAACTCCACGATCCTATAAATATAAGGAAAAAATTATCAATGAATAATGGAAAATACATGAGCAAGAACGAGTATGTATGTCCATTTTAAAAGGAGTGTGAGAAATAATTACCCTATGAAATTCTAGTCTAACCACAAATCCCGCTATAATAGAAACCATGAACTACAAACCACTAACAATATAAGGGACTCAAATATTTCTATCAAATAATACTTTTTTTGTATAAGTAATAAAATATGTGGTTAGATCTCTTTCTGAGGTGCATACATGCGTACCTAGTAGGACACCTAAAAAAATCAAACTCAATTTAGAGGTAATGGATAAACCCTAAATACACTCCTTGAATGAAAAACATACAATATTATGAATTTAATTTAATATATAATAAAATATCACATCAACTGAAGATTTCAATGAATAAATATCTAGATATACACTCATACATATAAATAGATAATACTGGAGGATGCCTTCTCCATGACTATGTGTAAAATAGAATATCTAGAGGAGGATCCTTATATCATCTATGCTCTATAGATAGGTGAAAATCTTCTCTGTTGGAAATACCTTATCCCTTATGATCTCAATGAATAAGGGATATTCTACAATGTATATAGAGTAACTCTTCCCTATAATGTTTTTTGAATACCACACTCTATCTCACTTCACTAATGATGGTTTTGATTCTCATAAACATATAGGATAAATATTAACTCCCAATGCGGATCCAAGAACCAATATGTGAAAAAAAAACATAACAAGGAATAATGAGGGGTAAATAATCAACTAATTGATGTATATGGTAAACATTTTGTACATAGTGTGTTCTGTGGATACAATATGTTTTCTCCCAATCTATCTTGGTAACTATGTACTTTCATTCCATATTAGGTGTATCAGCCTCACTATATAGTGTCTAGAACAGTTACATGGAATATCTGTAACACCCCGAGATTTTATGAAAAATATTCTTTTTAATTTCATTAATATCTTGTGTTTTACGCTACACCAAAAGGAGCTTTCTCAACACGCATCCTTGACTTTCCTTGCATTACACGCAATCACGACCTTCCTCGATAGCCTGTGTAGTATGCAATACCGAGTTTCACTAAACAACGATATGCTATTAAAATATTATTAAAACTAGCCGTTATGAATATTAATAACCACCTTTTAAATTTTAGAAATTTTATCTCTCAAAATGGACTTAATTTTTGGATTCAGAGTATCGAATTTAGCCTAAGGTAAAATTTTGGTACTTTTCGGATAACTTTCATATTCTGATGAATAGTGAAAATTACTAAATTTTAATTAAAAACAACTTTTTTAACCAAAATAATTAATAGTGATAAATTATTAATTTGAGTGGTTTTAAAGTATATTTAGAATATATTTTTACAATTTAATACAATGTTGGTCATTGGATATAATTTCACATTTAAACCAGTCATAAACAAGTGTCAATCTTTTGATAGTTATTATCTCTTAAGAACATGCTATTTGTTTTGACGACGGGAATTATTTTTTAAATTAATTAATGCAACTGATATGTTTTGAATTTGATAAAATAGAAATAATTTTTTAATTCATAATATCAAATATAGCTTAGATCTAATTTTTGGTATTTTTCTGGATACTTTTATTTTTTGATGAATAGTGAAACCACTAAGTGGTAGTTAAAAAACTGAATTTTTCATAAAACATAATTTTACCGTTTCTATGAGTGGAATTTCAAAAATCTGAGAGATACGGTTGATGTCAGTAAGTAAAATGTGGTTCAATGAGATGAAAATCATTTTTTGGTGAATAGTAACTTTTTACTTTTTTTTACCACGGTTAAAAGTAAATAGGGTAATTAAGGGTAAAAATGATATTATTATTACCCTAACACATGTCCTAATTCTATTGGACAAGTGTAATTCGACCAAAAACAACCTTAGGAATAAAATATGACCATTTAGGCCCACTTGGATTAGATTAAGACATTTATTATTAATTTATTTAAAGAAGGGTTAAAATAGTTAAAATAAAAGTTTAATAAGTAAATCATTTTTAATATGGGGTTATAAATAATATAAATTCGACTATAAATATTCATTAGAAAGATAAAAATATTTACTACATAATGGTATTTTATTTGTAATTTTTAAAGATTAAATAATTCAATTTATTTATGACACAACGATGATGCATTAATTATCTTATTAATGAAATATTGATATAATTGATGTTATAAATAACCAAATAAATATAATTTCAGACTTTTTATGAATTACACTAATTTTCTAGGTTAATATGACATGTTAGTATGTATTTAATTAACTTAGTTTGAACTTATCATTCTGTTAGGATTTTAAAAAAAATCAATTACTAAATAGTGTCAAAATTGACATAAAATAGGTTTTAAAACAAATATTATATTATTAATTGTTATTTTATTCCTAAAAATCTAAGGTTCGGCCAAATGACTTAGATAAGGTTATATATATTAATAAGAAACAACTTGGGGTTCGTTTGGCTTGGTATAGTATGTTTATTAACCTTATAGTATAAGAACACAAGAAGACACGGTAAAAGTAAAATTATTTAACTTAAAGTTAAATCTAAATGATAAGGTTAAAATAGGAACCTAAACTTGTCTAAATCCTATTGGATGAGAGTATTTAGACCCATCCCCACCATAGCCTTGAAATAAATCAATTTTGAGCTATTTAAAACCGAACTTGACTTTATAATAAAATAATATTTTTAGTTATTCCAAAGGTGGCCCTCTCCTCCCTTATAAAAGGGCACCTCCTCCCTCTCTTCCTCACACAAATTTGAGCCTTCAAGCTCGGCCAAAACCTGAAAAATTATCTTCTCCACTTCCCTACAAACATCCTAGAGGTTCTGGTCTTCCTCAAAGACCAATTTTAGTGCCCTAAGAAGAGGTCTCAAAGAGGCGCTTCAAAGAAGAGGTAATTTCTGTTACCAATTCTTTCACCTTTATTTCTTCTTACACTTCTTCTTCTTAGGTTGTTTCATTATGAAGTAATAACATCAGTATCACTCATATACTGATATGTTATTATATTTATGAAACAACCCTATTTCACCATCTATCCATCCTACGGAAAACGAAATCACCGCGCGTGCGTACGTACGGAATACCGTCTCCACGCCGTGGTGAAATCTATTTTCCACCACCACCTTACTTGGATGGGTATAATGGTGTAAATAATAACTATATATTATTATTTTAATGTGATATTTATTCTGAAATAGTATACATACACTCCAATACAGTCCCATGATCATGAGAATGATATCATCGCTCGTGCGTACGTACGGACTACCGTCTCCACGACGCGATGAGATTCATTCTCTACTTTAACCATTCATGAATGATTATAAATTATATCTAATAAGTAATCATGAAATATATGACATAATAATGATACTGGATTTATGTGTATATATATGTATGTCATCTACTTAATTCAGTTCAACTCAATAAGGAAACGAAAACAGCGTTCATGCGTATGTACGGCCTACCGTCTCCATGAACGGTGTATTTCTTTCCATTTACTGATTTATTATATATATGTATATTCTGAATATATATATATAAATCATGTTTTATATTCTGGAATTAAGTAATCATGATCTAAGTAATCATATGAATAATTACAAGTCAAAACACGGACGACAAATGAAACAATTTTACCCAAAACGCTCTTTAACATGGAATTTACTAAAGAACGGGTAATATAAAGTCATAAGTGAACCATATATTATATCATAACAATGAGTATGTTTCTGGAATAAGTCAATAACATTATTTAAATGGTTATACAGGAAGGTTCAGACAATTACAAGGCAAATCAGACCTAAGGTAAGGGAAATATCACAATCTCATTTTTATCCAAGATTGTTTATACTTTAGTACTTACTGGGGTGTGTTTTATCATCCAAATCGATGTTTCCTCAATATGTAATATTATTTCCATTCAACTATTTTTTTTAAATCCTATTTTACCCTTCGGTGAGTTTTTAGTAAAAGATATGAAAGCAATCTTTTTTCATTTTTCGTACGAGGTACTTTTTTGACTTTTCCGAAAAAAGAACAGGAAGAATGTTTTTTTAACTTATACGACATGAATGGATTTTTAAAACATTATTTCCAAGAAGCTTCATTTACAAGTATTCAAGTTTATTTTTAATAAACTTCTTTTAGTTTAAAATTGTAAGACATGTTAAGAAAGGAATTTTTTTTGAAGTAGACAGGATATTTTCCTCAAGAATGGAGTTCAAGTGTTTTATCAAAATTATTTTCCATCTAAGATAATAAAGGGTTCTGTTTCTATCCCTATTATTACATGGATTTGATTTTGTTGTGATGGAAATATTTTTATGAATTCCTTTATCTTATATGAATTGTTTTATGATGTCATGTTGTTTAAGAATCCCATTTTTATTACATGGGTTATGCTATGATGTATGGTTTATGATTTTGTGGCACACATAAGAATGGTATCATTATGAGATGGGTGGGACCTATATCTCCCTCCAATGCATTGGGTAAAGATTTTATATCTCATGAGATAGACATGGCTGGAATGGTAGGTTATACCGGTTCAGTGAAACAGGACTGAAACGGGGGTGACTCAGTTTAGAAATGGACTTTGTCCACTAAGATAGTCTTGGAAATGAGTCTTGACTAATAAGAAATGATTCTCTATGATTATGTGTGTATGCCACAATGTTTCATGTTTTAAGTTATTATTATTGGAATTTCATTTCACTACTATGATTTATCTCATGTTATGAAATTATGCTCTCTTTTGCAGGTTTAGATTTCCAAAATGTTATGTTCTTATGAAAATGATGTGATTGATATTTCTTTTGTTTACCCTTACTGAGAATTTGAGATCACCCTTTTATGTTTTCTTTTCCCCAGGATATAAAGAAAGGTTTTAGGTAAAAAAAAGGAAGATCTTTATGGGAGATGTTGAAGATCTTTCACCACGATTAGAAGATTATATTCCGAGTTTCCAAAGACACTAAACTATTTCGATCCTTGTGTGTGTGTTTTTTATGTACTATGTATTCTGAAAAAGTAATGTAATGTCCATGTACGCCAAGCTTCGGGTCTCTACAGTTGGTATCAGAGGAAAGGTTTAGTCAACCTTTGGAAACTAGGATGCGAAAACGTTAGTGAGATCCCTAGAGATATTTCTAAGGTATGTCAAGGGATGTCCCTAAGGATAAGTATACGTATAGGATATAGTCCTAGAACTATGGTAACGATATCAGATTAAACCAAAGATGTTATATATTGAAGTTAATCCCTCTTTATTATGATTTTTGCCTCTCACACTATTCTTTTTGGGTTTTAGAAAATGGATGGAAACAAGATGATTCATGATAATGGAGGATATGATGGACAATGGAATGATATTCTTCATGAGCAACCAAATGAAATGAGATTTGGAAGTCCAAACATCATTATTATGCCGAATCAGCAATCTCATAATATGATCAATAAAGTAAAATTTGGTAAGTTTCCTGACTCAGCTAATAAGAGAAAGATGGAGTTTTATGATGATCATAGAGGAAAGAAAGTTCAATTTCCCCTATGTAAATCATGTGGGAAGAGGCATCAAGGAGAATGTTTCAAAGGAACTAGAATATGCTTTGGGTGTGGAAAAGAAGGACACAAAGCCAGTAAGTGCAAATGAAAAGGTTCAGTTAACACCAGGAATGAGGATAATGGTATTGCTACGACATCAACAATGGTTAAATGTTTTAAATGTGGAATGTACGGGCATTATGCAAACCAATGCCCTAAGGTAAAGTCTCATGAAGAGAATCAGTGTGGTAGTATGGGTAGTATTTATGTTGATGATGATGAAGAGACTACAAATGATATGTGAGATGAAATAATTGTTGAAGCTCGGTCAATGGTTTAAGAATGTAGTGGAATGATTACATGTTTATCATGTGTAATGTTGTGTAAGTAATCTCATGGTACTATGGAATAAAGAGACATCTAAGGATTGTTACACTGTTGTCTTTCCTTGAGTTTTGAAAGTGTATGATTAATGGTACCCGTATCCATGAAAGGTTATTCAGATATTTTTGGAAATAAGATGATATGTGCATAATGAAGGGAAAATGAGAAAACGAAATGTCTAACAGTATTCATGAGCTCATGATTGATATAAGGACTAAGTGATATCATGGTTTGAGTATATAGAATTTTGAGGATTTTGGTATGTGAAAAGTGTAAACTTTTAACTGCATTCAAGTTTTCACTATGTTTCAATGGTTATTCAAGAGAATACATGATTAAGGCCTTTGAATGTTTGGAATGTGACCAACAAGAAATATCTTATGATATATGGGGATCAATGATGGTATTAAATCTCTGGTAATCGTTTTCACTATATTATGAGAGTGGACTGCAGTATTAGGAATAATCCTAAAGATTGGAATGGATTATGTTGGACATAAGTTAGTATTGTTTGTTTTTCGATATTATTGATGGGATGTTATAGTTATATAGTTTTAGAAAAAGGACAACCTGCAAGACGGGCGATAGCCCATCGCGTCGGACAAGGCTATGGGAATCGAACCCACAACAGAAGTGCGACTGGCCTTTATCGCCTACCACTGGCCTACAGGAAGTCCCTATTTAGTAGAAACTAGTTTTATTATATTAAGCAGGATGATATATGAAGTATAAGTCCATTTTAGGAACTATATATGATTAGTCTCACTATAGATGGACTTATGTATTTTTTGATAACTTTTCTAACCTTTTGTTTGAGACAGATGGAATGAACCATCATTCTATCACATGATCTGCTAACACTTCATGAATGACAAATTCAACTTCATTTCTTTAAGAGATGAAGTGGAAATTGTCCAAAGAACGACAAATGGTGAGACTATACCAAAATCACGAAAGTATTTCTTCTAATTTCATCAACTTTAGGGAAATGATCTTAAAAACCAAAAATGTTGTCCTAGTGATCTTATATCTGATGAATCAGATGGTACCCTAGATCATCACAAATTTATGGCTTTGTGATTGCTGGCTTTTCCATAGCCATGTTCTCTACCACTCTCCATCAGAACATGATGGTTATATTCCTCTTCCATATCCATATTTTCACCTATGTGGAATCCCAGTGATTAGTTTATTTGGGTAACCGTTACATTTTATACTTTTTTTTAATGATTGGTTTTGGTATTCCTTTTTATGATGTGGGTTTCTATCAAAGAAACTTTCGAGTAGTAAACCATTTATAACCCCGACGAATTTCGAGGGTGAAATTCATTTTAAGGGGGGTAGAATGTAACACCCCGAGATTTTATGAAAAATATTCTTTTTAATTTCATTAATATCTTGTGTTGTACGCTACACCAAAATGAGATTTCTCAAAACGCATCCTTGACTTTCCTTGCATTACACGCAATCGCAACCTTCCTCGATAGCGTGTGTAGTATGCAATACCGAGTTTCACTAAACAACGATATGCTATTAAAATATTATTAAAACTAGCCGTTATGAATATTAATAACCACCTTTTAAAATTTTAGAAATTTTATCTCTCAAAATGGACTTAATTTTTGGATTCAGAGTATCGAATTTAGCTTAAGGTGAAATTTTGGTACTTTTCAGATAACTTTCATATTCTGATGAATAGTGAAAATTACTAAATTTTAATTAAAAACAACTTTTTTAACCAAAATAATTAATAGTGATAAATTATTAATTTGAGTGGTTTTAAAGTATATTTAGAATATTTTTTTACAATTTAATACAATGTTGGTCATTGGATATAATTTCACATTTAAACCAGTCGTAAACAAGTGTCAATCTTTTGATAGTTATTATCTCTTAAGAACATGCTATTTGTTTTGACGACGGGAATTAATTTTTAAATTAATTAATGCAACTGATATGTTTTGAATTTGATAAAATAGACATCATTTTTGAATTCATAATATCAAATATATCTTAGATCTAGTTTTTGGTATTTTTCTGGATACTTTAATTTTTTGATGAATAGTGAAACCACTAAGTGGTAGTTAAAAAACTGAATTTTTCATAAAACTTAATTTTACCGCTTCTGTGAGTGGAATTTCAAAAATCCGAGAGACACGGTTGATGTCAGTAAGTAAAATGTGGTTCAATGAGATGAAAACAATTTTTTGGTGAATAGTAACTTTTTACTTTTTTTTACCACGGTTAAAAGTAAATAGGGTAATTAAGGGTAAAAATGATATTATTATTACCCTAATACATGTCCTAATTCTATTGGAAAAGTGTAATTCGACAAAAAACAACCTTAGGAATAAAAGATGACCATTTAGGCCCACTTGGATTAGATTAGGACATTTATTATTAATTTATTTAAAGAAGGGTTAAAATAGTTAAAATAAAAGTTTAATAAGTAAATCATTTTTAATATGGGGTTATAAATAAGATAAATTCGACTATAAATATTCATTAGAAAGATAAAAATATTTCCTACATAATGGTATTTTATTTGTAAATTTTAGACATTATATAATATAGTTTATTTATGACACAACGATGATGCATTAATTATCTTATTAATGAAATATTGACATAATTGATGTTATAAATACCCAAATAAATATAATTTGAGACTTTTTATGAATTACACTAATTTTATAGGTTAATATGACATGTTAGTATGGATTTAATTAACTTAGTTCGAACTTATCATTCTGTTAGGATTTTCACAAAAATCAATTACTAAATAGTGTCAAAATTGACATAAAATAGTTTTTAAAACAAATATTATATTATTAATTGTTATTTTATTCCTAAAAATCTAAGGTTCGGCCAAATGACTTAGATACGGTTATATATATTAATAATAAACAACTTGGGGTTCGTTTGGCTTGGTATAGTATGTTTATTAACCTTATAGTATAAGAACACAAGAAGACACGGTAAAAGTAAAATTATTTAACTTAATGTTAAATCTAAATGATAAGGTTAAAATAGGAACCTAAACTAGTCTAAATTCTATTGGATGAGAGGATTTAGACCCATCCCCACCTTAGCCTCCAAATAAATCAATTTGGAGCTATTTAAAACCGAACTTGACTTTATAATAAAATAATATTTTTAGTTATTCCAAAGGTGCCCCTATCCTCCCTTATAAAAGGGCACCTCCTCCCTCTCTTCCTCACACAACATTGAGCCTTCAAGCTCGGCCAAACCCTGCCAAATTCTCTTCTAAATTTCCCTAGCAACATCCTAGTGGTTATGGTATTCCTCAAAGACCAATTTTATTTCCCTAAGAAGAGGTCTCAAAGAGGCGCTTCAAAGAAGAGGTAATTTCCGTTACCAATTATTTCACCATTATTTCTTCTTCCACTTCTTCTTCTTAGGTTGTTTCATTATGAAGTAATAACATCAGTATCACTCATATACTGATATTTTATTATAAGTATGAAACAACCCTATTTCACCATCTATCCATCCTACGGAAAACGAAATCACCGCGCGTGCGTACGTACAGAATACCGTCTCCACACCGTGGTGAAATATATTTTCCACCACCACCTTACATGGATGGGTATAATGGTGTAAATAATAACTATATATTATTATTTTAAAGTGATATTTATTATGAAATAGTATACATACACTCCAATACAGTCCCACGATCAGGAGAATGATATCATCGCTCGTGCGTACGTATAGACTACTGTCTCCACGACGCGATGAGATTCATTCTCCACTTTAACCATTCATGAATGATTATAAAGTATATATAATAAGTAATCATGAAATATATGACATAATAATGATACTGGATTTATGTGTATATATAAGTATGTCATCTACTTAATTCCGTTCAACTCAATAAGGAAACGAAAACAGCGTTCATGCATACGTACGGCCTACCGTCTCCATGAACGGTGTATTTCTTTCCATTTACTGATTTATTATATATATGTATATTCTGAATATATATATATATATATATATATATATAAATCATGTTTTATATTCTGGAATTAAGTAATCATGATCTAAGTAATCAAATGAATAATTACAAGTCAAAACACGGACGACAAATGAAACAATTTTACCCAAAACGCTCTTTAACATGGAATTTACTAAAGAACGGGTAATATAAAGTCATAAGTGAACCATATATGGTATCATAACAATGAGTATGATTCTGGAATAAGTAAATAACATTATTTAAATCATTATACAGGAAGGTTCAGACACTTACGAGGAAAATCGGACCTAAGGTAAGGGAAATATCACAATCTCATTTTTATCCAAGATTGTTTATACTTTAGTACTTACTGGGGTGTATTTTATCATTCACATCCATGTTTCCTCAATATTTAATATTATTTCTATTCAACTACAATTTTTTTAAATCCTATTTTACCCTTCGGTGAGTTTTTAGTAAAATATATGAAAGCAATCTTTTGTCATTTTTCGTACGAGGTACTTTTTTG
Organism: Viscum album; assembly: GCA_963277665.1. Lineage (NCBI taxonomy): Eukaryota > Viridiplantae > Streptophyta > Magnoliopsida > Santalales > Viscaceae > Viscum > Viscum album. The sequence continues at coordinate 1,405,359,333 of OY728166.1, read as the reverse complement.
ACTTTTTCGAAAAAATAACTAGAAGAATGTTTTTTTAACTTATACGGCATGAATGGATTTTTAAAACATTATTTCCAAAAGCTTACTTTACAAGTATTCAAGTTTATTTTTAATAAACTTATTTTAGTTTAAAATTGTAAGACATGTTAAGAAAGGAAAATGTTTTTGAAGTAGACAGGATATTTTCCTCAAGAATGGAGTTCAAGTGTTTTATCCAAATTATTTTCCATCTAAGATAATAAAGGGTTCTGTTTCTATCCCTATTATTACATGGATTTGATTTTGTTGTGATGGAAATATTTTTATGAATTCCTTTATCTTATATGAATTGTTTTATGATGTCATGTTTTTTAAGAATCCCATTTTTATTACATGGGTTATGCTATGATGTATGGTTTATGATTTTGTGGCACACATAAGAATGGTATCATTATGAGATGGGTGTGACCTATATCTCACTCCAATGCATTGGGTAAAGATTTTATATCTCATGAGATAGACATGGCTGGAATGGTAGGTTATACCGGTTCAGTGAAACAGGACTGAAACGAGGGTGACTCGGTTCAGAAATGGACTTTGTCCACTAAGATAGTCTTGGAAATGAGTCTTGAATAATAAGAAATGATTCTCTATGATTATGTGTGTATGCCACAATGTTTCATGTTTTAAGTTATGATTATTGGAATTTCATTTCACTACTATGATTTATCTCATGTTATGAAATTATGCTCCCTTTTGCAGGTTAAGATTTCCAAAATGTTATGTTCTTATGAAAATGATGTGATTGATATTTCTTTTGTTTACCCTTACTGAGCATTTGAGCTCACCCTTTTATGTTTTCTTTTCCCCAGGATATAAAGAAAGGTTTTAGGTAAAAAAAAGGAAGATCTTTATGGGAGATGTTGAAGATCTTTCACCATGATTAGAAGATTATATTCCGAGTTTCCAAAGACACTAAACTATTTCGATCCTTGTGTGTGTGTTTTTTTATGTACTAAGTATTCCGAAAAAGTAATGTAATTTCCATGTACGCCAAGCTTCAGGTCTCTACAATTGGTATCAGAGGAAAGGTTTAGTCAACCTTTGGAAACTAGGATGCGGAAACGTTAGTGAGATCCCTAGAGATATTTCTAAGGTATGTCTAGGGATGTCCCTAAGGATAAGTATACGTATAGGATATAGTCCTAGAACTATGGTAACGATATTAGATTAAACCAAAGATGTTAGATATTGATGTTACTCCCCCTTTATTATGATTTTTTCCTCTCACACTATTCTTTTTGGGTTTTATAAAATGGATGGAAACAAGATGATTCATGATAATGGAGGATATGATGGACAATGGAATGATATTCTTCATGAGCAACCAAATTAAATGGGATTTGGAAGTCCAAACATCATTATTATGCCGAATCAGTAATCTCATAATATGATCAATAAAGTAAAATTTGGTATATTTCCTGACTCGGCTAATAAGAGAAAGATGGAGTTTTATGATGATCATAGAGGAAAGAAAGTTCAATTTCCCCTATGTAAATCATGTGGGAAGAGGCATTAAGGAGAATGTTTCAAAGGAACTGGAAGATGCTTTGGGTGTGGAAAAGAAGGACACAAAGCCAGTAAGTGCAAATGAAAAGGTTCAGTTAACACCAGGAATGAGGATAATGGTATTGCTACGACATCAACAATGGTTAAATGTTTTAAATGGGGAATGTACGGGCATTATGCAAACCAATGACCTAAGGGAAAGTCTCATGAAGAGAATCCATATAGTCGTATGGGTAGTATTTATGTTGATGATGATGAAGAGACTACAAATGATATGTGAGATGAAAGAATTGTTGAAGCTCGGTCAATGGTTTAAGAATGTAGTGGAATGATTACATGTTTATCATGTGTAATGTTGTGTAAGTAATCTCATGGTACTATGGAATAAAGAGACATCTAAGGATTGTTACAATGTTGTCTTTCCTTGAGTTTTGAAAGTGTATGATTAATGGTACCATTATCCATGAAAGTTTATTCAGATATTTTTGGAAATAAGATAATATGCGCATAATGAAGGGAAAACGATAAAACAAAATGTTTAACAGTATTCATGAGCTCGTGATTGATATAAGGACTAAGTGATATCATGGTTTGAGTATATAGAATTTTGAGGATTTTGGTATGTGAAAAGTGTTAACTTTTAACTGCATTCAAGTTTTCACTATGTTTCAATGGGTATTCAAGAGAATACATGATTAAGGCCTTTGAATGTTTGGAATGTGACCAACAAGACATATCTTAGGATATATGGGGATCAACGATGGTATTAAATCTCTGGTAATCGTTTTCACTATATTATGAGAGTGGACTGTAGTATTATGAATAAGCCTAATGATTGGAATGGATTATGTTGGATATAAGTTAGTATTGTTTGTTTTTCGATATTATTGATGGGATGTTATAGTAATATAGTTTTAGAAAAAGGACAACCTGCAGGACGGGCGACAACCCATCACGTCGGACAAGGCTATGAGAATCGAACCCTCAACCGAAGTGCGACTGGCCTTTATCGCCTACCACTGGCCTACAGGAAGTCCCTGTTTAGTAGAAACTAGTTTTATTATATTAAGAAGGATGATATATAAAGTATAAGTCCATTTTAGGAACTATATATGATTAATCTCACTATAGATGGACTTATGTATTTTTTGATAACTTTTCTAACCTTTTTTTTGAGACAGATGGAATGAACCATCATTCTATCACATGATCTGCTAACACATCATGAATGAAAAATTCAACTTCATTTCTTTAAGAGATGAAGTGGAAATTGTCCAAAGAACGTAAAATGGTGAGACTATACCAAAATCACGAAAGTATTTCTTCTAATTTCATCAACTTTAGGGAAATGATCTTAAAAACCAAAAATGTTGTCCTAGTGATCTTACATTTGATGAATCAGATGGTACCCTAGATCATCACAAATTTATGGCTTTTTGATTGCTGGATTTTCCATAGCCATGTTCTCTACCACTCTCCATCAGAACATGATGGTTATATTCCTCTTCCATATCCATATTTTCGCCTATGTGGAAACCCAGTGATTAGTTCATTTGGGTAACCGTTACGTTTTATACTTTTGTTTTTAGTGATTGGTTTTGGTATTCCTTTTTACGATGTGGGTTTCTATCAAAGAAAAATTCGAGTAGTAAACCATTTATAACCCCGACGAATTTCGAGGGCGAAATTCATTTTAAGGGGGGTAGAATGTAACACCCCGAGATTTTATGAAAAATATTCTTTTTAATTTCATTAATATCTTGTGTTGTACGCTACACCAAAAGGAGCTTGCTCAAAACGCATCCTTGACTTTCCTTGCATTACACGCAATCACGACCTTCCTCGATAGCGTGTGTAGTATGCAATACCGAGTTTCACTAAACAACGATATGCTATTAAAATATTATTAAAACTAGCCGTTATGAATATTAATAACCACCTTTTAAAATTTTAGAAATTTTATCTCTCAAAATGGACTTAATTTTTGGATTCAGAGTATCGAATTTAGCTTAAGGTGAAATTTTGGTACTTTTCGGATAACTTTCATATTCTGATGAATAGTGAAAATTACTAAATTTTAATTAAAAACAAATTTTTTAACCAAAATAATTAATAGTGATAAATTATTAATTTGAGTGGTTTTAAAGTATATTTAGAATATATTTTTACAATTTAATACAATTTTGGTCATTGGATATAATTTCACATTTAAACCAGTCATAAACAAGTGTCAATCTTTTGATAGTTATTATCTCTTAAGAACATGCTATTTCTTTTGATGATGGGAATTAATTTTTAAATTAATTAATTCAACTGATATGTTTTGAATTTGATAAAATAGACATCATTTTTGAATTCATAAGATCAAATATAGCTTAGATCTAATTTTTGGTATTTTTCTGGATACTTTCATTTTTTGAGGAATAGTGAAACCACTAAGTGGTAGTTAAAAAACTGAATTTTTCATAAAACTTAATTTTACCGCTTCTGTGAGTGGAATTTCAAAAATCTGAGAGACACGGTTGATGTCAGTAAGTAAAATGTGGTTCAATGAGATGAAAATAATTTTTTGGTGAATAGTAACTTTTTACTTTTTTTTACCACGGTTAAAAGTAAATAGGGTAATTAAGGGTAAAAATGATATTATTATTACCCTAATACATGTCCTAATTCTATTGGACAAGTGTAATTCGACCAAAAACAACCTTAGGAATAAAATATGACCATTTAGGCCCACTTGGATTAGATTAGGACATTTATTATTAATTTATTTATAGAAGGGTTAAAATAGTTAAAATAAAAGTTTAATAAGTAAATCATTTTTAATATGGGGTTATTCATAAGATAAATTCGACTATAAATATTAATTAGAAAGCTAAAAATATTTCCTACATAATGGTATTTTATTTGTAAATTTTAGACATTAAATAATATAATTTATTTATGACACAACGATGATGTAGTAATTATCTTATTAATGAAATATTGACATAATTGATGTTATAAATACCCAAATAAATATAATTTGAGACCTTTTATGAATTAAACTAATTTTATAGGTTAATATGACATGTTAGTATGGATTTAATTAACTTAGTTCGAACTTATCATTCTGTTAGGAGTTTCACAAAAATCAATTACTAAATAGTGTCAAAATTGACATAAAATAGTTTTTAAAACAAATATTATATTATTAATTGTTATTTTATTCCTAAAAATCTAAGGTTCGGCCAAATTACTTAGATAAGGTTATATATATTAATAATAAACAACTTGGGGTTCGTTTTTCTTGGTATAATATGTTTATTAACCTTATAGTATAAGAACACAAGAAGACACGGTAAAAGTAAAATTATTTAACTTAATGTTAAATCTAAATGATAAGGTTAAAATAGGAACCTAAACTTGTCTAAATTATATTGGATGAGAGGATTTCGACCCATCCCCACCTTAGCCTCGAAATAAATCAATTTCGAGCTATTTAAAACCGAACTTGACTTTATAATAAAATAATATTTTTAGTTATTCCAAAGGTGCCCCTCTCCTCCCTTATAAAAGGGAACCTCCTCCCTCTCTTCCTCACACAACATTGAGCCTTAAAGCTCGACCAACCCCTGACAAATTCTCTTCTCCACTTCCCTAGAAACATCCTAGAGGTTCTGGTCTTCCTCAAAGACCAATTTTATTTCCCTAAGAAGAGGTCTCAAAGAGGCGATTCAAAGAAGAGGTAATTTCCGTTACCAATTCTTTCACCTTTATTTCTTCTTCCACTTCTTCTTCTTAGGTTGTTTCATTATGAAGTAATAACATCAGTATCACTCATATACTGATATGTTATTATAAGTATGAAACAACCCTATTTCACCATCTATCCATCCTACGGAAAACGAAATCACCGCGCATGCGTACGTACGGAATACCATCTCCACACCGTGGTGAAATATATTTTACACCACCACCTTACTTGGATGGGTATAATGGTGTAAATAATAACTATATATTATTATTTTAAAGTGATATTGATTCTGAAATAGTATACATACACTCCAATACAGTCCCACGATCATGAGAATGATATCATCGCTCGTGCGTACGTACGGAATACTGTCTCCACGACGCGATGAGATTCATTCTCCACTTTAACCATTTATGAATGATTATAAAGTATATATAATAAGTAATCATGAAATATATGAAATAATAATGATACTGGATTTATGTGTATATATAAGTATGTCATCTACTTAATTCCGTTCAACTAAATAAGGAAACGAAAACAGCATTCATGCGTACGTACGGCCTACCGTCTCAATGAACGGTGTATTTCTTTCCATTTACTGATTTATTATATATATGTATATTCTGAATATATATATATATATAAATCATGTTTTATATTCTGTAATTAAGTAATCATGATCTAAGTAATCATATGAATAATTACAAGTCAAAACACGGACGACAAATGAAACAATTTTACCCAAAACGCTCTTTAACATGGAATTTACTAAAGAACGGGTAATATAAAGTCATAAGTGAACCATATATGATATCATAACAATGATTAAGATTCTGGAATAAGTCAATAACATTATTTAAATCATTATACAGGAAGGTTCGGACACTTACGAGGCAAATCAGACCTAAGGTAAGGGAAATATCACAATCTCATTTTTATCCAAGATTGTTTATACTTTAGTACTTACTGGGGTGTATTTTATCATCCACATCCATGTTTCCTCAATATGTAATATTATTTCCATTCAACTACAATTTTTTTAAATCCTATTTTACCCTTCGGTGAGTTTTTAGTAAAATATATGAAAGCAATCTTTTGTCGTTTTTCGTACGAGGTACTTTTTTGACTTTTCCGAAAAAAGAACGAGAAGAATGTTTTTTTAACTTATACGGCATGAATGGATTTTTAAAACATTATTTCCAAGAATCTTCCTTTACAAGTATTCAAGTTTATTTTTAATAAACTTATTGTACTTTAAAATTGTAAGACATGTTAAGAAAGGAAAATATTTTTGAAGTAGACAGGATATTTTCCTCAAGAATGGAGTTCAAGTGTTTTTTCAAAATTATTTTCCATCTAAGATAATAAAGGGTTATGTTTCTATCCCTATTATTACATGGATTTGATTTTGTTGTGAAGGAAATATTTTTATGAATTCCTTTATCTTATATGAATTGTTTTATGATGTCATGTTGTTTAAGAATCCCATTTTTATTACACGGGTTATGCTATGATGTATGGTTTATGATTTTGTGGCACACATAAGAATGGTATCATTATGAGATGGGTGGGACCTATATCTCCCTCCAATGCATTGGGTAAAGATTTTATATCTCATGATATAGACATGGCTGGAATGGTAGGTTATACCGGTTCAGTGAAACAGGACTGAAATGAGGGTGACTCAGTTCAGAAATGGACTTTGTCCACTAAGATCGTCTTGGCAATGAGTCTTGACTAATAAGAAATGATTCTATATGATTATGTGTGTATGACACAATGTTTCATGTTTTATGTTATGATTCTTGGAATTTCATTTCACTACTATGATTTATCTCATGTTATGAAATTATGCTCTCTTTTGCAGGTTAAGATTTCCAAAATGTTATGTTCTTATGAAAATGATGTGATTGATATTTCTTTTGTTTACCCTTACTGAGCATTTTAGCTCACCCTTTTATGTTTTCTTTTCTCCAGGATATAAAGAAAGGTTTTATGTAAAAAAAGGAAGATCTTTATGGGAGATGTTGAAGATCTTTCACCACGATTAGAAGATTATATTCCGAGTTTCCAAAGACACTAAACTATTTCGATCCTTGTGTGTGTGTTTTTTTTATGTACTAAGTATTACGCAAAAGTAATGTAATGTCCATGTACGCCAAGCTTCCAGTCTCTACAATATCACACCCATATAGGCACAGTACATGTTCCATTTCTAACCATGTGTGTTCTCTAAAAGATTCATGGAGTGGGTATAAGAACATGTAACACCTAGATATTTCATATATATTTATTTATAACAAATTTTATGTATTCGATATCTTGAACTAAATGAAACCCCGTCTCTAAATAAACCAAAAAATATTACAACTCTATAACATAGGCCTTGGATTTGGGGGTATAAACAAGATTTACAAAATTATGAAATATATGTACATATTTTCTCTTAAGTTGAAATTTATTTAGTAAAATCTGAGAAATAATTATTATATGTTTAATAAAATTACATTGTTATTATAATACCTACTTTTAAAATAGATATATTCATCAATATATCTTGTATTTGTTTGTATTGATTTCTATTTATAAATAATTAGTATGATATTTTGAAAAATGAAATAATAAATGTACAAAGCTAAGTATATAATGTTTTAAAAGCAAGAAAATATTATTTCGATGCAAAAAAGTTATTTTTACTAATTTTTTATTATAAGAAATGATTTTTATCATAATAAATTAAATAAATCACTTTTGAATAATAATGTTAATGAAATTTATAGAATATATATTTAGTTAGTTTTTTAACAGTTGCCTAATTTTTAATAGCAGGAAAGAAATGAATGTATACTCGCTTCTATTCTTATAATTTGTTTTTCTAATACAGGGTTTTCATTTCATTTTTGCCATTAATTTTAATATTTATTTCAAAAAACTAATTTTTTTTTAAAATTTATTCTATATATTTAATCATGATTTCATAATTTTATAATGAGGATACATTAAATTTTCTTTATATTTTATATTAAAAATAATAAAAGTTTTTTTTCGATGGTTTGGGATAAAAAATGACTACCAGGTGATTAAAATAATAAATAAGGATAAATGCGAAACATAATCATTCCTAAATATTATTGGATGAAGATATCTCAAACATATATTATCATATATTTAAATTCTTTTATATTTTGTCCACAATCACATGAAATTGACATTATATTGTTTAAATACATTATATAATTCCTTCTGTGTCTCCCCACTCAGTTATAATAGATATCTTCTTACCCACCATTATTCAAAAACATTTATCCCTATATCATAGAACATACTAGTTTTAAAACCATTATATAGTTCTTCTATTTTTCAATCAAATTAATTTAATCCACTCTTACAATTCTATGATAGATTAAGTGGAAATCAAAATGTGGTCTCTCATCGAAGAGGTAATCATATTACTTGATTATTTCAGAAATTATTTCGCATTATACATAAAATAAATATTTTATATCCAAAAATAAAATAGATAATATATTAACATAAATTAACTAATACAATATTATTATTAGGGTACAACCATTTTCCACCTCTATTCCTTAATAATGGCAATGAGACTATAACATTTTTGAACATTGGGAATACTATTTAAATGATGCCATATAATTCATTTTCCATTACCATCTACCATGGATATATATAATGATGAATTTATTGAATATATATGATATTTATGAAACAATTATGAATCGATAATTGAAATGTATTATTTATCATTCTTTCCTTCATTTTAATATAAAAATAAAACAATGATCCTTTGAATATACATACTTCCATCTCCATTAACAGTGAATTTTATTTTACTATATCTTCCTGTTATAAATGTTTATAAATATAAATATAAGAAATATATTGTATAATTATTCCATTATTAAAATTATATATATTAGGGAACTAGTATGATGTTTCACGAACCAAAACTGTTGAACTGAAACCTACATAAAAATGAAGTACTTAACAATCATAATCATGATGATAATCAATGATAATTAATGATCAGGTGATAAGATATTATTAGTAATCCATGTATAGTGTTATAAGTATATATATTTATCTTTTAAATTATTATAATAAAATTAAATACAACATAAATTCAGTTATAGTTCTTACATATCATGTCGTACTCGATGTAAGGAATTCTTTCAACACTTTGGTTTATGTGAGATCTATCCCATATTCATCACTTGTTTCATTCATGTGGTGTGTGTAATTCCACATAGATATTATATATCATGAATATTCTTATATTAAATATTTTAAAATTTTACTTTAAATATTTATCTTTCATTAGGTTTGTGACTAAAAAGTTACCAATGCGGTTGGGCATAATGTGTCGTCTCACTTTCAACAAGGATTTTGTATCCATCAACTTTTTAAAATGAAATTGTATGATATATTACCTAAAAATTATATTTATTTTATTAATAAATATTTACTTTTCAATATAACATGTTTTAATTTCATTTTACTCTCTCTATTTACATATCATTCTGAATGAACATTTTTTAAGAAAACATACATTTTTTTACATTTACATTGGGAATTTTCTTTTCCATATTAATTTTTTATTTAAAAAAAATTCTATATTTTTATCTATTATACTAAAATTTATTATAGTCGTTTTTATATCTCTATATTTATTCAAAATAATATTTTGTTCGTTTTACGAACATTTTATGTCACAAAGGATCAAAATGATATTTCAGTATTAACATTAACAACAAGAACAAATTTTACAACATCACGAATACTATGTTTTTTGAAAATTACATTAAATGTTTCTATGGTTCTTTTCAAATTAATTTCCTCCTAATATTCATAAAAAATATAGATAATATAAATTTTATTTAAATATGAATTTTATTTTCTCCTAAATATAAGTTCTAATTGTATTTTAATGTAATATTAATCTATAAAAACATCAGTTGTTATTTCTTTGGAATTTCTAGGGGTATGATCTAGGTCAAAAGAATTATTTATTCTATGGATGGTTAATTATTATGATAAAAAATCATGTTGAAACACATTTTTAATTCCATGTGTTATGTTATAAAAAAATGATAAATATTTTTATGAATTTTTTCATACATATGAAATGATTATAGTTATTTGATGAGTGGGTAAATTATATTCATATAATGAATTGTGTATGGGATAATGTTTTTGAACTCAAAGGAAATATTATATGGTATACCAAGCCCAAAAGATGGTACATAATAGTTTTTCCCATGCCTAATGCAGGTATACTAGTGGTTATCCAAAAAAATAACATGTAATGAATGTCTTGTTGGTTTCCATGGAATATAAATTATATTATTATGATTATTAAAAAGATAAATTGTCAATATATATGACATGTTATTTTTATTATGATGTGATCTACTAGGTCATGATATTTTATTATTAAATGATTAATTCCTTTTGAACTACAAAAGCCTTATTCACAGATTATGATCTATAAATTACTGGGTTAATGTTTAAATTGTTTATCTCATTATTCTAATACATGTATGTTAATTCATGGCTAACAGATGACTATTGATTGATATCTATCATGTTCACACATAGTGAATATTTGATCTATCCATTTTATATGTTTTCCTTCCCTAGGATACTAAGAGAGGTTTTTAGTAGGGTTTTACTAGGAAATGTATTATTTGAAAAGAAAATTGTGGGAGATATTGACTATGTTTAATGAAATATGATATTTATAAACAATGTATCCATCGATAGAAATAAATTGAGGTCATGTGGTCTTTATTATTATGAGTGGTATATAATATTAAACCAAAATGATATAACATTTATGTATCTAATGTTTGGGTTGAAAAAGATGGTATTAAAGAAGGGTTAATTTATTTTTAGAGAATATAATTATAAAAAATTAGTAAGAACACATAAGATAAGAAAAAAATAAATTAATATCCCATGTGATGGTTGGGAAATGAGAGTGGGTTTAAAAGAAGATATATCAATCTATTTCTAAAGGAATCTCGATGCAGCCGCGACATAAATTATCTTGAGGGTAACAACCCTAAAATTGGTGGATGTCTCACTAACATGGTCTTTTGTTGGTGTATGATGAGGGGCTCAAAGAATTCCCACCTATTTATAAAAACCCAATGGATATTATTATATTACATGTCATTTATTTTTAGATCGATTATGATGGATTTTGAAAATATAATGATCATGGATTATATAGGTTAAACTGAAGCTGTGATAGATTAAAAATAATGTATAATGATATATACATCTTATAAATTAATTTTCATGATTATATGATCTCTCTATTTGATTATTTTTATTCATTCCAACATCTTGGTTGTATGTAAATAATTATAGCTATGATCAAACGGAGAAATTTATTATTAATATCTATTCCAAATAGTTAAACAAAAGTTTTCATATTTTTTTACCCACACATTTTTTATCTGATAAAATTGATCAGGGTATCACATTTTTCCTCAATGATTAGAGGTTAAACAGAAATTGGAACTCATAATGGTATGAGGATATTATCAAAAGCATATGATTATTAAATGATTAAAGATTATAATAATTTTATTACTATAAATACTGTGATTCTCACTCTATTTACATGTTATGTTATTTTCGACAAGTATAGGATATCTGTATATAGAGGCTACATAAATTTACAAGCAAGGGAAGTCAAATTTAATATTCTTAAGGAATATATTGTCATTTATTAGTTTGAGGATGAATATGAGAATCCAATGGATCATGATTCCTTTTAAAAATATATATTTATCTATAATTTATTGGGATAAACTGAACAATGAAGATATATATATATATATATATTGTACTTGTGTTTTTGATGTCTTTTGAAAGACTTTCCTAAACTTCTTCAGAATCATGATTTTTTGTTTTAAATATAAATCATACCTTATGTGACACCAATTTTAAATAATCTATTTAGAATTTCGAATATTATTTTTTATGAATTGAAGAAATGACTCAAAGATAATATTTATAAGGGATTTAATAATCCAATCATATCACCATGGGGAACCATAATATTTTTTAAAATAATAGCTATTGATCAATGAGATTTTGTATTAACTATAAAGAACGTACCATGATCATAGTCACTATTAAGTATCACTGAACTTATTTGTTGATTTTTTTGGTATTATTTTTGGATCATAAAACTCCTCCTCCATTAAATAGTGTATTTTTTATATTCAATTCAGTGTATAGAGTGAATGTATATCCAAAACAACCGTCAATACAAGGTATATATCCTATGAATATATAGTCATGCCAGTTGGACTAACTAATTCTACCATCAATATTCATGGAATTAAATAATAACCTTTATATATTACTTTGATAAATTTATTCTAGTATTTATAGATGATATATAAATATACTCTAAAAGTCTATAATTGTATGATGATCACTTAAGAATTGTGTTCAAAACATATAAGAATGAAATATTTTATAAAAAATACAACACTATGATTTTTCAAAATATAAAATTCATTTTTTTGTTTAATACTATTTCATGAGAGGTTATCTCATTCCATAATTATAAGACATATTTTATTGATCATTGGAACGTACTATGAATGATGACTGAGATCCATATTTTTCTTATGTTGGCTAGTTATTATCTATGGTTTGTGAAAAAATTCTATAAGCAGTCTAATTGATACACAAAGTTAAAGATAAAGGGATTCAAGTTTGGTTTTTCTAATGAATTTGAATAAATTTTCATTGATTTTAATATATGATTATTTAGAACACATGTACTCACATTTCTCCTATAGAAAATAACTTTTAATTTTTTTTATATTTAATAACAATCATGGATTTGTTCTTATGTATAATGACATGGTTCTAATTTTGTATACTAATTAATTAATTTTTCATGAGTAGAATTTTTAAACACATGACTTGGAGTTAGTAGATATAACACCATGACCCAAGTTACCCAGATCCAGAGCATTATTTTATTACATTGGTATGATCACTGGAAAATAAAACCCCAATGGACCGAACTGTCAAGCATATTTGAAAAAACTAGATACAAACATAAGTTTTACATTAAATATTTAATTGAAAAACAACATATTGACACCTTCATAAACACCAATATTCCTTATAATATCCATATTTTTCAATCACGAAACACTTATCAGCATCATGGGAAAATAAATTATAAGAAAATGGTGAGAATAGATGCTTATTAAGGAAATAAAATAGCACAAAAGATATCACAAATAAGCCTGAACTTTTAAGGAAATGTACAAAAATAAAACAGAACCGTTTTATAACATTATCTTCAGAATAATATGGAAATAATAAATAAAATAAAGTCATTTAAACACTAAAATATATATTATACTAGTTGAATAGTCACATGTAAAATCAATAACTAATATCTTAACGAGATAATGCATAATTCCGAACATCATGACCACAATGTTAAGGCCTCGTGCCAAGACCATACACAAATATTCTATTAAGGACTTGTGTAAAGACACTAGTTTGTCTCATGAGACCCAACGATGCACCATAGGAATATATCTAGCCCCAACCATTACATACTATGTCCAATGAATTCCTCATATGAAAAGGGTGAAACATAACATAAATATTAGTATTAAAACTAGCATATAAAATGGTAATACATTAACTATAAACCATGAATGATATAAAAAAACAAGCACAATCAACATATCATAAAAAATTTAAAACAATATGGGAGATTTTATATTAATAAATCAACCTCAATTAAGGATAAAATCAATCAAAGTATGTTGACATAAATGAAATTAATAAAAAAACTTTTAGAGAACTACCATTTTTTTACTCTGTAATTATTTAAAAGCCTACTTAATTATAAAAGAGAAAACATCCTTTAAAAATAACCTTGTGTCATTGTAAGTAATGATTCAATAGGTTAAGGAAAAACAATTTCGGAAAATATCCAATCTCTCCATATAAGTTAAATTATATTCTTTCCTTAATTTTTTGAAAGGGGAATAAAGTTCCCTATTTGGAGAGCGACAAAATGTTTCCTTTCAAAACATTTTATATAATGTAAAATATGGTAAAACACAACTTTAAAAAATGTAGAGAGTTAGTAAAAATATTTTAAAATGTATTTTTATGAAATATGAATGTGGATGGTAAATATCCCCTAGTATATACTTATGTACAAACAATATCATATAATAATGAGATTGTAAAATTAACACTTACATTATACTTTAGTCGAGGGTGAGTTATCGTCTTATATAATGGTTAAAAATATTATTATGTAAAAAAAGGGACATATAAATATCTATTATATTAAATATGATTAATATAGGTCTTTATATTACACGTTTATTAATAATTTTCATGTTAAACCAACATTTCGGGTAATAATTTCTTTCATTATAATGCCTATTTTGAATTTTTATTTTTTATCGTATTACTTAAATCATAATTTACATACATCAATATTGTTGAAAATGATTTATATGTCATATATATTAGGTATATATATTAACATATATATATATAATATAAATATAAATAAAATGGAAGACACCATTTATCGAGATGATAGGTCGTTCGTACGCATGAACGTTGTTTCTGTTTTATTATCCAATTGAATGGATCTATGTGAATTATATATATGTGTATATATATAATACTAATATCATTATTATGTGAAATATTTAATAAATATTAATAAAATTTATTCTTTTAATCATTCTTGGTTGGTGAATGGGGAACATGAGTCTCTTCGCGTCATGGAGACGACAAGCCGTACGTACGCACTAGCGACAATATCATTTCATTAATGGTTAAATGGTGCGTAATTGGATGCAATATGAATTTTCTCAGAAATAATATTATGTTATATTTATTATTTACATCTATAATATTCATCTTTATACCCATAGAAATAAATTGTAAAAGAAAAACAACTTACACCATGGTGTGAAAACAGTAAGCCATACGTATGCAGGCATGGTGATATTATTTTTTGTAGGATGGGTAAAAAGAGGAATATGGTTTTCACATAATTAAAATAACATAAAAAATGTAGATGGTACTGTATTATGCTATTTTAGTGTGGATACAACATAGAAAGGGGGTGTAGAAGTAGAAAAGAACACTGAAAGAGGTGATAAAACAATTACATCTTTTTGGGTGTCTCCTTTTGATATGCACAACAGGAATCCATATGATCAATTTTTTACCAAAATTTTAGCCTCTAATATGGTATGAGAGATATTGGGATAGGTAATGCGCTTGGTTTGGACGAGACCAATGGGTTTGGAGGACTGAATTAAATATAAGGAGATGTATCCATTTATAAGAGGGGCGAGGGACACTTTGAAAAGATATTATTATATTAATTAATTATAAAATGATTTTCAGTTTCTAATAGCTCCAAAGTTATGTAATTATATTATAATATAATTATGGGTAGATTTACTATAAAAAATTGGATTTAGACATGTTTAGGTCACAAATGTAACCTTATAGTTTAGATTTAACCCTTAGTTAAACTGTTTAACTCTTACCATGACTACTCGTATTTTTTACACTTCATTGTTAATATAGTTACGATAAAATTTCTAGAGTAACTAAAGTGGATCAGTAATGAAATTTTAATAAAATTTAAAGTTATTTTGGATGAACTTTAGATTATTATGATTTTTATATCATTTAATAAAATATTATTTATTTTAAAATATCATTCATGTCAATTTTGAATCTATTCAATTAAATAATTTTTTTTGTTAAAGCTATAAATACTTGATTCCTTAGAAACAAATGAATTAAATAAAATATAACATATCATATTCATCCATAAAATTCATTTATGACATAAAAATTTGTAAATTTCTTTTATTTTAATATTTATAATATAATTAATTTGAATATTTCAAAAATACGGCAATCACTCCATCATCATTGTTTAATAAATAAATTTACTTTTTTAATGTCTGAAATTTATAATTAAAATAACATTATGTATGAAATTTTTTTTCTTTCTAATTAATATTTATATTTTAATATATTTCTAATATAACCATATATTAAAATTGTTTTATAAATAAGAGTAATGTATATGATATTTTTACCATTACTTAAAATTCAATGTTATAAATGTGTTAACCACACCCAAGTGGTTTACAAAGGAAAAATATGTGCCCCAATGGTTTTCTTGGTCAGCCATTACACATACAATAATTTTAGGATTAGTGTTAGGGTAATTTTATATTATTAAAATAATATTTTTACCTTTTATTACCCTATTTATCTTTAATGGTAGAAAATAAAATTCATAAGTTAATATTCAACAAAACATATTTAGATCCTGTTAGACCACATTTTCCATCTTTATTACCACAATGTATGTCAGTTTTTTGAAATTCAATTCACAAGAAGCAGTGAAATTACATTTAATGATAATAATATAATGTGTCTAGAAGATGGGTAAAAAGACATTAAAAATGTTTCATTAATGTTTATATATAATTGTATTATAAAAAATATTTCAATTACAAAAATGTTACTTATATATGTATTATGTATAAATTTTTACTTTTAAATAAAATTAAATGAAAATAATTATTTAAATGAAAAAGTCAGTTTTTATCCAGGGTGTAGTGTTTTCACTATTCCTCAATAATTGAAAGTCTTCTGAAAAAAAACATGAAAATCAACCTAAGCTAATTTGGATATTAAGAATGAAAAAATAATGTTTATTTGGGAAAATAAAATTTATAAAATTTCCAAATGTGTATAATTTTATTCATAACAACTTTTTAAACAACTAGTTTGATAGGTCATAGTGTGCTTTAACTCGATGTTGTGTACAAGAATGCTGTTGAATTATTTAAATGGGAGAAATTCATTAAATATTGGGGTGTTACATTTTACCCTCATTCAATAAATTTCATCCTAGAAATTTATACCCGGGATTGAAAACAAGGGTTTTGACATTTCAAAATACGTTTGTTGAAATCCCACATCGAAAAATGGATCAATGAGACCTCTATTTTAAAATAAAGAAATATAATATGAATGATACCAAAAATAAAAAATAATTGGGTCCTATTTAATTAAGTACATGGTCATGAAAGAAAATTTAACCATCTAGTTCTAATGGAGAGTGATAAAGAACATTATTATGAGAAAATTAACAATCTAAAAGCTATAAATCTACGATGATCCAAGGGACCATTTTATTCATCATAAAAGAATGTACTAGGAAAACATTTTTGGTTTTATGATCCTTTCCCTCATATGGAATAATTAATTTACTTACTTGACTAAGAACACAGGGAAGCATGCATAAAAGACATGTACTGTTTCATCTTTTAACGAATTCTTTCAAGAAACCCATCTTTCTATTCAATATATATTAAAACTAAAAAATATCCTATTTATCTTAATTCTATAAGGATAAAAATATAAAAATATACCATTTAAATAATGCAAACTATGGTATAATAACCATGGACTTCCTATAGGCCTATGGTAGGCAATAAAGCCCTACGGTACTTCGTTTGTGGGTTCAATTCCCATCGCCTTGTCTGATACGATATGTTGTCACCCATCCTGCAATATGTCTGTTTTCTAAAACTATATTATAATAATGTTACAAAAATAATATTACGAAATTTTTTAACCATAAAAAATTCTATCAAAAGTTCAACTTGATCCATTCCAACCTTTAGCATTATCCAAATTATTTTGTCTAAACTCTCTCTAAAACATCTCTAAATTATAAATTTTAATTGTAACATGATATTCCCCAAACAATGTAATGTTTCTCTTACTATAAAATAATTAATTTCTGATTACATTAGTCATATTAAAACCATACAAAAAAGAAATTACTATAGTACAATAATTATATATATCACATTCTTCTTATAACTAGAATATAATTCTTGAATCCAAAAACACAAATACATTAATTATTTTTATTTGACTGTAGTAACCACATAATCTTGAACTTGATCCGTTTTCATTTTCTAGGATATATTTCCTTGATTCTTTTGAAAATTATTTTCTTAATGTCCCATATGTTTACAATTATAGCATCGTTTAACTTCTTTCATTCCCTTTCAATCACGAGCCCGATGACCTTTTTCTCCACATTTATAACAAACACCCATTCCTTTTAAGAAAGTACTCGGTTGTTTCTTCCCACAATTATCATATAAGGAAAAATCATTATTTCCCTTTTTTCCTTTTATATTTCCCTTGATCCACAATTCTCTTATTATCTTATTTCACATTAATGTCCTAAGACATAGATAATTCCTTTTTATCTTGATAACACACGAGACTATATCAACATATAATGAAAAAGATTATGAGACCAATGCCCGTCAGAGGAACGATTTTAACCCATCAAAGAATTGATCAATATTACTTATTGAGTTACGTATGTAGTCTGCAGTATGCCATTCTAACCATGTGATTTAGCCTCAAACTTTGCAACATTCTCATCCACATTTCTACTCAAACTCAAAACATTCCTTTCCATATCATCTCACTGTTCACATGGAAATTCTTTCTATAATAAAAGCACATTAAACTCCCTAAATTCCATATTTTCTACTTCTTCACCCCCTTCATATTTTGAATTAATGACCACCATTGATCCTCATCTCTCGAGATTTTGGTAAAGTACCATTTCATATTTCTCTATTTCCTTACTTTCTATAGAATGAAATATTTTCTCTAAGGAACTTGTCCATTTCTTAGACACAAATAGATTTGTAGTCCAATTGAATGTTAGTGGTTTTGGTCTCAAGAAGAGTTATAACATTGATCCTATGCATTGTGGATCAGGGTGATTCATGTAGGATCGAAATAATGATGTAGATGCTCAATTTACAAGAGGGGGGTGAATTGTATACTTTAAAAATTCATTTGGAACATTTAAAGTTAGTTATGAATAACTATGTTTTCCTTAAGTAAAGGAAAGGTATAAGTTTAACAAATTTAAACTTAAGCAAATTCACAACACCTCTAATACCAAATGAAAACATGGAAATAGATTCTGAAAGTAGGTTCCGGAAATATGGTTCCGGAAATTGAAACTTAACAAAAGATTACAATATGAGATTCTACCTTAAAGCGTATAGAATCTAAATGAAATATATTACAAGTAAGGAAGTATAAGAAAGTTATACTTTCCTTATAATACAAAATGCAGCAGAAATAAACAAGTAGTAAAACTACAAGTAACAAGATATAAGTCTTTTAACCCAAAGAGAAGGGTATCCAACAACCTTGGATAAAGGTCCCTTGATTTATACATTCAAGAAAGTCTGTCTTACCCACACCAGGGTAAGCCCTCGATACAAAGATCGGAGTCTCTGTCTTTCTATCCCCGCAAGCCCTCAACTTCAAGGTAGTTAGCAACCTCTGTCTTTCTCAGCAAGGAATCCCTCAAACTTCAAGGTAGTCAGCACCTTTGTCTTCCTATCCCCGGAAGCCCTCGAATGTAATCACCAACATTCGGAGTCGCACGAAGCTTTGAGAGTTAATAAGATCCTCTCTCTCTAGAAATCACTTCAAGCATGTAATCACATGAGTCGAAGATCAGTAAGCCTTTCAGCCCCAAGCTCTTTCAAATGAGCTCCAATTTATAGGTAAGGTCGGCTCCTTCTCCAACAGTCATATTTTCCTTAAAGATCGGAGGGACCTGTACACGTGTCACTTAGACAAAGGTTAGTTTATAACAAAATAGAAGACATCGTTTTATAACAAAAAAAGTGTAATAGAATTTACGACATAATTTTAAAATCTAAATCAAAAGTTCGGAATGAAAAATTCGGAATGAAGGTTCGGAGTGTAAGGAAAATCATAAAGAGTAGACAGATTATAACAACGTAAGCAAGATGAATGTTCGGAGTCTAACCAAAGATAATTTTCAGAGTATAAATAAATTTGGAGTGTATAAAACAACGATGATCAGATTCTGTTTAATAGGTGAATTCGGAATGAGAATTCGGAATGGGAATTCATCATCAGAATTCGTTATGATAATTCATCATCAAAATTCGTAATGATAATTCTTCATCAGAATTTGTAATGAGAATTCATCATCAGAATTTGTAATGAGAATTCCTCAACAGAATTCGTAATGTGAATTCTTCATCAGAATTCGTAATGAGATTTCATCATCAGAATTTGTAATGAGAATTCGTTGTCGAACTTCATAAGGATTCGTATCCTGAATCTGGAATCGAACTTAGTCAGAGTTCGTATCCGGAGTTCGGAATGGAACTCTATCACAGTTCTTATCTGGATTTCGGAGTGAAACATTATCGCAGTTCTTATCCAGAATTCAGATCCTAAAACAGAATACTTCATATCAAAGTTTCAAACAATTCTGAGAAAATAGAATTGAATCCGAATCTCATACTTAAGAAAAATCTGGGTGAAAATATGATAAGGATAATTTTCCTTATAAAAGAAATTATCCTTATAAAATCAATTTTCCTAAAGATAAGGTGTTTGTGATTTTCAAAACAAGAAGGAATGGAAAAGTCATATGGAAAACCTTATTGACTCAACAATCTCCCCCATTTTGGAAAGCACCAACATCCTTAAGAAAAAGAAATTCTAAGAAGAAAAAAAACATTAAAGCTTATCTCCCTTTGCTTTAAGGATATTGATAAATACGACTAACTCCCCCTTAGGCTTTCAAACTCTGAGGATCGTATTCTAGATTTCCGGAGTAATATTTCATTACGAATAAGAAGGTCTTCTTAAATGAAAAACTCCATATTAAACAAACTCTTATTAGAGTTCTTTTTCCTTCTCCTCCTTTGTGATTTTCAAAAAGAATTCTAGGGAATGAAAAATATTACAAAGTACCTGAAACATTAGTAGCAACAACAAAAGGAACGACAAGCACAAATTTCATTAATTTTGAAATCTTGGAAACAAAAAAATACAACAAAAGATCGGATCTGTCTATTTGGGATCTTTCTCCTTCGCCATGAGACCCTTTAGAATAGTCTTGATCTTCTTCAAGTCTTTATTATCTTCTTCAGCTTGCTTATCTAGGACCACTATTCTTGCAGATTGAGCTTAAATATTTTCTTCCTGAGCTTGAAGCTTTTCTTCCTGAGCTTTGATCTTTTCTTCCCGAGCCTTCATCCTTTCTTCAAACTCAATCCGATGATCCCTTTCAAACTTCCAATTTTGAGAGACAAAATTTAGCTTCCCATTTAGATCTCTGATTTCTTGAATCCGAAAGTTCTTTTCATCTGTCAGCTTCTCTTCAAAGGAAGAAGTCTGCTCATTTATCTTTCTGTCCTCAGTCTCAAAAGCATCCTTGAAATTGTCTTGGAATTCATCAAAGAGTCTCATCTCTTCTATAGTCTTCCTCGACAAGTTTGTCATCCTCTTGCAAGATTTTCTATGGGCTTCGTAGCCAACAAAAAACGTTTTGAACTGAGCCTCAATCTCAACGCACTTGTCCATAACCATAGATACGGAGTCTGATTTCTGATTTTAAGCATCTTGGAGCATCTGACATCTTGAGTCAATACTTGAGAAGGTCAGAATGGTTCCCACCAACTTCTTTAAAGACTGAACAACAAAGTCATGCCCCACCGAAGATGACTCTGAATCCGAGACTCTGCTTGGAGAATTTTCTTATTCAATAATGTCAAGCTTTCCCTTTGAAGAACTACCAACTTCCTTTCTCTTCCTCACTTCTGAGCTCGGAGTATCAGCAATAATTTGCTTTCCCTTGTCTTTTTTCTGAATAGAATCCTGCTCCGGAGTTCTCTTCTCAATATCAGAAACTTGAACAACATTGTCTTCCTCATCAGAAACTTTCTGAGCACCGACCTCTATATTCTCCATTTGAGAAATATCTTGTAAAAGTTGTTCTTATTCTCCATGATAAGCTACTTCTTCTTCTCTTCTCTCTTCTTCCATTGTTGGAGTAACTAGCTTTGAAGATTCAGCTTCTGAAGTTCGGAGCGATAAGTGTTCCGAAGGTGTCCCTTTATAATCATCTACTTGCTTCAACACATCTCCAGTTTCACCACTTCCTTCAAAAACATCTTCTTCTTATTCCACTTTCTCAACTTTCTCTACTTCCTCAGCAGTCTTGGCAACCGCTTCTTCCGGAGCAACGAAATATCTTCCTGGAGTCTCAGGAAGAGATTCTAGAGAAAAAGATCTCGGAACAGGAATATTTGCAGAAACCATCTCATTGAATTTCTACAAAGCCTGAGCTACCTCAGCCTCAGACATCTTCTTCTTAAGCTTCTTTTCTTTCGCTTGTTTTTCTAGCTCATCCACAGTTTTCTCCTTCAAGGCCTTAGCCTCTGTAGGGTCCAAGCCAAACTGAGGCTCCCCTTGCACTCTCTTCTCTTTCATTTCCCTCCATTTAGCAACTACCTCATCTGGGTAAGCTTTCTTCTTCTTTGGTTTTGGAGGTGCGGAATGAACTTCTTTAGACTTGGGATTCTCTGATTCTACTTCCACTTCTTTCAACTTTCTCTTCCTTACTGGCTTAGAGGATTCTGGATCAGCAACTTTCGGAACTGTTTCTTCTTGAGCAGGTAGATCAATAAACTTTCCAGACTCCTTGTCAAAGGCTACATCCATTCTTTTGAGTGTACCATCACTCACCAGCATAATCTTGCAAACTCTTGGCTTAGACTTTCAAGCCTCTTTGAAAGACTCAAGGCACCGAACTATCAACTTGGAGAGGATTTCTGGATACATAATAATCTGAGCTCTCAGATTCCCTTTCTTCAAATTCTCAAGAGTGATAAGAATGTGCTTCATCTGGTTAAACTTCCTCAGATTTATCAGAAAATCTAGGATTTATATCTCACTCTTCTTCAAGCTATCTTTGTCACCTCTCCTCGATACGATAAGACCCTGTACCCATAAATCTAGAATCCGGAAATTTGTAGATAAACTAGCAATCTTCAGAGCCTTTTCATCAGCCAGTCCAAGAGTTTCTAAAGCTTTTTCCTTGTCGAAGCTACCCTTAGAATCCAGTAACACATGAGAAATAAACTCAGCTTCACCTTCATTATTCATCCCTACCAAGCTGGCTGCCTTGGCATATGAAGGCTTATAAGTCTTGCCATAAGACTTAAAAGACAACTTGTCCCTTCCATATTCCTGAAGAAAAGAAAATGTCTCATAGAATTCGATAAGCAAATCCGAATACACTTCATCTCAATTCCCAGGTTTTGATACCACAATATCTTCCCAACCATTAAGCTTGATATTCTTGGAAATAAGAGAGTCATACTTGTTGAAGAAATCTGGATGGACCAGCCTCTCTCTATATATTAACCACTTCGAGATCGGCTTGGAGGAAGACATGTCTTGTGAAGCTACTTCCATAGACATTCGGATCTGAAGACCTCTGAGAAGTTCGGAACAGAGACAGCTGAAGTTCAGAACGACCTTAAAACAGAGAGGCAGAGCTTCGGGATGCGAGATCTTGAAAACCGATGTGGGGAAACTATTTGGGTCCTCTTTATATAGGCAATGAGATGACGGTTCAACTTCCTCGGTTGATCGATTGGTTGAGACATGCTGAGATCAGATCTGATGGTCGAAAACCAATTCTCAAGAAAACTTGAATCCAATATTTTGAGGTTTTTATTAGAACAAAGAATTAAGAAAATTATAATCCGAAAACAAAATATAAGAAAATGCCAGCAAGTAAAATATGACTTCGAAAACATGGGTTAGGAAATCATACCTTTCAGATTGGCTTAGGAGGATTATTCTTAATGGGTAATATTCTTTTGAAAACAAAAAAAAACTTTATTACGAAAAGACAAAATTCGGAAAACTGACAACGAAAAAACAAACTCAGTAAGGAAAACTCAGTACGAAAATTTCATTACAAAATTTTGAAAACGAAAAACATATTATGAAAGATTCGGTACGAAAATACTATTATGAAAATACCAGTATGAAATTTTCCATTCCGGATGTTTTCAATACGAGGACTTCCATTCCAGAAGTATTCTGTATGAAAATGTCCATTCTGGAAAATTTTAGTTCCGTAAATTCCATTCAGGAATTTTAGTTCCGAAAAGTTTGAAAACAAATTTTGGGAAATTTTGTTATTCTATAAATCAGATGTACTCCCCTTATGAAAAAAGAGTTTATTGTTGTAAAGAGACTTTTTCAACAGAAAGTTAATTAAGGAGGATTACCTTACGGTTATCATCCCTAACTTCTGTTTAATATATTCAAATCTATCAGAAGGCAAAGATTTTTGGAAAATATCAGCAAGTTGATCTTGCATTCTGATAAACTGAAGAATAATATCTCCTTTGAGTGTGTGATCCCTAAGAAAGTGATTCCTAATATCTATGTGTTTTGCACGGGAGTGATGTGTAGGGTTCTTACTGAGGGAAATGGCACTTGTGTTATCACACAAAATTTGAGTTTTAGTAAAACTCAAGCCATAGTCTGTGAGTGTGTGTTGCATCTACAACACTTGAGCACAACAACTTCCAGTTGCTACATATTTAGCTTTAGCAGTGGAGAGTGCTACATAATGTTGCTTCTTGTAGGACCAAGAAACTAATGAATCTCCTAAGAAATGACAAGTTCCGGATGTACTTTTTCTATCCATTATACATCCACCAAAGTCAGCATTAGAAAATCTTTTTAGGATAAAATCATTTCCAGAAGTATAAAATAATCCTAGATCCATGGTTCCTTTAAGGTAGTGAAAAATTATTTTTACTGCCTTTAGGTGATATTCCTTAGGATTGGATTGATATCTTGCACATAAGCATACCGAAAACATTAAGTCTGGTCGACTAGCTGTTAAGTATAGTAGACTTCCTATCATACCTCTAAAAGATGTTTGATCTACTGGTTTCCCAGCTTCATCAAGATCTAAAGTGTTTGAGGTACCAATGGGAGTACTTATACTCTTAGTGTTGTCATAACCATACTTTTTAAGAAGATATTTAATATACTTATGTTGAGATATGTAGGTTCCTTCTGGTTTTTGAGAAATTTGAAAACCAAGGAAAAATGTTAACTCACCCATCATACTCATTTCAAACTCAGATTTCATTAGACTTGCAAAAGAGTCGGTCAAAGATTGCTGAGTTGTACCAAATATGATGTTATCAACATAAATTTGAACAATCAAAACATTTTTCTTATCTTTCTTTATAAAAAGGGTTGGATATTCATTTCCCTTAACATAGTTATTTTGAATCAAAAATCCAGTGAGTCTATCATACCATGCTCGTGGGGCTTGTTTAAGGCCATACAAAGCTTTGGTAAGTCTAAAAACATGATCAGGATGTTTTGTATCTTCAAAGACAAGAGGTTGTTCTAAAAACACTTCCTCTTGAACATAACCGTTATGAAAAGCACATTTCACATCCATTTGAGAAAGTTTGAAATTAAAGAATGCTGCAAAAGAAAGTAGAATACAGATAGATTCAAGTCTAGCTACTAGAGCATAGGTTTCTTCATAGTCTATTCCCTCTTGCTGATTATAGCCTTTAGCAACAAGTATAGCTTTATTTCTTACTATGACTCCATTTTCATCACATTTATTTATGAAAACTCATTTGACTCTAATTATAGAAGTTTCCTTAGGTCTTTCAACCAAGGTCCAGACTTTATTCCGTTCGAATTCATTTAGTTCATCTTGCATGGCTTTAATCCAATCATCATCACCTAAAGCTTCATCAGTGCTTTTAGGTTATAATTGGGAAAGAAATGATAGATGTTCTACTTCATTTCTTAAGGATATTCAAGTCCTTACAGGTTGATTTACATCACCAATGATACTATCATTGGGATGATTCTTAAGAAACGCCTGATTTGGGTTTTGTAAAACCTGTTTATCAACATAGGGTAGAAAGTATTTGGGGTAAATGTTTCAGAAGTATCTTCTTGAACAGTTTCATTATCAGAAGGTTCTTATATCAAAGGTTGACAATCAGTTTTTTAAAACACATCCGAGGATGTTGGTTGAGGTGGTTTAAAAACAAAAGGATATGACTCATCAAATTTTACATGTACTGTTTCTTCAACAGTACAAGTATTTTTATTAAAAAATATATAAGCCTTAGAAGTTGTGGAATAGCCTAAGAAAATTCCTTCATCAGATTTTGGTGCGAATTTATGTAAGTTATCTTTAGTATTCAAAATGAATACTTTGCAACCAAAAACCTTGAAGTAGGATAGTCTTGGTTTTCTACCATTCCATAACTCATAAGGAGTTTTATTAAGAATAGGTCTGATCAAAACTCAATTTATAGTATAACAAGAAGTACTTACAACTTCAGCCCAGAAATTTCTAGCTATAGAATATTCACTAAACATGGTTTTAGTTATTTCTTGAAGAATTCTATTTCTTCTTTCAACTACACCATTCTGTTGAGGAGTTCTAGGTGCTGAAAAATTGTGAGTAATACCTTTTCTACTACAAAAAGTTTCAAAATCAGAATTTTGAAATTCTCCTCCATGATCACTATGAATAGTTTTCAATGGAAGGTTTTTCTCATTTTTAACTTGAGCTCTAAAACTTTTGAAATACGAAAAATCTTCAGACTTCTTTGTTAGAAAATAAACCCAAGTAAATCTGGTGTAATCATCACCTAAAACAAACACATAGTAATTTCCTCCAATACTTCCAGCTTGTGTTGGACCAAAAAGATCCATGTGCACTAACTGTAATGCATCAGTTGTTGAGACTTAACCTATTGATTTAAAACTAGATTTATGTTGCTTACCATATTGACAAGGATCACAAACTTTAGAAGAATCAAATCTAACCTCCGGTAGATCCTTAACTAGTTTCTTCTTAGAGAGTTTACATAAGTTCTTATGGTTACAGTGACCTAGTCTTCTATGCCATAACCAGGAATGATCTTACATTGCACTTAGGCAAGGTAAATCTTGACTCCTGAGGTCTTCTAGGTTCAAGGTGTAAACATTCTCTTGTCTATTGGCTGAGAGAATAAATTCATCCTTGGAATTGTGAACTAAGCACTTATCATTCCTAGAATTCAGAAGGTAACCTTCATCACATAACTGACATATGCTAATGAGGCTGTTCTTAAGACCCTTAACAAAAAGAACATTTGAAATCAAGGTTTTACCTAAAAGAAAAATATTACCAATTCCAATAATCTCACCCTTAGCATTATCTCCGAAAGTTACCTTTCCTCCATTCGTTTTGATAATCATTTCAAAATAGCTTTTGTTACCAGTCATGTGCCTGGATCATCCACTATCCATGTACCATGTATTGTTGCTGGTATTATCTTTATTTTCCTGAAATCAAGAAGATAATTAGACTTTCGGAATCCAAACTTGTTTGGATCCGAGATTTACAGATAATAAAATTTTAGGAACCCACATCTTCTTAGAAAAGTAAGCTTTATGAAAACCTAAGGATTGAGTTTTGTTTAAGGAACAATTCTTTTCCCAGTGACCACCACATTGACCCTTAGTACAAAAGGGGGCACTTTGAGGAACAAAGTAATTGTTACTAAAAACTAGTTTTTCATGGGAATAACCAAATCTGGATTTATTTTTTAAAGGTCGTATGTGGGAATACATTTTATCAAAATTTTCTTTACCATGAGTAAAGTTTGATAAACACTTCTTTAAGGAAAAAATTTCGGACTTGAGTTTTATAACCATGTTTTTATCCTCAAAATCATTAGTTTTAGAACTAGAGTTAGACTCGAAAACATTTTTATTAGAAATTACTTTTTCTAATTCTTTAGAAAGTTTGTTCTTCTCAGAACTTACTTCCTCAAGATTTTTTGAAATACTTTCAAAATCAGCATTTTTCCTATCAAGATCTTTAGAAAGATCTGATATATCTTTTGTAAGAATATAATTACTAGAGTTTGCTTTATCAAGTTTTTTATTGAGTTTGGAATTCTCAATCTCAAGAAGTTCAGCAGACCTAGATACTTCTTCATAAGTAGGTAAAGTATTTTCTTCATCAGAAGAAGATTCTTCATCAAAAGAGTTATAATACTAACTATTATTAGAATTTAAAGAAACATTGGTCAATGATTCAACATTTCGTACCTTAGCCATAAAACCATGATTATCAATAGGTAATCTGGCTATAAGACCAAGATTCTTCTGTCCTGAAGATTTATAATCAGAAGATTCATCTGAAGAGTCACCACCACTGGCACTCCAGGTGTCATTAGCTTTCAGAACTTTCTTAGATTTGGCTTTATAATATTTCTTTCTATTCCTGTCTGAATGTCTTTCTTTCCTTTCTTTCTTTTTGAGCAAAGGACAATCTGGTCTAATATGTCCAGCTCTCTTGCATTCATAACAAGTAACTTCTCCATCTTTCTTATCTTTCCTTTCCTTTTTCTTATACATGGATTGAAAATTTCTCTGTCCAACTATCTTGTTCATCCTTCGAGCAAGTTTTTCTAATTCATTTTCAGAGACTTCACTCTCACTAGATTCGGATGGGAAAATAACTTTCTTAGACTTGGATCTGGTTACTCTATCAGGAGTCTTCGCTTTCATCTGATTTGAAGTTGTTGTAAAAGCAACAGTACCATTTCCATTCTTCTTCTTGATGTTGTCAGCATCTCTCTTCATTCTGGTCTCATGTTGTAAAAGAGTTCCAAATAATTCATCAAGAGTAATTTGAGTGACCTTCCTGTTCTCATCTATAGCTGTTCTTTTGGATTCCCACTAATTGGGCATAATATCAATTATTTTATCCACAAGAGCTTCATCATCTAAACCTTTCTCTCCCATAGATAGTAGACTTTTGACGATAGTCATAAATCTCTGTTGAACTTTACAGATTGATTCACCATAAGGAAAGTTGAAGCCATGATATTCATCTCTAAGCATAGCTCTCCTAGTCTCGATCACCTTAGAAGTTCCAAAGTGTGTAACCTCTAACTTCTTCCAGATACAATTAGCTGCTTCACAAGAAGAAATTTGGCTATATATATTTCTAGTCATTAAACAAAGTAGAGTATTGCGTACCTTATAGTTGAGTTGATATTCTTTCTTTTCCTGGTTAGTAAAAGTTCTAACTTCCTTGTCAAGAATTTTATAATCTCCAGTAAGCATAACGACGTTGTCCACTCCAGTGTTGATAACAAAAGTCTTCATTCGATCTCTCCAGTACTCATTATCATTACCATCAAAGATTGGTGGTCTTGTAGGATTTAGATTATCAATTGAACCAATTCGGAATGGGAAAATGAGCAAGAAAATGTTATTCGTAAGTATAAGTATTTCTGAAACCTCCTTTGATACAAATTGTAGGATCGAAATAATGATTTAGATGCTCAATTTACAAGAGGGGGGGGGGGGGGGTGAATTGTATACTTTAAAAATTCCTTTGGAACCTTTAAAGTTAGTTATGAATAACTAGATTTTCCTTAAGTAAAGGAAAGGTCTATGCAAATTCACAACACCTCTAATACCAACTGAAAACTTGGAAATAGATTCTAAAAGTAGGTTCCAGAAATATGGTTCCGGAAATTGAAACTTAAAAAAATATTATAATATAAGATTCTACCTTAAGGCGTATAGAATCTAAATGAAACAGAGTACAAGTAAGGAAGTATAAGAAAGTTATACTTTCCTTATAATACAAAATGCAGCATAAATAAACAAGTAGTAAAACTACAAGTAACAAGATATAAGTCTTTTAACCCAAAGAGAAGGGTATCCAACAACCTTGGATAAAGGTCCCTTGATTTATACTTTCAAGAAATTCTGTCTTACCCACACCAGTCTAAGCCCTCGATAAAAATATCAGAGTCTCTGTCTTTCTATCCCCGCAAGCCCTCAACTTCAAGGTAGTTGGAAACCTCTGTCTTCCTCAGCAAGGAAGCCTTCGAACTTCAAGGTAGTCGGAACCTCTGTCTTCCTATCCCCAGAAGCCCTCGAATGTAATCACCAACATTCGGAGTCGCGCGAAGCTTTGAGAGTTAATAAGAGACTCTCTCTCTAGAAATCACTTCATGCATGTAATCACATGAGTCGAAGATCAGTCAGCCTTTCAGCCTCGAGCTCTTTCAAATGAGCTCCTATTTATAGGTAAGGTCGGCTCCTTCTACAACGGTCATATTTTCCTTAAAGATCGGAGGTACCTATACACGTGTCAATTAGACAATGGTTAGTTTATAACAAAATAGACAACATCGTTTTATAACAAAACAAGTGTAACGGAATTTACGACATCGTTTTAAAAACTAACTCAAAAGTTAGAAATGAAAAATTCGGAGTGAAGGTTCGGAGTGTAAGGAAAATCATAAAGAGTAGACAGATTATAACAACGTAAGAAAGATGAAAGTTTGGAGTCTAAACAAAGATAATTTTTGGAGTCTAAATAAATTTGGAGTGTATAAAACAAAGATGATCAGATTCTGTTTAATAGGTGAATTCGGAATGAGAATTTGGAATGGGAATTCGTCATTAGAATTCGTTATGAGAATTCATCATCAAAATTCGTAATGAGAATTCTTCATCAGAATTCGTAATGAGAATTCATCATCAGAATTCGTAATGATAATTCCTCATCAGAATTTGTAATGAGAATTCTTCATCAGAATTCGTAATGAGAATTCATCATCAGAATTCGTAATGAGAATACGTTGTCGAACTTCATAAGGATTCGTATCCTGAATCTGGAATTGAACTTAGTCAGAGTTCGTATTCGGAGTTCAGAATGGAACTCTATCACAGTTCTTATCTGGATTTCAGAGTGAAACTATATCGCAGTTCTTATCCAGAATTCGGATCCTAAAATAGAATTCTTCATATTAAAGTTTCAAGAAATTCCGAGAAAATAGAATTGAATCTGAATATCATACTTAAGAAACATATGGGTGAAAATATGATAAGGATAATTTTTCATACAAAAGCAATTTTCCTTATAAAAGCAATTTTTCTTATAAAAGCAATTTTCCTTATAAAAGCAATTTTCCTTATAAAAGCAATTTTCCTTATAAAAGCAATTTTCCTTATAAAAGACATTTTCCTAAAGATAAGGTGTTTGTGATTTTCAAAACAAGAAGGAATGGAAAAGTTATGAGGAAAACCTTATTGACTCAACAATCCATATGGGTATGTTTGTTACTCAAAACCTGAGTTAGATTTCCCAATACGATTATAAGCTATTTAGTACGAATTTTATCACCATCGCCACTATAATTATATTTCATAAGAGATAAATCACTACATGGATTAAGTGTGTTGATATGGTTTCTATTTATTCATCTAGGAATTATTTCCAAAAATGGCATACACTAGATTAGGTTATGAATCATAATGAATAATTCCAAAGTATTAAAATACATTACTAAAATTGAAAAAAATTATGCATGTTAAATCCATAATAAAAAATATGGTTCCATTGATGACATATTTACTAATAAATACTTCATAATGGTTTGTAAATAAAATATGTATTGTCTTATGTATATCCACTATGAGTTTCAAACTAGCTGCGCAGTAAGGCCCATTGTCTTGTACCAGGTTACCCTGAGTCAAACTCAGAACACCTTGTCAGAGTTTTCATCCCTAGGTACATCTGTGTTAGAACCACATCCACTTATTGTATCTATAAATGGGTGTATTTCTAGGAAGAACCAAATAAGATATATTTAAGAAAAATTATAATATGTTCTTTAATACTTATCCCTAGAGTCCATTTTAGGCTAATATTACCTAATCAATTTTGTTTTCAAAATCTAGTTCCCATGGTTTTTACTAAACATTCTCTGATACCAATTATAAAACCGCATGTAACACCCGAGACTTTTATGTTATATAAATCAAAAAAGGAATCTTTTTCTACACACAACACTTTCTTGGCTTGCCTTACAAGAAATCTCAACCTTCCTCGATAGCTTGCGTCGTACGCAATACCGAGTTTGACTAAACAATGATATGCTAAAAAAATATTATTAAAACTAGCCGTTATGAATAGTAATAACCACTTTTTGAAATTTTATAAATTTTATTTTTCAAAATGGACTTCATTTTTGGATTTGGAATATCGAAATTAGCCTAGGGTGAAATTTTGGTATTTTTCTGAAAACTTTCAATTTTTGATGAATAGTGAAACCACTAAGTGGTAGTTAAAGAACTAAATTTTTCATAAAACTTAATTTTACCACTTCTATGAGTGGAATTTCAAAAATCCGAGAGACACGGTTGATGTCAGTAAGTAAAATGTGGTTCAATGAGATGAAAATAATTTTTTGGTGAATAGTAACTTTTTACTTTTTTACCACGGTTAAAAGTAAATAGGGTAATTAAGGGTAAGAATGACATTATTATTACCCTAACACATGTACTAATTCTATTGGATAAGTGTAATTCGACCAAAAAACAACCTTATAAATAACATATGACCATTTAGGCCCACTTGGATTAGATTAGGACATTTATTATTAATTTATTTAAAGAAGGGTTAAAATAGTTAAAATCAAAGTTTAATAAGTAAATCATTTTTAAAATGGGTTTATAGATAAGATAAATTCAACTATAAATATTCATTAGAAATCTAAAACGATTTCCTACATAATGGTACTTTATTTGTAATTTTTAGACATTAAATAATTTACTTTATTTTTGACAGAACGATGATTCCGTAATTATCTTATTAATGAAATATTGACATAATTGATGTTATAAATACCCAAATAAATATAATTTGAGCCTTTTTTTAAATTATACTAATTTTATAGGTTAATATTACATGTTATTATTGATTTAATTAACTTTGTTTGAACTAATCATTCTGTTATGATTTTCACAAAAATCAATTACTAAATAGTGTCAAAATTGACATAAAAACGTTTTTAAAACAAATATTATATTATTAATTGTTATTTTATTCCTAAAAATCTAAGGTTCGGCAAAATGAATTAGATAAGGTTATATATATTAATAATAAAGAACTTGGGATTCTTTTTTCTTGTTATAGTAAGTTTATTAACCTTATAGTGTAAGAACACAAGAAGACACGGTGAAAGTTAAATTATCTAACTTAAAGTTAAATCTAAATGATAAGGTTAAAATTGATACCTAAACTTGTCTAAATTATATTGGATGAGAGGATTTAGACCCCTACCCACCTTAGCTTCGAAATATATCAATTTGGAGCTATTAAAAACCGAATTTGACTTTATAATAAAATAATATTTTTAGTTATTCCAAAGGTGCCCCTCTCCTCCCTTATAAAATGACACCTCCTCCCCTTCTTCCTCACACCACTTTGAGCCTTCAAGATCGGCCAAACCCTGACAATTTCTCCTCTCCACTTCCCTAGAAACATCATAAAGTTTCTGGTCTTATTCAAAGACCTATTTTAGTTCCCTAAAAGGAGGTCTCAAAGAAGCACTTCAAAGAAGAGGTAATGTCCGTTACCGATTCTTTCATCTTTATTTCTTCTTCCACTTCTTATTCTTTAGTTGTTTCATTATGAAGTAATAACATCAGTATCACTCATATACTGATATGTTATTATAAGTATGAAACAACCCTATTTCACCATCTATCCATCCTACGGAAAAAGAAATCACCGCGTGTGCGTACGTACGGAATACCGTCTCCACGCCGTGGTGTAATCTATTTTCCACCACCACCATACATGGATGGGTATAATGGTGTCAATAATGACTATATATGACTATTATAAAGTGATATTGATTCTAAAATAGTATACATACACTCCAATACAATTCCACGATCATAAGAACGATATCATCACTCATGCGTATGTACGGAATACCGTCTCCACGATGTGATGCGACTCGTTCTACATGATCTTCATTTCATAATGATTATATAAATGAATTGAATTATTGAATATGATATATATTACACTAATACCATTCTGAAAATTAGGTATCTATAACCTAAAGAGAAGAATAAGAATTTATTTGACAAAACACGTATAAGAACAAAAAGTTTTAAACACCCAAATAACAAGTAGCAATGAAATATTACTACTAATAAGCTAAGAATATTACCATATATGATATCATAACAATACATATGATTCTGTAATAAGTCAATAACATTATTTAAATCATTATACAGGAGGTTCAGACACTTAGGAAGCAAATCGGACTTAAGGTAAGGGAAAATATCACAATATCATTTTATTCGAGATTGTTTATACTTTGGTATTTACTGGGGTGTATTTTATCATCCACATACATGTTTCCTCAATATGTAATATTATTTACATCCACCTAAAATTGTTTAAATCCAATTTTAACCTTCGGTGAGTTTTTAGTAAAAGATAAGAAAGGAATCTTTTGTCGTTTTTTGTACGAGGTACTTTTTGACTTTTCCGAAAAAAGTACGAAGAATGTTTTTTTAACTTATACGGCATGGATGGATTTTTAAAACATTATTTCCATGAAGCTTACTTTACAAGTTTTAACATTTATTTTTAATCAACTTCTTTTAGTTTAAAACTGTATGAAATGTTAAGAAAGGAAAATGTTTTTGAAGTAGAAAGGATATTTTCTTCAAGAATGAAGTTCATGTGTTTTATCAAAATTATTTTCCATCTAAGATAATAAAGGGTTCTGTTTCTATCCCTATTTTTACATTTATATTACTATGTTGTGATGGACTTAATTTTATGAATTCCTTTATCTTATATGAATTGTTTTATGATGTCACGATGTTTAAGATTCCAATTTTTATTACATGGGTTATGCTATGATGTATGGTTTATGATTTTGTGGAACACATAAGAATGGTATCATTATGAGATGGGTGGGACCTATATCTCCCTCCAATGCATTGGGTAATGATTTTATATCTCATGAGATAGACATGGCTGGAACGGTAGGTTATACCGGTTCAGTGAAATTGGACTAAAACGAGGAGTGAACTCGGTTCAGAAAGGGACTTTGTCCACTAAGATAGTCTTGGTAATGAGTCTTGACTAACAAGAAATGACTATCTATGATTATGTGTGTATGCCTCAAAGTTTCATGTTTTAAGTTATTGGGATTACATTTCACTACTATGATTTATCCCATGTTATGAAATTATGATCTCTTTTGCAGGTTAAGATTTCCAAAAGTTATGTGCTTATGTATATGATGTGATTGTTATTTCTTTTATTTACCCTTACTGAGCATTTGAGATCACCCTTTTGTATGTTTTATTTCCCCTGGTCAGGAAGAAGGTTATTAAGTATAATATGCCAAAAAGGGACTCTAGATATGATGAAATAAATGGGAGGCAAAGTAGATGCTTTATGAACCAGTTGTTTATGCTTTCCAGTTTCTAAAGAAACTATACCTATATGGTCCTTTAATGGTTTTGTTATATGTTTTAATAAGTATGATTCAATTTTTAAGTATTAACAATGAATGTAAAGTATGGGTCGTTATAGTTGGTATCAGAGGAAATGTATAGTCAACCTTTGGAAACTAGGATGTGAAAGCCTTAGTAAGAACCCTAATGATAATTCAAATCATAGAACACAATCTTAGTGTTTTAGAAATGACCATGAATAACCTAGGATAAGACCTTAAGTGTGAAATTTTATTCTTGATTATGTGGTTTTCTTATTATAATTAGTGTTGCTCACACTATTCTTCTTAGTTTTAGTCAATGGATGGAACCCGAAGGAACCGTGTTAATGTGGAATGTGACGAGAAATGCAATGATTTCCCCCCTGAGCAACAAAATGTTATGGGATATGAAATGAAAAATCTTGTAGCCCTGCTCACACAACTTTCTCAAGATATGAATCATGCATGACTTTCAAACGAGCAAAGAAAGAAGCAAAATTCTATTGAATCCTTCATGAGACAGCGTCCACCTTCATTCAGCGGGTCTACTGATCCATTAGTTTCTGAACAATGGATTAGTACTACTAAAAAGATATTTTCAGTTCTTCAATGTTATGAGCATGATAAAGTCATCTTAGCCGTGTATCGTTTGGAAGGTGATGCTGATCAACGGTGGAATCTTATTAAGAATACGAGGCAAAGGGATGAAATTGAGTCCATGGAATGGGACGAGTTAAAGAACTTATTTTTCAATAAGTACTTCCCTCGTATCTTCCAAACAAAGATGGAGAAAGAGTTTCTTGAACTGAAGAAAAAGGATGATGAATCTGTTGGTACCTATGAAGAAAATTTTACAAGACTTGCAAGGTAAGCTTATGGTATTATTATCCAACCTGAGAGTAAGATCGATCGATTCTTTAGTGGTTTAAGACCAAGTCTTCGAAGGGCCTTAGCCATAAGGGACTTCAATAGCTTTGAGGAAATCGTTCTATGTGCTCTCAAAGTTGAGATGGAGATTGGAGTAACCCATCAGTCATATGGGTTTGATAAGAAGAGGAAAATGGAATTCAAAGGAAAATCTAAAGAGAACACTGAAAAGAAGATGAGCTTTCCCTTATGCTCAAAGTGTGGAAAGAAACATGGAGGGAGTTGTCTTAAAGGGACAAGTAAATGTTTCAAATGTGGAAAGGAAGGTCATCGGGCATTTGAATG